>OZ024928.1:39764065-40984539 GCA_964017235.1 Sabellastarte sp. h YS-2021
CTCCATTTGCAGGTAATATCTCAGTGACATTTTTGAGGATGAGAACTGAATCATCAGCATATTGCGATACTCTATAACATTGTGTTCTCTTGTTAGTAGTGACATTAAATCCTTTAAAACTTGGATCAGTTCTTACTTTTATGGCTAAGATTTCTATGGCAAATATAAACAATAATTGCTGAGAAAGGACATACCTGTCTAATACCCCTAGAAAGTCGAAACTTTTCAGAGAGCAACCCATTGTTCTTTATAATAGCTTCAGGTTCTGTGTAAAAAATTTTAACCCAACGCTGAAGGTTTTACCAAAATTAAATTTTCTTATGACTTTGTGTAGGAAATCTCATTCTAGGCTGTCAAATGCCTTTTGAAAATCCAATCCAAACCTTCTTTGTTAAATTTTTTCTGCATAACTAATCAAATCTTGTATTGTTCTTATATTATGTCCAATGAATCTCTTTTTGATGTACCCTGACTGATCACTGTTTATAAGATCTTGCAGTACAGATTGCAGTCTCACTGCCAAGACAAAAGCTAAAATTTTATAATCACAATTGTTTAAACTAATGGGCCTGTACTTTTTTATTAAATTTTTTCACTTCCCTTATGGATTAAAGTAATAACAGCTTTCATCTGGGAAGGTGAGAGCAGACCATGTTCAAATGACTCATGGTATACTTTAATCAAAAAAGGATCCAACTTTTTGCCAAAATGCTCTATAAAACTCTACTGGAAGCCCATCTAGACCTGGCGACTTATTTGACTTGATGTATTTAGTGATGGCTGTTGTACATTCCTCAAGTGTGACAGGTTCATCACAGAGTGTTTTCTGATCCGCTGTTAAAACATTATTAACATTACAATGTTTTAAATAATTACCTATGTGGTTTATATTTGGCTTTGTGCTAGAGTAAAGTGGTTCATAGAACATCTTGCATTGGTCAAGTATTTCCCCATCATCATCGATTATCCTATCATTTGTCATAAGTTCAGTAATTTTATTATTCGATTGCCTATGTTTTTCTAATCGAAGAAAGTAAGAGGTTGACTTTTCTTCCTCCGCAACATATGTAGCTTGTGCACGTATTTGGGTGCCAGTTGCTTTTCTGACATAATATTAAAGAGATTTTTTTGTAGATTGTCCCTTTTTGATGAGAGTACAAAGCTATCCCTTTCTTTTAAAGCACTATTTAGGATGTCAATGTCTTTTTCTAGTTTATCAATTATATCGTGTTTGTTTTTAGCCTTTGTTTTGTATAATTTATTGAAAATTCTTTCACTATATTTGGAACATATCCCATGTTATACATTTATTCAAATTTAGCTTGGAACAGTCTTGTATAACTTGGTCAAACAATTCTTTTATTTGCTGACAGTATAATTCCTCCTTTAAAACGGACTCATTGAAATTCCAATAGTTTGGACCATGTTTACCATTTTTGTTACTTAGCTGTAGAATTATTGCTTTATGATCAGATACCGGTGCTTGGATTATTTTACAGCATTTGGCAATGCCATCTAAGTGATTAGATATGAAGATATAATCAATTCTACTTTGATAATTTCCATTACTTCCACATGTGTATTATATAGAATATGGATGTTGTTTTTTCCAAATATCAGTTAAACACAGCTATTTTACACAATCAGACAAACATTTTGTGCTGGCATCAATTTTACCAGACTTTCTATCAGTCTTTGTTATTGCAGTGTTAAAATCACCCATCAAAATTAAAGTTGCTGTCTGCCATAAAATTTTCAACCTTTACAATTAATTGTTTCAAAAAAGCATTCCGTTCTGAGATGTTGTTTGGAGCATATTTATTAATAATGTTATAGATATCATCTTGTAATTTGATCTTAATCATTAATATACACCCTTCTTGGTCAGATCTGGAATCCAACACCTCACAATTTAAATTTTTGCACATCATTATACAAACACCTCTAGAATGCACAGAGTCAGTGAAAGAGTGTAGAATTGTGCCATCCCAATTTCGATTAAAATCATTTTTAAAGTCTGCTGTGCAAAAAGTTTCCTGTAAGCATACACTCTTAAATTGTTTTTGAATTGTTTTGAAAGAGCTTTTCATTTTTTTGGTTGTCTCAACCCCCGGACATTTATTTGTTTATTTGGGGTTTAAAGTCGCTTTCAACACTGTACAGGTCATATCACGACGGGTAGTTGGAAGGGCAGAGGAAACCAGTACATAGAGTTCGCTAGGGTTGTGTACTGTAAACTGGCGACCAACGGCAAGCAACTACCAGCTTTCCCACTTGAGTCCATGCGGGGATCGAACCCCAGCCTCAGAGGTGGGAGGCAAGAGTGTTACCACTCTGCCACCGTGGCCCCCCCCCCCCCCCCCCCCCGGACATTTAGAGTAACAATGCTGACTGTGTTTAGGCTATTTGTACCCATTTTACCCACACTAACTATACTTATGAGTTATTTACTGTATTGCAGTTTTGCTTGTTTTTCTTTGAACTGGGTGTCATCTTTCACTGGCGATGATGAGGCCTGCCTTTTTTGAGTGAGGTACTTTTTTATTCCCTCTTTGCTGACATTGGGTGATACCTCCTTGGTGGATTTTCTGACTGGTACACTGGATGACCTACAGGCAGATGTTGTCCTAATCATATTTCTTGCAGCTCTTATTTCTTCCTCTATGGCATCAATTTCTTGTTTGTGTTTTTCATATGCTGCTTGTTTATCTATGACAAGACGCTGTCATTTGGTGAATGTAGAATGTCACTACTTATTGCTGTCTCCTCTCTTTCAGACAGAAATTCTTGCACTACTTGGTGTTCACTCCTGAGCTCCATCATAATTTTTCCCAGTTCATTTAATCCTGGATAATTTGCTGGTCCGGTGCATCTGGTTAGCTCTGGTGATAATCCGCTTCCAAAGAAACAGTCGGCTGTTGCTTCAGCTAGTAGTTTGAACTCCTTACAGGCACCAAACTTCCTCCTTACAAGCTCTTTCATGATATCTAACTTGACTACAATGGCAGATCCTTTGACACTATCTTGGCATCTCTTCCAGATTCAGCATTCCTAACTTTCTCTGCTATTTCAGGGCAGCCTAGTGTAGATGCCTTGTGAACTGATAGGCCTGCTCAACTGACCCAATCTTTTCACCTTGGCACTCAATGTCACATGCAAAAAAGTTTGAGAAGATCATTGGTGATCTGAAAACAACTGTGTTCTCTGCATAGTCAGGGTCAAAGTAAGGACATTGAGGTGTCTTTTCTTTGTGCCCCTGACCTCCGCAAACTTTACACTGTCTCTCTTGTGCTTGTTGGCTTTTGTGGTATATTCTACACTTTAGCACTCCAATGTTGGGAGTCTTTTGCAGAGGTGTCAATAGTGGCGATTTTTCATAGCAGAATCGATCTCCATTTCTAAAGTTTGACTATCCACCATTTGGGTTTCTTGCTCTGCTGAATTTTACTTCACCAACTATCTGACAGTTTGGGAAGGATGTCACCAGATTGTACACATCCTCATGATAACTTTGTCTGTTGCCACTTCATTTCTCTGGCTCATTCGCAATGGATTTTTGTCATACAGATTAATGGTTCTGTGCCTTATACTAAAGCCCCTTGACAACAATATGGCTCTTGCTTCTGGATCATTTCTGTAGATCTTCCATAATCCTCTCACCTTTTGGGCTCCCTCAACAAGCTTTTCATCAATAACTCTAGTCACAGACATACATAGGTCTAGTTAAAATATGTTACTCAGTAACTTGGGTGTCTATACCCATATCTAAGTGATTAATAGCTACATTAATATTTTTCAGTAATTTCCATAATGACTAAAACCAATTGTAACTTGAAAACTATTGCATTTAGAGAATTTTGTATGAAATATGTTATTCACTTACTTTTGGGCCAGCTATAACATAGTAAAATTTCAGACCTGCAGCTCATTGCATAGCTGAGTAATAGCTACTTTGAGGTTATCACTGTTGCGTAAATCAGTTATGAATATGTTATTCGCTACTTTTGGCTCGGATGTAACATAGTGAAATTGCAGACCTGTAGCTCATGGCATAGCTCATCAATAGCTACTTTGAGGTTCATTGAGTAAATCGGTTGTAACTTAAAAACTATTGCATTTAGAGTATTTTGTTGAAATGTGTTATTCACTTTCTTTTTGGTCATCTATAGCATAGTAAAATTGCAGACCTGTAGCTCTGCAGACCTAGTATTTTGATTCAAATATGTTTTTCACCTATTTTTGGGTCAGTATGCACCCAGTCACCCCGGACCAAATTTTTTCTGTTGTCTGACTTGTCCCGTCACTTACCAAGGTCTGTACCAACTCAATATGTGACCGATTAATATCAGTCACTGATAGCTTGTTGTAGCCTGGTATGTCAGTTGTGATTAGCACGTCCAAGAGTGTTCTGTGGCATCCTCGATCCTCTCTCGGCAGTATCGAGGGCAAAATACATGCATTTTGTGGCTTTCTCTTCCTTCTGCATGGTGGGGGCTGTGACTGTGGTTGTGATGCCGGCTTTGCAGGTGCTGGTTTCTATTGTATTCTGTGTCTTGAAATCATGATGAATAAGAACATATTCAACTCAATAAAAAACTAAAGGACCCTCAACTGGTCATCTTGATGTGTTGCTGTCATCTTTGAAGTGTGAAATGAGTGGCACATCCCAAGAGACAGGGGTTTATGTATTGTGATATGGATCACGATTCTGGATCCCAACTATAGATATCAACCCACAAAATCAATCAGTCAGGTCGGCAAGACTCGGGAAGATGCTCCCGTCTTGTCTGTTTGTTTTTACGGCTTGTCTGTTTGTAATCCAGCTTGTCTGTTAGGAGTTTAGGGCTTGTTGTAGTATTTCTACAACTGGCCGTGCAAGTGATCATAATTGCAACAGTGCAAGTGATCATAATTTTAAAGTTAACAGATAGAAAAGATCCACATCCCAGTTCATGATTTCCTATAGGTTGGTTTATCATCCCAAATCTCTTGGACCAATAATACACACTTTTAACTTTGGCTAGAGAGTGTTTTATTTGGTCACATAATAATCAAATTCTCAGCCTATTTCAACAGAGCAATTTTATGGCCAAAAGAGGATAAAGTGTTGGCCAATTAAAAAATATAAAACTAGAGGAATGCCTGCAAAAAAAAAATGTTTTTGTGCGTCCTGAAAAGGATATAACGGTGAGTGCTAGAGTATTAAGAAAATGCTCTACTTCTAGCCTTATACTGTTTAGCAAACAAAGTCTGCGTGGTGTGCTCTATATAGCACAGTTTTTGAGATATAAGCTTTTTTGTGTTTTGCATTTTTTGAGAAAAATTAGAAAATTCAAAATGGCCGCCATTTTGGGGAGACAACATTTTTTGAAAATTGGGATGGCCACTCTGGAAATATACCCTGTGGGTTAAAAATTTCATCGAAATCGCTCTATCTAGCACAGTTTTTGAGATATAAGCATTTATGTGTTTTGCAATTTCTGTGAAAAGATCGAAAATTTAAAATGGCCGCCATTTTGGGCGAGACAATTTTTTTTGAAAATAGGGATGGCCTCTCTGCAAAGATACTCTGTCGGTCAAAAATTTCGTCGAAATCGCTCTCACGGTTTTCGAGATGTAGGCATTTTTGTGTTTTGCAATTTTTGCGAAAAATTCAAATATTTAAAATGGCCCCCATTTTGGGGGAGACAATTTTTTTTGAAAATAGTGATGGCTACTCTGCAGAGATACCCTCCAGGGCAAAAATTTCATCGAAATCGCTCTATCTAGCACAGTTTTCGAGATATAGGCATTTTTGTATTTTGCAATTTTGGTGAAAAATTCGAAAATTCAAAATGGCCGCCAGTTTTGGGCGAGAGAAAATTTGTTTTTGAAAATTGGAATGGCTACTCTGCAGAGTTGCCCTGTGGGGCAAAAATTTCGTTGAAATTTTGAATGGTTTTTGAGATATAAGCATTTTTGTGTTTTCCTTATTTGGAAAATTCGTAATGATTAATTAATCATTAATTACTCGGCCATTTCTTAACAAATCAATGCCAAAATCTAGTGATTTCCAGATTTTAATAGAATGAATGTATTTGCCAAATTTCAGGTGAATTGATAAAATCCCTTTCCAGTTATCATCATCAAGCTTACCCATCAGAAAAGACATTTTGGTCATTTTGGTGACCTCTCTGATTGGTTGAAATGTCACTGCAGTATATACAAAAAAGTCCCCAAGGCTACTCTATAAACCTGCCAAATTTGAAAAGAATCCACGCAACGGTCACAGAGTTATAAGGAAAACGAAACTTGGAGGCGGCGGAGCCTGATTCTCTCTCATGCTCAAACAAGCGTCCCTTGCAGGATGCTTAATTAGGTCGGTCAAGCTGAATATTTAGATCCAATCCCATGACCAGAACTACAGCATGTTTACCTTTATGTCCAGAATAGGGTCTTTCCAAGAAGCTGGGAGTAACTGCCCACAGGATAGAATTTTGAAGGGGGTTCTCCCAGAGGTCCGAATTTGAAGTATAAAAGCCAGCAATGAGCAAGTGGGTTTTCATTGTCACGTGAGAAGCACATCTCCTTCTGCTTGTTTGAACAGGATGTAATATTATTAATGCAAATTTTCCATTTTAAGTGGCATTTTTGGTCATAATCTGAAGCAGAAATACATATATTTATTTCTATTTAATATTTAAGCAAAACCATAATTCAAATGACAAAAACGTAAATTTGACAGTTTTGTTTATGTGATGGGATCCAAATATTCAGCCTTGAGCTACTTTAGATTTGTTGATTGGTCAACACTTTATATTCTTTTTTTTGTCATCAAAAAATGTAATGGCAATACTGACTGCAAGTCTGGTCTTGTTGATTCTGTATATTTCTGCAGTCTTGTCTGTTTGTCAGTACGTCTTGTCGGGACTTGATACGGCTTGTCTGTTAGGGGTTTAGAGCTTGCCCTGGTAGTTTCCAGTCTAGGTTGACCTCTAGATCCGGATAAGCCTGGAAGTATTATGTCCTGTGAAGGAGGTGAAACCGAGCCAGCTTTTCCCACCCTTTTTATTGGGATTTGTGTCTCTGACTCTCGGCTTTTGTAACCTACCATAGAGTCAGTTTTAGGGTCGGCTCCAGGGGAACCCCCAATAAATAAATGGTTTACATAATATATGACATAATGATTAAGGGATAACAGACCTAACATTTGAGCCATTATCATTAATAATATACAAAACACAGGGCGTGCTATTGATGTTCATGTCTAAAACTAGACCTACACATCAGAGAACCGATGCAAATCTGTATCCACCAGAAAGACAACTCACCAAAGCCAGTGAACCATCGTTTGACCATGAAGGAGGGGCCAAAGGTCAAATCTGACATCAGAAGATTCCCAGACCACAATATCCTGCAAGTTGGTTTCACATTGCAAACCTCTAGGACCAATAATAAACGAGTTATAAACCTTTTTAAGTTTGGCTGTCCTCGTATGACCTTGAAGGAGGGGCCCAAGGTCAAATCTGGCCACACCAGAAGATTCCCAGTCCATGATTTTATACAAGTTGGTGTACCATCCCAAACCTCTTAGACCAATAATAAGCGAGTTATAAGCACCTTTAAGTTTGGGCCCCAAGGTCAAATCCAACCACACCAAAAGATTCCCAGCCCATGATTTCCTATAGGTTGGTTTACCATCCCAAGTGTCTTGGACCAATAATAAGTGAGTTATACGCACTTTTAAGTTTGGCTATCCTTGTTTGACCTTGAAGGAGTGTCCCAAGGTCAAATCCGACCACATCAAAAGATTCCCAGCTCATGATTTCCTATAAGTTGATTTGCCATCCCAAACCTCTAGGACCAATAAGAGAGTTATAAACACTTTTAAGTTTGGCTATCCTCGTTTGACCTTGAAGGAGGGGCCCAAGGTGAAATCTGACCACACCAGAAGATTCCCAGCCCATGATTTCCTATAGGATGGTTTAACATCCCAAACCTCCAGGACCAATATTAAGCGAGTTATAAGGACTTTTAAGTTTGTCTATCCTCATTTGGCCTTGAAGGAAGGGTTCAAGGTCAAATCCGACCATACCAGAAGATTCCCAGTTCATGATTTCCTATAGGTTGGTTTATCATCCCAAATCTCTTGGACCAATAAAACACACTTTTAACTTTGGCTATCCTCGTTTGACCTTGAAAGAGGGGCCCAAGGTCAAATCCGACCACATCAAAAGATTCCTTGCCCATGATTTCCTATAAGTTGGTTTACCATCCCAAACCTCTAGGACCAATAATAAGCGAGATATAAGCACTTTTAAGTTTGGGTATCCTCGTTTGACCTTGAAGAAGGGGCCTAAGGTCAAATCCGACCACATCAAGAGATTCCCAGCCAATAATTTCCTATAGGTTGGTTTACCATCCCATACCTCTGGGACCAATAATAAGCGAGTTATAAGCACTTTTAAGTTTGGCTGTCCTCGTTTGACCTTGAAGGAGGGGTCCAAGTTCAAATCTAACCACATCAAAAGATTTGCACTACATGATTTCTTATAGGTTGGTTTCACATTGCAAACCTCTAGGACCAATAATAAGGGAGATATAAGCACTTTTAAGTCCGCTATGTGGGTTACTTTGGCATTCTGTGGATGGACCTTGAATTAAGAGCTTCCAGGTCAAATGTCTGCAAGGTTGTAGAGGACATATATATCTGTTATACATATCACCCATGAAGACATTCAACCTTTGACCTATGAGAAACAGCCAGTAGAAAAATGTAGATAATTTTCAAAGAAATGCCTGCAGCGGCCATCTTGTTTTTCAGAATGAGGCTAATTTCCTTCCCAGAGAAGCTTACCCCCCAATGAAGATATCCTGCAAATTTGGTGAACCTAGCTGATGTAGTTTTCCTCTTGGAGCATTAACGCTGAAAAATCTCTCTACGTGTGGCGGTGGCGGCAGCAACGGCGGCATAGCGAACGCTAAACCAAAGTATCCACCGGATGCCTCCGGTGGATACAATTACCAAAAGTAGACCTATAAACTGATCATTGCCTTCACCAATTTGGAGTACTGAATAGATTCATTGTATTCCCTCATACCCCTTTCACACTACAGGTGGTATCACCTGCTGCAACCCATATTTAGTTAAATGTCCTCGGATCACTGTCTGGTGTCTGTTTGCAAACTTGTGAGTCAGTGGCCCACCGTTCCAATTCTTACGCATCCTGCAGAAGTTTTGAAAAGTTTATTGATTGTTATTGATGGTTAAAAAAACCAAGTCGAATCAGTGGCTGTCTGCCTGTAGTGTGAATAACTCGGACAAAATGAAGCGACCTTGGAGGCGGTTCTGCCTTCAAGTAAAACTTCTAACCATGGGACGTACCTCCGGTAGTGTGACAGTGGCATTAAAAAGTCATCCTTTTTCATTGTTTTCACCCATGATGTCCGGATAGGCGGGCGGGCGAGCGGACAGGAGGGTTGGCACCGGGAAAAAGTTTGTCCGGTTGATACTTGGTAGGGACATTGGTTAGGGTGTGTAGGTGTGCAACGTCATGGTCTGACCTTGATTTGACCTGTGACCTTGCCATAGTGACTTTGAGTTTGAAAATCTTTCCAGGCTATATCTCGGAAATCGTGAGGTGTAGAAAGTTAATACTTACTGGGGACACTGGTTAGGGGGTTTATGTGTGCAACCTCATGGTCTGACCTTGATTTGACCTTTGACCTGGCTGTAGTGACCTTGATCTATAAAATGTTCTCCAGGCTATATCTTGGAAACTGTAATGTATAGGAAGTTGATGCTTGGTAGGGACATTGGATAGGGGTTGTAGGTGTGCAGCATCATGGTGTGACCTTGATTTGACCTTTCCGTAGTAACTTTGACCTTTAAAATCTTGTTGCATCTTTGGGTCTGTCTTTTGATGCAGATTAAGCACTGTTAAAGTCGTATTAGAATTCATTGAGAATTTTGCTTTTACAACTTCCCATTGTAATAGATGGAATTTCATCAAGTGAGCCACCGATTTTGCTTCAACACTACACATATGCATTCATAGAATGTATTATCACTTCTGTATGAATGGTAATATTCAAAACATCCAAACCATAATTCAGCCATGCCAGATGTAGATAAAGAGTGTCGTAATGTTTAGTTTACTGATTAATGCTGTCATCTTGTTATTGAATTGCCTTGTTTTTATACTTCATCTTGACATGCATTATCTTTCCCTTGGACATTATTTTCTCGATTTAAACATTGTTTGGACCTTTCTATAACTGACAGTGCTCTGAAAGTATCCTTAACTTTTTACTGATACAATGCTTCTATATCTCATGGTGTTAAAATATTTCCCTGGGCTGTGGGGTACGGGCATCTCTGATGCTATTTTTTTAAACTGGGGCAATAAATTGATACTCTTACACAAAACAGGTTACATATTGTTAATACATTTATTGAGATGTCATGAAATCACACCATTTATTTCAGTATTTGTAACTCATTTTCAAGTACACTTGGTGCCACAAATATTGTACGTATATATTATACACATATGTTGTACAATGTACTTGTAGATTGTATCGTGTACGACATAGGCCAGGGCAATTGGAGTTGTTTCATTACATTTAATATGATAACATTTGAAATGATTAATAAATTATAAAAGACAAGAGCGCTCCAGGAATACGTAACTCTACCAAGACACGCAATAATAAGTAAATGGGAAAATCCTTTTTGTATTCTGTGATCCAGATCAGTCTAAAAAATTTAATGTGATCTAAATATGACCAAGCCCCATCTTCTGATTTTTTTGCATGAAGTTTCAACATGAAATTTCAACTAATTCCTTCAGTCACTATGTCCCTGCCCTTTGGAACTCTTTCCCTTCCCATGTAAGAAATAGTCCCTTGGTGGCATCTTTTAGGAAGCACCTCAAAACTCACCTTTTCAGCTCTTGCTTTCCAACTTAGTTTTTCTTCCCTCCCAGTCACACCCACAATCCTGGATTACCGACCTTGAATGCTCCTTGACTCCCCTGTGATAATGATTTTGTTTAATTAGTGCACTGAGTTCCCCTTTGTGGGGAAGATATTGCACTTGCAAAGCAGTAGATTAGATTATATTAGATTAAATAGTAGTATTTGCTAAATCCTGCTGACAAACAATCAGGCAAACAGACAAATGGACAGGCAAAGAAACGATTTTGGAAATAATACTTCTTTGGCTAAGGTAAATACCACTTGGAACATTTTAGTGATGTAAAGAAACATTACTGAGACAGTGTGAGCGTGTGTAAAATTGGTTTTAAAAACATACAAGAACAGAAAAGTAGTTTCAAAGACAACTGGGTCCGGATTCACGAAAGATCTTGAGTCTCAAATCTGAGATTTTTGTCTCAAATCTAAGATTTATCTTAGATTTTTGTCAGATTTGAAATCTTTTGTGAATCCCAGCTGAGCAAAAGGCTGAGATTTGGTTCAGATATCGTCTCAAATATAAGACTGCCTAGGTGTGACTTAAGTTTTTATAAAATAGAGTATATGTTGTTACAAGTCTCAAACCAAAATGAAAATTGCCAAGTATGACATATTTATAACTTTTAACACAAAAACATGAATATATACTAAGAGTTTGTATGAAAACAAGAGTAAAACAGTTACAATAGTAATTTACATGAATGGTTTGTTTTGCTATTTTAATCGGTTATTGTGTATGCCAGTACAAATTATAGTAAAAAGAAAACATTTTACTTGATAGAATATATTATAAAATGTGAGTACATGTTGTACAGCTGTAAATATAAATGTATATGTTTTACACTGATCTCAACAGAATGTTACATCAATTTTGATTGGCCCAGACTCAAAACATGTCTGAGATTTTGGTCTCAGCTAAAATCCCTTTTGTGAATCCCAACTTGAGCAGAATCTCAGCTGAGACTAAAATCTCAGATTTGAGCAAAATCTCAGCTGAGATTTGGCTAAGACTTGAGACCTTTTGTGAATTTGGCCCCTGGCATGTTATTGACCTCTCTGGCGTCTTTATTTAAAGATTTATTGAAATTATTTTTGCTTATTTTTTGTTTAGAATTGTTATCTATTTAATCATATTTAAGTCCTGTTTACAAAATTTAAGCCCACTACCAATCAGTCTTAAAGTTAAGGCCTTATTTAAGCCTATGACTGGTCCTAACTTCTTTGTGAATACTGCTAAGACTAAGACAATTGTCTTAGCAATTTTTCTGCGAAAGTTGAGACTAAAGTCTCAACTTGAAGCCTAAGCCCTGGATAAGACCTTTTGTGAATACAGGCCCTGGTTTTTAAATACTTCAAAAGGGCCAGTTTTTTATTTTCATCCTTCTAATGTATATCTTATACATTTATTATGATAAAAAATATTTTTAAATTCAATCGTCCTGAAAGCAAGACATGTATACTGTACTAAAAACATAGACATGTATTGAGATAGGCTAAAACCAGATTCTCTAGTGGGGCATTGCTGACGTAAGAACACCGGCTTACTGGTGAATTTGCTGGAAGTGAGGAGTGTGTACTGTTACCTTGACAGGCCAGTAATAAAAGTCATTTTATAAAGTGTGTGGTTTGCTTTGAGAGTTCGGGCTTGTACATAAATACATTAGTTGATTACAAGAAAAAAAGATAAAGTAAATTTTGGAGGATAGTAACCCTTTAAAATATTAGAAACACACCCCAAATCTGAGAAAAATCATAAGCTTTTATCCCCAATTTTCATATATTTGCAGACTTTATACAGTACACAGGTGTCATTAATGTTAGACATCATTAATGTTATACAAGGTGTCATTATATTGTCTTTTTTATGTTACTTCCTTAAATTATTAAGAAATGAAATAACTAAACCCTTGGTTATATATATCAATGTATTTGGATCACATTAAATGTGCTTAGCTACCTATTTTATATCACTATCTAACATTAATGACATCTAACATTAATGACACCCGTGTACTAATCAGTATGTTGAGCAGAATTGCCATATTGTTATTACGACACTTTATAACTTTAATCTCGCTTGTGAACTCATAAAATTGAAGGAGAACTTTAAATATTGGGAACATTCAAGAAATATGAAAAACTAGACCTACACATCAGAGAACTGATGCAAATTTGTATCCACTGGAAAGACAACTCACCAAAGCCAGTGAACCATCATTTGACCTTGAAGGATGGGCCAAAGGTCAAATCTAACAACAGGAAGATTCCAAGCCCAAGATTTCGCATGAGTTGGTTTTGCATGGTAAACCCCTAGGATCAATAATAAGCAAGTTATAAACACTATTAAGTTTGGCTATAATCGTTTGACCTTGAAGGAGGGGCCCAAGGTCAAATCCGACCACACCAAAAGATTCCCAGCCCATGATTTCCTATAGGTTGGTTTGCCATCCCAAACCTCTAGGACCAATAATAAGCGAGTTATAAGCAATTTTAATTTTGGCTATCCTCGTTTGACCTTGAAGGTGGAGAAAAATGTAGATTATTTTTAAAGAAATGCCCGCGGCAGCCATCGTGGTTTTCAGAATGAGGCTATTTTCAGTCCCAGCGAAGCTTACCCCCCAATGAAGATATCCTGCAAATTTGGTGAACCTAGCTGGTGTACTTTTCCTCTTAGAGCGTTAACGCTGAAAATCTCTCTACTCATGGAGGCCTAGCGAAAGCTAAACCAAAGTATATCCACCAGATGCCTCCGATGGATATAATTATAAGCTTTTACCTCATACTTTGTGCATTTAGGCACTTGTATTACAATGTCGTTAAGAGGAAACATCCATGTTTATTTGGGGTGTACTAAAATGTGAAGTCCCAGAATCATTATGGTTTTGCATTGGTGACCTCCGGATGTACACATTTTTGGTACCGTCCCATCCCACTTTCAACACATTGTATTGGTTATATCACAATGGGTAGTTTTAAGGCAGAGGAGCCCTGTACATACTAGTTTTTCAAGATTCTGTACTGTAAACTGCTTGGTATTGTTAAATAACTATAAACTTTCCCACATAGGGTTGGGTCCAGGGTTCAAACCGCCAACCTGAGAGGTGCGTCTACCACTCTAGGAAACTAAAGGTGCAGAGACTTTGTTTTGGGGTCAATCACTTACAAAACTCTTAATTTACAATTTGTCACTCATATATTTTATAGAGAGTTTTCTATATGCTAGAGTCTACAATTATGTTTCAGAGATTTGAGCATAGCAGGAACTCCTGATATAATATAATAATATAATGTAAATTTATGAGCTGTTATGAGTAAAACCTGTAAATTTTACCACAATGTGAGAATTTTTCCAGTTAGAAAACCCCTTTCTATTTAGATGACTTGGAGAATTTTTATACACTTGTAGTTTTTGTGACTAAGTTTACCTTCTGAGCTCCCATTGTAAATTGGCATAAACCTTTTTTTTCTTAACTTAAAAGGGTGATCCTCTGGCAGATTCCACATACTGTGGCAACTTTATATGTTTTACTTGTGAGCTCTTGGACACAATACATATATTATAAATGTCATTCCGTTCTGTAACAATAAAATTACTAGCTGATGTTTAAATGAAGTTTATGAGAGTTGATTTCTGAGAAACAAAATAGAGGTCTTCCACAAACTGTACGCAATTTATTATCACAGGTTTATTGTTACTGTGTATACTGATAATACTCACTAAAATTTAGCTACTTTTTTCTACTTTAGTCATAGCTGTATGGTTAGGTTTACAGTGGTGTTTGTCAGTCTGCATGTTTTTAGGTTGGTCTATACCCCAATTACTTACTTGGAGTCTGTCAGTTGATTGAGATAAAGCGCAATAAGAGTCCACATTATATCAGACAGATTAGATTTCTTATAAAGTACCAATTTGAATTTGATGAAATTTAAGATTAATATGGATTGTTACATTGCTCTAAAGTCCCTAGTGTTGTACAAATACATATGCAAAATTAACACCTACCCTCCTGTTTGAAACTGCTAATCATTCTCACAGCCCGTATCTTTCTGGAGTTACAGATCTGGACGTTCTCTAACTAAAGGAAACCATTCATATTTTGTTCTTCTCGGGCAACAACAGATTTTTTATAGAAATAAGCTTAAAGCCCAAAGTCGAGGGGTCAAAGAGCATTTAAGAACCTTCATTCCTCTGTCAATTGCGATGCTATAATAAACAAACTAATGTTGCATGGCAAGTGCATTGTAATGTACACTTATCTCAGAGAATGAACAACTGCCATGTACAGAAGGACTTATGTGGGAATCTGCTGTTGAAAATTTAAATAAAGTTTGTGTACTTTAAAACAGTAACAAAACAAAATTCCTTGAGAACTTATACCCTTTTAGTCTGGAAGGAAGAGTTTATCAGTGCTGTCAAAGGTAATATGTTATATCCCAGTAAGCTGTGGTGTTTGTTGATATTTGTATATGAAGACTTCAAATGTATGATCTTTGTAATTTGAGGATATTTTCGTCCCGGGTCGAAACCTTTCCCCTTTAAGCCATTTTTCTGTAGTTGTTGCCACTTGTTCAGTTTTGAAACTCCATACTGATTTAACCTACATTGAAATAAGGACTATTAGGTAGATGGTCAGAAAGTACTAGAGCCGTAGAGTTGATAAGATGTGAAGTATTTTGTGTCATAGAAACATGCAATAAAAGACAATTAAACTTATTCCTTGTTCTCGTTTCATCTTCCCACAATGGCTGGAAGCATTCCAACAAGTGTGCTTCTTAAAAGTGATACAAAACTGTGTAGAAGACTAGAAGTAGAACCGGATGCAAGTCGATTTAAGTTTAAATCCTTATATTGGAAAGTGTTGTATTATCATAGAAGTGGAGGTTAGGTATAACAGGAACCAAATACTAAAGGTACTGTAGATTCTACTGTATCAGGTTTCCCAAAATCCACCAACAGATTTATTTGAAATGCATTACACCTGGTTTAATGTACAAAAAGTGGTTGTAAATTGCAATATATCTTGTTGCTATTATTTTATGCTATTTTGTATTTACAATGCACAGTTTATATATATTTTCTTCATTCGGAGTTCAGTAATGGTAATATTGCAATATGGACTTGCATTTAAGGTCTGTAAGTAATAATGTACAACTTTCAACAGAAAGTGAGTTCACAATATGTTTAATTCATATAACCATTATCAGAAATTCTCAAAGTTAACATTCTTTTAAAATTATTCATAGAAATTCTAAGAATAAGCCTGATACTGAAAGTGTTAGTGTCAGGTTACCAGTAAATATGAGTCTTGATAAAGGTATACCACTTGCTTTGCATTAAATATGCAAACAGGGGATGACTTCATAACAATCTGATACATTGAATACAGTATTTCCTGTCTTTGTTGGAGGTTTGATAGGAAATCCTGCATTGAGTAGTCACCCATTGATGTAATAAATGTAATTGTGTATCTAACTAAAACTACACAACAGTGCCAAAACTACATATATCCCAGATGAGAAGAGGGAATATATTGGTTAGAGATGATTGCCTCCCCGGTACCACTGTGGTCACTATGGAGGTTTCTGTTCAGATGCAGAAATCTGGAATGTGGATATCTATTGGCTGAGGTTGTAAAAATCAGAATGGTTGGTTCATTGTGGCAATTATCACCTGATAATGTAACTGCAATGCATGATTCATATTTATTTTAGGCATGTACAGCTTTTACACTCATTTACATGATTAAAAGTGTTTTTTTTGCAAAATGTATTTAGTGTATATTATTTTAAAAACTTTAGACCAGTATTGGAAAATTGAGTTTTCAAAAACATAATTTGGATAGTTATGGTGATCAGTGTCTTATGACTCTGTTGATGTTATCTTTTGCTGTTCAGATTGTGTATATGTTGTATTGAACATTCAATGGGTTAGTCATTGAATGTGTAGATTCAATAGTTTGGCCATTGAATGTACACATTCAATAGGAAGTAGCAATTGAATGTGTACATTCAATGGTTTAACTGTGGAATGTGTATATTCAACCGTCGAAGTCACTAAATGTGTATATGAACTTAACAAATCACATAAGCCGTTGACACTGCATAAAATGTCACTAATTTTTGTGATTTTCCTAATGTCACATCTCTTGATATAAACTTAAAAATAAACATTCACAAAAAGTTTATTATTTGTAGGCAGTCCTAACACTTGTTTCTTATAACAAACACTACTTTTTTCTAAAAAATTGTTTATCTTAATCTGTTTTCTAATTATACTGTCCAAATGAACCTGTCTAATGTAATAGGGATGCTATTGTTGGGCTAATTACAATTAAATGCCGAAATTCCACACATAATTACAAGAATAATTGATGTCACATTTTAGAATCATACACTTAAAGACCATAAAATCACTACTTAGGCTTGAATTGTTTCTCTTTTATTCTTTGATTGCAAGGCAAAATGTTTAAATATTTGTGGATTAAAGTTTATTATAGTTTAATATACACCTTTCATAATAGCTTTGATCAGAAAAGACTCATGTGCGGAAAATAGTAAATGTTCCATGCAGTAGCAGAATGATGCCACAAAAGCTTATTGTGTAATAATAAGTGATTTACAAAATATAAAGACAGTTAAAATAATGTGATGAAATATGTTATTAATTTTAATTTTGTAGACTGACACTTCTCTATGTTAATTCATGAAATATAGCACCTTAATTCCAGTTAATTATTATTATGCTAGGAAATATCCAATCTAGGTTGTAAATTAAGTCTTTACGATTTATATTAAAATTTAATATTTAATTGTTTATACATTCCATGACTTGGGTTATTGAATGTACACATTTGATAATTTTAGCCTTTGAATCTACATATTCCACAGCTCAGCCACTGAATGTACACAATCAATAATTTGCCCATTGAATGTACACATTCAATAGCTTGACCCATTGAATGTGTACATTCAAAGGATATCCACATTCAATATATATATATATATAACTAAAATGACAGTCACAATTTGTTGTTTTTCAGTGTTTGTCACATTTTATTTTTTCTGGGGAACCCAAAAAGCAATGCAAATGTGTAATGTATGTTCTGTAAAACTATTGTTTTTGTGAATACATAAATAAAGCTAAGACTGAAGAGTTTGATAAAATTTGAATTTATTAAAAGGCCAATGATGTATTTATCTAACACATGAACTCTATTTTATATCTCTTAATCTTTGTGAATGTAAATTGAATAAAAATGGAAATCAAAAGGAAAAAAAACAATATTTGTGAAGTGAATAGCATGGTAAAATAATCTGAATGCAAAGTGCAAGTATATTACAAAAAAATCCATGGAATGGACAATCTTTCCTCATAGACACAGCAAAAAGTACTCAATTTAGAGTTGATCTAAGTTTAGATATAGTTCCAAGTAGTTTATTTCAGCAGGAAGCCTTCCTGGGTGTCATCCTCTTCCCTGGTAAACACTGCAGTGCCGGAATAGTTTGCTTTCCCAGAAACCTCCACAATGACAGCATTGAAGTCCTCTAATTTGGTGGTAGTGACTACCTTTCCAGTGAACTGGCTTCCACAGGCCCCACTCTCAAAGGTCCTCGTCTGGCCAGTGGCAATCAGTCCCTTTGCATGTTGCAAAGCTATTCTGGCAGTAACTCCAGAACCAGTTGGTGATCTGTCCACCTGAGGTATTAGAAAGAAAACTAAACATTTCAAAATGCACTGTATTTAAAGTTTCAATTTGGCTTTTTTGTCAGGCTTGTCAGCTGACAAAATTGCTCACGTCATAATTTTGTGGCTTCTACGTCATCAACTTCCCTGACACTAAAACCCTCTACAATGATGTTTTTTTGTGTTGGCTCATGAAGTCACTGGTATATTGTCTGTTTCCTTGCATCTGCATCATCAAACTGACTGACAAAATTACAATACTTAAAAAAGATGAACAATTTGTGTAATAGTACGTTAAAACACTGAAACTTGTTCCTGGCATCCAGATTTCACTGTCCAAAGCTTTTGATATACTGCAAGCAGGCTGTTGTGATTTTATGATATAGTTGAAAGTTGTAAATATTTTGGCAAGTTCTCTAAGAGAAAAATAGCATTGGAGATGCCCGTACCCCACATTCTGGCGAAATAGTTTTCAACACCATGAGATATAGAAGTAGTGAAACAATACAAAGATTGGGATACTTTCAGAGCAGTGTCTGTTATATAAAGGTCCTAATAATGTTTAAGTAGAGAAAATAAGAAAGAGAAAGAAAATGGATGTATAGATAAAGTATTAAAACAAGAAATTTTATTGCATACCAAACATCAATGACCAACTCGAACATTTTTAAAAGACATGTTCTTGTCGGTAAACTGCGGATATGTGTACTATGCATGCGGCACGTCCCTAGTTCCTCTTTGTACTTCATATTTTATTGTAGAAATAATCCATGAGTGATCATGGTTTGTATACTGCATTTAACCATGGCACTTCCGGTAATAATTTTACGAAGCTGAAGACTCATTTCTTCATCGTTTCCCGGCATTTTATTTTAACCTAGTTACTATATATGCAGGGAAATTTTTACCAGACATTCAGGTAACAGTTCGGCTATCTATAATGAGTTAAATTTAGTAGATTGTGTTTTGGATGATGAGGAATGGCACTTTCTACAATCATACCACAGTAGATTCACATCTTTGGAGAGTACTGGGAGATTTCTTCATCTTCAGATCTCTGCATTTTATTTTTTACCAGGATTAGAATATATATGCAGGGAGAGTGCTTCAGAATTTGTTTTTGGTTAGTTCTATTACAGCAGAAACTGCCACTATTAGTGACCAGGAGGTTGAAAAGAACGACTTCAGGAATGCTGCGTCTGTTTTTACGGAAGAAATGGCCATCATCAGGGACCAGTAGGTTGCCATGATGGCTCTGTGGTCGGCACCGTGATGGCAATGTACCCACCACAGAGAAATAGTTTGAACCACTGGGTGTTGAGTTCTGTACACAACGAAGAACTTTATCTACCATGCTTTCAAGTAACAGTTCTGTTTCCTCTCATGAGGTGAATATAGTAGACTCTGTGTTTGTTGAGCTCAAGGAATGCCACGTCCACGATGATGCAATGACCTTTATCAGATCTACAGATAGCCATGCACGGTTCAACACATCAATTACAATACTGTGATGGGATCCATGGCTATCACCAGGTCTTCTTATAGCCGTGTACAGTTCACCACACCAACTATGATGTCGTGATGGGATCTGTGCCATTACCATGTTTTCATGTAGTCATGCATGGTAGTTCACAGAACAGTTAGCATAGAGACGTCCATTCATGAATCTTCATATAGCTGTGCATTGTCGAAGATCCATCACTGTGCACGGTTGCAGGAATTCTTTGGAAGAACTTGCTATCATGGATTCAAGTAACAGTTGCTACATCTTGGGGTTACAGCATTTTCCCATAGAGATGGCCATTCACTAACCTTCATATAGCCTTGCATGGTTGAAGATCCATATTTACAAAAGAATGCAGCAGGAAACCTTTTGACAACATCTCTGTAGTGGGACACAGTGTCGTGTCAATTCACAGTGGTGCAGATGGTGAAATAGTGTTTGTTATGAACAGCCAATTGAAAAGCACACGAATTAGTTCAGACAGCAAGCTACAAATTACTTGTTGAATTTTATGTTAATAAAAATAAAGTTAAACACATTTAGCAATAGGTTACTAGACAGTTTTGTGATAATCAAATTGTCAAGTATACCTACATGTTAAGGTATATCCTGAACAAGGAAAACAAGCATGTGAATTCTAGTGGTTTTGTGTTCCTCGAATGCTACATAAAGGAAAATTATCCAAGTGAGAATGTGTATAAGCCTGGGATTTTCAACAGTATGTTTCTTGTTACAAAACCAGGGAAGTGAGCGCTTGTTAAAATATTAAGTATATTTTACTAGCTTATCACCATCCAGGTAGTTAACAGGATATAACAAATTTCTTCTATGGCAGGTCATATTGGGGCAGGGCCCTTCCCTTCAGTTTGCTACAGCTACTTTCATCAGCGTGTGGAGGTCTGGTTATTCCAAGTCCATCACAGCAGATTACCTGTCGGTAGTTGGAATGGGAGGTCTTGTTTGGTGGTAAACTTTCAAAAGAACTAGACCTACGCATTGGAGAACTGATGCAAATTTATATCCACCAAAAAGACAACTCACCAAAGCCAGTGAACCATCGTTTAACCTTGAAGGAGGTGCCCAAGGTCAAATCTGAAAACATCCGAAGATTCCCAGCCCATGACCTCCTATAAGTTGGTTTCATATTGCAAACCTCAAGGACCAATAATAAGTTATCAGCACTTTTAAGTTTGGCTATTGTCATTTGACCTTGGTGGAGGGCCCCAAGATCAAATCAGACCACATCAATAGATTCCCAACCCATAATTTCCTATAACTTGATTTATCATCCCAAACCTGTATGACCAATAATAAGCAAGTTATAAGCACTTTTAAGTTTGGCTATCCTCATTTGACCTTGAAGGAGGGGTCCAAGGTCAAACCTGACCACACCAAAAGATTCCTAGCCCATGATTTCCTATAGGTTGGTTTACCATCCCAAAACTCTAGGACCAATAATAAGCGCTTTTTATGACTGACAAAGAAACGCCCGTGGCGGCCATCTTGTTTTTCAAAATGAGGCCAAAAATATTCCCAGTCAAGATTTTGTAATGAGGAACATACCCTGCAAATTTGAGATCTCTACTTATCATACCCTTTGCTCTAGACGGCCACCAAAAGTCCTTGCTGAAAGTCGAAAAAACGTCCATGGTGGCCATCTTGTTTTTTATGTCAGCTGACTTGTCAGTCAGCTGACATTATGTCGTCACTCTGCGGCGTGGGCGTACGCGCACGCGTCCGCGTCCGCGTGAACAACTTCTCCTCCAAAACTACAAGGCCTAGAGACGTGCTGTTTTTTTTAAAAGATACCTTATCTATCGAGGATGAAAAATTGTTCAAGGCATGCTAATCTGTCTGTTCGTCTGTTTGCTAGAGACATTACAATGGGGGTACCCCCACCAAAAGTGTGAAAATTTCAACACTTAATCACAATTTTCTCAGTGACTATTGCAGGGATTTCTCTCATATCTTGCATATATGTACTAGGCCAGAGGTAGATTCTCTTGTGTGAGTATGAGACCTGGATCTGTCTTACTTTTTTTTTAATAAATTTTTTTAATAATTTTTAATGCATTAAAATTCATGAAATCATGCACAAAATCATTTATAACTTGAAAACTGTTGCATCTAGAGCATTTTGTTAAAATATGTTATTCAGCTACTTTTTTCATAGCTACAATATGGTGAGTAAGTTGGGTGCCTGTCTCAATAGCTAAGTGAGTAATAGCTACTTTTGGGCTTTTCAGTAACTTCCATCATGAGTAGAATCACTTGTAACTTAAAAACTATTGCATTTAGAGAATTTCGTATAAATATGTTATTCAGCTACTTTTGGGTCAGCTATAACATAGTAAAATTTTAGACCTGTAGCTCATGGCATAGCTGAGTAATAGCTACTTTTAGGTTATCACTGTTGAGTAAATTGCTTATAACTTCAAAACTATTGCATTTAGAGAATTTGGTATAAATATGTTATTCATCTACTTTTGGGTCAGCTATAACATAGTAAAATTTCAGACCTGTAGCTCATGGCATAGCTGAGTAATAGCTACTTTTAGGTTATCACTGTTGAGTAAATCGCTTATAACTTGGAAACTATTGCATTTAGAGTATTTTGTTTCAATATGTTATTCACCTATTTTGGGATCAGCTATAACATAGTGAAGTTTCAGATCTGTGGCTCATTGCATAGCTGAGTAATAGCTACTTTGAAGTTCTCACTATTGAGTAAATCGGTTGTAATTGGAAAACTATTGTATTTAGAGAATTTCGTATGAATATGTTATTCAGCTACTTTTGGGTCAGCTATAACATAGTAAAATTTCAGACCTATAGCTCATGGCATAGCTGAGTAATAGCTACTTTTAGGTCATCACTATTGAGTAAATCAGTTGTAACTTGAAAACTATTGCATTTACAGTATTTTGCTTAAATATGTTGTTCACCTACTTTTGGGTCAGCTATAACATAGTAAAATTTCAGACCTGTAGCTCATGGCATAGCTGAGTAATAGCTACTTTTAGGTTATCACTGTTGAGTAAATCGCTTATAACTTGGAAATTATTGCATTTAGAGTATTTTGTTGCAATATGTTATTCACCTATTTTGGGATCAGCTATAACATAGTGAAGTTCCAGACCTGTGGCTCATTGCATAGCTGAGTAATAGCTACTTTGAAGTTCTCACTGTTGAGTAAATCAGTTGTAATTGGAAAACTATTGCCTTTACAGAAATTTGTGCAAATATGTTATTCAGCTACTTTTGGGTCAGCTATAACATAGTAAAATTTTAGACCTGTAGCTCATGGCATAGCTGAGTAATAGCTACTTTTAGGTTATCACTATTGAGTAAATCACTTATAACTTGAAAAGTATTGCATTTAGAGTATTTTGTTGCAATATGTTATTCACCTATTTTGGGATCAGCTATAACATAGTGAAGTTCCAGACCTGTGGCTCATTGCATAGCTGAGTAATAGCTACTTTGAAGTTCTCACTGTTGAGTAAATCAGTTGTAATTGGAAAACTATTGCCTTTACAAAAATTTGTGCAAATATGTTATTCAGCTACTTTTGGGTCAGCTATAACATAGTGAAATTACAGACCTGTAGCTCATGGCACAACTGAGCAATAGCTATTCTCAGGCACTGACTGTTGAGTAAATCAGCTATAACTTGAAAAATATTGCATTTGGAGTATTTTGTTAAAATACATTGTTCACCTACTTTGGGGTTAGCTATAACATAGTGAAATTACAGACCTATAGCTCATGGCATAGTGGAGCAATAGCTATTATCAGGTTCTCACTATTGAGTAAATCAGTTGTAACTTGAAAACTATTGCATTTACAGTATTTTGCTTAAATATGTTGTTCACCTACTTTTAGGTCAGCTATAACAGTGCAAAAATTCAGACATGTACCTCATTGCATAGCTGAGTAATAGTTACTTTGAGGTTCTCACTCTTGAGTAAATCAGTTGTAACTTGAAAATTATTACATTTAGAGTATTTTGTTTAAATATGTTATTCACATAATTTTTGGTCAGCTATAACATAGTGAAATTGCAGACCTCTATGTCATGGCATAGCTGAGCAATAGCTTCTTTCAGGTTCTCACTGTTGAGTAAATCATTGTATCCAACCTGTAGGAAATCATGGGCTGGGAATCTATTAATATGGTCCGATTTGACCTTGGAACCCTCCTTCAAGGTCAAATGAGGATAGCCAAACATAAAAGTGCTTATAACTCGCTTATTATTGGTCCTAGAGGTTGGAATGAAAACCAACCTATAGAAAATCATAAGCTGGGAATTTTTTGGTGTGGTCGGATTTCACCTTGGACCCCTCCTTCAAGGTCAAATGAGGATAGCCAAACTTAAAAGTGCTTATAACTCACTTATTATTGGTCCTAGAGGTTTCAAATGGAAAACCAACCTATAGAAAATCATGGGCTGGGAATCTTTTGGTGTGGTCGGATTTGACCTTAGACCCCTCCTTCCAGGTCAAACGAAGATAGCCAAACTTAAAGTGCTTATAACTCGCGTATTATTGGTCTTGGAGGTTTGGGATGGTAAACCAACATATAGGAAATCATGGGCTGGGATTCTTTTGGTGTGGTCAGATTTGACCTGGGACCCCTCCTTCAAGGTCAATTGAGGATAGCCAAACTTACAATTGCTTAGAACTCGCTTATTATTGGTCCTACAAGTTTGGGATGGTAAACAAGCTACAGGAAATCATGGGCTGGGAATTTTTTTGTGTGGTCGGATTTGACCTTGGACCCCCTCCTTCAAGGTCAAACAAGGATAGCCAAACTTAAAAAGTGCCTATGACTCACTTATTATTGGTCCGAGAGGTTTGGGATGGTAAACCATCCTAAATTCTTTGGCTGGGAATCTTTTGGTATGGTCAGATTTGACCTTTGGACCCCTTCTTCATGGTCGAACGAGGATATTGCATTTATAGTATTTCTTTAAATATTTTTAACCTACTTTTTACACTTAAACAATTACCTTGTTACTTTATTTCATAATACCATTTGCAGGGCACAACTTTTTTGTCCTTTTCTTCTGTCAGTTTCAGAATATCTTTCGAACATGCTATTCAGTTACCATTTACTGTATTTCTGTACAGCCCTTTCCCTGATAATTATGCTTTCCTCTCATTATCACCATCACAAATCAAAAACATTCAGTCAGCTGACACAGTGCCCGTTCACGGGCACTCTCCTCTTGTTAAAATGAGGCCAAAGATACTCCCAGGCAAGATTTTATGGTTATGAATATATTGTGCAAATTTGAGAAGGCAAGCTATAATATTTTTTTTGTTAGAGCGGTAACAGTGAAATCTCTCTACAAACTGCGGTGGTGGCAGCAGAGGCGGCATTGGCGTAACGAAGCGAAATCCAAAGTATCCACCGGATGCTATCCGATGGATACAAGTAATGCAAACACCGATGTTCGTTTTGCTGGTTTACTGGTTCAATCTACACAAGGGTGATGTGTCCTAATGTAAAAGAAGGGGGTGCCCTATTAAGAAATTGAGAGTCTACAAACATGTTTGTCTTAATATTGTCTCCCTTGCACAAGAATACAATTTCATAGGTTTCTTTTTTCATTCCAGCAAGGTTGGCACTCAATCCCAGGATTCTCGTGATTTGCATAGGGTTTCTTACATTGCTAAAATTATTCAGTTTTTATGAGCAATTGAATATGCTTCTTGTTCAATGTACTTGGAACTCATTAGAAGTACCCAAGTTTTAGGCATTCAAATTCTTTGTTAAGAGGCCATGAAAAGGCTTTTGACTTGGTGGAGTATGTTAGTAGATTGTTTTTACTTATATAGGAACAGAATCTATTGTTATGCAGAGCTATCCGTATAGGGTTATGGAATGCTTTTGGCAGGTATCTTTGTATGGTGTTGGGACAACTACATAATTACATTTCATATATGTTATGGAATGAAGTCTTTTTTTCAAATGTAACTAAAAAGCAACTGAGTGGGATGGCTTCAGATAAGTCACTGTTTGGGTTTGTTCCCAATTGGTGTGGAGGTTAGGTTCAGTGGCAATTCCATACCAATTTTGCTGAGGTGTTGTGAATGTAAGGCTGTTTATACATGACATTACTCAAGCACCAAATAGTGTGTTCACAATGGTCCAAAATCGTAGGATTTTATGATGGAACTTCAGTTTATGTCATGGTAAACAGTAAGTTACCTCTGTATGTCTCCAGTTTCACATCTCAATGCAGTGGACATAGTGGTGTTGAATATTTCTTGGGGAATATTGACATTTATTTTTTGCTTCATAGCTATCATCCCCAAGTTGCTTAACTGAAAGAGTTTATGGAATGATAGTGATACTACTGGATGGCTGGGAACAGTTAGTGTTGGGTTGTCCACAAAATCTTCCCTGTTCTCTACTCCTTGGGAAATCTCATCATGTAAGCTTACAGTCTGAGGTATTCACCAGATCCATTAATTTCTTATTCTTTATGTTTGGTATCTGGACATATATCAGACTTGCCTTTGGAACTCTCATTTTCAATGACAGACAGAGTTCTAGCATAATTGTGAAGATGAGTCTTATCTATGAATAGAGTGAGACTCACTGAATTGTTTTGGGTGCTCATTGGAGTTCTTTTTATGCTGGGTTGTCTGCTCCTTATACCTTGGGAAATATCCTCAAACTTCCGTTCAGTCGGATTTTTCCATCAGATTCCACATAATTCCAAGCCTTATATGTGTAATCTGGCCAAGAGGTTTTTCAGGTCTTTTCACTGGTTTCACATGTAATTCAGCATTTCATATACTGAAGTACATTTTCTACTTTATGTTTCAATGATTTTTTAATTGAATTCTGGTGTTGTGCCTTCCTGGTGGAGATTGAATGCTATAACATATAGAATCTGACTGTGTAGTCATAAGTTTCAGACTGGGAGATGCCTTGTTTTACTGTTGATAACAGATTATCTCTCAGTTTATACTTCTCTGACTTATTTTGTGGTGAAGGAAAAGATAAGTACCTATGCACACAAGTTAAGAAGTTGGACTCTGTTTAAACTTTAACTTATGATAACAGATAAACCATCTCGTAGATCATCTTGTAAGTTTAAGGATTAGAATATCTTCTTAGTTATTTCTTAATTTATAATAAATGTTTGCTGGAGATTAGTGTTTGGTTTTCAGTCTTTCAAGTTATGAACTTTGTCAAAGGCCTTAGTCAAGGATATATACTTTTATTGTGAGAGATTGGGAGTATACATTCACAAAGGGGCTATGTTTCTTCTGTTTGTGGTTTTAGCCCAGCATGTTGTGTAATTGCCAAGAAGGTACAGTCATAATGACTACTTTATTTCCTAGTACTTTAATCTAGCCCACGACTCCTAAAAAGGTCAATAGCCAGGGTGATATTTGGACAGATCCTCAGCATTGCCACTTGTGGGACTGGAACTCACAGAGGTGACAGCCTATGCTTAGATGCCAAACTTGCTAACCACTAGGCCCCCGAGAACCTCACAGGATTGAAAGTTTCTGGCAATTCATAACTTAGTTACTTTTGTCTAGTTAACTAAGATGTTTTGTTTTACTTAGTCTAGTACTTTATCCTCAAAATTAACCTGGATATTAGTACTTTGGCTTTTTGGTTTCTACCTACTCTTGGTGTGTCAAAAATTTAAACCTACCACCTGTGTGGTTGGAATCAAGCAAAAGTGAGGGTTAAGGTAAGGGTATTTCACGCAATAAAATGTAAAAATTTTATTGTAATTTAACTTTTTGTAGGTTAAATACTTACCTTATCCTCACTATATTTGGACTCCCGTCTGTCCATCCCAACATAAAATTTTTGGTTTGGTGATAAGTATGACTTTACATACTCCCGAATTAAAATATGAAGTACAAAGAGGAAACAGGGATGCGGCACATGCGCAGTCCACAAATCCACAGTTTACTGACAAGAATATTTCTTTTAAAAGTATTCGAGTCCTTTATTGATGTTTGTTCTCGCCAACACATAGCAATACTTAGGATAAGGTAAGTATTTAACTTACAAAAAGTTAAAGTACAATAAAATTTTTACAGTTCATCAGCAAGATGACAGCATTGATCAGTAAACTAAAAATTTCAAAGCTGTAAAATTTATTAATTGGAGTATAGCTGTCAATGGAAATAGCACAATTATGTAAAAGTACATATAATAATCAGTTGCAGCAATCCATATCTCTTTTCTTATGAGAGAAACATGTCTCAAATATGGCAGGTGAACACACTTTGGCAGAGCCAATGTAAAAGGTCACATCATGATGATGCACTTACAAACACTAACTAATGTCCCTATAAAGTGTCAACCTTTACACCTTATGGACTCCAAGAAATAGCCCAGACAAGAATTTAAAACTCCTGGTCATTGTGACAAGGTCCAATTAAAAACATCACATCATGATGTTGCACACCTACAACCCCTAAGCAATATCCATACCAAGTGTCAACTTCCTACACTTTACAGTTTCCGAGATACTGCCTGGACAATATTTAAAGGTTAATGTCACTACAGCATGATCAAAGGAACATCAAGGTCAAACAATGACATTGCACACCTACAGCCCCCAACCAATGTCCCTACCAAGTATCAACTTCCTACACGTTATGGTTTCAAAGATATAAGCTCAGACAAGATTTTATAGGCCAAGGTCACTATGGCAAGGTCAAATCAAGGTCACACCATGACGTTGCACACCTACACCTCCCAACCAATGTCCCTATCAACTTCCTACACCTTATGGTTTCCGAGATATAGCCCACACAAGATTTTCAAACTCAAGGTCACTCCGGGAAGGTCAAATCAACGCCACACTATAACATTGCACACCTACACGCCCTAACCAAGGTCCCTACCAAGTATCAACTTCCTACACCTTATGGTTTCCGACATACAGGCCAGACAAGCTTTTCCCACCACCCACCCATCCAGACACCATGGGTGAAAAACAATACCCCGACAGCCCTAAAGGGCTGTGGGGTAAAAAGTAATATTGAACTAATTTCAACTGCACCGAATACTCAAAAATGTTCAGATTTGTGGTGACTTGTGGGAATATTTGAAAGATCATGATTATCTTGATAAAGCTAAGAGATAGAAACATTTCAAGGTGACATTTGCATTTAAAAGCATTTTAAAAGATTTACTTCTGCATATATTTCAATTAACACTTGAATGCTAATGATTCTCAATGGGAATGAAATGATTATATGATGTTGTGCCTCTAGGTTGTAAGAAGGTGACCCTAGAAGTTTGTAAATTCTGCAGAGAAGCCAGAAGATTGCTCTGCATTTAGTTCCACCAATATTGAAAGGGGGCAACTCTCAGTGTGGATAAAAAGGTTTATGATATGTTCAAAGAAATATATTGAAATAATAACTGGACGTATTGCTAATTTACCTGTCTATCTGCAAAGACGCAGGTATTGGCTGTAGGTTGGTCAGAGTATTCATCTTGTCCATCTGTAAGTATGGTCCCATATACAAAAGCCAGGTCTGGGCTGTCTGGGTGGTGGAGCTTTACAGACTTCTTGGCAGCATCTGCAACATAATAGATTGGTAGCACCCTGATGAAAATTTTCACTGAATAGCTTCATGACAGTTTGATCTCTCTCTGTATAAATCTACTGATGGGTTGGTAGCATATTTCCCTTTTCAGTATCCCACCAATGCAAAAACCATTTTGATTCTCAAGTGTACCAAAAGTGGTCTAGTATAGAGGACTTAAAAAAAAACTACAAAAAATAATTATATAGGCGGAGGGACAGTTGTGTAATGGGCAACAAGCATCTCCCACCTTTCAGGTCCTGGGGCTGGTTTCACAAAGCCCCCTTTGGAAAGGACCCCCTTAAGTAAAGGAAGGTACTATTTTTTCCTTTGGGAAGGCCACTTAAAATCTCCATTTCACAAAGCCTCCTTTAATTCTCCTTACCAAAGGTCTTCCTTAAACCTTAAGGAGAGAGCAAATGTTCTTTAAAGTTATTACACATTCCTTGAAGGATGCTTCCTTAAATTTAAGGTAGGTCCTTAACTTCCTTAGCTTAGCTTTAAGGGAGTTTTCAATGTCTCCTTTAAGGACGGAAGCTTTGTAAAATTAAAATTTTAAAGGTGAAAGAAATTCAACGAAATCCTTGAATTTAAGGTGAGCTTTATCTTTTTATAAACATTCTCTAGACAAATGTTTTTTTCTGAAAACGTTCATTAAACATTTACAAAATAACTCAAGAAGCTAGGTTTGACTAGAAACGTTTTTAAAACATTTATAAAATTGCTGAAGAAATAAAGGTTTTCCTAGTAATGTTTTTCAAACATTCATCATGAAATGTTTGATAAACAGTACACATAAAATGTTTAAACAACTTTGCTTGTCAGATGTTTTAAAAACATTCTATCAAAAACGTTTTTAATAAACATATATTTTTAAACCTTCACCTTCAAACATGTCCAAACAAAGATGGTGGTGTGCAATAATAGGGGATTTTAGAGGACTTTGTCAAAAATTGCCCCACATGCAATTCCTAAAAGTAAGAATTGAATGGGGGCACAATTTCTAAGCCACTATCTTACAATTTTAGCCATAAAAATAATATTTTCAAGATATTAAGAAGATATTAAATTTGACCTCTATACATAAAATGTTTTTAAAAACTTTTCTATTATAAGTGGTGTTCGTACCCATCAGTTTTTAACCTTTGCCAAACATTTCCTTTCAAACATTTGCAAAACATAAAATTGTTTGCTGGGAAGGAGGCTTTTGTGACACCGGCCCATGGGCTTGATTTTTGTGACACCGGCCCATGACACACTTTTGTGACACCGGCCCATGGGCTTGATTTCTCACTCGACCCGAAGTGGAAAAGTTGGCAGTTGGCTGGTGCCTAATGTTTTTGAGTGTAGATTCTTGGCCAACCAGAGTGTGCTGCTTTCCTCCATCTCATTGCACGTATGATCTGACATATGCAAATTAAGGTAAAGAAATGATATCAGGATAGCAATGGAACATAGAAATTAAAACTACAGCACTACCTATTTGAATTAACTATAACTAAAATATATAACTAAATCACAGAAAATACAATACACAACCTTTATCAGTTGACTTAGGTTCCAGTACCATACACACTAGTATAATTAATTTACATTACATAAACCCAGTACCTGTGACCAATGTAGCTGCTCTAATTAAGTCATTAGTCTTTGATGTCCTGACATCCAGTCCAAACTTCTGAGCGGATACAAAGGCATAGAAAGCCCCTCCATAACCAATGTCTACAGTTACAGGCCCATAGCCCTCAACATCCAAAGTCAGATCTGTACAGAAAGTTTATCAGCAAGATTTTACTGTTAGAATCAGATTATATGTGATATGTGGGCTTTAAAATTAAAAAATGTCCACCATTAACTTTTTACAAAAATATGAGGCCCCACTGGTAATGATCATTTATTTTGATTCATTATATCAAAAATTAATTACCGTTATGGATTATATCATATTTCATCTGGGGCCGGCTTCACAAAAGGACTTAGCTCATACTTAAAGTTAAGACTTTTGGCTTAAACTCAAGCTAAAACTGTGGTCTTAGAGGGGTACCTATATAAGGTAGTCTTTGGACAATTTTTATTTTGTGACAAGGGTTTCCATTGAAAACAGCATTTTACCAATTTGAAAGATAAAATGTCAAAGAGAAAGGATATATATGTTACACGAGAACTTTTTTGACTAGAAATATAGGATTTTATGACATGGAAAGCCACTGTCGTTATTTGATAAGCTTGGACTTTGCTAAGTCAACCTTTTGTGAAATCCATTTAAGTCCAATACTCGGCAAAGACAAAATGGTCAGATTTAAGTCCTTGCCTTAGCCTAAGTCCCAGCTAAGTCCAACATCCTTTGTGAAACCAGCCCCTATATTAAAAACTGTAGGCAACTGATCTTTGGCAAATCATTCACCAGGACTGAAGTGGAGAGAAAAGGGTATTAACCCTCAAAATATTGGATCAAGTGCCAGTCCATTTAAGTGAATTTTGTTACATTTTCCGGCACTGAATGAAGGACTTCTCTACCATACTGTCATTTGCTATACTTTTTGTTTCCAAATGCATTCATCTGTAGCCAGAATATGACATGTGTATTCACTTAACTAAATACAACTACACAGATCAGGGCCTGTATTCACAAAGATTCTTAGAATTTTTCTTAGAATTACAGTTAAGTCTAAGGAAAATTCTTTGCTAAGAATTTTCTTATTCTTAGAATAAAATCCTATTCACAAAACAATTCTTAGCTAAGAATAATTCTAAGAATAGAAGTGAAAGGAAATGTCTGCACAGGTTAGACTAAGTGTAGTTCAAAGAAAAATTCTAAGAATAAGCGTAATTCTAAGAATAAGAATCTTTGTGAATAGGAAAATTCTTATTCTTAGAAATTTTCTAAGAAAAACAACAATTCTAAGAAAAATTCCAAGAATCAGACTAATTCTAAGAATAAGAATCTTTGTGAATACGGGCCCTGGTAAAGAAAACTTTCATTTTAGCAAAAGTCATTATGGTTACACAGGGATAATTCTTGATAAATTCAAGGAACAAGAAATCCACACCCAAAGCAAAGGCAAATGCTGGCACGCTGTGAAAGCGGACTCTTCCAGTCTTGGATCCGTCATACTCCACAAAACACTTCACCAGTCCGCATGGACACTGAATATTCACTTCAGCTTCTGGTACTGTGGGGTCCTTTACAAGACCTGGAAGAGGGAGTATTTGGTGAATGTTTTAATTTCATGGTCACAGATGAAAGAATGCTGATATTGAGGTACATGCAAAGTTGCTGGATGAATACATATTTGGAACTAATTAGTTGGTGGATGGGGGCCATACACTGTCCAGGTTGTTTCCACTAAATTTAAATATTTTTTCCATGACTTTTTCAATGGCATCTCCATGACCAAAGCTTTAAAATCAAGGACCTTTTACTTGTTGCATTGCATGAAAGAGACATGCACCAAGGCCACGAGGGAAGATGCAACAGGCCAGTTTTCCCTTTGAGAACCATGCACAAAGTTCCAGTCACAGTACAGGAAGATGTTGAAGACACCAAAATTTGATCTGAGTACATAAACGTATCCTTGCATTGAAATGCTGGATGAAAGAAAAGGAACAACGCCGTTTCGTGAGAGGATGCCTTTTAATTTCCATGACTTTTTTTAATTTTCCAAAACCAATTTCCATGACTTTTTCAGGCATGGAAAAAAATGAAATTCTATGACTTTTCCAGGTTTTCCATGACTGGATACACCCTGACTGTAAACCCATAGCCCCCTCCTGCAGTTCCATTGCCTACTTTTAAATTTAACTGTATAAACATGCATTTAAATTCATTGCGAGAACTCATATCATCAGAAAGTAAGTTTTAACCTTAATGTATACCTGTACACCACAATTAATCTGCATATTTGTATTTTGGTGAAAGTTCAGACAATGTTTTGACCGAACACATGCATATTTAATGTGTTTACATCTCTAAAACAACATTTAGCTTATTTTTCTAATATATGTGTGTAAATATATACATAAATATGCATATAAACATATAAATAAATGTATATAAATTTGTTTATATATTATTATGCAATTAAGAAATGCTGTTTAATATCAGTTCCCTTTTGGGGGCAAGGGTAGTAATCCAGATTAACAAAGAGTTTGTGGAAATAATAATTCACTTACCTTTATCCACAGCATATCTTCCCAGTGCCAGAACTGCATGACCACACATGGTACTATAGCCTTCATTATGCAGAAACAAAACTGCCAAGTCTGCCTCTGGTAAGTCAGGCTTCACCAACAGGGCACCATACATGTCAAAATGGCCCCTAGGTTCGAACATCAGAAACTTACGCAAGTGATCCAACTTCTCTGTCACAAAACGGCGTTTGTCCAAGATGGTCGTTCCCTCGATTTCCGGGTAGCCAGACTCTATTATCCGGAGGGGTTCGCCCCCAGTGTGCATTTCAGTTGTTTTTATCATGAGAGATGAATTCAGAAACATGGTGAATACTAAAAATTAACAGTATAACAGAAATTATATAATGGTCAGCCAGCCAAGTTCATCACTTAGCATTTTATGAGAAGATATAACACCTCACTAAAGTTATTTTTATAGATTGATACACTGCTGTTATATTTAATTTATTTCGGATAAATATCACTTTCAACAGATTGCATAAATTATAACATGATAGGCAGTTTTAAGGGCAGATGAAACCAATACATACTAGTTGGTCAACATTCTGCACTGTAAACTGCTGGCCATCAATAAGCACCTACCAACTTTCCCACATAGTGTCTGGTCAGGGGATCGAACCACTGACCTAAGAGATCATCAGTACTTGCTTAATTTGTTTCAGTACCGATATTGTCTGTCCTTGATAATTTTTAAGGCAGGCGATGAACTAAAGTTGTAGAACAATAACTGATATCTGCTGGTGTCTGTATAAAAACATTTTAGAAATTTGGGGCCATATTCACAAAATGAAGCATAGAATGGGCCAAAAATTGGCCTAACCTTGGTACAGAAGGTAATGCATATTGAGCTATTTTTTGCTGATGTTTTGTTGATCCCCTTTTATGAATGCAGACCCAACCTTTGAAAATAAATTTCAGCTATATTTTACAGGGAGTCCTAAGACCTATAGTGCAAAGTCCTTCATTAGTATGATTCTTTGAGAAAATTTTCCCTCCAAGACTGTTATGAAATGCACCCATTCATTGTTTAAAAAGGGGGTGAGCACGTCGAGGTGTCTATGTCTTATGTGTAATTAATTGCTTCCCGACCCCAAAGGTCGGGACTTACACCCTCAATCTGCCATTAAGTCAAATCCGTAGAAGTCAGGAGGCACTCCGACAGATCCCATTACCAATCTTGTATTGCTGTTATGGCCAGCCATATCAAATTGTACAGTATAGGATTAATTGGAGTGGCCACAGGCTTGACATTTCAGGAAAGTTTTAGCCTACTGTTGAAAAATCTGTAGGGTCAGGGATACAAGCCCGTCATGTCATATCTGTGATCTTCCTAGTTGTCTTAAAATCGTATTGAAGTCATACAAATTAGGACTAAGAGCCTGGGGACTCCAAGGTCGGGCCCGATAGTTGAATAGGCTCCCAGAACAATCTAGTGGTTCCCTGACAGATCCCAATAGTCGTGATGCATCTGATTTTTGCCACTTTTTTGGCATTTTTCTATGGAAGCCAGATAGTAACATTGTTGAAAAAAAAAGTAATGAAAAGATAGGGTTTTTTTGTTTTAGGTGGGTCGAAAACTTTCTGAATCTTGATAACGATTAATTATCTCGCTATCACAACCTAGCAATTTTTGTTTTTGGTGGGTTAAAAATTTCTAAGTCCTAATAATAAATTATTATCTCGTTACCACAACTTAGCTTTTTTGTTGTTTTTGGGAGTCAAATTTTTTGAAGTTGAGATAAGATTTTTTTTTTGAAAGGTTAAAAATATTTGTCTCATTATTACAACATAGTTTATTAGTTATTGGAGGGTAGGAAAATATAATTTTAACCCACCAAAAACAAAATACTTATTTCGTTATCATAACTTATATATTTTAGCCTTTCAAAAACAAAATTTGTAAGTCATTATCACTACATTATGGATGAGTAGAAGGGTCAACATGACGAATTTTTTATCTTGATTTATCGACTCATTAACTCAATAAAGCAACTTAAATATCTTGATTTATTTATCGACTGACTAACTCGATAAATAGGTATCTCAATTTATTGACTTAGTATCTTGATAAACCAAGTTAGTTTTCTTGATTTATTGACTTCGTATCTCAAAAAATCGACAAAGGTATCTCGATTTATCCACTTTATCGATTTATCGTCCCATTAAATTGGCCTCAAACATAAAGCACCCTAATCAAATTGTTCACAGGAAAATTGCTGTAATCTCAAAGAGAATTTGATAAACAAAGATCATAAAAGTTATGCACAAATGAACAGAAGCTATGACCTTGACTTAAAATGCAATCTAATAAAACCTTTATAGCACCTAATCTCCAACAAGGCAGTTGCTTTTTTTGAATGTAATCTACCCTGTTGCTGATTATCACTCAAGAAGTAAACCAATATGAATAAGTGTCTTAACAAGTTTCATAATGACATTTATTAAAGTAATTCAGAACAAAATCGAAATATCTTTGATTTGTGTCAATTTCACTTTGTCACAATTTTTTACCTTTCCAAACATATCACAACTTACATAATTTTTAGGGGCCACGGGGGCAGAGTGGTAACACTCTCACCTCCCACCTCTGAGATCGGGGTTTGGTTCCCGGCCTGACCTCAAGTGGGAAAATTGCTTACCGTTGGTCCAGTATAGAACCTTGACCAACTGTATGTACTGGTTTCCTCTGCCCACAAAACTACCCATAGTGATATGACCTCTACAGTGTCGAAAGAGGTGTAAAACCCCAAATAAATAAATTACATAATTTTTAACCCTTCAAAACACATAGGTTCTAAGTCATTATCACGGAATATAATTTTTTTCTCTGCAATGTTACTATTGGGCTTCCATACCAACAACCCCACGACTTTACATAGTCAGGGAATGTGTTGTCACTGTACTGCAGTATATTGTACAACCACTCAGTAAAATTACTGTCTTGATAGACCTAGTGCACAGTCCTTCCTCAGTGCACTACGGTTTTCTAAAAACACTTGCCCCCAGTGAGAGTGCAAAATCCAGACTGCTATAAAATTCACTCATTCAGTGTCTCAAAAAATGTGGCGAGAAAGTCTATAGTCTTGCAAGCTGGCGAGTAGATACAGTCCGGAAGTAAACAATCAATACTTAAGTTCACCAGGCCTTTACATATGTTGTTGTTTATAACAGTTTCAAAATCTTTACTGATTATTAAAGAGATTGAAAGGGTGAAATGTACTTATAATTGTAATAACTTCAGAAACAAATATTACGAGAAATGCAAAAGGTACAATGTAACATATATCAACTTATTTATTAATAATTATAGAATGTACGTAGGTAATATATACTTCACTATATCCACTTGCTAACCACAACGCAAATACTTCTTGTGTCAACCACAATACACAATGTTCAATATCCAACAGTAAGTAGCATATAAATATGCAATTAAACTTTCATCGTTTCTGTGCAGCCTATCAGCATTTTAAGAGTGTACGTCTCTGAACTCTGACAAGTCATTAATCACCAACAAATGTATTTAACAGGTATTTCAAAACCTTGAACATCCTCTGAGTGAAGCAACCCCTACATACTTTTGTGGCACGGACATTATTTAAGAGGTAAAACGAAAAAAAAAAATGTCTCAATGACACCCCCCTGCTATATGCTGTGGTCCCACGTAGTCGAATTTTCGGTATTACTTTTCACAATCAAATGTATATGACACCCCAACTCCACTCAGTAAAAATAAAACATGACTGAAAAGTCTTTCAGTCTTCTTGCGCAAAAAGTACAGGCATCAGAGACACAAGTAGTACATTGGAATTGATGAGAGTGTGGGTCTGTATTCACAAAGAAGATTCTTAGAATTTCTCTTAGAATTACACTTAAGTCTAAGAAAAATTCTATGCTAAGAATTTTCTTATTCTTAGAATAAAATCCTGTTCACAAAACAATTCTTAGCTAAGAATAATTCCGAGAATAGAAGCAAAAAGTATTTCTTAAACGAAGTGTAATTGTTAGAAAACTTCTAAAGCCCATTGTATGCTAGCGTGGCGCGGCTCGATGCAGTGCGGCTAAATAAAATAGAAATAAAGGAAATGGTTCACTCCTTAGTGTACATACCATATATGTGGCTTATGATAGCCCACAGCCAGTGATTTTTTTCCCTTCTTCATATTTATGTTTGGTTGTTTACATGTATCTGACTCACGATTTGCAACGGCGATTTTTTTCCGCTCTGTTTGGGAAAAAATCAGATGACAAGTGAATTTAGATGCATGTTTACATTGAGAAGGTCAGAAAAAATTCACTATCGCAAATCGGCCGTCAGATGTCGTAAGCCGCATACATGTGTACATACACTTATACATATGTACGGCGTGGCAGCTAGCTACGGAGCCCCTAATAGGACATGGTAAAATAAAAATTGTACCATGTATTAAGTCGTGCGCACAAGATGATCTCGTGATAACGAGAAAATAAGTCATGTATTAAGTCGTGCGCACAAGATGATCTCGTGATAACGAGAAAATAAGTCGTGATAATGAGATGATCTCATTATAATGAGATAATAAGTCGTGATAACAAGATCATCTCATGATATCAAGATGATCTGGTGATAATGACATCATCTTGTGCTATCAAAATCATCACGTGATAACAAAATCATCTCGTTATCACAAGTTATTTTCTTGTGATAATGAGATCATCTCATTAGCACCACTTGTTTTCTTGATATCACAAGATCATCTGGTGCTCACCAGATGATCTTGTGCTCACTAGATAAAGTGGTGATCACCAGATGAAGTGGTGATAACGACTTACTAAGTGGTGAGCACTAGTTTATGTGGTGCTCACTACTTATTTTCTTGTTATCACAAGATGAAGTAGTGATCACCACATCATTTAGTTATAACCAGATCATCTCATGCTCACCACATCATCTGGTGATAACAAGAAAATAAGTAGTGAGCACCACATCATCTGGTGATCACTAGATTAAGTGGTGAGCACGAGATGAACTAGTGATAATAGAATGATCTGGTTAGCACCAGATAATGTAGTGCTCACTACTTCATCTGGTGATAACAACATAATAAGTGGTGATCACCACATAAACTAGTGCTCACTACTTATTATGTCGTGATAACTACTTTATCTGGTGATCACCACTTTATCTAGTGAGCACAAGATCATCTGGTGAGCATCAGATGATCTTGTGATATCAAGAAAACATGTGGTGCTAATGAGATGATCTCATTATCATGACTTATTTTCTCGTTCTCACGAGATCATCTTGTGCGCACGACTTAATACATGGTACAATTTTTATTTTACCATGTCCTATTAGGGGCTCCATACTGAGAGTACAGACCACACATAATAATAAGTAAATGGGAAGATCCAGATTGTTTTTATCCAGTGATCCAAAACAGTCTCAAAACAAAAATTTAATGGGATTTAAGTTGTAAAGTTGTACCTAGGCCCATCTACGGATTGTTTTCTTGAAGTTCCAATCAGTAGTATTTGCTAACAATCAGGCAAACCAATGGACAAACAGACAAAGAAAGGGTCATGAAAATAATACCTCCTTGCGGAGGTAAATATCACTTTATGATTTTATTGATGAAAAAAAAAACAACAGTACTGAGACAGTGTGTGCGTGTGTAAAATTGGTTTTAAAAAACTGAAACATGTAGCTTAAGAAACAACAGACAAGTAGTTTCCAAAGTCAGCTGGCATAGTATTGATCTGTCTAATGTCTTTATTTAAAGATATATTGAAAATTATGTTTTTTTAAAATTTTGTCTAGAATTTTTTTTACCTATTTTCTTTTTTAAAGATTTCTGATATGTTTGAAGTTGTTTTGTTTTTGAAGCAAAAACATTATAATATGGCTCATATATCACAAACTATTGACTAGTTTATAAGACAAATTTACTGGATGAGAGAAAATACTTTATAATAGTGTGTTTCCACATCACCGATCACTTATGCCCACGTCCCACATCGACAATTTTTAGTGGTGACCTTTCAAAAACTTTGACATCCTTGTCACCTCTACCATACATAGGCTTTTCTAAGTCTTTCTTTCTTCTACATTTCAGCCATTGTCAAACCTCAGTACATCATAAATGTTTTCATAATCTGGATTTGAACCTGCAACCGCTGAACTCAGAGCAAAGACAGACTAACTATTGCATCATTCCTAGGAAATGTCAATTGTAACAGAACTTTATTAATAACAGAATGTAAGTACAGACCTGCACATCAGTTATAAGTAATAGAAATACGTCCCATAAATGACTTATTTTCATGACTTATTTTCTCGTTATCACGAGATCATCTTGTGCGTACGACTTAATACATGGTGCAATTTTTATTTTACCATGTCCTATTAGGGGCTCCGTAGATGACAAAAATTCTGTGATCAGTTTATGGGTCTATTTTGAAATACATGTCACAGTTGGCTGATTGTTTCTCAGATTTACTATGTATATACTGTTACCTGTGGCCCTGAGGAGTGATTAAATTATGATTCTACATTGCGCAACTGAAATGGTGTGCAAATAGAGAATTTACTGTTAAGATAATCTAATAGAATCTATGAATTTTACACTACTCCCCATGCATGTGGAAACCTATGTTTTTCCATATTATCTCTAGCAAAGGTCAAAGCCGGGGTTTTTAGGACCCGGTCAACAGCCAGGGTAATATTGAGACATGTCTTCAGCATTGTCACTTATGGGAGTCGAGCCCACACAGATGTGACTGCCTGTAATTAGATACCAAACTTGCTAACCACTAGGCCTACACATTATGTGGAATAAAGTAGATAGAATATACTTGTTTGCCGTTGGCCAAAGGTTGACAACTCATAACCTTGAACAACTTTAAGTTTCTTCTGGCCTTCAAACTATCTGTCTCAATACAAATGATGCAAAGGTATTACACAAGACATAAAACACCAAATAAATCAAACTCTGAGGGCCATCACCTTTCACTTTAAATTCCATATAGGCAGTAAAAAATAACATAGATAATTTTGGTTGATGGCCAAAAGTTGAAGGTTTGAAGGCTATACAGAATCACTGATACTTTTGCCAAATATGATGCTAAAGTAATCCTTCTAAAAAGCAGACACATAATAGGCACCTCATAGCCTTGCTGAAGGCTAAAGTTTCTTTGCAGTTAGGGAAAGTTTTCAGTTCAGATAATGGAGTTTCAGTGTCTATAATGTAGTCATACATATACTGACTTTTATAGCAGCATACAGCTGTCTGATACAGTTCTATCTCTTAACATTTATGAGCACTTTATGAATACCAAATATCTGTGTGTATGTTTGAAAATATATCATACATATGTGAGCCTTAAGCAAGGCTAGGCACCTCAGAATTAACTCAAACATAATACGAGTATTACTTCTGTGAACATGGGGTTTACATATGATTTCAGGGTCCAACAGGTAATATATAATTTAATTATGGCTTTATAGTACCTTTATTGTTGAATATTAATTTATTCATTTCATGTACATATGTCACCAGCCAGAGACACTGCCTTTCCTTTGCTAAATTGTTAAGCTAGATATTGTTCCTACTTCTTGGGTTTTGAGAGCTTTTCCTTTAAGTATAAATATGTAGTAAGCATTTAGTTTAGTATTCATCTAATTTAGGGTCTTCTCTGTCTTGTCATGTATTTCTTACATTGAGGTTAGGGTTACATGTAAATCTTGACTTTGTCCTCATCTTAACCTCAGGATGAGGTGACCCTAAGTTACGTTTATGCTTGTGTTAAGTTTTGCTTAAAGTCATTTAACTTTTTCTTGAACACATTTAACTTATACCTAAAGTCACATAAAACTCTACTGAAAGTCATGCAGGCTGTATTTAAATCATACTAAAAGTGGTGTAAATATCTGTGTAAATTTGTATGAATGTAACCTACCAGTACTGTGAACAATTTGTCACTTATGGTAGCCTCTGGTCATTCAGTGCATGGGTTGGACCCTGTACACGTGTAATGGATTTTTAAATTCAGCAGTAATATCCTAACATTGTTGCATGTATACCGCATATTTACAAGTTACTTATATATCAATAAACTATTTGCTCCGCAGTTGTTTGTTCTCCTAAAGGTTTTATCAGTTACAATTAACAGTTAAATTGGCTCTATATTTGTAGAAAAAAGTTAAGCCTAAGATTTGGTTGTGACCTCCAGTAAATGTTGCTCCTGTTGGAAAAAGTAGCCTAATACCTCACCAGTCAGTTGGGTTTCTTATGCATGTATGTAAAAAAGTCTTTACATACACCAAAAAGGTAAAGCTAATATTATTTTTGTTTTTGTTTGTAAATGTTCTTGTCTTTTATTTGTGTACATAATAAAGCTTGTGTGTCCTACTATGTGAGAATATTTCAAGAAACTGGGTCAACCTGTCAATCAAGTGACAATAATTGCAGATATTGTGAGGTCTTAAACTGTTTCCATTAAATGAATGAATGAATGGATAATAACAACAAATACAATAACAGCAGTAATAATAATAATAATAATTAATAATAGCTATTTTTCTCTTATGATTGTCAACCATTTGGACTTAATAAAGTATAAACAGATATATAACATGTAGTCTCATTTGTACGGATCCTTTTGTGTTACTGTTCACAGAGTAAATGTGGATAACAAAAAGTCGATAATCTCTTCTGTTTTTAATATATGTGGATCAATTCCTTACTCATATACAACTCATTGGAATAACTGACACCTTATCAACTTCCATATAAATTAATAGACCATAAATAAGTATATATGTATAACCCTGGAGTAATGTTTGATTTAGTATACTAGTGTTGGATCAACAGGAAGATATTTGTAGAAATATTGAGTTTGTGACTGATTTGAAGGACGTTTTGTCATTTTATTTCGCAAGGATTACTGAAAGAGAAAATAATAGCTAAAATAGACATGTTAACAATGTAATCTATCAAGGCTGTGATATATTGAATTAAAATTTTCTTAGTTGTTTATAGAAGTAGGATGGAACAGAGTTACAGGATGCACATAGTGATATCTCTCTTGTTGTTATGTAAGTATTTATTCTGTTACAATGATGTTTTAGATAATACCCCAGTTCCATTTTTATGACTTACTATAAGACCTGCGGGAGTTGTAACTCTCAAGGCTGCTGGAACTAGCCCTGTTGAAAAGGGAAGGAAACTGACAAAATACCTGGTTTGTCCTAAGTGGAAATATGGGCTTATGACTGATAAGATACCCTTTCCACCAAAAATATACAGCCCACTTCATGTGCTATCACTCATGAAGATAACTCATAATATTAAGCAATCTTAATGCTTATGCAGTACACGGGAGACTCTAGAGGCTATTACGCCTTATATTTTCTTTCTACAATTTAGATTGTGTGACTCCATTTAAACAGAAAGTGGACAAGATCTGTCTTAATTCTGTGTGAGTATAAGTTGAATCATCCTGGGGATAAGCTGTAAACAACCTCCTAGTAAACATTTTTGGGTTTTTCAAACATTTGTAAGAAAACGTTTTGCGAAGATTAAAAAATGATGGGTATGAAAACCATTTGTAATAGAATGTTTTCAAAATGTTTTATGTAAACCATTTATTAAACATTAATGGCAAATGTTTGAAAATTATGAGAACATAATGTCTCAATAATAATGGGTCAGAGCTCAAATTCAGTAACTTTTTGGATTGCTGTCTTATGAAAATATTATTTTTATATTTTATATAAATTGTAAGATAGTGGTTTAAAAATTGTGCCCCGATTCAATTCTTACTTTTTGGGAGTGCATGTGGAGCAATTTTTGACAAAGTCCTCTAAAATCCCCTTTTATTGCTCACCGCCATCTTTGGAAATGTTTGAAGTTAAATGGTTAATAAACATTCTGAAAATATGGGTTTAAAAACATTTGTGGAATGTTTTCAAAACATTTGATAAAAAACATTTCAAAAACATTTTAAAATGATGGGTATGAAAGCCACTTGCTATTAAACGTTTGTAAAACATTTTTAGAGCAAACATTTATAAAACATTGTCAAGAAATGTTGTTTAAACCATTTATGTGTACTGTTTATCAAACATTTCATGATGAATATTTATAAAGGATTTCCAGCATAATATTAATTTCTTCAGCTATTTCATAAATGTTTAAAATATTTTCAGTCAGACCTAGTTTCTTGAGTTGTTTTATAAAAGTTTAATAAATGTTTTCAGCAAAAACGTTTGTACAGAATATGTTTACAAAATGCTTTTCAAACATTACAGTGTAAATGTTTTCTTGGAAACGTTTAGTAAACCATAAGATAGGGTTTAAATAGGTTTTAAAAACATTTTGTAAACGTTTAAACCATTTTAAAATGTTTTTATGTTTACTGGGCTCTGACCGAAATAGTGATTGTGGCCACTTGAGACACTCCTCCAAAGGGACCGTTTTTAACATGTTTAAGATGGGGAAGACTTTTTGAGATTGTTTTCCTGACTTCTATGTGTGAAATGATAAGTCCCAAGGTTTCCACGAGTTGGCTCATAAGTGCTAACTTGGGGTGGTCAGGAGGTAAACTCAAGGCAGTGGAACAGGGGTGTAAGGACTTTCGAATTATATATCTGTATGTAGAGTTATATGCTGTCACTCCATAGCTAACTGAGGAATTGCTACTTTGATAGTTCACCATTGAGTAAATTACTTATAACTGTAAACTATTGAATTAAGAACATCTTGGTAAAATACATTAATTGCTATGTCATGGAAAATTTTCAGAGCCATAGCTCCATAGAAAAGTGAGTAATAGCTACACTGTCATTCTGCCATTGAGTAAATTACTTGTCACTTTAGCATTATTAAATTTTTTTAGGAATTTTATCAGATGGTTTATTCGCAGACCTCTTAATGGTCTATGTCGTGCATATTTTCCGAGCTATATCTCCATAGCTGAGTAATAGCAAATTTAATAGTTCAGCTTTAAGTAAACCAGCGGGAGATCACACAGGTACGGTGGTCTTGTTTTATGTATTGTATTATTAAACCAAAGTAACAAATAATAAAAGGTAAACCAACCCATTCTATGTATATTTTGAAATGATATCACTTGAGAAAACAAAACCTTCGGATTTTTTTACTTCTCTTGTGATTAAAATACATAAATCTGTACCACTCTGGGGATTTTCCTATTTTACCTTTGGATTGTCGTTATATGTAATAAGTTCTGCTCTTTTTCAGGTCTCTCCTATGTGTCCAGTAAGGGGGCATCATCCAATAGTAAGCCTGACGACCTGCCAAAATACGCCATTGTACCACGTGACCCAGTTTTGGCGGGATCTGAATACGCCTCCAACCGACCAGAACAATCTGTGGAAGGATTCTACAATGCCTACTCTTTAGACTATTTTGAGTCATACTATGCCCAATACCATGACTTTATCGGTTCAAATGAACACATTGCCATGCAAAGGGAAATAACAGCTGACGCAAAGGTCTGTGTGAACTATGCTGAAGTAAAGAACAACACACACATTGGCCTGATAACCTGCCCTTTGCCCTTTGAACTCAGTGACTTCACTTCCTGTTGTGGAGAGAGCTATGCCGAATTCTGCTGTTATTCCACTTTTGGACAGACGAATAATACTGCGGCAAATGCAATTTTTCTGTGTACCATTGCTTTCATTGTCATCCTGGCAGGCGTGGCTTATTTTGTTGTTGGTAGATATGTCTAAAAAGTGTTCTACAATATAGCCCCAGTAAATGTTATTAAACGTTTATAAAATAACTCAAGAAGATAAGTTTGACTGGAAACATTTTTTAAACATTTATAAAATAGCTAAAGAAATGAAGGTTATGCTGAAAATGTTTTTCAAACATTCATCAGTAAGTGTTTGACAAATAGCACACATAAAATGTTTAAATAACATTGTTGATCAAATGTTTTAAAAACGTTCCATCAAAAACGTTTTTTAAACCCATATTTCCAGAATGGTTATCAAACCTTCACTTTCAAACATGTCCAAACAAAGATGACGGTGAGCAATAATAAGGGATTTTAGAGGACTTTGTTAAAAATTGACCCACATGCAATCCCTAAAAGTAATAATTGAGGGCACAATTTCTAAGCCTCTAGACATATTCTAGACATAAAAATAATATTTTTTGTTAGTGTTTTACCTTAAAAAGACATTGAATTTGACCTCTGACGCCATTATTATTCAGTCATTATTAAGTTTATTTGTAACGTTTTTCTAACATTTATCATTAAACGTTTTATAAACGGTATACATAAAACATTTTGAAAACATTCTATTATAAGTGGTTTTCATACCCATCATTTTTTAACCTTCGCAAAATGTTTTCTTTCAAATGTTTGCAAAACTCCAAAATGTTTACTGGGTCAGTATTAATCTCTGACTTAAAACACATTTGCCTTGTCTGTTAAGAAAGAAGTCTTATGAGCTTAAGACTGAGTTTAAGATTTTGTATGAATACCAGACCTGGTCTGATTATTTTTTCCTCAGTGTCTTCAGTTTAAGGAGGGTCTCTTATCTAAGCTAATTGTATTGGATTGTGGCAAAGGATATTTCCTGCTTTTCCCTTCAGCAGATAATTATCAGCTGATTTTTATGTTGGATTCCAACTAATAAGCATGCTTCCTTCCAAGAAATGTTCATTGGGTGAGTCTCGAATTTCCATTTGAGAAAGAACAGTTCTTTTGTGTTAATCAGGCTGCCCCGTTTGTTTTGCTCCCTGATCAATGCTCAAATGACGTCTGTCAAAAGTTTGATTGGATCTTGAGGTCCTCAGTGCCTAGTGGTGAGTAATTTTGGCATTTAATCACAATCACGGGCTGTCAACTCTGTGTGAGCTACCACTACAACAAGTGGCAATTCTGAGGATTCCAACACGATCCTGGCTGTTAAATGGGAGGTAACATTGGATCTTACTGAAAATCATGTGACCGGAAGTGGCTGCAGAATACAGATAGAAACAATTATCCTCTTTGCACGTACTCAAAGAGACAACTAAAAGGTGTCACGGGAAAGGAAACTAATCTCAACATAACACGTAACATGCTTATTATGTTTGTATTGTAACTGAATGTCGTGTAATTGGATAATTATTTTCAGATAATATTTTATATGTACTTTTGTATTTGTATTTTTCAAATCTCCATTGACAGCAATAAAAGTAGATGCCAGGTCAATGTTGGTACCTTTTCTTGCAACAGTGATTGGAATTGAATCATTTGGAAGAGTAATATGTGCACTGTACACATATTATTTTGGTAGAGGGATTCATGTATTATATATTAATGAGTATATATTTTTTTCACATATTTGTGAAAAAAAGATAGATGTCTCATTCTCATAAAGTTTCATTCTCATGGTTGCAATGTTATCTGGACACTTCATCAATAACATGTTAGCACTAATCTAAGGCCATTCTTCAGTGTTTCAATTTGTTTAAAACTTTAGACAAGGATTTTTTTTTATGAAGTCGTTTGGCATATTTGCTCATAAACACAGATGAAACAATACAGTAATATAGTTGAAACTAATGTAAGATATCTTTCTCTTTACACAACAGTTAATATGAACAGGACTAGTATTCATAAAAAATCTTATACTCAATCCCAAACCAAATCTTAAACTCACTCATAGTCTCAAACTCACTTGTAGTCTCAAACTCAAACTCCCTCGTAGTCTCAAACTCACTCGTGGTCTCAAACTTAAACTCACTCGTAGTCTCAGACTCAATCCTACATATACATGCTCATGAAATATGGAAGAGTTACCTGAAATCATAAACTATGTGTAGGGTAATGGCCAAGTTAATGTCCAATATTTAAAAACAAAGAACTGTAGACAAGGTCCAGAAATAGAAGTATAAGATCTCATTAGAAATGCGTGTAAAAAGTGTTTCCATATGCTGTTATATAGACTGAGACGAACAATAGTCCATTAATAAATATATGTTGGAAACTTTTAATGATTAGTTACATATAACATTTACTTCCATCACATTTATAATGTGACAACTACCATTGAAGGAGCAGACGAAATTATCTAAAGATTGTCCTTTTAGGACTGAAGCAGGCACTGTCTGTTAAATTAGAACTCAGAATATGCTCCCACTTTAAAACTTAATTATACACTATCACTACACCATGAAAACTCACATAGAAATATCTTCACTTGTATGCCTCAATAAGACACTTTGTCTACACTTTAAAAAACTCACATAGAAATATCTCTACACTTGTATGGTTCAATAAGACACTTTGTATACACTTTTAAAACTCACATAGAAATATCCAGTCATCCAAAATTCACATTGGAGTTGGTATGGAGGCAAAAATATTTCCTGCTTTGTATATCCCTCCCATACGGGTCAAATACAACTTGCGGTGAATAATAAGATGCTTTATTTACACTACAAAAAGTCACTTGAAATGTATCTCCACATGTAAAACTCATTACACTTAATATCTGAAAATTTTTAAAACTCACATTGAAACATTTCATCTGCAAAACACCATTTAAAACAAAGTCTAAAGATTAAATGTATTTTGAAGTATCTCTTTAGTTGACTCAATAAATCACTAACTGGAAAACTCCGATGGAAATATTTCTTCACCTGTAAAACTCCATAAGTCACTTCATCTACAATGTAAAAATCACATAGAAATATCTCTTGACTTGCAACACTCAATCAGACATCATCTCTTCACTTCAAAACTTGCAGCATTGTAACTTGAGGTCATCCAGTGCTGTATCATCACCACCTACCCCCAGATATGGAGTGACTCTGGTTTGTATTCCACACACAGCTGTGCCAGTCTCACAGGACACACTCCAATCACCCCACTGACCTCCGTACTCATATCCTGTGCCTTCTATTATGTGCTCCTGAGTTCCAAACAATCCGGGCCCTCGACACTTGACACGGATGTTATTTGTAGAGGTGTTGTCATCATCATACACTCCGACTGGTTGGGCAAACATCTGGAACTGGACTATGTAGTAGTTAGTGTTGCAATTGGTCTGGCTTTCCCAGGTTCCCCACACATTGGCAGAGGAGGTTGGAACTTTCAATGATATTTCTCCAGAAACTGGATGCCTGCAGAATAACTTCACAGAGTTGATAGATGTTGAGTCACCCCAGTATGTATCATCCGCAAGCTGTGTAAATCCATATGCGAATGTGGCTGTATCACAATAGTCCTTATCACCCCATGAGCCAAATGCCAGACCATTGTTGACTTCCAATATGGTAGCAGTTATAGCTGGTCCAATATCTGAAAGTGATTGAAATTCAGACTTTTTTAAAAAAACAATTAAAAACCAAAAACAAGTCACTTCTATATCCTGGCACAGACCTCAATTTGACACAAACCAAAATAGGGAATATTCATATATTCATTCACAAATGGTTATCACTGGTTAAAGTCATCCATTTCTGGATGTATCAATATCATATAGGTAGGTGAGGTGATGGCACACATAGATTAATTGTATTGTTTTGTCTTTTTTTCATTTCTGTATATACAAATTGTGTCAATTTGGGGTACAGATTTCATGTTATAATTATATTATCACTCTTAAAAGTAGCATTGTAAAAGATTTATTTGATTTTCATGTCTGAGCTGTAGCGAGGCTTGCACTTCTGGAAATCACTTTTTTGGGGGTTATTTAATGCTTTTGTCTTTTTATCACTGGGCATTCATTAGAATTGGTGTAATGTGATGAGTACCCATCTCATAACTGAAGTTAAGCATTTTTATTTATTTGGGGTTTTACGTTGCTTTCAACACTGTACAGGTCATATTATGATGGGTAGTTGGAAGGGCAGAGGAAACCAATACATACAGTTTGTTAGGGTTCTGTACTGTAAACTGCCGACCAACGGCAAGCAACTACCAGCTTGCCACTTGAGGCCGTGCCAGGAATCGAACCCCGGCCTCAGAGGTGGGAGGCGAGAGTACTGAAGTTAAGCAGTAATGGTACATGTTGGTACTTGCATGGGTGACCGTCTGAATTCTAGACCAGGTTTAGGATGTATCTGATTCAGAATTTGTTTTTGTCACTAGTATATAGATAATAGCTAAGTGGCGCTCCATTATGTAAACTTAATGACCTGAGGCCCAACGGGCCAAAGGGTAATTAAATTTACATAATGGAAGAGCCACAAGGCAATTATCTATTATAAAACCCTGTAAATTAAAACCAATTTATTAATTCAATACCTTGTACCAATGATCAATCTAGACAATCTTTGTAATGTTTCCTTTGGTGTGCATACCATATAGGGCTTTCACTAAATTAGTTCTACAGTTGTTTTTTTTATTTCAATACACAATTAACATTGTTTCACCATGTGTACCACTGGTTTTCCTTTATGGGAAAATAGAATTTAATATAATCTGACAGCCACAAAGTTTAACCATGGATAATGATAATCGATAAAACATGGATCTGTGACTTACAGAAAGCACTTTCCAGAAAAAATTAGATTGGTCATTTAACAATGCAGTGGATAATTTGTTGTGATGAGTGTTTCATGTTACTTTATTGATCTGTACTTATTTTAAGACAGTAAACTATTATTTTTGTGTTCCAGGCATTGAAAGTACTAGAAACTGGAGAATTACTTACTTGTTTTATTTTGTGTTAAAGGTTTTGGGTTTCTCAAGATTTTTATTTTGTGCGCTTCTTTGTCTCTTAATTTTGAATCAAGAAAAAATGCCTCCTGGAAAGATTGTCTCTTGGAAAAAAGCCTCATAGAAAGAATGCCTACCACATTTTGTGTTTCAGAAATACCTCCTATGGAAATTAATCCACAACATTAAGAACAAAATTCATGTCAACCACAAACAGTGTATCATTTTCAGTGTATTTAACAAACTGTAATAAGGCAAATTAAAATCTTTGTTTTGAACTTAAATTTAAATCAAATTTAAACCCAGCAGTAACACATTTCAGTACTGCATTTTTGCACTGCGTTTTTTTTTCTCATTTTACTTGAGTAAATTTTGAGCCACTAAAAACACTCCTTTTAATATAGCATGCTGGGGTAGATTTTCACAGTGAGTTTGTTTAAAAGGTAGCTGCTCCTTTGATTAAGTTCACAGAAGATTATTGTACAGTCAGATTGTAAAGAAAATGCAAAGAATTAAAAAAATGTCCAACTTTATAAATTAAATTGCTTGTTTTGTATTTGTCAGGAGGTATTTTTTCAATGTACCATTTTTCCATGAGGTATTTTTCTATGAACTCTGAATGTCATTCAGAATTGAAAAGACTTTGTAAATGTACCCACTGAACTAATTAATATGAAAGAAGTTGTGAAAACATTTCAATATTGAATGCATTGTGCTGAGGATGACTGGCAAATACCCTTTTGTTCTTGGCAGACTGGCCATTAAACTAAACCACAATCCACTGTTAGAAAATAATGTAGTGTTAACTCTCCATTATGCAAAAATAATATATAGTTGAGACAATGGAAGGGTCACCCGTTTGGGTTTTATACTTTCATAAATTCTGGTGCACTACACGTGTCTCTAATAGCTTTGCAGCTCACTCATGCAAACCAAAAGATTTTTTACTTTGTTTGCAGTTAAAGCCTATTTATAGTTTGCACTTATGTAAATTCATATACTAATTTAAAGAACTTCACAAATACAAAAAAAAAAAACAAAAAAAAACAATTAAGACATTTGTGGGCAATTGGTGGTGCCATATGTTATGTCGGGAACAGTATAATTTTAATCTTTAAAATGAGAATTGTTATCACATACTAGCATCTATAAAATGAAGGCTAATAAATTTCATATAGTTTTTAGATTTGTTTTTAGATCTTTTCTCATTATCTGTATGTATAAAAGGTATTGTGAACCACGTAAAGTTATGAAAGATTATTTGTAATAGCAGCCTAGTTAAATATATTACACTAGTTTATGTTTACCATGGCATTTCTGTTGTGTGTAACATTGAACGGACCTTTCCACGGTGTCAATCAAAATACCGCAAATCGGCAAACATCCTGTTTACTACAATAGCAACAACCAATCATTTCCTCCGATTTTCATCGGCGCCATTTTGAATTACAAAAAGGTGGTTATTTTTAGGGACATATTTGTAAATATTATTGCTTTCTGATAATGGAGCAAAATGAAACTAAAGTATAATTTTATAAAAAAATTATATCATCTATCCTACCTACTTTAAAATGTCTGAAATGTATATATACATGCCCCCAAGCTGCCATTGTTTACATTTTACTGCAATGCACGAGGATTTGTTTTGATCAATAAATTGTTTATTTATTTATTTTATAATTTTTGTCACAATAAAGCAAATATACTTTATTATATAATTTCTTATTATATGCTGCATCCAATCATTTATAATGCGTGTTATTTCTTGTATATCTTGAAATACTCGATGTTTACGTTTGTTTCCCGCCATTTTCGCCATTTGTTTGTCAGACAAGGCCTGACATGGAGACAACTAAAATACCGTAAACCAGGAAGTGGGCGTGGCCTATGGAACGGTCCATAATTACATGTACTTTTAAACCCAGACTGATAATTAAATCAATGTTTCTATTGTGACAAATGGAAAACTTGGTGTCACATTACAAATTGTTAATTATGATGTTGAATGATATTAAAACTTATTATCATATTTATGATATTGTTTGTATCCAAAGTTTATTTTTTTAGTTGAAACTGGCTGTATTCATGTAAACAAGAGGGTTTTATATATATTTGAATTGTGTACAGTTAAAACATTGTATGCAAATCAGTGTATTTCCTAACAGATTTGATATATATCTTTTAAAAGAATTTTTACATTTTAACAATAAACAAGTGTTTCGGTCTACATGCATGAGTGGCAAAGCCATCAGAGACATGAGTAGTGCACTCAGACAGTCACTCATCCAAGTACTAATGTAGTTCATTGCTGCTTAACTTTAGTGAAGATATGAGTACTCATCAAGCTAAGTCAATTTTCAGGAAAGTCTGTCAACAAAAAAATAAACTATAAAATACAAAAAGTGATCTCTAGAAGTACGATCCTTGCTAGAGCTTGTACTTAAAAATTCACTGAATAGGAGGTCAGATGTTTGGGGATCTACAGTTTGTGTACGAAATACATAACTTCCTGAATATATATTGTATAAGGCTTTACAGTCTATAAAATGTACAAGTGTGAATATGACAGATTTCGATGAAGTGTTCAATTTTCGTATTTTTTTTTCACATATACACTAGAAAGTGCAAAAAGGAGTATTATGTGAATCAGAAACTGGAGTTATAGGGAAACAGCTGATGATGTTAATGAAGTTTTATTACAATGTGTACTAAGATTTATCATAGTTTTAAATAGTCTCCAGATTTCCTCAATTTAAAAAAGGTCTTGCATAATTCTTTATGTCTCTTCTCACTTATCCAGTTTTATTTGGGAATATTTAAAGATCCTCATAACCATTGTTTTTTTCCCAGAGGTAAGGAATGTGTCCTTAATCGATCTGTGATGGTAAATAAATGCCACAAGCACTGTTCCTGAACCTAAAGTGATCATGTGATGTTTGTTAACAATGTGCAGTAGTTCAATGTTTATTCAGAGATCAAAGCCTCCATCAAAAACAACAAAATTGATAAATGAAACGAAAGATGCTTGTTGGTGACAAAGACCGATGGGGTTCAGGGGCAATATTTACGAACAATGCTTGGATCATTCCTAACTTAGATTTTAAGTATTACTTAGATTTGAGGTTCGAAATTATGAAAACATATTCACAAACATTCATAACTCTCTTGTTTGGTGAATACTGATTTGAAGAAAAACATAAGGGAGAAACCTTCCCTTAAGGTGACCTTATCTTAGTACTCTTTGTGAAGCAGTGCCTATGCATCATTAACTACTTACCAGCCCCCGGTTTTATATGTTCTACCAACTTCATAAACCTATATAAATGACATAGAAAGCCTATAGAAATACTAGTTTTTAAAAAAAATAATGAATTCTTGACAATTTGAGAGACTTCCCAAACCCCTAAGCACACATAATATAAGCAACTCAGAACACTGTACAAGACTCCTGAGCTCTCGTATTTTCAATTCCTGAAGTCATTCCTATAGAAAAGTTGGCAACGTGAAAGAGGCGTTTAAGTGTGACCAATCCATTACCTGTATCACAGGTTAAGCCTGCATACCCTGTTACGCAAGAGCAAGTTAACTTTCCAGCTGAGCAGCTGCATGTACCATAATTGAGACAGTAAGCATCGCAATGACCAGCTGGACACAAATCTGAAAGAAAGGATTTAAACATAGGTTTATTTTTACACCAAAAAGCTTGGTATAGTTGTGTAAACATGAAACGTGTATATGTTGTATTGAATGTAAATAATCATTGAATATATAGATTCAATGGGTTAGTCACTGAATGTGTACATTCAACAGCTTGGCCATTGAATCTATATATTCAATAGCAAGCAGCCATTGAATATGAACATTCAATAGTTTAACTGTGGAATGTGTACATTCCACAACCATAGTCACCCAGTAAACATTAGAAACTGTTTATGCCACTTCCTGAAATGTAACACTTTTATTCCAATTAATTTAATTGCTTATTATTATGCTAGAAATAGCCAATATAGGTTTTAAACTGAGTCTTTGCCTTCAATATCAGCTTTTCATATTTAATTATTTATACATTCTATGCCTTGGGTTATTGAATGTACAAATTCAATAGTTTGACCCATTGAATGTGTATGTTACAGTGAATATGCAAAATCAGTAAATACGCATATTTTCTGAAATTTTCAGTAAATACACATATTTACTGATTTGGTCAGTAAATACGTGTAATCCCTGAAAATTTCAGTAAATACACATATTTACTGGTTTTTTTGGTACAGTAAATACACATATTTATTAAAATCATCATGAAGACTTTATATCTTAAATAGTTGGGTGTTATCTGCTATGTCTTCATATTAAGTTATTTCAAACTTTAAATGGCTTTGTCATATTCAAAGTTTGATACATATTTACAATCCAACACTGGGATAACTATTATATATTTAACATCACTTTGTAATTTCAAAAGCATTTGCATGTGATATGTGATAAAATATTGTAATATTTTTTTTCATTGAAAATAAATTGTAATGTAAATACACAAGTTTATAAATTCAAATATCCAAATATTTATCAAATTATGATGCTTTATGTATAAGGAACAACAAGCAAGGTAATAAGATTAAGATATATTTCTTGTTCAAGAGCTGAATTTTGCTGTAGTTTTAACACTGTATTTTAACAATGTATTTCTTTTCCAAAGGTCACCAATAAAATTTAGATCTATAATTATGGCTGAATAAAACTTCACTTTAACGTTGTCCCTTCAATAGAGGAAGCCACACCATAACCATAGATACCTTAAGAGAGATTAAGTCCCTCTGAAAGACTATGATGAAATCCAATTAGGGGCTAGCTGGCCATTTCATTATTTCTAAAACAATTCTTTGATCATGTAGCCAGTACCTACATTAAAGTCATAAAGCTACCAGAAAATGGCAAAATATTAAGCCTTGATTGAAATAAAATAAAGAAACCACTTACTAATAGTCTCTTTTTAACAATAGATTCTTCAAGAATACATGCAGACTTGTTTGGGTGTAAATCATGTTGTCTTAAATGATAAGGTAAAATTTCTGCTGAATGAAAGCACAGTTAAAATATGTTAAAATTTAGAAATTCAAATTAATTTCTTAAAATTTTATTTTTTTCCAAAAAAAAAAATGCTTTTTATGTATCAGTCACATAAAAACAGTGAAGAGTTAAATGATCTTTATTTGTAGGGATGACATGGGTCCTTATTAGCTGTGGGATTGAAAATAATATAAGCTTAAAGGAAATATCTATAGAAATCACATATCTAAAGTTTTTAAAATAAATATTTAAAAGCCCAGTGCTATTTTTTCAAGATATTTGCATGTAATGTACTCTAAAATGAAGTATGCTTAGTATGTTCTAATAGTCATCATAATAGAGTAAAATGTTCCAATATAATTCACATTTTCGTTTACCATTAATATTACATAGAGTAAAATGTTCCAATACAATGTATGAGTTTGGTTTACCATTTAATATTATATAGTTACAATCAGTGAACATCAAAGTTTTATTTCACATATTTACTGAAAGTCAAACCAGTAAACTTGTAAAATAACACAGGTCATAAATCAGTAAATACGCATATTTACTGAAAATTTCAGGGAATACGCGTATTTACTGACCAAATCAGTAAATACACACATTAACTGATTTCATATTTTTACTGTAACATATACATTCAATGGTTATCCACATTCAATACAACATATATAGAGTGTAATTGTGTCCATTTGTGGTTGTTTGTCCACATGTATGACTCAAAAACTATACCTGACATTGGGGCAATATTTTTTTACAAAAGACTAGGTCTACCTGATGCTTGGTACTGATCAAAAAGGATCTGGATCATGAATCCATAATTGTCATGGTGACTGTTTTTTGGGCAATATCTAAGTGAATAAATCAAACATATTCATCAAGTATCAAGTAAATATTTTGAGGCAAGGTGGGATCTACCCATGCCTTGGTAATCAGTGCTGACACAGATCTCGTTCAAAAGATCCTCATTCATATATCTCTGTGTTGTGTTTCCTTAGCGCTACACCTGGGCACACCATCGTCATTTTGCTTCCAGATCACCCTCCAGTTAGCACCTTCGAGGTAACTTGTGAAAAGTCTTACCATTTGGGAAGATCTAGAGCACACTTTGGCTGATCACGGCCAATCTTCTCATTGTCTTACAACGTTTAAAAAGCTTTTGTAAGTGATCATTTTAGTACCGAAAGGCCACAATTAATGTTTTTTTTGTTGTACATAAATTATGTCTTATGTTATTGTTGGTACATCTTATCTTAATGGTGACTATAATCTAATACACTGTTCTATAGAAATTGAGTTGCTTGATCCTTTTTCCAATTGTTTATTTAACATTTAAAAAAATTCTCAAGAAGCTAGGCTTAACTGGAAATGTTTTGTTTTAACATTTATAAAATAACTGAATAAATGAACATTGTGCTGGAAATGTTCTTCAAACATTCATCATGAAATGGTTGATAAACAAAACACATAAAATGTTTAAACAACATTGTTGATCAAATGTTTCAAAAAAAATTCCATCAAAAACATTTTTAAATCCATATGTTTAGATTAAACCTTCACCTTCAAACATGTCCAAACAAAGATGGCGGTGAGCAATAATAGGGGATTGCCCAATTTCAATCCCTAAAAGTAAGAATTGAATGACGGCACAATTTTAAGCCACTACCTTACACTTTTAGACATAAAACTAATATTTTCATCAGTGAGCAGTCTTAAAAAGATATTAAATTTGATCTCTGACCCCATTTTTATTCAGACATATTAAGTTCATTTGTAATGTTTTTCTGACATTTATCATGAAACATTTAATAAATGGTATACATAAAACGTTTTAAAAACATTCCTTTATAAATAGTTGTCGTACCCATCATTTTTTAACCTTTGCTAAACATTTGCAAAATCCAAAATTGTTTACTGGGTCAGGTTATTACCATGAGTCATAGAAGTTTGAGTAGGTCATATCAAAAATCTATTTAGCCACAGAGATTGTTATCTTTTCAGTCATCATACTTATTTTTTCACATGGAAATAACACATGTTTTATCAGTTGATCCACCTGGTCAATAAGGCTAGCTGTAGTATGTTTATTTCCGGATGGCCTTCCAATGAGTACTGGAAGTGAAACTGGGGTATAAGTGCAGGAATCCATGTACGCAGGTGCAGCATGCAGCTTGCAGATGCGGTTTGTGGCCAAAACAAATCTAATGATATGGTTACCGAGGATGTGCATGTTCCCAAACACAGCTGTTGTATGCCACTTTTTTGTGCAGCAGGAGGTTATTTGCGGGGTCAGGAATCGAATTTCGCTCCAAAAAAGATTAAACATATACTCTGGATATATATGTAAGGCTAATTGTACTGATTGGTTGACCTGTATAAGTTACAATTGGGGGCTAGGAGCATCAGTAGTTTTGAAATTGTGAAGAGAGTGAATGGACATGTTGAAATTTTTTACTCTCATGTATTGGATTTTAAAGTTTTTTATTATTGTGTTTTAAAGTTTTAAATCATTAATAGGATGGTCATTTGGTTTATATATTGCTATTTTAACTTGACCTTTGAAATGTTATGATTATGTGCGACTGAACTCCAGAAACTGATTGTGTACTGACTACATCTACCTTGAGCGATCTTAGAGACAACCTCAGGCTTTTTCTGTCTGTGTACAAATGGCTGTGTACTTTCCAAAATACATATACATTCACAAAATGGGGAAAAATAAACACAAATGTTGGGCCTGTAGTGAGAAACATTATCCTCATCAGGCAAGAATTGTAAACAGGCAAAGAACGCTGTGGAAGATATGGAACTGGTACAAGGTGGATCCAGGATGGTCAACATGAATAAGCAAATGGACTCTCAATCAGATCTAGTAATGATAAACACGAAGGCTGTGGCTAGCTGCAGTGGATCGTCAGTCACAAAGGAGAAGGAGTCTTATGTTAAGAGGGTTTCGACCCCAGGCCGGCAGGGCCAGAGCGACAGAGACACTGGCAGATCTGATGGGAGATGGCAGTGGAATGAATGGGCAGTGGCAGATTCTACAAGAACTGAAGAAAGTTAACACCAGGTTAGACGTCATTGAAGGTCAAGTGGCGGAAGTAACATGGACCAAGACCAAGCATGGGAAGAAGAAAAAGTTGAGTACTGTTTCAAAAACTAGAAAATATAGCAAATTAAGTGACAGTTCAGTAAACGAAACATCTGATACTTCTGATGAAGATTTATCCAGAGTTTGACGCATGTTGGCTCCTCCAGAAGGATACAAAAACAGATTGATCAAACCATTGCAAAATTGGAAAAAGAACAAACGCAAGGTAATGAAGATGGGGATAAAATTAAATCAAAAGGGGGGGGACCAGTGGAGGTCTTGGTAAAACAGAAGGTTGCATGGCCACATGAACATATTTTAAGGGGACAAAAAAGACAACATCTAACGCACAGTCAAATTACACTAACACAGTTCGTGCAGGGGTTTGTCAAGAATGTTTTGGATGAGAATGATTTTGAAATTATTGAATGCATGCTACAGTATTTAGGTGATCTTATGGATGACACGACCGACATCTCCTGGCAGAGTGCAAAAGCAAATCATGCACTACTGCTCTGTGAAATGGAGTGAGGTAAGGTTAGTTGGCAAGATACAAGTAGATTAGATAGAATTAGAAGAGCCCATGCCCAGAAACATCAACTGGGTGGCAGACAAATTTGGGTAAAAAAATCAAGATAGCAAGAAGAAGACGTGGTTATGTAAATTCTACCAGATCGGTACTTGCTCATTTGCTAAAGGTCATGAGGTGATAAGGCATGGCACGCAGATTTTTTAGTGTTTCATTGACCCTGTGCGTTTTATGATGCGCCGTGACGGTTTTGACATAATAAATTACGTCGATGATTTTGTGGGATTTGGGACGCCCATGGCTGCCATGATACAAGAGTGGAAATCTAAAAAATACTGCTCAAAAGCTCAATACTACCATTTGTACACTTTGTTCCAGCCTCTCCACCTTTGTCTGACCTGATGGACAAGGCGGCTATGAACTTTTGTTTTGGAATTTCATAGGTTTTTGTGTATGTGCATATATAGATGTGAGATTGATTCTTATTGAGTATATTATGGCATATTTGGAGTATCTAGCTCAGAATGGTACCTCGGTAAACATGATAGCAAACAATTTGTCAGCAATCAGAGCCAACTTTGTTATGTTTGGCCTGCAGTTCTCCCTTATGGACCATCCCAAAATTAAATACTTCATAAAGTCCATGAAAATTAATCGTCCACTTTCTACCACCACCAGGAATATTATGTCCTTGGAAGTTCTTCACTCACTGGTCACCTTATGTAATTCAATTACTTCTGGTTATACATTCAATGCAATTTTCTTGATGGCATACTATGGTTTTTATGCATTTCAAATCTGGTTTCCCACTCCTACTCTGAAATTGATCTAACTTGACATCTCACGTTGGCTGATATTAAATTTGGTGAATCACAAAAAGTCACATTAAAATTGTCCAAAACACTCCAAACTCATGATAAGCTTCATACTATCATATTTTCAAAGTTGAATCCTTCGCCTTTGTGTCGTCTCTCAGCTCTAAGAAAAGCTATTAAAAATGCAATCCACAGGACACATTAGTACAAATTATGACCACCACAGGACTCGTTATTCCAAATGGTGACCACCAGTGGCTTTAAGATGGTGACTGAATCTCGTGTAAGGAAAACACTGTCTGCTCTGAATGTAAAAATGGGGTTTGCCTCTTCTTATTTTACTTTTCGCAAGTTCAGACACTCAGGAGCTACGTGCGCTTATAACTCTCATGCACCTCCATATATATATATACAGTCTATTAAAACACACCACTCCTGGGCGTCTGACTGCGTCTGGAAATACATTCAGGAAGATCAGTCCCATAGTGCTGATATTGCTGAGTCATTTGTCCAAACTATAAATGCTCACTACCCCTAAATCTAGCCTTTGAGGCTTTTTATAAGTTATAAGAGGTAAACCCACTGATAACCCCTTGAGAGGTTATGGGATTTAATCTGTGCTGAGGGGTCAAGGTCAAGGTCCCTGGGTTCAAATCTACTGGCCTCAGCTAATCTGTATGTACATTTGTATTTACACTATATATTTTACATCATAATTATATTTACATTTATCTGATATACACATTTATTGGTGTTTATTGATCTGACATGTGACCATCAGTATGTGTATGGTTGTATAATGGACGCTAAAACAAAAAGTAGTAGCAATTAATCTCTGTTATCCATTGTATTCTGTAAATACATGTTAGAATGAGTTATGTATATGTAAGTAAATCAGTGCTCCACATTGCTTGTTTTTCCTTGTCCCAGGGCGAGGGAGGACTGAAATTATTAAAAATCCAACCTCAAACAAGAAGGAAACTATGGCCATTTAAAGAAATCTTACTTTCGTAATTTATTTACCCTGAAAATATACCAAAAATAAGCACAAGGTGCATACTGCATCCACATACATAGACTCCTAGCCGAAGGCCTGTTTAATATATTTTACAATTCATGAAACATAATAATATATATTTCAACTGTATATGACATGAACAAAAGAACAAATTACTATGACAAAATAATAAAAATAATATATTCTGTGGATGAATGAAAGTACCTGTTTCGCAATAAGGCCCTGAGAAGTCTATGGCACAAGAACAACTCAAGATTCCTGAGGAACAGTTACAGGTTCCAGAATTAAGACAGACACCATCACAAATTCCGGTAGGACATTGATCTGCAAAAAAAGTAAATATGTTTCAAATTTGCAGGTTTTACATCAACCTTCAACTATATTTTCTGGTTCGGTTAATTCCTAATAATTTTTAAGTCTTCATTCAAAATAGGTAAACAGTAATGGGGTATCACTGGTGCATTGACAACACACTTGTCTCGAGTTTGAATGTCTCAAGAAATTTTACAAAATGTTGCATGAATGATCCTTGTTTGAGTAAGTTTAAAAATGTTGCATTGCTACTCCATTGGCTCTGCTGTGGTCAGGCTTTCAGTTACAATGTTACCTATACCAGTCTATTCTATTCTGTACTTTTATGGCACTTAATCTCTGCCAGAGAAACTCTAAAGCACAACACCAACATCCATTTTAAAAAAGGCATTGCCAAGTCCATCTATCCATCTATACCTCTCTGCACAGTTGCCTGCTGAGACTTATTTCTCCACCAGTCTCCCTTAGTGTACATACACATGTATGCGGCTCACGACACCCGACGGCCGTTTTGCGATGGCGAATTTTTTTTCAACCTTCCAATATTCTGTCAACATTCATCTAAATTCACTTGTTATCTGATTTTTGGGGTCCCTGAGCGAAAAAAGCGCCATTGCACATCGGGTGTCGGATGTCTCAAATCGAAGTCAGATACATGTAAACAACCAAACATAAATGAGAAGGATGGAAAAAGTTGCTATCGCAAATCGGCCGTCGGATGTCGTAAGCCACATACATGTGTACGTAGGCTTACAGATTTCTTAATTATGACTAATTTCTGTCTCTCTCTATTAATCCATGCATGCATAGGGTGTCTTAGACAATCCTTATTAATTTAGTGTTGTGGAGATTTAATATTTGAAAGAACAGCAAAGCCTTAAATGTATTAGGCATTTGTGAAAAAAGACTATTATATTATTAAGACAGAGCAGTATGTTATATGTCCAAGTTGCAATACTGATCAGTTATGCTAAGATACAAACCATTCTAGACACTGAACAAAATGGTAATAGAAATTATAATAATAATAATAATAATAATAATAATAATATAGCCATTTTTAAACTTCTGGCACTATGCAGTATTCCTGACAAAATTAGAAATGGCCAGATGATAATTTTTATCTGGCCATTTCAAAACCAGCCAATGCTTTTTAAACGCAAGTAATATGTTATATGATAACAATACCAATCAGTTAAAATTAGAGAAATTCTTTGAAACATCAAATCTTTAATGACAGTAAACACTATTATCAACTTGTATAATGTTTGGTATGTATAGAGAGGGTACGTGATACCAGTTTCAACTTCGTTATTGTTAAAGCAGATTATCTTAACAATGGTTCATATGTGTCTTCACAGGCAACAAGTAAACGATAAAATGTGAGCATAGAATGCTAACAATTAATAAAATATTTCAATACCTATTTCACACCGTGTCCCAGAAAACCCTGAGGGACAATCACATGTTAACACCCCGGTGGAACAGTTACAAGAGCCAGAATTGGAACAATAGCCATCACAAATTCCAGCAGGACACAGATCTGAAATACATTATACTAGCCCTATACATATATTTACAAGAGAAAGAAAACATAAAGAATACTTAAACAGCAAACATATCAAGAAAAGTCTGATAGTTAGCTATCTTGCAATATTCAAGATTATGGAAGAATCCTGAGCATAATTCCTGGATCGTAACACAGATACCACTGTGCCAGTATGTATTACCATCAGAAATGGCTATCATTTGCTTTAGGAGTCTTACTGATGCACGTTATGTTTTACTAAATGGTTCAATAGTTTCTAAGTAGTAAGAAATTAGTACTGCTCTTTTCTAAAATTACCTTATTCATAGATAAGCTTACATCATTGGCTCCTTACTAGTTTCACAGTTCTGCCCAGTGAAATCTGGAGGACATCTGCAATTTACTTACTGGTTTCACAGTTCAGCCCAGTGAAATCTGGAGAACATCTGCAATTTACTTACTGGTTTCAGAGTTCAGCTCAGTGAAATCTGGAGAACATCTGCAATTTACTTACTGGTTTCACAGTTCAGCCCAGTGAAATCTGGAGGACATCTGCAATTTACTTACTGGTTTCAGAGTTCAGCTCAGTGAAATCTGGAGAACATCTGCAATTTACTTACTGGTTTCAGAGTTCAGCCCAGTGAAATCTGGAGGACATCTGCAAGTTACTTACTGGTTTCAGAGTTCAGCCCAGTGAAATCTGGAGGACATCTGCAATTTACTTACTGGTTTCAGAGTTCAGCTCAGTGAAATCTGGAGAACATCTGCAATTTACTTACTGGTTTCAGAGTTCAGCCCAGTGAAATCTGGAGGACATCTGCAAGTTACTTACTGGTTTCAGAGTTCAGCCCAGTGAAATCTGGAGGACATCTGTAAATTACTTACTGGTTTCACAGTTTAGCTCAGTGAAATCTGGAGGACATCTGCAAGTTACTTACTGGTTTCACAGTTCAGCTCAGTGAAATCTGGAGGACATCTGCAAGTTACTTACTGGTTTCACAGTTCAGCTCAGTGAAATCTGGAGGACATCTGCAATTTACTTACTGGTTTCACAGTTCAGCTCAGTGAAATCTGGAGGACATCTGCAATTTACTTACTGGTTTCACAGTTCAGCTCAGTGAAATCTGGAGGACATCTGCAATTTACTTACTGGTTTCACAGTTCAGCTCAGTAAAATCTGGAGGACATCTGCAAGTTACTTACTGGTTTCACAGTTCAGCTCAGTGAAATCTGGAGGACATCTGCAAGTTACTTACTGGTTTCACAGTTCAGCTCAGTGAAATCTGGAGGACATCTGCAATTTACTTACTGGTTTCACAGTTCAGCTCAGTGAAATCTGGAGGACATCTGCAATTTACTTACTGGTTTCACAGTTCAGCTCAGTAAAATCTGGAGGACATCTGCAAGTTACTTACTGGTTTCACAGTTCAGCTCAGTGAAATCTGGAGGACATCTGCAAGTTACTTACTGGTTTCACAGTTCAGCCCAGTGAAATCTGGTGGACAGCTGCATGTTTCATGGATGGAGATACCTCCGTTTAAACAGAAGTTTTCTGAGAACTAGATACAACACAAATTCATCAAAGAAATAACATGTTATACACTCTTAAATATTTTGTACCCTAATGATTTGTATTTATACGCACTGAAAAAACCCACATTTGTTTTAGTAATAATGTTACTGTCAAGAAATGTATATCAACATAGCAACAATTTGTGCTAAAGTTTATCTTTCTGACATTATTTTCTATTTAAAGGCTACACTTGTGTTTAAAAATCGCATTTCATTATTACTATACTTAAGTTTCATACTCAGAGTCACCCTTAATGCTATAGCATGTCTTGGGTGCTTTAATGCTGAAGTTTGAAGAAATATCAAAGACTTTGAGTGGTAATAGGTAGACTTGGTCATGGTAGACCAGTAGTTATAAATGATAACTGATATAGTCTGGCTATCTTCAAGGAAAATAACCCTATAGTCACAAGAACCTTCATACTAACTGCACTACCCACAGGGACATGTGCAAATGAGAAGAATAAACAGCCAGACAGACCATGTTTTTTTTTAAATTTTGTCTGTAAACAATACATTTATTAATAACGATTCAACAATACTTTCAGATAACAATTAGTAACTGTATAACGAACACAAAGAAGTGATATAGAACTACTGTAAAAGAAACATTCGATTCACAAGGATACTCTTTACCTTGCATGTAGTCAATCACGCTAGAACCAATTTCCAATTTTTCCATTTTAAGTCAAAAAAGTACTCTTTGTCTTTTAGTTTTGCCAAGAGCTTTTCTTCTGCATATATGCGCTTAAACTTGTGCATTAGTCTGTCTAAGCACATAACGGTATTATTTTTAAAAGAGTCAAAAATATATTCTTTTGTTAGGACCATGTTACTATAAGGAGAATATATACAACATCAATAAATGACAAAAAGACAAGATGTGGGGATTAATTTGGAAAATATCAGAGCTGATGAGCAGAGTTGAGTAAAGGCTTAAAATAAATGACAAGAAGCCAAGACTGGACTGGAAAAAAAATTCTGTAGGAGTGAACTAAAATACCAGAATACAAAGAAATGTATTACATTAAAACAGAACAAGTTTTTAGCAGTGTATGCTGAAAACAATAAGGCAATGTGGAAGGTGTTAAAATCATAGAAACATTAAAACATATTATTGGAAAAAAGTAAAAACTATATCACACTGGTCACATGGGCTACATAAGAATCCAAAATATTTAACTCATCGAGACTTGTTTGTGGGATTCCAATTCCAATTCAACTTTTATAGCGCTTAATCTCTGCCAAAGTGACAGACTCTAAGGCGCAACATCATAAGCATAGTCACAAAAAATCATTGTCCTTATCCATACCAATGGTTGACATCACGGAGAACGCCATATGGGGTGGAAAATACTAAGGAGGATAAGCTTGGCAGAATAAGTATGCCTTAAGTTTTTTCTGAAGGAAGCAATAGAAGTGGCAGATTGTACATCATCCGGGAGTTCATTCCATATTTTGGGAGCATCATATGCAAAGCTTAGACCAAACTGCTTTGTGGATTTGTAAATAGATGGTTGGTATTGAGGAACATGTAGAATTATACCATCAGATTGACTCAACCGAGTATTATAGGCACATTGTCTAACTTTAAGGAATGGGCTGAAATATTTTGGACAGTTAATATGTAGGTATTTGTACACCAGCAAGGCAGTCTTGAAGATGCAACGGTGCCTTATGGGTAGCCAATGAAAGGCTTTTCTTAGTGGAGTGGTATGAGAAAGACAAGTGGCTCTACAAACAATTCTGGCCAGACTGTTTTGAATGCATTGTAGCTTGCGTAGGTTAGAAACAGATAGACCCCTAAACAAGGAGTTACAGTAGTCAAGTCTACTCCCCACAAGTGCATTTGCAGCCATAAGAGCAGCATCACGAGTCAAGTACTGTCGAATTTGTCTAAGATCCCTCATCTGGATGAAACAAAGTTTACATACACTTTTAACATGTTTGGTGAAGGAAAAGTCTGAGTCAAACCAGACACCCAAATTCTTAACGGCATCTGAAGGTATCAGTGATTCACCCAATATGTTTACTGGAAAGAATGGGTTTAACTTATCTTGTTGAGACTTGGAGCCAAATATAATGAAGTCGGTCTTATCGGCATTCAGCTTTAGTTTATTTGCGCACAACCACAGTTTGACGAGACACTTTCCTAGCCGATCGAAGGCAATTTTTGCATTTTTGTGTGTCAGGTGAATAAACAGCTGGGTGTCATCAGCATAGGGATCCATGTGTTTCATATTTTAGTAGTATCAACTCATTGCGATGAGTCTAAATAAGTAGGGATTCTTGTTTAGGTAGGGTGTGTTTGAAGTAACATGGATAGGATTTTAAGCACTTGGTAGATATTTTTTATTATAAAGACGGCTGAAAGGGGTTTGAGTCTACTAGCGTGAGCTGCAAAGCCATCAGAGATACGAGTAGTGCACTGAAGCGGTCACCCATCCCAGTAGTATCATAGAACTTTGCCACTTAACTTCTGTGAAGAGACAGGCACTCATCAGGCTATGCCACAATTCATGAAAGTCTGGAGACAAAAAAGCAGAAAAAAGGTGATCTCTAGAAGCACGAGCCTCGCCAGAGCTTGCGCAATAAAAGATAAATCAGAAATAAGCTGGTACAAGAATCTGAAGATGCAGTCAGGAAAGGAGAGCAAAGAATCCTTGTTAGTTTGAAGGAAAATGTGTGCAAAATCTAGCAAGAAATGCTATATGATAAAAAAATAAAATTGTAAAGTCTACCATTAAGCATGACACCAAATGGACGTGGGAGAGAGCATTTATAGAAACCCACAAGATAGGTAAGCAACTGCAGACCCAGAGCAAGATGATATTAGTATTGTGAGAAATTGTCAAATTACCAGAGAGCGAAAAACAAACAAATCTACAAGAATATTATACATAACAGATTGATTCACAGATGAGATGATGGAACCAGATGTGAAGACAACAGCCTCATGGATAAAATAAAAATAATATACGACAAAATCTAGAAAAAAAAGAACACACCTAGCCAATAGGCAAGCAGGATGAACACACCAAAAAAGGCTTCCTAATATTGACAACTACCTAACAAACTGTTTTGCCAATTCTGAGCAAGGTCTTGTGTGATATAATAATACAAGTGATGGAACACAATATGATTGAACACATTAGTAAAATGACAGGATCAACGCGACTTTTAAAACATACTCACAAAAAAACTGCCAACTCATTGACATTAAATGCAGAAGTTAAGCATACTGTCAAGATCAATTACAAATAGTTAAATTGTAAATGTTAACACCAAATCTTGTAAGGTATATGGCGTCCTTAGAGGACGTTCCCATGGGGGCTCGGTGGTGTAGCGGTTAGAGTTCTCGCCTCCAGCCTCTGAGGTCACCGGTTCGAATCTCGGGCCGGGTGTTTCATGTTGGAAAGTTGGTAGTTACTTGCCAATGCATGGTGGTTTACAGTGCAGTATGCACTGGTTTCCTCCACCTGTAAAACTACCTGTCGCAATATGACCCTGGCTGTTGAACGCGACGTAAAACAACAAATAAATCTAAATCTAAATGTAGAGGACGTTCCATCGCTGATTAAAGCATCTAACCATGGGACATACCACCTGTAGTGTGAACTGGGCATAAAAAACTAAGTGGAAAACATGAGAAACATGGAGGGGGAAAACAGGACAGGAACAGAAGAAAATGTCAGATTGCAGGACTGCTAAAAGAGTAGCAAAAGACAAGCCCAAGTGGAAATGTCTGTGCTTCACCTTTTGCTCCAGTTTGAGTGAAGTGGAAAGGTTCACTGCAATAACATTTTTGCTTCTGATTTTATTATCGTGTGACTTTATTATCATAAAGCCAAACAAAAGCAATCGGAGAGCTCATACATCCGCCAAGGCAGTAATAATTAGTATATTGAAAAATCTGGATTTTGTTTTTGTATCCAGATGACTCTCAAAGTTTATTGGGCTCTAAGTTGGACCAAGACCCATTGTTTTTCAGGAAGATCCAACCAGTAGCATTTGATGCTAACTGACATGCAAACGGACAAACAGACACATAGTCATGAAAATAATACATCCTTTTTACCAGAGGCAATAAAGAGAACTTCTTTCACCAAGCGAAGCAAATATCAGTAGTATTGAGGAATGTATCTTGATAAACAAATGAGATTTTCACCTTTATATAAGCTTCGTTGCTACACGTGGTGGCTGACAAACAGAAGTGAGATACAGACCGGTAAATACTGCACACATATCTCCCATCTTCACTGACTTTCCAACGGAATGCCACACAGTCACTGGATTCACAAAGTATGCTACATTCGACCTTACTACGTATTTCAATCTCCACTGCAACAGCAGAACTATCTGGGCACTGATGACTTTGGCACTGTGGAACATATGATGACTGGATGATTGTCTGGCTTGTTGCTTCACTCAGCAGATACCAGACAATCCCAACCCAGACTCTGGCAAAGGTATTTGCAACTCTTTCAACCATTCTGATGTTTTATGTGCATTGATAAAACAACCTTTAGGTAGGCAAGACTTTGAGTGTATTCCTTTTTCATTCCTCAAGTTATCTTCATCATTAAGCAGAAACACTTCTTAACGATATACACGAAAAGAGCTATATATCTCTAGAAGTGAAATGAATGAGAGACAATGAAAGATTTCTATTATTTTAAACCCTTTTCTTATTCTTTGATGCTACTATCTATAGCCTCTCTGTCTCTGTATTTTATATTTTGCATACTTCAATGTTTCATATCTTGTTAGCTCTCTAACCCGCAAGTCTTAGTGGCAATATGCAAACAGGGCGGCAAAGGGCAAGGTTAGAAAAATATGTAAGAAAAAACCCCTCCAGAACTGGTTATAATAAAAAATGATAGATAATGAGAGGAATTGTTAGTCTGATAGGATTCTCTGCGCTAATTAATGAGAATTCAACATATGGAAACAATAAGTTTATATGGATTGTTACTGTGTATACACGAGGATACTTTGTGCAAATTCCAATACATTACAAATAGTAAATTATTTGTGACAACTGAACCGTGAATCTGGACGTCAGTAAAACAACTTGTAATACTTAGTTCACACCTTCCCGTCCTGGGGTCATGAGTTACAGTCATATGGGCTTGTGTACTTTCTGTTGTGGATCATTGTAGTACAGTCTACTTTGTGTCTTGGCATGATGTCCACTTGGGTGGGACAAGTTTGACACAACATAGAATGCAATTTAAATTTAGGTCAACTTTTTAACAAAATGTTTGAAAGTATTATTCCTGTCCAGGCACCAAGTCCATGAGTCAGTCCCTTTGGCCTCAACATAACCTTGTGTCAATGACCAGTGTAGGGGTATTTCTCTTAGAAGGGGATTCCAACTGCTTAGCAACCTGGTGCTGTAAATGGATTGGCATGGGTGAGCCAAATACTGCAGACGGGAAGGGGGAACAATTGGTATTCATAAGGTGTTGCAGTTTATGATGGCAAATACTTAATTTGTAGGATTCTATTTGGTGGGGCCTCGGGATGACCCCTTCATAATTGTGGCCAGTACGGTCATTATGACAGAAGAGCCAGAACTGTAAACATGGATTGAAAAATTTGTTTGCTCTTCACTTCTGATTGTGTAAAAAAAATGAATTATTATATTGCAATCTTATGACTTTATTGTATATATTTTAGTTATTTTATCATATCCTGTTTTTACTCTATTTCAATGGTTGAACTATAGCTAATGCATCAGTGATATGACTTGCAACCACTTGTGATCATTGAGGCGAGCCGCCAGTTGGTCTGTATGTGCTAGAACTTTGGAGTCCATATGCTGATGAGGATGCTGTATTAAAGACCTCAAGCTTGAATTTCTGTCATAAGAGGGATGGTCTAGCCTATGTTATCCTGTTATCTGTGCTTTAGCCTTTGGCCGAGTTTTGATTCTCATAAAATTTATGTACCATTTAATAAAATTTACATACCATTTAGTTACCCTCCAGTAAGTCCACCATAGCATCAGGCAATCAAGACGCCAGTGTATTTTTCTTAAATCTTCAGATCTATTAGGACACAGACTGTACATATATAAGGAAATTGACAATGCTAGTCAAAAAGTTGAATGTAGAAAATGCCAAGAATGGCACTTTCTGCCATTTTATTTTTGTTTGTTTTAACATCGCTTTCAACACATTGTATAGGTTATATCATGACGGGTAGTTTTATAAGCAGATGACACCAGTACACACAGTTGGTCAAGGTTCTGTACTGTAAACTGCCAAGCAACAGCAATCAACTACCAGCTTTTCCACTTGATGTTGGGCCGGGAAGCACAGTCCGATCTCAAAGTACGTGGGACTCGAGAGTGTTGCCACTCTGCCCTTGGGAAAGAATTTTAAAAAATAATTGTTAACACACCATCAAGTCATGGTTGAACAGTCTGTTGATGTCCAAGGAACCATGGCTTCCCCCAATCATCAAATTAGTGTTTGACGGAGGGGACTGGATGTACAGATACAGATGGTCAACAGAAGCCTGGACACCATGGAAGGAGAGATGGCAAACATCAAGCTGAAATCAGCATCTGAGAAGATAAGTAGGCATTCTGGGACTAAAGGTGCACGGGTAGATCAAGATCACCAAGACAGTGACCCATCATCTGATGGCTTTTTGATACTGAATGTGAGTCATGTTTAAGTCAGTAAAGGACATTCAATGTCAAGTTGATTGTCCTTTACATGAACTTGAAGAGTGTAGCTTTACTTCCCAAGGCAAAAACATAAAAATAAAAGAGGTGGTAATGTGGATGTCTTAGTTAAAAAGAGAGTTACCTGGCCACATATCACAGCACCGGGTGGTAGAAGTAGGCAGAGGTATCTTATGACCAGTTCACCTGGAGCCAATGCGTATAAGGTTTTACTAAGAATATTTTTTGAGGAAAAACCACTAGGAAAAACATGACAAATTAATTCTCTAATTAATTAATTAAGTTTGTTGGAGTATCGCCTAGGTAAGAAGCTGGATATAAGCGTCACTGGTTTTACAAATTGTATCAGTCTTGTGTATGCACGTTCAACAAAGACCATTGGAGCAACGGCAAACTTCACTGAAACAATTGTGCTCATTGTTTTGGAAAAAAGGTAGACATTTAAATCGCCAAGAAAAAGAATTTGACTGGTCTAAAAAGCAATAAGTAATAAGCTGCTCTGGGGTCAAAAACCTTTGGGAATCTCTTATGCGGATGGTTCTTGTAAAGAAAAAAAATGCAAAAAAATATGAAAGTGTAACTTCCACTGTAGTCAGGTGTGAAAAATACCTGAAAACAAAGTTATAAAAAGTTATAAAAGTTATACAAACAACTCAAGTCTCAACCAATCAAAAATTGACTCATTAATGGCCATGCCAAAGCAAAATAAGCTTATCAGTTTTTTAGAAAATTCATGTGTACGGAACTAGGGGTCAAGACAAGTGTTTTGCCCAAGATGGTGGACGACTGTAATATACCACAACTAGTACACATTCTTTTTGTGATGTTTTTTTTGTGATTTGGTGAAATGCACAGAATCAAGCCACATCGAAAACTCAATATGTACTGATACCAATCTTACAGGTATTGACAATGATATAACTTTGGGCTGGTGTAGAACTCCCCGAATGTGGTCATGATAAACTTATGATAATACTTAACATAAATTGACTGGAAGTTAGGTATTTGAATTCGATTCTAAGTAAATCTTATCATGTTTCTATTTACCCACTTCATCATAAAAAATTGTATAAATCCTGGAAGGAACAAAGTGATTTTGATTTTGGTTTCATAACAATCGGGAAGTTGCGATTATCTGTATCACATAATATACCATAATTGGAGCAGTTCTGAACTATAAAATCGCACTTTCTTACAAACAAAAATCCCCAAAATTCAATTTAATTTAGATGTATTGAATGTTTAACTTGCTGATTACTGGGAAACCCAGCTCATTGACTTCCTTTATTCTGGAGCTACTTTAAGGTTGTAAGGTTCCAATTACAAATCAGACATAGGTCATGCCTGTAAAGTTATTGTGGGCCCCTTTGACAAATATCCAAGCCCAGGGGGGTCACCTCTCTCTGTTGTTGAACTGGGAGAAACCAATTTCAGATGATGGCCTTTAGGACATTCGTTGGATGGGGAAATTGACAAAAATTCTTATCTTAGGACTAACTTTTCATTGTATTTGTCCAACATTGATCACATTACTGATCAACTGAAAATGCTGGGAAAGGGATGTCACTTAAACAACATTGATATATCCAGAGTGTTAGAGCATACCAAAGTGGACCCTATGGATTATTATCTTTTGAGTCTGCTTATGTCGATAATTGTGTCCCATTTAAGTGCAGACACGGGTCGCAAATTTTCCAGTGCTGCAGTGATGGTGTCCATATCATGCCACGTAAACAAGGCCGATAGGTGTTTTGATCCTCTGGCACAAGTGCAAAGACATCAGAGACATGAGTAGTGCACTAAAGTAGTAACCCATCCCAGTACTAACTTATCCCATCACAGCTTAACTTTTGTAAAAGACAGTCATTGTGGCCACACCATAACTTTTGTAAAAGACCATCCTTGTGGCCATGCCACTATTCTTGAAAGTCCGGAGATTTAAAAAAAAGTGATTCCTAGAAGCGCGAGCTCTAGTAAGGCTTGCACTTGAAAAGGTCATAAGGTCACTGGGTACATTGATGGCTGTGCAAGATTTGGCATCATGTCTGATGCAAATGCAACCTTTGATTGTTTATATGATCTGTTGCAACAACTGTATTTCACCATCAGCAGTAAATACAAGTAACTTGTAATTCCTGGCTCAGTAGTCACCATCTGAAGGGGGGTTGAGATTACTATTGTGAGAGGAACTGTGATCCAAAAAAAAGGATGGAACCGTATTCACAAAGCAGAGTAGGGAAAGATAAATGAAAGATTAGCTTAAGTTAATCCAAACATTGGTTTAGGACTAAGGTTGGTATTCACAGAGAGATGAAGCTAATTTCCAGAATAACTTTTTGATTAGGTTTAATTGACCCAAAAGAATGGATTGAATTTTGGATTAAATAGAGAGGAATCTGTTGCAGTTGATCAAAATATAGCTTAACTTTGTGAATACTGATTTAATCCAAAGATTAGCTAAGCCATTTTTCTAAAAAAGTGAAGCTAATTTTTCCCTTAATCCGCTTAATCTGCTTTGTGAAAATGGACCGTGAGTCAGATTTCAGACATGCTTAAAATATGGAAACAGAAAAAAATGTTGTATAAGTAGACAATTACAGTCATTGTTAGGACACTGAATCTACATTCATGACTGTGTGAAGCACGCTAGATATTTCTTAAATAGAATGTTATGCTCCTTTTACACTACATGTATTATGTCCTGTGGTTAGAAGTTTTACTTGGCGGTTCCACCGCCTCCCAGGTCGTCCCATTTCATCCGATTTGTTCACACTCAGGTGGTGTAATTCGTGGTTATAGGCATTTGGTTAAATGCACCTTTCCTTCAACTACCGTCCAAAATTTTTACGCAACCTTGTGTCACAGTGGTGAAATGTCCAATACCTTAACTCACCTTATTTTGCTGTAGTACACCGAAAAATGACCGAGTCACCACCTTATGTACACTGTGGACCATACCTTCAGTTACCGTAGTAAGAAATTTATATGCGCATGCCCATGGTACCAAATTCAGAGGCAGAAATTTTAAACATTTTAAGTTTGCAAACAGACACGAGGTGGTGATCCAAGGAGAGGGACATTTCACGAAACGCCACCTACCGCGGGGGATACTCCCTGTAGTGTGAAAGGGGTATAAAAAAATTCTTAGAAATGCTCACATTTTCAATCTCATACATCTGAATCCTAGTTTCACAGGACGCTCAGATGGTTTCTTACTTTTATTCCTGATTTTAAAGGTGGGAGAGGGGGGTGATGTATGACCAGAAAAAGTCGAGTATCGGGTTCATCTTGATGCATGTTTAGGAGGTTTGGGGTGTGTGTTCCAACAACGGCCTTCTCCTTCATGTTCCTCTACAACAAATAAAATTTCAAGACACATGGTAGTCTGACTATGTTGTGAAATATATTCATGCATATACTGAAAATGCTGCTGGTATGGCTTCTACTTTTTTCCAAATTATATAGGTTATAGATGTTGTAGTTGGGGATTGAAATTCTTTCATAATGTAGTTGTTAAATTCTTAGCATTATATGCTCTTGTATGTCTGAATAATTCCTTATAAATGCAATTGGTCACCTTATCAGATTTCTATTTCTGATAATGGTATTGTCACTATTGTGCATTTGGGCTTAGTCAGGTTTACAGTGACCTTTACTCAAGAACTTAAGTCAAATACCGCAGACCGGATAGGAACCATGAATATTCACGAGATGTTAAAGGTTTTGCTTTGAAGTAAATACACGTAATTTCTATGTTTCTAATTGATGGGGCCTTGGGGGCATCCCTTCAAAATTGTCGCCAGTATGGTCATTATTTTCTAATGTCTACAGAATTATTAATCTTACAGCTTACAAACTATACTGTATTAGGGACTCTTCTTGTACGTAATCAATCATTTTGTTTTACAAATATGCAATAGATTGCGACAATGAGAACAAAAGTTGAATATTTACAAAATTTCAGAACAAAGACCTGTTGCGTTTAAAGGACACCAGGTCAAGCACTTTCATTGTGAATGACATATTTTTTATGTTAAACGTTCCAAGTACATCATAACCTTTTTGTTAATAAAATGAAAACTATATATTATCAATTCATGTTTTCAGATTTTCTATAGTTCTCTTTCTTATTTGTCTGTCTTCAGTGAGTTGATATATATCTTGTACCAGAAATATTGTACAGGTATATACTAAACTATATAACTGTGCCAAGATTACACATATATATTGTGTATGAGCTTAACAGTTTAAAATTCACAACACTGTAGCTTCAGATCACCCAATGCTGAATCATCTCCTACAAAGCCTTGATCTGGCTCAACCTTAGTTTGTATTCCACAAACAGCTGTACCAGCTCCACAAGTGACACTCCAATCACCCCAAACACCTCCATGAGAAAACCCAATCCCTTCTATGATGTGCATGTCTGTTCCCGACAATCCAGGACCACGGCATCTGGCTCGGATGTTATTTGTAGCAGAATCATCATTACTATAATGGCCACTGGGTTGAGCAAACATCTGGAACTGCACTATGTAGTAATTTCTTTGGCACATAGTATTAGCTTCCCATTCTCCATATTCACTTACAGTGGATGTTGGTGTTGCTTCAGACATTTCTTCAGATATTGGGTGGCTACAATATAATTTCACAGCATTGACAGAAGTTGCATCTGTAAAATCATGAGAGTTATCAACTCTCTGAATGAATCCATGCACATACGTTGCGGTGTCACAGTAATCCATGGTCCCCCAAGTCCCGGCATAGAAACCATTGTTTACTTCCAGAATGATTGGACTGGGTACCGGACCGATTTCTGAAGTAAAACAAATTTAAAAGCAAACATCTTATTGGTTAATTCATTATTTAAAAGAAGAGATTATGTTTACATAATTAGAATAAAATAACATATAATGGTGTAAAGTAAAGTAAAGAAAACACATACACACAAAAAACAACAAGAAGAAAATATTAATTTGTGCTACATTTACCAAATTAATATCCCCATTTGTAAATGAACTTTTTTTTTTGTTTTCAGGCAGATGCAACACATCCTAGACGTTGTTTACATTTATGATCACTCTCTGAGCATTTGGTTTCGAAAATCTTGTTTACTAAATAATTAAACTGACTAGGGGAAATTCCCTAAGCACATTTACAGTACAAGTTACAATGTTGGTACTTTCCAAAAGGACTAAGGTATTGCCACAATGCATTAGTTTCCTACTCAGTTTTATGTGTAGATTCTTAATTATTTTGATCATCTCCTCATGAATGTGTTTGATTTTATTGATATGGGTTTAATATTGCTTTCAACATATTCCGAAGCTATATCATGTTGGGTAGTTTTAAGGGCAGAGGAAACCAGTACATACTGGTTGGTCGAGATTCTGCATTGTAAACTGCTGGACATCGGTAAGTAACTTTCTCACATAGGCCTTGGTTTGGGGTTGAAACAATCCACCTCATAGGAGGGAAGTCACTGTGTTACCCACTACACTGCCTAGCTCCCCTTAATAAATTTGTTGACTCTTATAAAACTAAGATTCAAAGTCTACATGATAACATATCAGTAGGGGGCCATGGTGGCAGAGTGGTAACACTCTCACCTCCCACCTCTGAGGCCGGGGTTCGATCCTCGTCAAGGCCTTATGTGGGAAAGCTGGTAGTTGCTTGCCGTTGGTCGGCAGTTTACAGTACAGAACCCTAGCGAACTCTATGTACTGGTTTCCTCTGCCCTTCCAACTACCCGTCGTGATATGACCTGTACAGTGTTGAAAGCAACGTAAAACCCCAAATAAATAAATAAATAGCATATCAGTAGGACATACAACAAACAGATTTCTTCTACATTTACTGCAGGGTGTAGTAAGCTGACTAGTTTCCTTACTATCCAGATCACCAAAGAGACTTTCATATAAATCCATAAACATAGGTTTGAAACCGTTTATATTTTAATCAATGCGTTCATTACTAAACATTAAACTGATACCACTGAAACAAATTGATTTTTATCCATCAGTTGTGTTTTATGCGTGAAGTATTTGAAGTAAAGACTGGTAAATATACAATATTTAAGTGACAGCTTATCATCATAAGAATATCCTGACTATTTTAAATAACACACACGAGAAAACTCAAATTTAATTTGTAAACTGGTGGTTTAATGCTGTGACTGAACTTAACATATCTGCAACATTAATTCAAGGATTGATTATTTTCATAAAAGCTTACCATTTTCACAGTTAGTTCCTGAAAATCCTGCCACACAAGTACAACTCTGCTGTCCAGCGGAACAGCTACAGGTTCCATAGTTGAAGCAGTAGTTGTCACAAATCTCTACAGGACACATGTCTGAAAAGAAAATGACATTGATGAACACCAGATGTTCCATTTCTCATTTTAGCGAGCTAGAACTGCAAACACAATTTATATAGTTTGGTTATATTGAGTTTAAAGGAGAAAGTATTTGTTTGTCTGAATGCATAACTCCAAATGCTTTACATTTGATCAGGAAAATATTTTTATGCATTTTTCCTATTAAAATCAGAGAATGTGAATTATGTATATGTTGTATTGAATGTAGATAACCATTGAATGTATACATTCAATGGGTTAGTCATTGAATGTATAGATTCAATGGCTTGGCCATTGAATGTACACATTCAATAGCCAGCAGACATTGAATGTGTAGATTCAATGGCTTAACTGTGGAATGTGTACATTCAACAGTCAAAGTCATTGAAGAAGCATACACTTAAAGACGATAAGATCACTACTTGGGCTTGAACTGTTTCTCTTTCATTCTATGATTGAGAGGCAAAATGTTTTAATATTTGTGGATTAAAGTAGAGCTTGTTATATAGCTTTCATAATGGCTTTGATAAGAACGGACTCGTGTGTGGAAATCAGTAAATGTTCTATGCAGTAGCAGAATGATGCCACAGAAGCTTACTTTGTAATAAGAAGTGATTTACAAAATATAAAGACAGTAAATAAAACAATGTGATGAAATATATAAAACTTATTTGTATTTAATGCTTATTAATTTTAATGATGTAGACTGATCCTTCTTTATGTTAATTTGTGAAATGTACCACCTTTATTCCAGTTAATGCTTATTATTAGGCTAGAAAATATCCAATCTAGGTTATAAATTAAGTCTTTGCAATCTATATCAACAGTTAGATTTAATTATTTATACATTCAATGACTTGGGTTATTGAATGTACACATTCAATGATTTTAGCCATTGGCCATTGAATCTACACATTCCACAGCTCAGCCATTGAATGTACACTTTCAACAAATTACCCATTGAATGTACACATTCAATAGCTTGACCCATTGAATGTATATGTTATGACCCAAATGTGAAATTGTCCATTTCGTGAAATGGACAAGGCAATTGTCCATTTCATGAAATGGACAACTCAACTATCCATTTCATGAAATGGACAAAATATTTGTCCCTTTCGTGAAATGGACAAAAAATCTACTGACCATTTCATGAAATGGACAACTAAATGTACGAAATTTTTACTCTTATTCACAGTGAAAAAAAAATTGTTGCTTTTTATTGAAACATTGTATTAGAATACATCAGTGGTTGTACTTTAACCTAAAGTCTGTTGGTGAGGTGCAGGTTATTATAATTCCTTTAACATTTTCTTATAAAATTTAACACGATCCTACTATGATTAAGCTACAAGATTAGTTAAGTATTTGTTAGTATTTGCATTTACATTTATTAAAATTTTAAAAATTTGAGATAGGATCTAGTTGAGACTAAACTGCAACATATATTTTACAACATTAAGAGCTTTTAACACTAAACCCACATTGATAGTTTATTTACATTAGTAATTTCAAATGTTGATATCACTGTTGTTATTTGCTTGCCCACATTATCATAAGATTTATGGCAGGCACTGAATTAACCCTTAGATCTAATCCTCAAATGTGTGTCTACAATCCTCAGATCTCATTAAAAGAAAGCCTCACCACTAGTAAGTTGGATTTAATTGTAATTAGCCCACTTCTTTTTGTAACCTTTGGGATGGCTTCAACCTTTCTAAATTGACAGTTACTTTTAATAACCCTTAGATTGGATCTTCAAAGGGTAGGCTACAATTCCTCAGATCTAATCATTAAAGGAAAGGCTTTTAAAGAAGATTAGTGTACAAAGGAGACAAAACTCTATTATATTTCTTTTAAGCAAACATTAAAAAGTAACATACCAGGTACCAATATGCTTTTTAAAAGTGTAAATGTAATTTTAAATAATTATTCTCATTAAAAAGTATGCTTTACATAATTTACACTTGTATTTCAAATATATTTCATATATTTATAACTATTTAACTATTAACTAACTTAATGTAAGGTATATAATATACACATCATCATTATAGAGGAATAAAGTGATAAATTAAACCAAAAGATTGGCCATGAATGAAAGTTAAACTTTCGTACATGACTTTGTCCATTTCATGAAATGGATAGCAAAATATATATGGATTTGTCCATTTCACGAAATGGACAGTGAGGCTGTCCATTTCATGAAATGGACAATTTCCTTGTTCATTTCGCGAAATGGACAATTTCACACCTGGGTCGTAACATATACATTCAATGGTTATCCACATTCAATACAACATATATATAGTTTATACAGAACATTTTGTCTTGAGACCACTTGACTCTTAACCTGTGTAGCTAAAACCTCTTATAAAATCGCAGCCAGTGTCACTTTGAACTACTCAGTACCAAAAGCAGCTCATCCATATAGAGTATCCATGTTTAGTATGTACCTTGACAGGAAACAATAACAAATATGGCGGTTCAGATAAAAAAGTCTTGAATCATTGGAATTAGCTAATGTTACCATATGAAATAGTGAATATCATGTCAAACATGGTGTATGATGTGATTTAATCTAAATAAGCTGTCTTATGATTATTTTATTATTAAATAATATAACCAGTTCAGTATTTTATATATACGCAAACACTCAACCCTTAAAACTGGGACAGAATTTTCATAAAATGTGCCTTATTTGGTGAGCATCGAATACTCATTCACACTGGTAGTCAAAGGAGGTGTTGAATCAATATCTTCTTGTTTCACTCCATTTGAAAATTTAGCTAAATTTGTTATACTGTTCAGATCCATATTGATTCATGAACATGTAACAATACCTACATGCAGATTATTGGATGCAGTACCTTCATAAATAACACTTGAAAACTTTTATATAATTCACACAATCAAATGCCTCATCAGAATCAAGAATCGTATTAAATATGTCAGACTTGCTGCTGTAATATTTTGTCACGTCGTTTAAGACAAATGTGCAATTGTGTAGTGAGATAGCTTGATTTAAATCAATCTGCGGATCATGTTTTTGAAGGACGTATTATTTAAAATTCGAATTTCAAATAACTTTCTATTTGTGCCTTTTTCTTAATCTTTAAACTTGTTCTGGAATACAAAATGTGGAGTATGCAATCTTTCTAGGAGGCTTTTTCGAGGAGACAATCTTTCCAGGAGGAATTTTTCTTTGATTCAAAATTTGGAGACAAAGAAAGAAAAAAAATGGAAATCTCATGAAACCTGAATGCTTCAACAACAAAAAACAAGAAAGTAATTTGACAGTTTGTAGTATTTCAATGCATGAAACATAAAAATAATCCTTTGCTGTCTTAAAATAACACAAATCAGTATAGTAACATGAAAAACTCACCACAACAAATTATCCACAGCATGAACATTGTCATGTGAACAATCTAAATTTTTCTGAATAGTGCATTCTGTAATTCACAGATCCCTATTTTATCCATTATTATACTATTCATGGTTAAAATTTGTGGCTCAATTATAATCAAAATTTTCAAGCTCTATCCAAAATAAAATTTATTTTCCCAAAAAGGAAAATCAGTGATACACATGGTGAAATAAAATTGATTGTGTATTGAAATTAAAAGACGTCAGAACTAGTTTAGTGAAAGTCACACATGATATTCACACCAAAGCAAACCTTGCAAAGATTGCATAGATTGACCATTTAGTAAAAGGTGTCAGATTATTCGGTTTCAAATCAAGGGGTTTTAAAATAGACAATTGCCTAATAGGGCCCTTTGGGCCTCATAAACCATTAAGTTTACACAATGAAGCCCCACTTGGTCATTATCTATATAAACACAACACTTGTTTACAGATTCACAACGCTAATTATTTATAGTAAAGAGGGGTGAATAACAAAGGAATATTACACAGCCTGTATATTACTCCCGTTATTATGGTCAAATACATCATGCAGTGGATAATAAAATTTCATTATCTAGCTTACCTATTTCACAGCTGATTCCAGTGTAGTCTGGTTGACAGTAACATGTGTCTCCAATTTGTGTCCCTCCATTTAAGCATGATGGTTCGATGAGCTTTGGTAAAAAATCAAAGAAACTTGCATGGATTATGTCATGTTATATGTTACAGTTGAAAACTATGGTTTGTAGTTATCTTGACATTCTGTCATAAAGTTAGTAATTTTAGATATTGCATATGTGTATTACTGTTTTGATAAAAGTATCTGTAACTAATAAGAATGATTGGTATAAATGCAAATCATTGTATGCTGCATGTTTATGCTACCAGTATCTTTAAAAACTGTGTTATTATCACTGTCTTGGTGAATTCAAACTTTATTTTGGCCAAAGTGGCTTTAACATTTGCCAAACCAGAATGGAAATTTTGATTTTTGCCTTGGATTTTCAGGTTGCCTGTGACATAACAGAAAAATTGCCCGAGCGACATATTTGCTTAAGTTTTATCATAGGCTTAAGTAAAACTCATCGAGAGCTTGGCGCTTTTTTGTGAATTTGTATTGCTACTTCCACCTCCATAACTTGGCGCAACTTGAGGACAAAATCCTTGTTAGGGTTTAAAGTAAAGTAGTGGGAATTTCTTATATTGAAAAGTCCATTAAACACAAGAGCAGGTTATAAATAAAATTTACCAACAGAAAATCAAATAATTAAACTTGCACATGTGTTTTTTAAAGGGGAGATAATATAATCTGTACCTAAATCAGTGACCTAATTTGGCATAAATCTTTATATCTGCATACGGAAATTCCCGAAATCAACTTATTCATGACCATCGCCGTTTTGGCTACCATCATTTTTACCTTATTTGGAATTTAGCATAACCAGAAAAGGTGTTGCTGTTGACAACCACTTCTTTCTTATTACATGTACTTTTATTATGTATTTAGCTGTGTACCAAGTTGAGGTATGTGCCAAGTTAGGGCACCAAGTAGTAAATATCCAATTAGTAACTGGTGTTGACGATAAAAACAATTATTCCTGGCATATAATGTATGTTGTACAGTATCCCCTGAGAAACTTGATTCTGTGTTAATCAAATTTTACCTTAATTCAAACCACAATTGATGTCCAATTGAAAAGCCAATTACCTCCGCCAAGGACGATTTACTTTATACCTATTTGTCAGTTTATCTGCTTGTTTGTTTGTTAGCAGGATTATGCAAATACTACTGGTTGATCATCCTGAAAACAGGTATGCATTCTCCAAGTTCTCTTATTTTATGCTCTTATTGGAAGGGGCAACTGGAACACCAAAACACAACTGTTTATAACAGAAGGGATTAGGGATGACTGTTTGCCAATCATTCAATGGAGTAGTATGTGATGAAACACCATAATATTTAATACTGGAAAACAGATCAAACTGAAGTCAAGCTGAAGAGGGCTGACACCTCTTGTTGCAGGTGGGATTAAATAATCAGTATATCTTAAGGTATTCCAGAATACGGTAAGTCTACAATAAAATGGTGGTTACCTTGATGTAATCTCCTTCAATACAAGCCTCAGATATTGAACAAGAGCTGGACACATCATTGTAGATACTGCACAAGTACTCTTCATCACTTTCATCCAGTGTCCAACTCAATCCTGTACACTCGCTGGATGATGCACAAAAAGTGCCGCACTCTAACTTAGAACGGACTGGAGCTGCAGAGCTTACGGAAGCAGTTTGAAAACACTTGCCAGAATTGCACTGCGATATAAATGTGGTGTCCAATGTTGTCTTGAGTGTAACCTCATGGATGTTCAAACCCAGACAAAGAACTCCAAGCCAGATTTTCACAAAGTATGAACATCTCTGTTGGTAAGTCACCATTACTGCCATCTCTTCTGAGAGGTATTGTATGTTTAATTGTATAATAGGGGAATTTCCTGAATGACATTTGCGAAAAAAAAATATATATCAAGTATGAAGAAGACATAAACTAGGAAAACGTCCTGAATGATATATACTAAAATATAAGATGAGTGAAGGTGAAAAATTACCAGAAATCCAAGAGATGTTTTACTTTTATTATCTACAACTTTGCTTCAGCAATAAAGTAAGTCCAAATTTATCGAAATGATGCAATAATAATAATGTAAAAACTTCTAATGCCCATTCTGGTGATGTTACAATATGTGCAGTTTACATAATTACTGGAATTTTACCAAAAAATTGCACTTGCTTATGTAGTTGCAATGCTGATTATCCCATGTTCCATGATACAGGGCACCTGGAATACAAAAACCATTACCCTGTGTGTATGTTCCGGTATTTAAGTTTGTGTGAAGAATAATTGTTTCATAAGCTCTTGATGTAAAGCAAGAAATGAAGAAATGTAAAATTTAATACCGGGGGGTCGGGTGTGTGTGTGTGTGTGTGGGGGGGGGGGGGGGGGGACACTAAGAAGTAAGGCAATACAAGCTAAATTTGTGTCTATCTTGCATTGGGGGAGATCAGGGGCCGGATTCTACAACAATACTTAGATAAGGTGACCTTAGATCTAAGAAAGGAAAGGAGTGTTCAGTTTCATAATCTCTTACTTCAAATCTAACTAATACTTAAATTCTAAGTTAGAAATGATCTAAGTATTGTTTTCGAATACGCCCCCTGAGGCCTAATATAATCAGTGACAGTGTGTGTAGAATTTTTCGCTACTCAGGAAATAGAGGGGGGGGGGTTCCTCACAAGAGAATTTCTCATTGTAAATTTCAAACTTCTGCTTCTTAAACTTTTTCCAATGTTCCAATGTATTTGGTAGGTTCTGGGTAACACACTCGCCTCCAATCTCTGGAGTCTGTGGTTCAAACCCCGTTCCTTGTAGGCAGTTTCATTATGTTCATGTTAAAATTTGTGGGGGCAGTACAATTTCTAAGCACAGCTTCAGCTGCCTCCTTTTTTAACAAGCCATTATGAACTATTGATTATTATTGATCAATAAATGTTTTATAAATCTACAATTATTTATACTTAAAGTGCTACTGTTTGTAATATCTGTTCTTTTCAGTATTTGTTCTTATACATGGCTGAAATAAACAATTATTTATTTATATTAATTTATTTATTTACATTGCAGAATTTTGACTAAATGCTATGTACTAGTTTCCTCAGCCCTTAAAACTATCGGCTTTGATATAACCTGTACAATTTGTTGAAAGCAACTAATCCTTTTAATTGTGAAGATAAAGAATACACTCGGGGTGATCACAATCAGTCTCTTCATTTGTTAAATATGCCTGACAACCTTTTTATGAGTATTTCTGTCCGGAGTTGTCAAAACTAACCTTTTTGGTCGTAAATCCCTTACGACTTATCTCAATGGAATTATGATTTTAAGATTAATTACATAATTTTTTTTCATAAAATAATATAGCGGAGTGATCTTGTGCATAGAGGAGATAGGTCTCCTGAGTACTACACAAGGATTATCGGGTTTATTATTAAAGATCATCTCCCTGAACCATAATGATAGCAGATCGTAAGATTTATCATTTTAGTCGTAATGCAATGTATACTTTTATAGCACTTAATCCCCGCCATATGACAGACTCTTAGACAATAGTTATCTCTTCAGTCATTGGGCTTTACTGACTTATCTCTTCATTCCTGACAGATCACGTGATTTGTCAGTTTTCACGCCTCTTTTTCAACAGGACTAGTTGTAACAGTTATAAATCGGGTAGGTGTTACAATAAGTCTGGGATATGGAAATAGGTTATAAGAAATGAGGACTTACTCACAGTAGAAAAGGAGATAGGGTTAATCATGTAATTGGATGCCTGATACAAGTTTGTGGGAACAAAGACATCCTGTTTTTTTTCAATAATATCAATTGAATATTTGTCTCCCCCCACAATATAGGGATAACTTCATGGTTGCTGGGTAAATAATGAATAAACTTAATTAGTGTTTAGGGTGAATTTGACTTGGTATTTATGTCAGTACAGAAAATGTAGTTTTAGTGAAGGTATAACAGACAAATATTACTTTCCAGTACAGATATACTTAAATAGTTTAGTCACTAACATGTCTCCAAAATATCTTTGCTTTGTTGTAAACAAAAGCAGTATGCAACCTATAGATCATATGCTCCTTATGTGCTGTTTAGCGTGATTTCATAAAACATATATCATATAGCTTGTTACCATTCAGTGTCTCTGATGAAAATAGAAAACTTCATCTGGCCTACTGTTGGAACTTTATGCCCAGTTTCCCTTTGTTCAGTTTCTTTCATCCATTTGCCACAAGATGTCTGTTTACGAATTGTCCAAGTACAAAAGCCTGCAACTCCTGTGACAATCCATGCCCCCTCTACCCCTCCTTCAGAAAATACCCACTTAAGAATTACATGAAGATCTGTTCATTACTTTGGAGTAATCGCAAAGACAGACAGATAAGCAAACAGGCAAATGATTGTCCTCCAAAGCATAACAAATATACTGCCTGTTTTGTACCCAAAAGAGTACTTGCCAAGCACAAAGAGTAATACTGTGTACTTGAATGCAAATATGGTTATATCTAAGTACCCCAGTAAACATTAGAAACGTTTTTAAATGGCTTAAACATTTATAAAACGTTTTTAAAACCTATTTAAACCTTATCTTATGGTTTTCTAAATATTTCCAAGTAAACATTTAAACATGCTGTAATGTTAAAAAACGTTTTATAAGCATTGTCTAGACATATGTTTTTACTGAAAACGTTTATTAAACATTTATAAAATAACTCAAGAAGCTAGGTTTTACTGGAAAAGTGTTTGAAAGATTTATAAAATCGCTGAAGAAATGAAGGTTGTGCTGGAAATGTTTTTCAAACATTCATCATAAAATGTTTGATAAACAGTACATATAAAATGATTACATAACATTGTTGATTAAATATTTTAAAAACATTCTTTCAAAAACGTTTTTTAAACCCCTATTATCATACTGCTTATTAAACCTTCACCTTCAAACATATCCAAACAATGATGTCGGTGAGCAATAATAGGGGATTTTAGATAACTTTGTCAAAATTGTCCCCACATGCAATCTGTAAAAGTAAGAATTAAATGGGGGTACAATTTCTTAGCCTTAAAAAGATATTGAATTTGACCCCTTACCCCATTATTATTGAGGCATTATTGTGTTCATTTTTTAACGTTTTTCTAACATTTATCATTTAACATTTAATAAATGGTTTACTTAAAACGTTTTTAAAACATTCTATTATAAATGGTTTTCGTACCCATCATTTTTTAACCTTTTACAAACGTTTCCTTTCAAACATTTTCAATACCCAAAAATGTTTAATGGGACTTGCCGAGCTCCTCTTTCATGAAAGTTGCGCATGTGTTGAGGTGACATTTTTTTCAGAAACAATTTAAAATAAGGAGAGACTATTGCAAAAAATTCTACACGTGGCAGCCTTGTCCTAAGATTAATCAATACACTGCCTGAAGGATGCAGCTTCTTGGATTAAACAGCTATTGATACAGGTGTGGTGCATATAATTTCACATTTATGATTCCACACTGGTTTTGTTAAAAGAGAGCCTGGAATCAATCCAATTAAACTGAAACAATACACTGTATTCTGTCAATTGATGTATTTACCCGACCTTCGGCTATGTGTTATCAGCTGAGAACAAGGGTGAAAAATGAAAAAAATTGTATTGGTAAAGAATTAAGGCCCTGTTCCATTTACTGGTCCTATCGTTAGACATCATTGATTTTAGAATTGCGGTTTGTTATGGGCAGTCCTGGCAAAAATGGCGTAAAGGCTGTGGTGTACCAATGAAACATGAAGTGTACCATGACTGGGGAAGATACATCATGACATCTGCTCCAAATAAAATGAGTGGTATAGGAGATAAGACACAACTGGCACCAATACATCAATATGTCATTATGATAGATATGACGGCACAAAGATAGGTCTACTGACTGGGGTCGATCCACAAGTAACTGCACTTTTCAGTAAAACGTTTGAAGCACTCTGTGACCTCTATATGCTTAAATGTTACATGGAGCTGTTCCAAACTGACCTTTGCTCTAGTTAAAGTTGATCTTCAAAAATAATGAATTTTGAGTTGTTCTTTTATAATGTTTTTGAAACGTCAATATTTTAATTAATCTGCCCACAAGTGTACTATTGTATTGTATCTTATTGATGATTATGCATAAGTATGCTATTGCATAAGTATGTCATTGTGTAAGTATTTCATAGTTATGTATTCTTTCATGTACACTGAGTAAATGAAACCAACATAATCCAAATACCAGATCATGAATGTGAGAAATAACCTGTTCCACTGTCACAATTGTGCTTCCCAACAACCTACTGCCTTCTTCACTAAATAATTCTGATGAATTTTTTATATCGTACAGCTTAGGTCAGAAAGTAAGTCTTATATCAGCTAATTATATGTATATATATGCCCCAATGCCAAAACAGGAGGTATTCCTATTCAATACATTACTGGAAAGTTGCACATCAGAGTCTATCAAAAGATGGAGATGAGACACTATAAAAATCTACATTAGATTAGATAGATTCCTTAGATTTATAGGCATTTTCTAGAACCATTTATTCCTACATTAACTGCCAGATTTATGTCAGTAAACTTTCCATACTGTTACCACAAGAGGTATCAAGGTCACTGCCAATAACTGCCTGTAACTGCAAGGTGTTGTATCATTTCTATAATTCTTCTGCATTTCAACAGCATTCTGTGTCGTCTGTTATTTTTGTGTGTGCCCAGTTTAGTTGTATGTTTGCTGTAATGTTATTGTGTCTCTACAGCATCTTCACAGTATATATCTCTATCTTTTTGTTCTCTTCTGTAGCAGGACTGTAGCTAGATGTATGAGACTGTGTTTCATTGAAGGCATAACATGCTGTCCACACTTGTTACAACCATTAACGTATCAATAACTAATAATGTATCAGCTAACCAATAATGTATCAAAATTAACCATTAATGTATTAATTCTCTGACCAATAATGTAAAAATCACTTGCTCCAATAACGTATCAACAAATAAGCAGCAATAATGTATCAACCATTAATGTAATAGGCAACATTTGAGTTGATGCTTAACAATCATTTATCACAGATCAAGAGCATTTATGTGTTATCCTCTGTGATTTACAATTTCCTCAGTATTTAATGAGTATTTGTTCCAATTGTTTTAGTTTTATTTTAAAACTCAGGCAAGGATTATATGCTCAGAGATAAAAGAGTGAGACCATCAAGCTATACATAAGCTTCAAACATCAAATTCAGGGTCTTACTTCCCGTTCAACGGTCATGGTTATATTCACTTGTTGGATTCGAACGCACACACAGATGACAGCCTGTAATTAGATGCCAAACTTGCTCACCACTTAGATTCCAAGGACCCTACATGCACTTCAAATATGCAAGAACTATAAACAATTTCTAATCTCTGCATACTGAAAGATAAAGGTAACAAATGAAAAGTCATTAGTGTTACAGCTACCCCATAAAATGTTAAAAAAATTGTAAGAGTACCGCTCTAGGAATATTCATACTCAATGTTTTATTGAACCGGATGAGGATTTGATGGGGAACCTGTGTCATCGGGGATGTTGTTCAAAGGAAATCTTTGGTCTTCAGTTAGAAGCTGTTTTATATAATGTTTGCACCTTAGAATCTTTTTGGGACTATGCAAATACATGGATCAGATTTGAGGGAAAGGGATTTGGCTGTTTGTCTTGGGCACTAACAGAGAGATTGAAAGATGTGCATACTGGTACCCATAGATACATTCAAGTATCTAACCAGAAGGCAATGCAAAGAGTCTTGCTGTCACTGGCCTTGTGCCAGAGTACATACAAGTTGCATGTGCTACTCAATCTGCAAAGCAAGCTTACTTTAGATATATATTTAGATTTGTAGAAACAGTCTGGAAAGAAAACATCAACTTTGAAATAGGGCATATTCTGCAAAATATCTATTGATGGTAAGATGATAAACAATGTCAGCCCAGTTGAAGTAATATTGTATTATAAATAATCTCAAATCAGTGCATATTAGTTGCTCAAGAGTTGTGTATTCAAACATGTAACTGGATGCATGCCATGCTGTTGACATAATCACAGTGGTTTGCTAACCAAATTTGTTAATACCAGTAATATTGTTGGAAACCAGGGGTATTGTGTGATACACTTTCACAAATATTTTAAGGGCTGATTGCAGTCATTGTTACTTTGAAACAGATTATGGATGCTCTGAAGTATAGCGACCTATGGGTTATTTACTTTTATATCAAATAGCCCCTTCAACATGCAGGTTTAACAGTAGTATAACAAGGACAGTATTTTACATTGTCACATGTGGTCCATTTTTGAAGGTAATCAAAGACTTGTAACAAATGTTTGCTTATCACACTATCCCGGATCTATAGAATTACAGTTTTATTCATGGTTTGAGGTGAAACCTATACCCCAGCTGCTGGTTGACAAATTTCATTACTTTTTGATGCTAACACCCGGACCCTTAATTGTGTTCTGTTGAAAACCTTAGCATGTGAAATATTTCCTAATACATTAATGGTTGATACATTATTGCTGCTTTCTTGTTGATACGTTATTTTAGCAAGTAATTTTTATGTTATTGGTAAGAGAATTGAAACATTAATGGTTAATTTTGATACATTATTGGTTGATGATACATTATTGGTCAATTTTTGCTACATTATTGGCTAGCTAATACATTATTGGTTATTGATACATTAATGGTTGTAACACACAGTTTCCTGCTGTCTATAACCACAAGATATATTGCCTTTATTGTGATAATAATTCAGCCTTATTTGGACTTGTTTTAAGTGTCATTTAATTGTATTTAAATTTAAATATAAATTGAAACAGGCACAAGTTATAAATCTAATTTTTACACAAATATTCATACAAATTAGTGTTTAATAGAATTTTAAGAGGCAATCATGCAAATTCTATTTGTCATAGCACTCGAAATTACCCAAAACCCAGAATCTGCTCTGGGAAATTTCCAGAAAGAAAATGCTTATTTTGGCTCATCATTATTTTCTACCTTGTATGATATTGTACATTTCCGGAAATTCACCAGTATTGCCGATGCTTAGCATTGCAAAATTGAGGTGCATGACAAGTTGTCAGGGAGGGGTAGCTTTTCAACTGTAGAGTTCACCAAGGCTGTCTGAAAAATACAGTATGGAGGATATTCCATATATGGTCATATGCACTGAAAGGAACAACTGGCCATTATTGAAAAATATTGGACACTTGTAACAAAAGGACAAACTTTCAGGTGTAATTTAAGTGGTAATAATGATGAGGGCTTGTACAAATATGACTCTGGCTGTTGAGCTAAAAACCTTCACTTTCCTTCTGACATGGGATGTTTCACTTTTATATTTACATCAGCAATTTTTAATCTGATTCACCTAGCTAAATTTTAACATTGAGAAAGTTTATAAAGCTTTCCAGGGCTTTTAGTTTTTTCTACGTTACATTTTTATAGGTAAATACATGGTATACATAATACTAACTATTATTTACCTAACACATACACACATAGGTTTTTTTATATTCATTAATAAGCACATACCGACTTTGCTGTTTTAATACCTGTCACAAATACAACTTGTTTTTACAGTGTACAACATGTATTTAAAATTCACAATTACAAAAGAGTCAAATGATTTCCTGAAAAAGGTGTCTTTTCCAAAGTGATAATTGCTGTTGCAAAAATTTTGATTATTATTCCTGTTCCAAGATATTTTCCTTTGGTGATTACCTGAACTTGGTATACATTTAAGTCTCTGCTTGTCAATGCTTATTTAAATATATAATGTCTTAATAATGTATCACCAATATTCACCATATAATGACCAATAATGTATCACCAGTATTCAAGTATACAGATTATTTCATTCCAGTTTAAATAGAAATCCTTGTCTTACAATAAGGTCTAGATGGTGTAGTGGGCAAGACACTCGTCCCCCACATCTGAGGGAGGCTGTTCAAATCCCAGATCTGGCTGTATGTGGGCAAGTTGGTTAGTTACTTATGAATGCCCAGCCGTTTACAGTGCACAACCTTGACCAGCTAGCATGATATGCTTGGCTCTGCCCATAAAACTCCCCATATTGATATAACCTATACAATGTGTTGTATAATGTCAAACTCAAGTAAATAAATTCATTCAAAACAATGCTTGATATTTACCCAGGGATCAGAAAATTTGTAACACTCGAAAATTATGCACGTAACTTTAGTTTGTTTATGGCAACTTTGGCCAATATTAGAACGGGGAATTTTGTTTGTTTGTTTTTTTTAAAAATAATAATTGCTTCCCAATGTTCATTTATATGATTGTAGTTTTGTTATATAACCATAGTAGAGACAAAGTAATAACAAAATAGCACATGCTTCCAGAAATATTAGGTTACTCTGTAGCAAGAGCATGTAGATCCTCAGTGACCTAATGGTTGACAAGTTTGGTATCTAATCACAGGCTATCACCTCTGTGTGGGTTTGACTCCCACAAGTGGCAAATACAGTAGGCCTGTCCCAATATGACCCTGGCTGAAAACCCCTAAGACCTTTTTAGCAGCAAGATAATAGTGATTTGTTCATCTCTATGGTGAACACTGGCCTGTTTGAAATAACGAAATATCAGACATAATCAGTTTATTCTCCCTTACAATAAAACAACACATCAGCATTTGATCTCTTCTCATGTGTACACTTTTTACAGCATATATTTATCAACATTAATTATCAACAATTACATAATGAAATAACTGAACACTAACAAATAATACTAATACATATGAAGAATGTCTACAAAATCTCTCACCAAACCATTCTTTTAAATTCAACAGAGGGAGGACAATTTCTTAAATAAGCAGTCATACACATTATGCACACATATATGTTCTTTAGTATGTTGACTGGACTCCAAACACATTTCAGGGGCCACGGTGGCAGAGTGGTAACACTATCACCTTCCACCTCTGAGGCCGGGGTTCGATTCCCGGCACAGCCTCAAGTGGGAAAGCTGGTAGTTGCTTGCCATTGGTCGGCAGTTTACATTACAGAACCCTGACAAACTGTATGTACTGGTTTGCTCTGCCCTTCCAACTACCCATCATGATATGACCTGTAGAGTGTTGAAAGTGACGTAAAACCCCAAATAAATAAATAAATCCAAAGACATTTCATCAAAATTCTTCAGAATGAAACGGGTTAACTATACTGTTGAAGATTTACCTCAATAACACATTCAAGAATCACTCCTATTAGTGATGTTCAAGCAGTTTTAGTTGGCAATAATTTGATGCGAAACCAAGTTTACTATTGCCGACATATAAATAGAACTAATGAAAACATGGATTAATGTCCAGCATCGGATTACCAGCCATTACTAAATAAAAAAAAATGCTAAAATTAAAACGATATACATCTACTTGTATAATGATGGCAAAATATACACCCCCCTACACACACACACGAAGAAAATACAGTTAAACATGAATTATAGCATTTTACCATTATTAATCACATCTAATTTATGCCCTATTTTACAGACAGGCTTAAATCCTACCTCTACAAAAAGGCGTACCCAGCTTCTCTGTGGTGCTTGATCCCTTGTCTGTCACTGGATAATGAATTTAGTTCACTATTTTGGTGAGCTTAACAAAGGGGAGGTTAAGAGGTATAAAAGTTCAAGTAGAATTAGAAATTTAGAATTGAAATCTTCAACATTTACAGCAATAAAATTAACACTAACAGAGTTAAAGTAAAAGTTACAAAAATTCCCTTTTATAAAGATGTGCAACGTGTACCCCCTCCCCCAGCCACCAGAAAGAAACACAGTTTACAACAATTATAGTCATTGCTCCAGATCATTCAATATTTACAGCAATAAAGTTTGAGATCTGTCAGAGCTGTGTCATCAGTGAATGAAGGTTGTTCCGGTTCCACTTTGGTCACTATTCCACACACAGCTGTTCCACTGGGGCAGTCACTACTCCAACTTCCCCACTGACCATCATGATCGTAACCCACTCCCATCACAGATTCCTCATTCGTACCAGACAACCCAGGCCCCCGGCACTTCACCCGAAGGTTGTTTGTCCCAGACTCATCAGTGGCATCAGTATCTGGTTCTGCAAACATCTGAAACCCTACGATCCAGTAATTGACAGAAGAGCAGTCGACAAGACCTTCCCATTCTCCCCACTCACCAATGGAGGATGTTGGTGCATTTGTAGAGGCATCATTTGTGTCAGGATTTTTGCAGTACAGTTTTATGGCATTTACAGATGTATCATCCAAACTAGAACCTTCCACCTTTTGTTGAAACGCATAAGCCAGTGTTCTGGAGTCACAGAAATCATCTGTGCCCCAATCACCCTGAGGATAACCATTATCAACTTCAAGCTCGCTGGCTATTTCTGGCCAGATATCTGAAAAAACAGATCAACATTTCTTTTTTTGTGGCAGTTGCAAAGTCTGATCTTCAACCTTGTAGCCGTTTATTGATGAACTTACATAAAAATAGAATGAATTGAAACAACAGAAAAATAACTTGGTATAAGTAATTTTTACCCAGGCTATTTGCAGTGCAAAAGAACATATAAAGGAAAAAATTAAATCAAAGTATCACACTTAAAACTTTAAATATAAAGAAACATAATCTTTTCTAAAGAAATAGAATTATCAGAACTAATTAGCTTATCCTACAGACTGTCTTATGGTTTATTACGTTAAACACATGAAATAACAAGTAGACTTCTGAACAGTGTTGTTTAATGTTATAACGAATCAAGGGTAATAAATAGCTAAATAATCAATATTATATATTTTTAAACAAAAATTCATATAAAACCAGCCTGCAGGATAATTGTTTTATTATCTTCTAACTTCTACTCAAGGAAGCACATACACATATACAATATTGATTTTTGAAAACTCATGTCTGAACTCCTTGCAATCAGTTTAATAAAGTTTACAACACTGTAACTTCACATCATCTAAAGCTGTGTCATCTTCATCAATTCCAAGATATGGTGTGACTTTTGTTTGTATACCACAAACAGCTGTACCAGTCTCACACTCTGCACTGACATCTCCCCAAATACCTCCATACTCATAACCATCTCCTTCCCTGACAAAGTAATTTGATCCAGACAATCCAGGACCGTGACACTTGACCCGTAAGTTATTTGTAGAGGAATCGTCACTATCATAATGTCCACTTGGTTGAGCAAACATTTGGAACTCAACTATATAGTAGTCGGCTGGACACTCAGTCCAGCCTTCCCAGGCTCCCCACTGACTTGTGGAGGAAGTTGGATAGGCTGAAGACATATGGCCTGAAATTGGGCTTTTACAAACCAGTTTTATTGCATTAACTGAGGTTGAGTCTGCCCAGTATGTATCATCTACTAATTGGTTGAAACCATATGCAAATGTTGCTGTGTCACAATAGTCCATGGTTCCCCAAATTCCAGCGTAGAAGCCATTGTTTACTTCCAATGTGATAGAGGTTATAGCCGGTCCAATATCTACAATATTGCATGCAACAATAATACCTTGATGCTGTGCAAGATGCATAGATATATTTCTTTTATATTTATATCCTGTGAAAAATTAGATACATGTATTTCTCATTGCTTTAATATGTACCCTTATGTTTGAATAACAGGTATACCTGTTAATATATGAATCTATTCAACTTGAAAAATCTTAGTCTAGTTTGAAAGGAAAGATGTAGTCATCGGAGAGGATTTGAGTTAGGCATATATGACTTTAGTCATTTTGGAAAGCTTACTTATAACTTAATTATAATCATTTCTAAATTGAGGAGGAATAAATAAGAAACCTGTGTGGAAGAGAATTTTTATTTGCTTTTGGCAAATGTTATGGCTGCTTCTTTATATGAATAGTGTCTGACACTTGATCTATTCAGTTTCAGTTCATATGATTCATGTTTACGTTGTCAGACCAAGAAATAGACCAAGGATTGTTATTCAATATGATAATTATCTGAAATGAATGTTTTCATAAATACATGTATAGTGCAATTTGAAAAAAAAAATCAAAACTGTACATTTAACATGACAACACCAAGTAGGCAAAGCTATTGCTAAAAGTTTACACAGAAAACTTCAAAAAGCTGCACGTGCAACAAAAGATAAGCTTATTAGCATGAGTTGGATACTACTATAGATGATTTAGATGATTAAATGGTAAAATTGTTAATTGTCATCCCACTGAAGCTAACATTTATATGAAAGAGCCAGGATTAATATATCAAGAATATTGATCTTGATGACATGGTTAGTGAGCTAGTCATAAGTTATTTCAATAAAAAGTACAAATTAAAAAAAATATGTAGATAACTTAAAACTGTTGCAATGAAATAACTGCTGTTGATAATTCATTCTCAACACAACAAACCTATTATACGTCTGGGAAGTTTCTCCAGTTTTCCTAAATGAATTGAATAACTTGGTATTGTTTGGATAGATGTGGATTGATCGTCTTTAAAAGCATGCTAAACAAGTGACAGACTGAAGAGGAAATATTACTGTTTGTTACCAGTCAATGGTTTGAGCATTACATTTTATAGATTATTTTTACAGATTATTTACATTGAAAATGTAACATTCATCACAGTCTGTTTATCATATCATTGAGTTATTATAGATGTCATGGCCCCACAGAACTGCCCTTGAACTTATATCTCAGTGGTGAAAATGTTCTTCTGTCAATACAACAATATGGTCTCTACAACTATATGGTCTTGCTTGTTGTGAATAACCTGCTTGTAAAGTACTCAAGCTGTTGGCATATGTAATCATACCAAAAACCTGTGTTGGAGTTATGGGTGATTTGTGAGGCAATGTTTAATATATCGTCCAGTTGGCACAATCAAGGTGTATATGTACAATGGCCTTTTCTGAGTTACTTGTTAATGTTTCAAACAATAGCACGACTGTAATGCTTTACTTTCTTTGCCAAATATTTTCTATTTGACATATGTCACTTTGCCTTTTTTATTAAGCCAGATGTGAACTTGTTCCTACCTTCTAATGTCAATCAAACTTAAATGTGACAATATGTGCCAATGAATAACGAGATTAAGCTTTTTATTGCAACAATTGGCATTGCACATGGCATATCATGTCATTTATAATTCCCTGGTGTCAAACTTATAGCAACTATACAACTACAGCGACAGTCGAGCGTTGCCATGAAAATGGTAAAGTTTCTATGTCGTTACAAAGTGAGTGAAACTTTAAATGTTTCAAAATCATTTAAAATATAACAGACCTGCATCCATTAACAGTGGGACACTCATTTTCTTGGACAAATTTGTGCTACCAAACCTGTTGATATTTTAATGGTTCTTAACGTCTGTCAACATAGGTGTACATGATTGGTCTAAATCACAATTGGAGAAGCAACTAATATTCATTAACTATGGGGACATCTGAGGAGTGTATTTTAGCCGTAAAGTTACAACTCTGTTCCTGTCTTTCCCATTGGTGAAGTATATGTATAAGTCAATATAAAATATATAGAAGTAGTAAAGTATGCTTTACCAGTGCCACAGTCTTCTCCAGTGAATCCTGCCAGACAGTTGCATCCCAGATTCCCAGAAACACAAAAGCAAGTGCCTAGATTGTGACAGGTGTGTGAATCACAGATTGTTGACGGACATAATTCTGTAAAATCAAAAACAATTACACAGATAACTCTGGTAAACTCGGATAAAGCAGTATGCATTGTATACAGCAGTATACAATACTGGTTCAATTGGAACCAGCTAAGAGATCCGAATGGCAGCAAAAGGTGGATATGTACAAGTTAGTGATTCCAGTCATCAAAGTCTACTACATATAGTATACGGATAAAATATAAGTTCCAACAATTGAAGTAATGTTATTAAACAGATCATAGGACCCAGCTGAGTTTCAACTCATGACCCTGCTTCTATTGATCATGGCATACAATAGAAAAAAAAGCCTAAAAGGATAAATTTTCAAGCCTGCATGTGACATGCAACAATTGCAACTCAATCCTGGCATACAACAGAAAAAAAGTCTGAAAAGATTAAGTGTTATTGTCTGCACTCGACTGCTACAACAGAAGATAACACCAAGACATGATCAGCTTTGGAATTTTGAAAGTATTAATCGTCAGAATTGTTAAGATTTATCTTCTCATGGAACAAGATAACTCAGCTTTATTTGTACCAGATGATTAGTCGTGTTGTCAAAAGAGTGAACAAATTAAGCCCGCTACAGAAAAGAGAGCTTGTATGACAGAGGATATAACTGTTATAACTGAAGCAATGGGATGAAAGAAGTGAGGACAGAGCCTCACTTAGAAAGGTTTTTAAACATGTTTAATACATGTAACAGATGTTTATGAAAATGGTTCTGACCTTCCTGTCTGACAAGTTAAGTCCATGTCTGATAAAAATCGAAAACCTCAACACTCTTTGACATAAATTTATGGAATTTGCTTGGGTCATTTAAAACAATTCTAAATACCCAATAAGCGCCTTAAGCAGTAAGTTTGTTTACCTATTTCACAAAACTCTCCTTCAAAATCACCCAAGCAATTACAGGTCACTAAACCAGCAGAACAGCTGCAGGTCCCCCCATTGTTACAGACATTCTCACAAACTGGTGGGTCACAAAGATCTGAAACAGACAATGTAACAATCTGGAATAACATTATCCTACACTCAGATAAGTTTCGATCCCAATGGGATTGGAGTGTATAGCTCAGGAGGAAGTCTATGGAAGAGGTTTATTTTCTGAGTAGAATTAAATGCATATTTTCATACTGAAGTCACAGTTTAACCTGTCTTTGGTTTTGCTATTTATTTAGATTTTTGTGTATTGATAATTGTTAGAAAACAATCTCTAGGAACTATTTATACTATTTGTAGTTATATCGTAGCTGACAGGAATCAAGCGAGACCGTTGTTTGAAGTTCGGAGAAGTGTAGCTGTATCCTAAGTGGACCGTGAGTGATTCACGAGAAGTCTGGTGTCTGCAGACACATGTGCTGTCATGTCAGATATTGTGTAGAATTCCTTCAGTAAACATAAAAATAAGTTGTATTTGTGTCATATATTGTGTTATTTATAAAGTGTAAAAGTAAAAGATAATATAGGTATGTAGAACACTTATCGTATTGGCTGTTTGCTGGAACAAATAGAAATTTAGTAAACACAAACCAATAGAAATTTATTATACATATGGCACGTATAGGTAAATGTCACATATAGCATGTCCCTAAGTCATAAACATGAAGTGTTCCACAAGCACAAAGTTGGTGACTGTCCAATATACTTAAAACAGGATCTAACTAAAGGGAGAGAACAAAGAAGGTGGATAAGTAGCTCTAAAAGAATTGACTCACACACTGGTTCTGAATGGTCTATTGATCAGTTGATGTTTAAAAGCATCCCACTAAGGGAAGCAAACAAAGAAGGTGGATGAGCAGCTCTGAATGATATTATATGGCATGTATAGGTAAATATATCACATATTGCATGTCCCTAAGTCATAAACATGAAGTGTTCCATAAGCACAAAGTTGGTGACTGTCCAACATGCTTAAGCTAAAAGGTTACTCACTAAAATCTCACTAAAGGATTATTCACTAGAATCTCACTAAAGGGAAAAAACGAAGAAGGTGGATAAGATCATTTGCATAACTCAAGCAGCAATTTCCCTTAACTGTCTATTGTACAGAAGAATTTTTGTCTATAAATTCTTTTTTATTTTGAAAAAGATTGTGTAAAATTTTAATTGCAGAAACTAAAATGGATTGTGTTTCCTGAGCCCTGAGAAGCATAACAATATTCCATTGATATTGATTTATTTGTCTATATTTGGATGATTTCTTAATTAGATTTCTGTCTATTGTTTCAACATTCTAATGATGTTAGTTATTTGTTTGATAGTGATTTGTTAATCACTCTTTAGGTGATCACTTGATTGATTTCCCCCTGTTATTAAGGAATCAAAGATAAGTCCTTTAATTATCACAAAGTACAAACTGCATAGAATTAAATTCAATTGCATAGCTTTATAAAGTTGGACATCAAAATTGCATCGTAAAGATCATAAAAAATATACTAGTAATTATATATAAGTACCACTACCAATTTGTAACAATTGACATTATATATTTGGTTTCATAACAGCAAGTAACAATATTACTTTGATGACGATTTGTTTCACTTTATGATTTGGGGTATTCCTATTATGCACTTCACCCTCCCCAAATGAAACAAATCAACACAGGGCTAGGGAGGAAGACATTCCTTTCATTTGGATTGTTATTCTAGGTATAAAGGTTAATTGCATTTAATTTATGTTACTGTCTGGTTATAGATCAATCACAAACTAATCAGTATATTAAAACAACAGGCACAAATAAAGTTCATAGCTTAGTATAGCTGCTGAAGTCACCTATTGCCTGCACATGAAATCCTTTTAAGTCAAAGGCCCTATTGAAGATCATAGCCTAAGTAACTCTGATCAGTTAGGTTTTGAAATGACTAAGCCGTTTTGAAACCAAGTAAGTTTTTGAAATGGCCAAATAATTAATTTGTCCATTTTGAAATGGCAAAAGTTTTGAAACGGCCAGGAACAATGTTAATATACAATGAGGCTTAATCCTATCAAACATTTAAAGTGAACAAACCGTATGTAGCAGGTGATTTTATGTGTGAGTCATATTGTCAAATTTAACAAAGCTTTATAAAAAGCACTTTATTTTCACAAAAAATGCAAATTACCTTTTTTTTTCAAATTATGCTTGTTTACACTAAAATGTAATTAATTCAAACAAGTTAATTTTATGAATTCGGTTAAACAGCAACAGTAATTGTTTATTTAAGAACTTATCTTTAAAATATGATTATGTTAATTGTTTTGCTTTGATTTATGGAATTTACTTGGGCCATTTAAAAGAATTCTTACCAGTAAGCACCTTAAGCAGTAATTTTGTTTACCTATTTCACAAAACTCTCCTTCAAAATCACCAAAGCAATTACAGGTCACTAAACCAGCAGAACAGCTGCAGGTCCCCCCATTGTTACAGACATTCTCACAAACTGGTGGGTCACAAAGATCTGAAACAGACAATGTAACAATCAGTAATGACAACATCCTACACTCAGAGTAGTTTCGAGCCCAGTGGGATTGGATTGTAGAGCTTGGGAGAAGGCTACGGAAGAAGTGTATTATCTGATTAGAATTAAATGCATATTTTCTCCTATATTCAAAAGTCAAGGTATGAGTCATTTTATCTTTAATTCCAGCATTGCTTATCTTTTCATCTGAAAGTAAAGTCACAGTTCAACCTGTCTTTGGTTTACTATTTATTTAGATTTGTGTGTATTGGTAATACCTAGAAAACAATCTCTAGAAACTATTTGTGCTATTTGTATTAAAGTAGAACACTTATCATATTGGCTGTTTGATGGAACAAATAGAAATTTAGTAAACATGAACCAATAGAAATTTATTACACATATGACATGTATAGGTAAATGTTACATATAGCAAGTTCCTAAGTCATTAACATGAAGTGTTCCACAAGCACAAAGTTGGTGACTGTCCAACATACTTAAAACAGGATCTAACTAAAGAGAGAGAACAAAGAAGGTGGATAAGTAGCTCTAAAATAATTAACTAACATACTGGTTCTGAATCGTCTATTGATCGGTTGATGTTTAAAAGCATCCCACTAAGGGAAGCAAACAAAGAAGGTGGATGAGCAGCTCTGAATGATATTATTGGAGCCAAACTTGATATCTCTTTCCCAGTCCATCTTAAGATGGCCTGGCAAATCTAAGTTCACATTGGATATCATTTAAGAGGAACTATATGCAATCTTTTTGTTAAATAGTTTTAAATTATAAAATTAAAAAAACATTGGAGTAGTTGATTGTAAATATTTGGATATTTACATGTGTATGTAATTAACACTACACACATGAGTAAATTCAACAGAATGTGCATGATGTATTCACTTCCATTTACAATATTTTGCCAACTGTGGAGAAGACTGTGCAAGATTAAAACTAAACAAATGTACTTAAGGTGTTATACTATAATATATTGTTTTTTTTCCTGATCAGGTATACAGGGTGTTAAATGCAATCAACTTTTCACCAGTAGCTGATCAACATGAAAGGAATGGTGTCCTATTAACATGGGAAATAAGGTCTGGGTAAATATAATTAACTAATCATCATTCTAGAGAATAGCTGACCAGTAGCTAACAGCATGAAAGGGATGGCTTCCTATTAATATGAAACATAAAGCCTTGGTAAATCTAATAAACTAATCATTCCTCTATAGAATTATTCATTTTGTCTGCTGGAGTAATTATTGTCTTTATGGTGGGGTCTTTTCTTTTTGATGTCAGAGTTTGGAATGTAGTATTTTAAACTGAGTTTCCAAAAACTTTATTAAAACTGTGAACCACAATCTGTGGTTCCTGTGTTCAGAGCTATCCATTCTGACCCAGACTGTGATGTTGTTAAGCAATCTCTGTCTCTGTTTATATGGAAAACCTACTACATTGATTACAATTGTATAACAAAAAGGTAGTTGCAATGATGAAATTTTTATGTTTATTAGTTCAGTTATATTCCAATACATCAACACTGTGTTATAAAGTCAAGCTGGTTGACAGCCATTCTTACATATGAAATTGCAGTTTTCAAGATTTAAACAAGAGTACAATTGTAATTAAACTAGTTACATTTTACAAAACAACAGTTAAATTAAAAGTTACATTGTTGGTATGATACCAATCAAAACATTTTGCTGATAGTAGAATTTGGGGCAATTTAATAGACCTTGATACTAATCCAATTAACTTATCACTCCAACAGATGGGGTGGGGTGAATAATCCTTTAGAAGGATGATTAGTTGGATTTACCTAGACCTTATGTTACTGTTACTACTTCACGAAAGGTCTTAGCCAGGGCTTAGGCTTAAAGTTGAGACTTTTGTCTCAAGTTTCTGCCCAAAAACTGCTGAGACTTTTGTCTTAGGTTTAGTGGTATTCACAAAGAATTTAAGACCGGTCTTAGACTTAGCCAAGGGCTCAACTTTAAGACTGGTTGGTAGTGGGCTTAAATTTTGTAAAGAGGACTTAAATATGGCCACCATAAACTTTTCTCCACTTCAAAATTTGAAATGCCTGTAAGTAAAGTATAATTATACAGAACACCTCACTAAAGCAGCCTCTGGGAAGTTTATATGTGGTAACAAGGTTTTCCATTTCAAAACAGGACTTTTAAAAATGCATTAAATGAAGGATATATGTCACACATAGTTTAGTTTGAATGCAAAAGAAAGGTCACATGACACAGAAAACAACTGTGGTTATTTGATAATCTTGGACTTAGCTAAGTCACCTTTTGTGAATATGGTTTTAAGACAAAACTTAGCTGAGACAAAAGTCTTAACTTTAAGACTGGATTTAAGCCTAAGACCTGGCTAAGTCTAAGACCCTTCATGAATACCACCCCTGAGCCCTCTTCAGTCTTATAACAGGAATCCATGCCCTTTATGTTGATCTGTTTGTTAAGTGATTACTTTTAACCTTGATTAGACTCTGATCAGTTAGTATTTGTTGTAACAATAGAGGAGATAAATGTTATGAAATAAATTTAGGGAAGTTTAAGTCATTTTAATTCCTATTCGTTTTGTGCATGGCCATATAGATGAATATAAGAAAAAAATCCTGCAATCATTTTTTAGAATGACATACATATATCTCACGGAAGGTTTACAAGGTTAAAAATTATTGAGCTGGAAATATATTAAAACTACATTTTATATAAAACATCTTATCTGATTGCCTATAATCTATACTATGCAATGGATTGTAAATGGAAAGCAAATACATAATTAGCATTGTGTTGTGTACACTCATATGTTACATGTTCATTAGATATACAAGCAAAATATAGTCAAAAGATTTACTATGAACCTAGTTTTCTTCTGTAAAATTTAATTCAAATGTGCTAGTAAAATGTCAAATCTTAGGATTGGCAGCCAAACTTAGGATCCTAAGATGGGCTAGCGACAGTCTTAAGATTGACAAGATCTCAACTTTGACTTCAAAAATATGACTCATATAATGTTCTTCTTAAATGGTCTACTGACCTGTTTCACAATTGTTTCCTGTAAAATCTGGCAGACAGTTGCATGTGACCATTCCAGCAGAACAACTACATGTACCCCCAGATGAGCATATTCCATCACAGATTGAAGAAGGACATAACTCTATAATTACATATATGTAATCTCCTATAACAAGATTAAGAACTCTGTATTTTACTTGCACGCTCACAAATCACTTTCAAAGGACTGACATAAGAACACTTAATATGTAACAACTTCATTGTGATAAAATTAAGACAGATATTAAAATAGTAAGAACTAATTGTTCCAGTTTGGTTCTGAACAGACTGAAATAGCAATAAATTTAATAAATAACAACTTCAGTCATAATAGATCATCACAATTGGAAATATCATGGTCTATGTTCAGCAACATTCTTATTGGATTCTAAAGATAGTGGCAACATATTGGTGATGATTAACACTGAAAATCAGCACATTTTGTATCTAATCCCAGACACTATATTGCACTAATCTCAATAGGACCATAACATCATAAGTACATTAGCTGAGATATAAAACTCATTTTAAAACAAACAGGAATATCAGTTTCTATTGTTCAAACTTTAACCAACACACACAGGTTGCAGAAGCAGTATAAACTGTAAATGCTTAATTGTCAAAACAGCTATTTTTATTTTTGGCAGGAAAAGACAAATGATTTACCTATTTCACAATTTTCTCCTGCAAAGTCTGGTTGACAGTTGCAGGTAATGTTTCCACCAGAACAACTGCAGATACCTCCATTGTGACATTTTCCTTCACACTCCGTTGCAGGACATAACTCTAAAACAGCATTTTTGCATGTCTAAGATTAAATAACATATATTTATATCACATGCTGTCCTGAGTATTACTTTTGTTGTGTCATATAGATTGCTTCGTGTTTAAATTTCAAAACTGTGTGAGAGTTAATAAATGGGGGTGCTCGACTGAAGCCAACTTGTCGGTAACAAGGTATTTTTCGAGGGCCAGGAGCAATGTTTACAGAGTCGGTTAGCATCGGTTGTAATTTCCCGGTTCTTTGTGGTGGATTGACAAAATATCAAATAGTCTTCGCCCACCTGGAAACTGTCCTGTTTTGGATATCTACAACTTGTCAGTTACACTTCCCATCTTGTTCTGTAGTGTTACCTTCTTGTCTTGAAAAACTTGCCATCCTGTCATGGTTAAGTAACAGGACTCCACCTCCTGACAGCCCATACACACCAACTGACCATACTTGAAAGGAAACAGGCCTGTTATCCACATAACTGACCTCATCAAGACGGGAAGTCTCCCAGTCTTCAACTGCAGAGTCAGTAACATCTCAGCAGGACAAACTCGGAGCACATACAGACAAGCCGTATATAGAAACTAACAAGGCAGTTACACAATAGACAACCCGGGAACTATGTAGGACAAGTTGGCTTTATTCTTCCAACTCATGGCTTGTCTGTTAAGCAATCTCTGTCTATATAAGGTGAGTCACAATGCATCTTTGGAATCTGGCATCTGACGGATAACATCTGGCAGCATTTTAAGATAGGATGTTTTTTTCAAATTATATAGGACTTGAGTTATAAGTAATTGAGTTATAAGTTGGTCTGACTTTTGCTTTTTGGACATTGTTTTTTTTACAAAAATGCTGCCTTTACAAAGAAAATGGGTCCTAAGAAGGGATGAGGGGGAGGAAGATAGAAGTTCCCACAGTGTTCCTGAATTTGAGCTGGGGGACAGAGCAGCAGATATACAGCACATGAGGGGAGCAGAGGGAGGCAAGAGAACGGGAGGAAGAGGCATAGAAACAGACGGAGGAAGCCAGGGGGAGGAAACTACACCCTCAGCAAAGACGGGAGTTTCAGAAGAGCATGCAAGCACAGAAAAAAGTGACTTAGAAATGGATACATGCACAGAGGGTGAAGGAGAGGCAAGCACATCTCAGTCACACTCAAGATACAAGAAGGGGCTCAACATCTATACTGACGGACTCAGATACGGAGGCAATTGTGGACTTTATAAAAGAACCACAAGGACTTGTACAACAAAACTAATGAACATTTAAGGACAAAGTAAGAAAGGAGTGTCCCTGGGAGAGGTTTGCCAACAGTTGCAACCTGTCTGTCAAGGTGTGCAAGACCTGGTTTGAGTCGCAAAGGACACATTATGGAAACGTTATGGAAAGCTCACGTAATCCAAGTCTGGACAGGTCCCAAAAGAGAAAGGCAGAACTGGATACAGGATAAATTTCACTTCCTGAAGTTGCACATCAGACACTTGGGACTCTGCAAATCGTCATCCACTGCTTCAACACATGATATCTCCAGAGTTTCAACTGACATAGACAGTATGGAGATCAGCATGTGATCAGACACCACTATATAGCCTTCAGTTACAAGCCCCAGTGCAGTTTCTGGACGTTCTACAGTTGACGAGCAGGTCATGGACCAGTTCACACAGAACCATGCTGTCATCATTTCTCGGGCAAAAGCAGGAGATAAGAACAGCCTTCTGCAACTACCTGGTGTTGAAGGTGGAGGGATTAGAAGATATAGACTTTCAGACATTCAGAAACGAGGCTGTGAAACTTCTTAGCAGCATCCAAAGTAGGGCAGAGGAAAGAGGCCGTCAGCCCCAGCAACCACAGCAACAGACATTTTCATGAAGTTCAAGTGCAACTTCAACATATGTGCCACAGACACTTCAACAGCCATAGCAACCAGCAAAGGCTGCAAGGGAATACATCTTAACCATCCCAGAGACTCAGATGCCTGCAAGCCAGGTCATCAGAATCGCTCAGCAGAGCCAAGTGGCAACCAAGCAACTACCAGCTTTCCCACATGAGATCAGGCCGGGAACTGAACTCCAATCTCAGAGATGGGAGGTGAGACTGTTACCACTCTTCCACCGTGGCCCCCCAGCAGCAGCAGTAAAACCACTGCACTTACCTCCAATAGGTCATTTTCAGGATTAGTGCTGTAAAACACTTAAAGGTCCTTTTCAGGATCACCCAAATCTTCCAAAAACAATTAATAGCTGCTGTTTAAAAAAACTGTACACAAAACACCTAGGCCCCAAACACACACAAAAAATGAATGATTGAAGAAATACATGTGTGAGTGAAAATGTGAAGAAAAAGAAACATCAAATTCTTCAAAACTGAACTTAAAAGATTTTAAATTTAGAAAAAAATCTCATAAGTTTTCATTAATGACTTATAAAACAAACAAAAATTGCATTGAAAACTTTTTGGGATTAAAAGATAAAATATGATTTTGGATTAGGAACTTAAAAAAGAAACTTTGGCCAAAAATGGTTGCAATAAAACTTTGGCCCTCCCAAAAATTAAAAGTTAGCAAAAAAATAGACACTTTAAAGAAGGTTTGACATTTGTGGAAAGTATTTTGATCTTTGGATCCAACCTTTTGACTTTTGACCCTTGAAAAACTTTGGAGCTTCCCTAAAGATTTTGATGACATTAGAACTTTAAAATATCTTCCAAATTTGCAAGAAAAAAATTTTGAAAAAAAAATATTTTCTTTAAAGGTTTATAAATTTGGACTTTTAATGGGGACATTTTTACATAACTTGGGTTGAAGTTTTTCAATAGGGACTTGATTTGATTTGAAATAGTTTAGAAACTTGTTGAAAATGGAATGGATTTTGTTTGGAAATTTGTTGGAAATTTGAGTGACACCAGATTAATAAATGTTATAGGAATAATTGGTTAGTCCTGAAAAGGACTGATAGATGCCAGCTTTTTCTGCCCCCAGGGTTGTTGGTTGACATATCTTACATCCTGTACTTCTGTCCTGCCAATGCCCCAACATGATTGAAGTAGTCTTTCAGTAGTTCTTGTTGATCTTTGGCCTCCCTTGAAGGATTCCTGTAGTTCTCATTAGGCACATATACCTCATGTTCATTTTGCAGCTCCGCTACATCATTCCTGGGGTTGGTGCCCTGGTTGCTCTACCCTGGTGTGTCCTCGGCATGTTGTGCAAGACCACACATGTAAAAACAATGTCTCTGACAACCCTTGGCCTTTGCTCCATGGCGCCTAGTAGTACCCTGAACCGGCTCACTAATATTCCAAAGGTGTTTTCCACCACCTGCCTCTGGAGATCCTCTAGTTGGCCATTCTTTCTTTTCTCGTAAGTTGTCTTCTGCTGTAGGGCTTTACCATCCATGGCATCAAGGCAAAGCCGTCATCACCCAGGAAAAAATAGTGCAAATTTGGCCCTCCCTCCCCAAGGGGTTCGGATGTCGGAAGCCCCATGCTGCCATCCTCCATCTTCTACAAATCGCTTCAATTGGAAATCTGTGCATCTGTTGAAGAACTGATGTGGCATCCTGACAAAATTCTGGTATCCTGGGATGTCAGTGTGTATTAAGTCGACCTAGAGGCTGTCTGGGGATATGACTTTGGTGCTGGCTGTAGGCCAATTGCGTGCTTTCCCGATAATTTCAAACAAATTTTTCATAAATCCTTCCTTATTCATAAAGGCATTTTTAACATGAAATCAGCCTTAAAGTGATATTAACATTCCTAGACTGATCCGGAGCAATTACCCAATTAGAATTCAAATCCCTGTCTAACCCCAAGCAAGAAAGCTAGTAGTTGTTTGTTGTTGGCTGACAGTGTACAGTATAGAACTTTGGCAAACTAAATATGTGCTCATTTCTTCCATCTTTATGACTACCCTTCACAATGTACCTGATACATAGGTGTCAAGTTTGCCACAAAACACCAAATAAATAAACAGTAGTTAATTTTTGTCTCACCTATTTGGCAGAAGTCCCCCGCAAAGTTCCCTGAGCAGTCACACATGCGGCTGTCGGGAAGGCAATGACACATACTTCCTGTTGTACATCTACATGTACCTCCATTTTCACAAATACCTTGACACACTGAAGGTTCACAAAGGTCTGAAGTAGATAGAAATGATGAGATCTTAGTGATCTTCTCATAAAATATTAACTGTACTGTTTCTGTGAATAAACTTACAGTGTTTAGCACCAATATTTCAGTTCATACATGGCCATACCTTTTTTTGTTGAACTCCTGTTTGCTTAAGTAACACATCTTGCAAAAAAATCTATCCTAGCTAGCTTATTTTTAATTTCTTCATTATCTCCACCAGGATGTTACGTTTTGGGGTGTTTGTCTGTCTGTCTGTCTTCATAACCAACTGTAAACTAATACACAGATCTTTCTGAATTTTTATGTGGGAAGGGCCTGACCAGCAGAAGAAGTGATTACATTTTGGGAAAGATCCGGATCTCATTCTATACAAAATCCTGATTTTTGGATAGGCACCCTGGCAAATGTCTGCGCTATGGAAGTGTTTTCTAGTTGTAATTTGTTTACCTTTGAATGATTCAGGTAATGTAATAATAATTCCATATTTTAATAGTTAAAAATGTTTTGGGGTTATATTTAAGTATCAAAAGAATTATCTTTATGTTTATCTTGACCATCAAATAGACTTAAACATTTGCATATGTTTACTGGATTCATTTAATTGATTTGTGCTTACCAAGGAATACTGTACGGTCCAGATAAGTGCTGTTGTCCTTGATAACCTGTTAGAAGTAAACAATTTAAAATATATTCAATTAAGCATTTCAAATTGTGTGCATTTCTAACATCCCATGTAAGTCGCATGTGTACATTCATAAAAAGTGCAATATATTGTAAATATATGCTAATGTTCTATTTCTAGCACACTTTTATAGTACTTATCTCTACAAAAAGAACGAACTCTAAGATGCAACAAGCAAAAATTGCAATTTTAAAAACCTAGTAATGAGAAAAAAATTTCACGGGGTTAATGTCACGCTTTTGGATCCCATTCCACAGCCAGGGTCATATTGGGACAGGTCCTCAGCTTTATCATTTGTGGGAGTTAAATCAACAGAAAATGCGAGGTTCACCAAACATATGTAACACAGTCTTAGGAAAATCTGCATCTCTCTACCCCCCAAAAAATGGATAACCCCTTATCCCCCACCCACTGTATAATTTTAACATGTTGAAAGAGGGTTTAAACACGTACCTTTATAAATTGCATCAGAGAGTTTGGATTACCCATACAAGAAGTGACAAAGCTTTGAATAATATTACAAGTATGTTCTTCACTTAATATATCTTTGACTTCGATTCCCACACACTGATGTCCCAGATTGTCACAGTAGGCTGCGCATTCTGCCATTGAAATCATCTTCAGATCTTCAACCAAATATTTCTCTATACCATAGATTTCTTCTCCATTGCATGTTTTAGTCAAGAACAATGAGGTATCCTGAGATACTATCAGTCCAAATAAAGACACAGTCGTCAGTATAAAGCAAGATATATAGGCTCTTTTTGGTAAAGTCAAGTCATACATTTTGATTAATAAATTAAAAGACATAAATTATTCATCTAAGACAACTATCTATCTCTAGGAATATGTGTCAATAAGTTAGATCACATGACCTGTAATAATAGCTGTCTTTAATTTCTATTTATCTCAAATTTGACTGTAAAAACCATAGTTTCTGTTTTTGTTTGTTCAGTTAATGGCTTTTGCCACTGTTAGTCCTTATGTATTTGCTGATTCCTGTGTACACAATTAAAGTAAAGCAGTGATAATGACATATTGAACCAGTTTATTACACCCACTGGTAAATTAACAAAATATGATCAATGTTCACAGACAGGCTTTATGATTTTATGCAAACGTAGCATTTGGCACTAAATCTCAAAGTGTAACAACATATTTTTAATTCTAATTCTTATTACTTTTTAATAGTTAAGTTGAATTACTTGGAAAAACTTTTTGTCAAGTGTCTTGATTTCTATGATCATCTAGCTGAGCATCTGGTGTCTTACTTGACAAGTATACAGTGCTATTCCCTAGCATATCAGCTTTCTATTTCATAAAAGTGTAATTAAGATTACCACCAAGCTAGTGTCCTTCAATTAGACTAAAAGCCAAATTTGTCTTACTTTATGTTATCTGTACCGTCATCCTAATAGTACCTATTTTTTGCTCTCTTATAAATAAATACATTTTTTTCTGACAGTGATCGAATTCAAAAATCAATAGCTTGAAAAGTATGAAGTAAACATGTCAACTGAGAATCTGAGTGACATGTTTGCAATTTAAATATCTAATCAAATAGAATATATTATTGAGGAGAAACCAACTCAAACTCAGCCTTGAAATGGTGAACTATGGAAGGGATGACTACATGTAGATATGCAAATATATGTGAAAGTTTTATTTCTTATTTTCATGTTGAGTATGAATACATCCGCTCTTTAATCAGCAGCCTTTTCCAATAATTATTTGGCAACATACATTATTCCTGTTTAAAGTAATCTTTATTAACTTGAATATCACAAATGTGTTTAAAATATATAATATCTGCGAAGGAAAATGGAGATAAAATGATTTACTTCTCTTACCATATTATAAAATTAACATATCAATAGCTTAATATATCAAAGAAATATGAAAGTCTGTTCGTTAGACCAACACATGTTCATTGAAGTGAAATAACTGTGTTGAATTCTTGAAATTGAAAATATTTATCTCAGTCTATTGTGGACATGTCATATACTGTTTGAAAGATCTGGTGACCAGTTATATCCAATTCATCTAATTTAAACAAAGGTCAGGGAAAGTGAACAGACAATTAGACATAGCTTTTGTTGTGTATTTATATACTTTTAGCACAGTTTCGACAAATCTTTTGCACATCACTTGTTTCATTCAAATGTGTGATCTCAGGCAGGTTAGACTAAAATCTTATAAACATCTGCGTGGTATCAACCTGGCTATATTTATGGAAAAATAATTGTTGAATTGGTTTTCTGGTGTTGAGCCTAACAATCTGCCTTTGCAGAGATTAAGCACTATAAAAGTCTATAATAGACCAGAATAGAATAGATAACAGAAATAGGGTAGTTGGAATATGTATTTTGGAAACATTTTAAAGTTTCCTTCCCAAGCTTTTTTATTTGGTTTATTAATATTCAAGTATCAGGTATACAAGTGCTAAATCTCCGGTATCACGGATTCTAAGGCCCACCATGTAAATCATAATGCATAAATCATAAGACATAATATAAGGGCGTTCGGTAATAATCGGTGTTTGGTAGTAAGAAAACCTAGGGAGGGAAAGACACAGAAACAGATAAGTTTTAAGTCACCCTTTGAGACATGATAGAGTGGGAGCAGTTGGAATTTCCAGTGGAAAATCTTTCCAAAGTGTTGGAGGATCACATGTGAAATACTTGTTGAAATGAACTTTAGATTTATGAACTGAAGAGCTGTAGAAGCGAACTTTGAGAAACATATTTTCTGGATTACTACATCTTGTTTTAATAGCAGATGTATATAAAGGCAAATATAGAGGAAAGTATTTTGGCTTGCTAGTTGTTAAGATACTTGTGTATGAGTACCAGATGTTTTGAAAATTCGTTGTTTAACAGGAAGCCAGTGGAGAGACTTTAAGGTTGGAGTGATGTCAGAAAATCTGGAAGCACCAGAGACAAAGCATGCTAAACAATTTTGGATATTCTGAAGCCTTGTGATGTTCTTTGAGGACAAACTGCGAAATAAAGAATTGCAATAATCCAAATGACTACTGACCAATGCATTTGCTACCATAACTGAGACATCATATGAGAGAAAGTACTGAATATCATGCAAATCTCGAAGGTTAGCAAAATAGGATTTAATGACAGAATTTCCATATTTGTAAAACTGAATTTAGAGTCAAACAATATACCAACATTACAAACAACATCCATTGGGGAGAAGCAGTTGTTCACAGGGAAGGAATCTTTGAGCCATTTATATTTATCCCTAGAACCAAAGACTATAAACTCTGTTTTGGGGGGATTTAATTTAAGCTTATTTTCAAACATCCAATTATGGATGTCATTCAAACAGGTTTTGATCTGATGAAGTGATTTTGCACAGTTTCCAGGTGATATATGGATAGATGGATAATATCAAACCCCATAATTTTATTTCATCTTACAAAAATATTATGTTGACACTGTTTTTTTTTATGGTGAGCGCAGCATAGAAGTGAACTTAAAATGCTAAACAGTACAGAGTGAAGCTTTCAAGCTGGTTAAACTAAAAAATGCAAAAGTCTGTCCGTCCATCTGAAACTCCTGGCCAGCCAAATTATTGCATATGTCGGTTGTCCTCCATAAGAAATTGCTGCATGGCTTTTAAGCTAGTCTTATTATTGCCATATGAATCTATGTAAAGGACAATAGAAACACATCGCCGACACATTTGTAATGATATAGTACCTGTTCATTACGTCAAAAAATCATTAATCATGTCTGCCAGTGTTATGTAATAATTCAATTTTATTTGTTTTAAGAAAAAGACTTCTGAATGTACCTACATCATATTTTCACAGTAGGTTAGCCTTGCTAAATGCTAACGTTTATTTATTATTAGGGAAAAGATTAAGTTCAGATAATGAAGTTTCAGTTGATACAATGTACTCATACATTTACTAGCTTTTACATTAGCATACGTGTAAAACAGATGATCTGTGTACATGTTTGAAAAGATATGGTACAAACGTGAGCCTTAAGCAAGGTTAACAGTAGGTATATTGCAGTTCGACATAGAACTGATTTAATTTCAGAAAAGACTTGCAACTAATTCTGGATCGAGGATTTTTTTGAGGGATATTTATTGTTGCACTCATAAACAACAGTAGAGATGTTGGACCTTGGTGGACATATGTGTTCTACGAGTGCTCTTGTTTATCACTGATTAACACTGGCCACAAAGCGGCAAATGGTTTGAAGTTAATGTATGTACCCATATAATAGTGTACTTGTAACTCCAAACAGAAAAGAGTCATTGACCATACATAAAATTTTTCGCAATTATTAATGTAGATATTGACATTCCTGATTGTTTAATCAGACTTTTGGTTCATATAAATTTGTAAAATAATTTTTAAAAGTAAGACTTTTTGCAGGTTGTTCTTGGCGTTTTTAACCATCAGAGATTGAATTTCTAAAATTTCTCAATTTTACAGAAAATGCTTTTAAAATGGTGAAGACAAAACTTTTATAACATAGGCCAAATTATAATCATACATATATAATGCAAACATATTTTCCAGCAAAGAAATTACGTCATTGCGTTTTACAGCTCCATTTTTTAGGGGTTTTGCCTCCTGTGAGATTAGCTTGCTCAGTAACCACACCTGATCCTATGTAGGAAAATTGGTAGCTGAAGTGTAAAAGGCAGAAATCATGACTAACTAGTATGTTCTGGTTTCCTATGCCATGAAAACTACCACCGTGAAGCAACCTACACCAAACAATGAGTTGAAAATAAAGTTAAAACCCAAATAAACAAGATACTACAACTCCATTGTGATGGTGTTTGAACTCAAACCATATCGGGTACCTATTGATATTTCTTTATTGTGTTGATGTATCTATAAGAAGCAATATGGAGGAAAAAAATGTTACACTGGGCAATGTTAGACTACATGGTTACCGGAAGAGTCTTTTAAATCATGTTATTTCATCTATTCATACTGCTCTAACATTACCATAAATCTTCTGGAGGTCAGAGTTATAGATTCTCTTTCATGGCCTTTTTTGAAAGAGAAATGTGTCATCCTGCAGCATATTGAAATAACTTAAAACTTTTTCACTGATGTATGAATTTTTAACTTCCTGGTTAAACTTCACAATGAAATCCATTCTTAACAATGATAAATTTATTCCTTAAATTCATTTTAGATATTTTCAAAAGAATTGGTCCACTTGGGGCTTGTCAGTAAAAACCGCTACTATATCATTGGTTGATATATCTTTATATCTACTACTGGTTACTTATAAGAATAAAAAAACTTAAAAAGATTCAATTTTAAATGAGAGTTTTACTTTTTATAGAGAAGGGGCAAATGTTTAAGCAATTTGGAAAAAAATCTTACTATATTGACAAGGTCATAAGAAAAAAGCACTTGGAGAATGCACACTTCCGCTAAACCCAAACACCTAAAATATTGTATACTAGTGCAATGTTCAAATGTCCTTTTAAAAAATCCAAGATTCAGATAGTGATGCGGGTGTTCTATTGGAGCCGACCAGTCGGTAACTATGTCTTTTTTGGGAGTTGGGACCAATGTTTACATAGTCTGGAACAGTCAATTGTAGTTTCCAGGGTTGTCAGGAAGAGTCAGTAAAATATCAATCATGTTTGATATTTCACCGACTCTTTTTGACTCGTTTAACAGACCCTAAGTACATCCACCTAGCAACAGGCATCTCAGTTAAGTTATCTGTTGGTTGCACTTCCTGTGTTGTTTGTTAATACATCAGTCCTGTATCATGTATCCAGCTTGTCCCACATATGGCATACCAGACTGTATGTGATGACAAACAGACACGGGCGTAGAATCAACTCAATCCAGGCAGAAGAAAGGGCAAATGAAGTCTATCTTCCTGAGTGATGCTGACGAAGAGGTCATTGTCGAGGTTTGTGAAGCAGAATGCAGAACTGTAGACAAGACTCACATGAAATTCAAAGACAAGCAGAGGCAGGAGGGACTCTGGGAAAGATTAGCAGGTTCCAGGAATTTATCTGTCAACACTGTCAAGCAGTGGTTCGAGACTCAACGTACCAGATATGGCAAGCTAACCCACATGAATTCAGGACAAGCTGCAGTGAAGAGCACAGAAAGGCAAACCTGGTTACAAGAGAGATTCAGCTTCCTACGAGGTCACACATGAGAAGAAATGTACTGTCTAAATCTTCTGTATTTAGGTCACCACTGAGACCATCTGGGGCCACAGCTTCAATTCCAGACACTTTACAAAAGACTGAATCTGAGATGGAAATCAGCATGGTATCAGATGTTTTTGGTCAATCATTCACCACAAGCCATTCACACTGCCCACCTGCTGTCACAACCACCACTGCTGAAGATCCAGTTCTAGATTAGATCAAGCAGAGGAGGTCAATGATTTCAACTTTCTTGAGTGTACAACAGAATTCTACTCCAAATCCACAATAGTCTATAGTCCATCTCTACTTCGAGATTGAGCTCCTGGATGAGAGAGACTTTTTGACATTCAGGAATGAGACAGTAAATTGAGACAAGTCACAAAAACTGAACATGCTCAAGTTACAACTTTCCAACTTCCAGAAGTCACACAGGCCACCGCAGGACATGAATACATCTTCACAATTCCAGATACTCAACAAGTTTCAATACAAGCTGTTCAGACAAGTCAAGTAGCAGCACCACAACCTCCAACAGTGATTGCAAAACTCCAACCACAGAGGTCTTCATCATCATCATCACAGCCAGTATCCTTTCTTGTTGTGGTGACCAGCAGCCTGCGGCCTTCCAGACAACTAACATTTGCATTAAGCTCAACAAAAACTTTTAACCTGCTATCGGTCGCCTCCGTACAAGTTGAAGACAGTCAGCACAACACTTCTGGATTATCAAGTCTTTTCGGGAGTATTCCATCCATACCACAGTACCACCAGATCGACACACAACAACCATTTTTAACCTCTCAACTTCAACCAGCACCGTCACCAACTTCCACCATCCACCACCTCACACAGCCCATAAACGCATAACAAAAATTGAGTGAATGAATGAGTGATTGTTTCTTACAAATAAAAGAAATTCAATTTCAATACACCCAAAAAAAGAAACTTAAAAAATAACTTAAATTTGAATGGATGTGTGAATGGACTGACACACAGACAAACAGACAGATTTTCTTTAAATCTTTGGAAATGAGCTGAATGTTGGTTAAAATGTGTTTGTATTTTGTTAAATTTGTTTTGGGATTTGTTTTAAAATGTCTTGGAATTTGCCTCAACATTTTTGTAACATCATCAAAAAAAGTTATTGGAATATCTAATCTAATCTAATCTACTGCTTTGCAAGCGCAATATCTTCCCCACAGAAGGGAACTCAGTGCGCTAATTAATCAAAATCATTTTCCTAAGGAGAGTCAAGGGGCGTTCAAGGTCAATGATCCAGGATTATGGGTGTGGCCGGGAGGGAAGAAAACTAAGTTGGGAAACTAGAGCTGAAGAGGTGCGTTTTGAGGTGCTTCCTAAAAGATGGAACAGAGGGGCTGTTTCTAACATGAAAGGGGAAAGAGTTCCAAAGGACAGGGGCATAGTGACAGAATGAATTAGAGAAGTGTTTGATTGATTTGTGAACTCTACGATCAAAATTGGGGGTTTGAAGGAACTTGAGTTTGGGGGAACTTCGCCTTGTATTTCTAGAAGAGGTGTACGGGTGGATTAATTCTCTTAGATAAACTGGTTGACCTTGGTTGAGAATTTTGTATGTAATAAGGCCAATTTTAAATTGTACCCTGTATCTGACTGGCAACCAGTGAAGTTTTTTAGTTGAGGAGTAATATGAGAGAATTTAGAGGAACGGGTGACAACCCTGCAGAGTGAGTTTTGGACTAGCTGCAATCTCCTTAACTCAAAATTAGTGAGCGATAAGAACAATGAATTGCAATAGTCCAACCTGCTGCTCACCAAAGCATTTGCCAAGAGGACTGATGTGTTGAAGTTTAGGAGGGGACGAATTCTGTAGAGATCTCTGGCATGCACTCTAGTGGACTTTATGACCTGTGACACATGATTTGAGAAATTGAAATTGGAGTCGAACACTACTCCAAGGTTCCTGACACTTTGTGCTGGTGAGACCTGATTTCCTAGAATACTGATGGGGAAATGAGGGAGGAGTTGTTTACGATTTTTATGGGAGCCTATGAGAATAAACTCGGTTTTGTCTGGGTTAAGTTTTAATTTATTTGTAAACATGAAATTTTGAATGTCATTTAGGCAGTTCTTTAGTTTTTGGATAGAGTGAGAGAAATTTGCTGGTGAAAGTGATATGTATAACTGGGTGTCATCAGCGTAGAAGTGATAATCGATGCTACTGTGGGAGTGAATGATTGAGCTGATAGGGTTAGTATAGAGAGAGAACAGAATTGGTCAAGGACAGAACCCTGGGGAACTCCATACTGGAGCGAAGCAGGATGGGAGAGTGTACTACCTATCTTGACCGAGTGTGTCCTTCCTGACAGGTATGATCTGAACCAGCCCAGTGCTAGCTCACTGATTCCATAATAAGCATTGAGCCTGTCTAGGAGAATGGTGTGGTCAATGGTAGAATAACTGGGTAGTCCTGAAGAGGACTGTTATTTGAAAACTAGTACTCTTCTCAGTGTTGTTAAATTCTTTCTTCCTGCCCCACCAGCGCCCCTAGGTTATTGAAGTGATGTTTTGAAAATTCTCATTGGGTCCATGCACCGCCTGGTCAGCCTGTGACAGTTATATATTGTCTGCTAGGGTGGGTGGTCTGTGTGCTGCACCCTGATGTCTTCTCAGCATTTTATGTAGTACCACACATGTTAACACAATGTCCCTCACAAACTCTGCCCTTTGTTCCATGGTGGTCAGTACTCACTAGTACTCTGAATCTTCCCATTTATATTCCAAAGGCATTCTCTACCACCCACCAGCCCCTTGATATCCTGTAGTTGGCTATTCTCTCTTCCCTGGTCAGTTGTCTTCTGCTCTAGAGCTGGATTATCTAAGGCAATGGCGTTGTCACCCAACCGGAAGTAGTGTAGATTTGGCCCTCCAGGTCCCAGTGGTTCTGGTGGTAGTAGTCCCAAGGTGCCGTTCTCAATTTTTCTTCTCTATTTGCTGCAGTTTAATATCTGTGCATCAGATGATAACCACTGGACCCCAACCAGGAAAAATATTTGTCTTCACTAAAGAATTGTGTATTCTTGAAAACCAGTATGTTTTGTTAGATTTGGAACTTTAGCTATTAAACCTGAAAAGTTTCACAGCCACATAGAAAATGGGGATCTTTCTGTACCTGGGATACGAAAAAGAAAATGAAAGCAAAGAAATTCACACCCGAACACTAGATAAGAATATAAAGTATATGCTACAATGGATATATTTATACTTTTATCATAAAAGCAGAATAAAATTACTTTTTCCAAATATGAGAAGGGAGAGATATTATGAAGAATAAAGTAAGCTAAAAGAGAAATCAGTGCTGTACCAAGTTCTTCAGATTATGGGAATTTATTATTAAATGTGTGAATTTTAAGATTACTTTACATAAATAGTTTAATCAGTTGCAGAATATGTGAGTTTGCCACATACTGGAATAGATATGAAACCTTTCAAGACAAATATTAAATGTGTGAGAAAGGTAATTCTACCTAGAATTGATGAATATTTCATCCTCAGGTAAATCAAGGTACTCCTGGACAGTCAACCAGCTGGATAACTGAACATAATCACTTGCCTCTTCATCCACAGAGTGTACTAAAAGGCATTCTTGTTTCATAAGTGTGTGTAATGTCCAATCCACTCATTAAAGGAACATGTGACCTGGAAAAATGTACCTTATAAATTTTGTCTCCAACAAGTCCAGCTTGACCTTAGCAGAGCAAATATTCAATTATGAACATCTTTTTCAGTCTCTTGCTAGAAAGGGTGGATGTTTATCTTTCAGTGAACTATTGAACTTGGTCAGAAAAAGGAGGTGGTATCTCCATTCCAGTGAACTTGAGCTGATGAGGAACTTCCACTACTGGTGGTATGGTAAAGATCTTCAAGGTAAACCACCAATTAGTCCTCCAAACAATGTTGCAAGCATATTCAGTGGTGCATTCTCAGCTACTTGTCTAGCCATATCCATGCAGTCCCAACATGTTCCACCGGTGTTCAGGACATAAAGGATCAGTAGTACGATTCCAGAATTTAGTTATCTAGTGTCAAGAATAGCTGTTGTCTTAAGTCAGCTTCTCAGAAATCATGTAAGTATGACAACTGGTAATACCTAAAGGAAATGACAAAGATGACAGTAAAGCAGAAGATACAAGAGTCTCTTTCACATAACAGAGGGGAATGCTGTATAATTGAGAACCACTGGTTGTAAACAATAACAGAAGTCTCACCAACCAACAACATATCACCAAAGGTAATGAGAGTTCACAGCCAACAATTGGAACATTTGAAGACTTTGCTAGGAGTTAGAATGCAGAAACCAAACAGAACAGACATATTAACAAATCACTTGTGGAGTGTGACAGAAGACAGGTATAATTTGTCACAATGTAACTGATGTCTTTTATATTCATACCCCAGTGATTCCATGGATGTTATATTCCCAGCAAGCATGATCACATGGGACCTATGTGGGCTATAGATGGGCAAATAGCAATATGGGTCCTATAAAGGATATATATGGGCACAAACAGCCCAAGGAGGGCCTATATTGGTCCCATTTATATAAAAATACGTAATGTTCCCTAAATAGCACAAAATGAGGAAAATAAAAGATTTAATATTAGATTTGATATCATGTTGATTTGGACTTCTTAAAGAGTGGTAAACAAAAGATTTATTATCACAATGTTCAATATGGGTCCCACAATGGACTTTTATGGGTGATTTACTGGTATAAGGGTCCCAGGCAGGTCCCATATAAAATCCTAGAGGAAAAATGTAAATATATATAACAAGTGTTCTTTATTAACTTCTCATCTGATTTTGAATGAAAAAAATGAAAATAAAGCTTTTTAAATAAAAGTGTACATGCATATTGGTTGGACCTGTAAAGGTATAATATTCCCACAAGGAACCCTCATTATTATCACATACACTAGCCATTTTATAACTCTGTAAATGTATTGTCAAGTTTTTGTGAATAATGTATTAAAATTAAATTTGTTGTATATCTCACTAAGTAATAATCTAGTGGTTTATATTACCTTAATGTACCACAAACACCTTTTCATGTATAAGAGTACAGAAATCCTAAGTCTACAGTTGTGGTAGAAATTCTGTTAAATTTTAGTTTCTCTTAGTTTAACTCAAGGGGTCATTTATAGGTCAACCCCCTATCTCATGCAGTACAAATATGTTTATCTTTTCCCACAGATAGTATTTTGAAGCAGTGCTAGGAAAAAGGGAAAACACCCCATGGTAGCCTTTCTTCACCAGGATGCAAATTACAGTACAATTTAAAGATTATAAATATGTGTGAGAAATCTATGACATTTTTCAAAATTGTGTAAATAAGGCTAAAATAATAAACTATGATATTTTTGGTGGGGATTCATAATGAAAAAAATTTTTATTAATCAAATAATGCATGTGCTTAATTATATCAGTTAACTGAGGATTTCATCACGTGTTTCACTTGTGTTTTGACAAGGCTATGTAGCTGTTTTAGCTTTTAGCTTGAAAAAGGGTTTGGGTGGATCATTAAGTGATGAGTTTCTGATATACATTTCTGTATTCTGTATAAGACAAGCTTAGACACAAATGTGGTTCATCATAAGATTTTGAACTTGAAATGATTTGAATTACATTCTAGAAAATGGATAATATTATAGTATGAATCAAGATTGTATTGTGTATTATTTACAAAGGCTTCATTAAAGTGTATTGAAAATACTTCCGGGTGAAATATTAGACAAAATATGTGGACAAAGTGTGAAGAAAATTGTGAACTTTTCACACAGATCAACTCATTTTTGAGCTTCTATTACATGCAAGCTGAACTTCAAATGGACCTTGTGTTGGTAGTGCACATTTAAAAACTGAGCCGATCCATATATCTGAACCTATATGTAGGACCAATAAGGACCTGGATGCAGTTTACCATATAGTACCCTTGTCAGACCCACATATGACCCATATACAGAGCCCATACTGGTCCCATCACCAAACCATTTGCAAAAACCATCTGGGCCCCATGTTCAAATTACAAGTTGGGCCCATGTGGGACCCTTTTATTTCACAATAAAGGCCCCATATGGGGCCCATATATGACCCATATTGATAAACCATATTGGTCCCATCAAAAAAACCATTTGCAAAAACTGACTGGGGCCCATATAGGGAACCCACAAAGGCCCCATATAAAAACCCATTTGGGACCCTTGTTGGTCTCATATGTAGTGCTGGCTGGGTTGTGATTAAAATGACACTATAGTAATTATATAAATATTATTTTATCATTTTTGCATTTGTTCACTTTATGGAAACAATAAACACTTTACATTTGCGTAAAAGTATTTTATTCTTGTATGGTGATACTGTTTGATTTGGATGGAATTTCTGGATTGCTTCTTATACAAGAGCTGCACTGTGCTCGAAAAGATGCAACAGTTCACCTAGATATCCTGCACAATTTCGGTTAGAAAATTTGGATTTAGTATGTGCATCACAAGCGGTGGAAGCCATCTTTAACAAAGGAAATATAAATTTTTGAAATATTTATAATTAGGACGATCTCTTCTGATTTGTGAGTTATCCGTTGCATATATAATTAAGCTGCAAGTATAAATAATATTAATTAGAAACACATTATTCCAGTCTATGTCACCATGTGATGTAAATCTTATCAGCCAACGAAAACCCAAGACCGTACAGTACCACCGGTTTTCACCGAGATACTGCTTCTACTCAGTACTGTAGGCATAACTTGACCGCAGGCATAAGGTGGCCGCCACTCATTTGAATGTGTCAAACATACAAATGTGTGGTTGCACAGGGTTTAAAAGTGGTACGGTATCATAAATCTTCCGTAAATCTTATTATAATAGACCATTCAAGAAATATGATGATGGCGGCCAACTTATGCCTAGAAGGATTACCAGACGTTTCGACCCTCCGGACGTTTGCAAATTCAACCCAATGTTGAAGCTTAGAGAAGATCAAATACATGTACTTCAAACTCGAAAATTCACGGCCATAGCATCCAAGTCTTTGTGGACTTTATAAAATATTGCAAGGAAATGCCAGGGAAAATCCGTGACCTCATATCTTTTCATGAATATTAATGACTTGGGTGCTATGGCCGTGAGTTCTGTAGTGTAAAGTATTTGATTATCGTTCATGCTTCTATTTTATAAAATATTGCAAGAAAATGCTGGGGGAATTTCATCATGACCTCTTCTCATGAATATTAATGACTTGGAAGCTATGGCCGTGAGTTCTCGAGTTTGAAGTATTTGATCTTCGTCTATGCGTCCATTTTATAAAATATTGCAAGGAAATCCCAGGAAAACTGATAAAGTATGTCGAAACGTTTAAAAAAACCACCGGTCAATACGTCCGGTGGGTCGAAACATCTTGATACCCCTACAGTAGAAGCAGTAAACGGTCTCAAGACTTTTTCAAATATCTAAGTGATGTAAACAATAAAATTGCACAAACTAAATGATAATACACCCAAACAAAATGTATCATGACATTTGGTATGTGTTGTAATGCTCTTTAGACTACTTAAATTTGAAAAAAATCTGAAAACAGTGTATCTCGGTGACCACCCATGTTCTGTACTGTAGGTAATCGTACTGTAGAGCTTGAATACTGCTTGGCACCACATCATGGCACAAACTGAAAGAAATAATATTTATTATTGTATGATTGCTATCGGTAAAGCTTTTCAGTTCCGCCTTCCAAATAATGGAGTTAGTGACACGGAAATAATTTCGGCAAGGCTATGTCCCGGGACGTCCCGATATTTAACATATTGGCTATTAGTGCTGGGATCGTCGGCGATTTTTGCAGATCGAGGATCATTTGTTAGAAACGAGTTGGACTCCAGTAAATACTAGGGATGGGTCGGTAGGTCCGGTATCTCGGTATCGAGAGCATTTTACTGAAATACCGTGATGAGATTTTAAAACCGCCACTTTGCTTGTCAGCACATATTATGGAAGGAAGAGTTAAAATATTAGAAACATACAAAAATCTGAAGAAATTATAAGCTTTTATCCCCATATTTTCGTCCATTTGCAGAGTTTTATACCGACACGTTGAAGAGAACTGCCATGTTTTAGTTACGACACTTTAGCCTAAATCTCGCTTGACAACACATAAAATGGAAGGAAAACTTAAAATATTGGGAATAAACAAGAAATCTGAAGAAATTATGCAGGTTTCTCTCATATTTTGGCCAATTGGGGACTTTAATTGCGATGTCGTTAAGAGGAAACGTCCATGTTTGATTGGGATGTACAAAAACGCGAAGTCCCGGAATCGGTACGGTTTTGCATTGGCGACCTCCCGATGTATACATTTTTGATACCGACCCATCCCTAGTAAATACACAAAAATAAAAATAAAATTAGAAAAATCCAAATATTATTACCAGTTGTGTTAAGTACCTTTTTATTGCAGGACAAATTTTTTTTTTGCCATTTAAAGTGTATAGATATGTATGTGCACGTCATGGAACAGCCACGCAGCTAAGGTTAATATTAAAATGGCCATTATTTATTGAGTTTTTAAGTTTTGATCAGTTCCAAAAATGTCCCTTTGAGACAAGGTAAGTATATCCTTATTTATTTTGTGAAAACTCGAGTTTATATTGCATAACTCGATGTCATCCCCAAATATCGCCCACCGAGTTACGACTCGAGTTACCGTCAACTCGTCCCAGCACTATTGGCTATATGTCGGGAAGTGCTAAATCGTGAGAACCGGGAAGTGCTTAATCTAGGATAGTGCTTTATATCCCGGGAAGCCTTGCTTTAGGTTCATTATCATTCAAACAAATACTTACACAAAGTTCTGTTCCATCGCCAACTGCTATTGATACACTGAAGTTACTGATGGTCAATTACTTGTCCTAATGAATTTTTACGCTCTTCAATATTTTTTGGGTTTGGTGAACTTTGGCCTACTTTTGAGTGAGTAATAGCACTTTTACCTAATATAATTATATGACTTATAACTCTCAAACTATTGCATTTAGAGTATTTTGTTCAATATGTTGTTCAGCTACTTTCTCCACAGCTACAACATGGTCAGTAGTTTGGAAGTGTATCTCCATAGCTGAGTGAGTAATAGCTACTTTGTCAATTTTAATGGTAACCATTAGAGCTGTAACGAGTTGACTGAAACTCGAGTCGTAACTAGGTGGGCAATATTTGAGAATTACATTGATTTACGCAGTTTAAACTTGAGTTTTTAAGAAATAAATTATGATATACTTATCTTGTTATAAAACCAGCACTTTTGCAATTTATCTAACCATAAAGACATAAAAAGTCAATGAGCAATGGTCGTTCTTTTATTTCTCTAATTTACGTGGCTGTTCCATAAAGTGCTCATACATATCTGCACAATTTAACTGGCAACAAAATATATTTCCTTGCAATAAAATGGTACTACACAATTTAATGACGGATCCATTGATGAAAATATTTGGACATTGTTATTATTTTATTAAGCGTCCCGCAAGGGACGCTTGTTTGTGTATGGGAGAGCTTCCGGCTCCGCCGGCTCTGCCGGCTCCGCATTTTGTTTTCCTTATAACTCTGTAACCGTTAGGCGGATTCTTTTCAAATTTGGCAGGTTTAGGCAGTAGCCTTTGGGAATTTTTTTGAATATGCTGCAGTGACATTTCAACCAATCAGAGAGGTCACATGACCAAAAATGTCTTTTTTCGATGGGGAAGCTTGTCCGGATGATAACTTGAAAGGAATTTTATCAATTCACCTGAAACTTGGCAAATGTATTCAGTCTATTAAAATCTGGAAATCATTAGATTTTGGCATTGATTGGTCAAGAAATGGCCGAGTAATTAATGATTAATTAATCATTACAAATTTTCCAAATAAGGAAAACACAAAAATGCTTATATCTCGAAAACCGTGCTAGATAGAGCGATTTCGACGAAATTTTTGACCCACAGGGTATCTCTGCGGAGTAGTTTTCCCAATTTTCAAAAAATTTTTGTCTCACCCAAAATGGCGGCCATTTTGAATTTTCGAAATTTTCGCAAAAATTGCAAAACACAAAAAATGCTTATATCTCAAAAACCGTGCTAGATAGAGCAATTTCGACAAAATTTTTGACCCGCAGGATATCTCTGCGGAGTACTTTTCCCAAATTTCCAAAAAATTTTTGTCTCGCCAAAAATGGCGGCCATTTTGAATTTTCGAAATTTTCGCAAAAATTGCAAAACACAAAAATGCTTATATCTCGAAAACCGTGCTAGATAGAGCGATTTCGACGAAATTTTTGACCCACAGGGTATCTCTGCAGAGTAGTTATCCCAATTTTGAAAAAAATTTTGTCTCGCCAAAAATGGCGGCCATTTTGAATTTTCGAATTTTTCGCAAAAATTGCAAAACATAAAAATGCTTATATCTCGAAAACCCTGCTAGATAGAGCGATTTCGACGAAATTTTTGACCCACAGGGTATATCTGTAGAGTAGCCATGCCAATTTTCAAAAAAATTTTGTCTCGCCAAAAATGGCGGCCATTTTGAATTTTCGAATTTTTCGCAAAAATTGCAAAACATAGAAATGCTTATATCTCAAAAACCCTGCTAGATAGAGCGATTTCGACGAAATTTTTGACCCACAGGGTATCTCTGCAGAGTAGCCATGCCAATTTTCAAACAAAAAATTTCTCGCAAAAAATGGCGGCCATTTTGAATTTTCGAATTTTTCGCAAAATTGCAAAACACAAAAATGCTTATATCTCGAAAACCGTGCTAGATAGAGCGATTTCGACGAAATTTTTGACCCACTGGGTATCTCTGCCGAGTAGCCATGCCAATTTTCAAAAAATTTTTGTCTCGCCAAAAATGGCGGCCATTTTGAATTTTCGAATTTTTGCGCAAAAATTGCAAAACACAAAAATGCTAATATTTCGAAAACCGTGCTACATAGAGCGATTTCGACGAAATTTTTTATCTTCAGGGTATCTCTGCAGAGCAGCTATCCCAAAGAGCTTTCACTTGGTGAAGTTTCAGACCCATAGCTAATTGCTCACCTACTCAAAAAGAGTAAATGCGAATTACCTCTAAAAGTATTGCAGATGGCCAATTTTTCTCAAATAACTCATTCACCTACTTTTGGAAGAGCTTTCACATGGTGAAGTTTCAGACCCATAGCCAATTACTCACCTACTCAAAATGAGTAAATGCGAATTATCTCTAAAAGTATTGCAGATAGCCAATTTTTCTCAAATAACTCATTCACCTACTTTTGGGAGAGCTTTCACATGGTGAAGTTTCAGACCCATAGCTAATTATTTACCTACTCAAAATGAGTAAATGCTAATTATCTGTAAAAGTATTGCGGATACCCAATTTTTATCAAATAACTCATTCATCTACTTGTGGGAGAGCTTTCACATGGTGAAGTTTCAGACCCATAGCTAATTACTCACCTACTCAAAATGAGTAAATGCGAATTATCTCTAAAAGTATTGCAGATAGCCAATTTTTCTCAAATAACTCATTCACCTACTTTTGGGAGAGCTTTCACTTGGTGAAGTTTCAGACCCATAGCTAATTACTCACCTACTCAAAATGAGTAAATGCGAATTATCTCTAAAAGTATTGCAGATAGCCAATTTTTCTCAAATAAATCATTCACCTACTTTTGGGAGAGCTTTCACTTGGTGAAGTTTCAGACCCATAGCTAATTACTCACCTACTCAAAATGAGTAAATGCGAATTATCTCTAAAAGTATTGCAGATAGCCAATTTTTGTCAAATTAATCATTCACCTACTTTTGGGAGAGCTTTCACATGGTGAAGTTTCAGACCCATAGCTAATTACTCACCTACTCAAAATGAGTAAATGCGAATTATCTCTAAAAGTATTGCAGATAGCCAATTTTTCTCAAATAACTCCTTCACCTACTTTTGGGAGAGCTTTCACTCTGTGAAGTTTCAGACCCATAGCTAATTACTCACCTACTCAAAATGAGTAAATGCGAATTATCTCTAAAAGTATTGCAGATAGCCAATTTTTCTCAAATAACTCATTCACCTACTTTTGGGAGAGCTTTCACTTGGTGAAGTTTCAGACCCATAGATAATTATTCACCTACTCAAAATGAGTAAATGTGAATTATCTCTTAATAGTATTGCAGATAGCCAATTTTTCTCAAATAACTCATTCACCTACTTTTGGAAGACCTTTCACACATGAAAATGAAAAATTGTGAATATCTCGGAAAAGCTATTTCTTCTGCTTTAATGCTCGGCGGGAGATACACACCACGGCAGTGGTCTTGACAAAAATTTTTGTCTCCCCAAAAATGGTGGCCATTTTGAATTTTCAAAGTTTTTGCAAAACACAAAAATGCTTATATCTCGAAAACCGTGCTATATGGAGTGAACTCAACAAAATTTTGGACCTGCTGGGTATCTCTGCAGAGTAGCCATGCCAATTTTCAAAATATTTTTGTCTCGCCAAATATAGCGGACATTTTTAATTTTTTTATTTTTTGCAACACACAAAAATGCTTATATCTTGAAAACTGTGCTAGATAGAGCAGACTGCGCTGACTTTGGTTGCCACAACAGTATAAGGCTAGAAACGAAGCATTTTCTTAATACTTTAGCACTCACCTTTATATCCTTTTCGGGACGCTTTGTTTTTGCTATGCAAAAACATTATCTTTTTTTTTGCGAGCGATCCTCTAGTTTATATTTGTGTCATTTACTCGCATCTAACAGGCGAGCGTTGATCTACAGAAATCGCTAATGATAACAGCTCTAGTAACCATAATGAGTAAATGACTCGTATCTTCAAAATATTGCAGCTACACAATTTCTCTCAAATATCTTGTTCATCTACTTTTTTGTGAAATGAACATATTTAAGTTACACAACTGTTGCTCAATATACATGTGCGTAATGGCTACGTTATTCCTACTTATAGTGAAAATGTGAAAAATCACAAATATCTCGCAAACCGTAAGAGTTCGATTTCTAGCGAATTTTTGACTCACAGGGTAGTGCAGGAGTATCCTGTGCTTAGGGGAAAAATTTCATTTTTCGCCACTTTTGGCGGCCATCTTGGATTTTAGCGGAAAATGAAAAAGTGTGAATATCTCGAAAACTGTAAGATATAGAGCGATTTCGAGCGAATTTTTGACCCAGAGGGTAGTACAACAGTATCCTGTTCAAAGGAAAAAAATTCAATTTTTGCCACTTTTGGCTGCCATCTTGGATTTTAGTGGAAAATAAAACATTGAAACAGTAAGAGATAGAGTGATTTCGAGCGAATTTTTGACCTGCAGAGTAGTACAGGAGTATCCTATGCCTAGGGGAAAAATTTCAGTTTTTGCCACTAGTGGGTGGACGATTAGACGTGTGCTCGATTAATCGTCGGTGACAGTGAACAATCGCGGTCGGTCATTAATGCTTTCTAATGATTGACTATTCAGCTTAGATTGATAATTTATGTCAATATCCACATATTTTCCATATATTTTACGCATTTTTACTTAATAAATTAACAGACTTGTCATGCATTTCGAGTATGTTTAGATCTACCGCCATATTTTAACGAGAGTGTTGTCACCCTGAGGAAAATAACTTCAATTTTTCTACTGGCCAAATAAAAATGATGTAGTGGAAGTATACTTCTATATGTCAAGATTGTTAATGCCGATACCAGTTCCTTTTTCTGTGAAAACTGACTGGTATCTGATCTACACCGAGTGGTAGGACAGGATGGTGGGACAGCACCCAGGCTACTTTGTTTTTGAAATTGGTGCTATTGCAAAAACAAGATGGCCGTCATCTTGAAAATCTGTTAGCAGACTGTCACTTTAAAATGCTTCTGCTGATTGATTTCACACTTAATGTTGAAGGACAGAACCCAGGACTATTTTGATATGTCTAGGACTAGTATCACAGATTTCTTGTTGCATACATCCATTATGTAGACAAGGTAAGTACTATTATGTGTTACCACCCCTGATACAGATTGCACAACACACCTTTTGGGGGTCTACAACCCTAGATTTCTTGTTATTTTTAGCTCTCTCTGGGTTATTGCTGACCAGTGAAATATTCTAACAAGATGAAGTTAAAGGAAGATCAAACTCGCATCAAAGAGCTCCTGAAAGACACTATCACCCTGCTATGTAAAAATGGACTTCATTACAAAGGGGGGTTCTCTGTTGAAGCTCTGATTGGTAAGTAGCATTCACAAGTTTGAACTAATGAAAAGTATTTGTAAATTTATGGATAATTGTTCAAGCTACTATTGTTTATTATTATGATCACCATGTCTAAATGCCAATAAATGGTTCCTATTTCTCCTGAAAATGGAGAGTATCTTTAATAATCCATGTTTTGATTTTGTCAGCAAAAATGGTATCGCTATTACTTAACAAAACAACAAAAATAAAACAGGTTTATTTCAAATAATCCTTCAAAGTTAATAGCAGGCATTCAGGAATTTCTCTTTTGAGTTCAGTTTTTTCAGAGTGAAGACATTCTGGAGACTAAGTTTGTCTAATCACCAACATTAGTGTACAACATTTTGTAGTTAATTGTTTATTTATGAAGTTTCAAGATCCTTTCATCTTCTACCAATATTCCATTCAGAATGTGGGTATGTGAATATTCTGCTTTCAGGCATTACTCTAGATGACGATGATGTTTTTCTTGTCAGTATCAAAGAATCGGTACAGACAGAATCTGCCAAGAAGTCTTCATCCGGTGTTGACGTCCAGGTGCGACGTAGAAATACAACTGAAGGTAGCGAGTCTGAATACGAGGGCACTCCAAAGAAAATTAGTCGGAAACGGCCGCCAGACAGTAGTCCAACTGGTGCCCTAGATGACCCCTCCCCTGTTAAGACTATCAAGATGCAATCGGACCCTGATGAAAACTCTGACGCCTCTTCTGCCAACTTCCCCTCCGACATGAACAAAGAATTCAACATCAAAGCCGAACCCTTGGATGATGAAGAACTGGTATTTGTGAAACAGGAAGGAACCACCTCATTCAGTTCATGTTCACAGTCTGGCCAAAATGAATCAACGACCTTCCCCCTAGGAACATTCGGTTCACCAAATGCAAACACAGGATTAATAACTCAAGGCTTTTCATTTGACTCACAATCTGGCGGCAATTCCTCCTCTTCGAATATTCCTGGTATATCCTCATGGGCGTCAAGTCAACAACAGGGTGCTTTGAATTCTTCCGGTCATGCTATAACTTCTCAGGGATCTCAACAACAGGTGGGTATAATGCTCAGTTATGTTTATATATTTATATGTAGCCTCAGAGCATTTTCTCTTCATTATAGCTACAACTATTTTCTATGTCACAGACTTGGCCCTCTGCTCCTTAAAAATTAAAAAAAAAAAAACTAAATAAATAAAAATTAATAAAATACCAGATACTTCTAAATTAAGGGGACATTTTTGAAATTAAAGTAGCATTTGACTGATTTTAGTTGTTCTAGTTCTCACTTCATTCCACATGTACTCTTTGTTGTTGGGGTATTGTCAGTTCTGTTGGTTTATTTCTTGCAACCAGAGTGTGCTATCACAATATTTTAAAAATGGAATCTGTACCGGACAGAGTATCTTCCAACATTACACTTTTTATTCCAGTATTTGCCTAAAAGTGGTCCTTTATATTCCGTTCACAAATTTGTAGTCAGATTTAATTGTGTGGGAACATCTAATTGCACTGGAAAGACTTGCAAGAAAACTATCTAAAGAATAAGAGTTTTTTTTTTCTTTGCCCTGTTATTCCAGAGGAAAAGTTTAGAAGCCAAAAACTTGCATATCACAGTCAGAAGCTGCACAAACTGCAAAACTTATTGGAACATCGTGTCTGTTCAAATTATTATTCTGTAATTCAAAAAAGTAGCTTCCCAGTGCATCGTGAGATCTAAAACTCTATGTATTTAAGAATAGAGAATTTAAGGACATCCTGTGGACTGAAGTTCTATGGAAGCCAGATAGATAATGTAGCAATTTGTGAAGAGGAAATTGTTCATAGCTGTTATACTAACACTTTTCTTTCTTTTAAGGTCTGAAATAGGGAAGACTTGCAGCTTTATTTACCTAAAAAATAAGAATAGGAAAATGAAATTTTATCTCAGTCAAAAACAGACAAATTTTGAATAGAATTGATGCATTAAGGCATATGAAAACTTAAACTTGTGCAATAGTTTGACAAATATGTCTCCAAATCATGCTATCTGCTAGACCAGGTTAGAAACAGTATTCTAAACAACATTTTGCTTTACATTTAAAAGAATTTTGCCTTTGGACTGCCACTTGGAAAGAGACGAAGGTATATCAGAACAGAAGTACAATTATGTTAACTCTTGTGTCTTTTTTTTTCATCCTTATAAGGGAGGCAAGTTTTCCATATTTTCAGAGCTTAATAAGAATGAAAAGCTGAGCACAGTAAAAGCCCCGGTGTTACTTCATATTAATTCAGTTTTCATGCTTTCATGCTTCTACAAAAATTCTTCTTTTTGGATTGCTCATTATCAAAACTTAACTGATTTATGTCTTTGCACAGTTTGCACTGAAAAAAATTAATATTTCCAAAATTTATTCTTGATAAGCAAATTATGGAGTTATACCATTGCCAGGTTTTTTTTTTCTTTTATTTCAAATAGGGCTGGGACGGGTGCTTAGAAACTAGGGCTGCGAACAGTTACTTGGGTCCCAATAGACGAGTCGATCTGGGCTAGTACTTGAGTCCGTTTTAAGTACTCGGTAACTCGCGAGGTATTGTATTATCGCCCACGTAATGAAACGTTTGTGTAAAATATGGTACATTTGAGCATTTCCGTCACATAATATCAATTAAAGTTGTTGTTTTCACTTGAAAATATATAATTTACTCCATATTCTATAATATCTGGTTGAATAGAAGACGTTTTTCTTCAAAAGTTTCATTTCCGGAATTGACTATATTTGTTTCCAACTTTACAGAAGACTTCTAATAGTAGGTACTAAATCTCGCAGTTACTCGGAATTCGGGCCTGTTGTCAGAGGGCGAGTGTTTTTCAGCACCTGTCCCTGCCCTATTAGAAACAGACCCGAGTACCTGCACTCTGACAACCGACCCAAATTCGAGTAATCGCGAGATTTAGTTACTACTAGGGCAGGGTCGGTAACTCGGTATCGAGACCAATTCACTTCAACACCATGGTGACACTTTACAACCGGTATTTCGAATGTCGGTATATAATATTGTGAGAAAACGTAAAGTATTAGAAACTAACCTCAAATCTGAAGAAATTATTGACTTTTATCCAATATTTTTACATATTTTAGCACTTTTAAATAGTGATTTCTTTCAGAACTTCAATGTTTTCTTTTCGCGAAACTTACTTCCGGTTGGTGGACCTATTCGATTGGGAATATGCTAGAACGCATTTTCTTCTTTCGGTATCCCGGAATCGGTACGATTTTGCACTGGCGGGATACCGGCATGAAAAATCTGCTACCGACTCTGCCCTAGTTACTACCATTGATAGTCTTCTGTAAACAAATGAACAAATGGTAGCGAAACTTTTGAACAAAAACGTCTTCTATTTAACCAGGTATTATAAACTATGGAATAAATTATACATTTTTAAGCCAAAACCACAACTTTAATTGATATTATGACATTTCGCAGGCGATGATACATTATGCTGTGAGTACTCAAGTGGTTGAAATGGACTGGAGTACTAGCAAACACTGACTGGTCCATCGATGCTCGAGTAACCGTTCGCAGCCACAATTTTTAATAGGAACATAGCAAATTAACTGCACATTTCTACAATAAGAAAAATATAATAGATGTTCCCAATGGAAAATGACAAAGAGTTTGACAAAGGGCTTTTACATGCTTCACTTTAGTTTCTAGTGGTGTGACACCTTGTTTCACCTGAACTGTACAGCCTTGTAGGTGTGGGGTATTGTTGTTCCATTGAAGTGTGTCACAGTATAGAGTGATCCTCCCAAACTCTTAATGCAAAAATATTCCAGAAATATGGAATTTTATTCAATTTTCAACACCAATTCCAAAATTCATTTGGGTCTGACTACCATAATAAATATCGGTTACATTTTTGCAACAATGTTGAACAATAGTTTCTTCCTCATGATTGGTCTTGCATATGGATTGAATTTAAAATCTTGATTTGTTTGAATCCTCTCCAAATATGCATTCATGTATTTTTTTCTCTGACCTTTTTTTGCACACTGGTCTTTAATATGTCATGGTGCCGAGCAATAGAAACCCCAAGATCAGTACTAGGGATGGGTCTATGTAAACAATGTGTAAATCGGGAGGTCGCCATTGCAAAAAGGTTCCGATTACAGGACTCTTCATTTTAGTACATCCCCCAACCAAAATGGACGTTTGCTCTTAACTGTATCACAATAAAAGTGCCCAAATGCGTAAAATACGAGATAAACATGTGGAATTTCTTCTAATTTCTGTTTGCCTTCTATTATACGAGTTGACAAGCGAGATTTAGGTTATAAAATGTTGTAACTAAAACATGGCAGTTCCGCTCAACATAATCACTTTTAAAAGTTTATAAATCCACCAAAATGTGGGATAAAAGTTTATCATTTCTTCAGATTTTGGGCAAGTTTCTAATATTTTAACTCTTTTTCTACTAAATGTGTCGACAAGCAAAGTGGTGGTTGTAAAATCTCATCACAATATTTCATTAAAATGCTATCTATACTGAGACAACGGTGTAAAAGTACATCACCCCACCACCCCCTATCCCCGGTGGAGACATTCCTGGCCTAAACTCCTACCCCCATCTCTTCAAACTGACTCATCCCTAATCAATACTCTGATCCCTTTGAAGTATGCAAAGGGCAAGTGGTTATAAAGTTTGGCAATTAATCCTGTGACTTGAACCTCTGTGTATGTGGCTTAAAACCCAATGAATAACCTGTCAGAATACAACCCAAGCTGTTCAAGGGGCCCTCAAACCATGAAGCTACCATCAAGGTGCCAGGATATTGATAGCTGTTCGTGCAGCTGTAGAATGTTGGTGAAATTTTCATGTTGCATTCTTTTTGAAGTGTTGAGGCTGTACATTTGTAATATACTCGGGTATTATGATTTATGAATAAACTGATACATTCATATAATTTAATGTAATTATAAATCATGATGCTGTCGTTGTGTAGAGAAATGTTTTGATGAAGACAGTCAAATCACACCTATACACCATAGCTATTAGGGGTGTTGCAGTTGCGATTTTTTCCTTCCGGTTTCAAGTCTTGTACCCAGTCGGTTACCAGTTAACTTGGGACGTCATGACTAAAATTTTTCATGTCGGCTAATCAGTGTATGAACTACCTTACGAAACCAGATGGCCAGCAGGGCCATTAACTTTTCATTTTTGATGGCCCGTATGAAATGTAAATAGCCCAATAAAATTAAATTTAAATCTCTTTATTTTCTGTAATAATTACCATTTTTTAAACAATCATCAAGTGGTTTAGAAATCAGATAGGAAATAAAATAAAAATAGAAAAATAGTTTTGCCAAATTTTTAAAAAAAAAAGGTCAAAGCAATTATCACTGCTCTGGACTAAAGGACCATGCAATGTATTTATCAAATTTATGCCCTGAAAATTTTGAGCTAGCTTTGTGCCTTATTTTTAAAGCAAGTGGGCCACAGACAGAACGACAAGGTCTGCAATACATTTTTTTTTCAACATTCAGGGGGTTCAGGGGGTTCGAACTCCCCCCCTTGAAAAATAATGTTAAGGGGTTCAACCCAAAGTACAAAATTATTTCTTGAGAGTGGTGTTAAATTTACTGGAAATGCACTGTATTTTTACCAAAAATTAATTTTTTCCCAGGAAGGCATGCCCCCAACCCCCTTAGTTATGGTATGTCTGATGTGAACCCCCACCTTACTCTGATATGACCTCTCCCCCCCCCCCCCCCCCCCCCCCCTTACTTAAAAGCTGGATCCGCCCGTCAGAAAATATATATTTTTCAACATTACTGCAGAGTACATGTGCTCAGTACATAAAGTCAGTACCACTACTGATCAAAAATTAAACATTGTTATATTGCCCAACTCCTACAAAAAACGAAGAAATCTTTAAAACAAAATCACACATCTCTTGACTTTGCTTTCAAAGGCTACATATTTATAAAAATCTTATTTCCAAATCTTTAAAAACGAAGATATCCCACGTACCAATGTGTTTTCATTCAAAACGTTACCATCAGAAAGCGGAAATCCAGTGAAGTTCTCTCGATTATAAAACGTTTCGAGTATTTTGACTGGTTTTCGTACAATATTTTTCTTCACGTTTAATCAGGAACCAGAGTAAATTTGCATTCAGAACGTTGTCATCGGGAAGCAGAAATTCTGCGAAGTTCTTTCGATTTTAAAACGTTTTGAGTATTTCGACTGGTTGTCGTACAGTATTTTTCTTCGCATTTAATCAGGAACCAAAGCATTAAATGGCCAGCCGGGCTACGCATTTGCGTAAAAGAGATGGCCCGGAGCAGAACTTGGTAGTTCCTGGCCACCGGGCCCGCGCAGTTTCGAACACTGCGGCTAATCGCCAAGTACAATTCGTGTGGACACTGAATAACCGTCGAATTTATAAAACTACCAAAAATCTTAAACTTGATGTTCCTAAAGGCTCAAAAACAATAAATATGTGAAATAAATTAAAAATATATATGTCCATGTGTAAAATTCATTAAATTTGCCTTTTTCCTGCGATTTCTGAAGCATTTCTCTTATACAGGAAGTGGGCGATATAAGAGGTATATGGTTATTCCGGATTTATATGAATGCAAAAACAGTGCAGAAAACATGGCTTATGGTTTATGGATTTTAAATGATTTTATGTCACAATATGGACATATTTGCCCGATTAAGACCTTCTGCCATCTGTTACTACATTGAGCGATTATTCATACTTTAAAATATGAAACCAGTTTATAGCATTATTCTAACTGTTGTCGTTAAGGCAGCTAGTTGTGACGGCCCTACAGTTAACCATCTCTTATTTAACAAAACATGAGAACCAAATAGTTTTCCATTCTGTAAAACAGGAATTCTAACATTACACAGATGTGTCCTCGATTCTAATATACATGGTAATATATGGTAGTTCTGAATTATCGCTCATTATGGCTGTCATATTACAGTAAAAAGCAAATAAAAGTGGATTATGACATGTAAGGTATATGTATGTAAGGTTAGTAAAGTTACTTCACATTGAAGTGTAAGCGGAAAACTGGTAGCTGAACTTTATGGCGGATTGCAATAATTTATTTACCATACCAACAGTACTACTGCAACACCCCTAATAGTTATACTTCTGGATATTTTGACAACATTTTGGAAGCTCCTGTATTGAATAATGCTTTACTTTTGATCGCACTTAAGTTTCACCAAATAGGTGACAGATAAACAAAAGTTACTGTAGTGGATTTCGCTTGTTTCTATGGAGAATCCAATATTCTTAGAGGCATTCATCATGGTATCTACAAAAAGGTTAAATAGTACTCTCAGTTATTTGAATGTATCAGTTTTTTGAAAGGTAGGTAACAAAATGATGTTAGACTTTTGCCAGTCATCAAAACTTGTTATTTGGGATTAGTCAACTAACTTCTCAGTAAAGAGAACTGAAACAGTTGTTTAAGGTTTTGATACTGGCATGAGTCTGTGTCGCTTTCTCAAGCTGATGTATAGATGTTGTGAAAACTCTTCAGTACAGAAGACCCTCTCAAGTTGAATCTCAAGGGACAAGGCAAATAATACTACTTTACCAGAAATACCAGTAACAAGAAATTTCAGTGGAAAAGATGCTCCAGGGAACTGATATATACTTTCACTTAAATGGGCATTTCATTTAATATAGTTCAACTTACAGAGGTGTGACTATGGTTACTAATTACCTTATCTTTTCAAAATATGTCCTGGGCGTTAATTATTTTCAATTTGCATAAGACCAGGCGTTAAATTGAATCGGGCGTTCTTTTGAAATACAAAAACAGTGTTATAAATTATAAACAGTGTGCTTGGTACCAGGTTAACCAGGAGTTTATTTGAAAGAATTGAACCAGGGCATTATTTTGGAAATTTACGGTCAGTGTCCCTGTAGAGGGTGCTTATTGTTTTGGGGTCTAGTTTCCTCGCCGCCGTTATGTTACAGTCTCCCAAGTTACTGGGTGTTCTTTCTTACCATTTTATATCGTAGGCGGGGGAAAATTTCCCATGTGCTTACAAATATTTTTATGTCATCTGACTTGTCAGTTGGCTGACACTATGGCATCACTCTGCAGTGTCTGCATATGCGTGAATAACTTCTCCAAAAGTACAAGGCCCATTGACATGTTTTTTTTTAAAAGGTACCTTTACCATCGAGGATGAAAAATTTTATTGTTCAAGGCATGCAGATCTGTTCATTCGTCCGTTCCCCAGAGCCATTACAAGTGAGGTACCCCCACCGAAAGTGTGAAAAATTCAACACTTGATCATAATTTTCTCATTCACTGTTGCAGGGATTCTCTCTTGTCATGCATACATCTACTAAGCCACTAATAGATTCCCATGTGTGAGTATCAGGCCTGGATCTTTCTTAACTATTTTTTATGAATTTTTGAAATAATTTTTAGGCGGGTTGCGTGTAACGAAACCGCCTATTAGATTGATGTGTTTGACGTCCATCTGTCTGTCCGTCCACAGTTTTGTTTAGGGACTCTAACTCAAAAACGCTTTGCCCAATCGAATTCAAACTTGACAGGGAGATAGATCACATCATAGCTAGGTTCCTTTCGAAATTGATGTAATTCCGTCTATTCGTTTGTCCGTCAACATTTCTGTTTGCGGACTCTAACTCGAAAAGGCTTTGTACAATCGAATTCAAACTTCACAGGGAGATAGATCACCATCATAGCTATGTTGCTTTTGAAATTGGTGTAATTCTGTCTTGTTTGTTTGTTCATTTACAGCATAGATACAATTACCGTATGTAATCTAGATTACAAGTTTTACATTTCTTAGCATGTCTAACATATTTACCTTAACTGGTTAACCTAACATTTCTTTCTTTGTTTCTAAATTTAATTGCAGGAATCGCTAACCTTATTGCTGCCTGCGCAACCCGCCTTTTGGGGCATTTCTGACCCTCTTGTTAATGCATTGAAATACATGAAATCTTGCACTAAATCACTTGTAACTTGAAAAGTATTGCATTTAAAGCATTTTGTTAAAATATGTTATTCAGCTACAACATGGTGAGTAACTTGGGTGTCTTCGAATAGCTAGGTAGGTAATGGCTACTTTGACTTTTCAGTACCTTCCACAATGAGTAAAATTACTTGTAACTTCAAAACTATTGCATTTAGAGTATTTTGTTTAAATTTGTTATTCATGTACTTTTGGGTCAGCTATAACATAAAAATTGAAAAATTCCAGACCTGTAGCTCATTGCATAGCTGAGCAATAGCTACTTTGAGGTTTTATCTGTTGAGTAAATCAGTTGTAACTTGAAAACTATTGCATTTAGAGAATATTGTTTAGATATGTTATTCACCTACTTTTGAATCAGCTATAACATAGTGAAATTGCCAACATGCAGCTCATCGCACAGCTGAGCATAGCTATTCTCAGGTTCTCACAGTTGAATAAATCCGTTTTATTTTGAAAACTATTGCATTTGGAGTATTTGGCTTAAATATGTTGTTCACCTACTTTTGGGTCAGCTATAACATAGTAAAATTGCAGTCCTATAGCTCTTGGCATAGCTGAGCAATAGCTACTTTGAGGTTCTCACTGTTGAGTAAATCAGTTGTAACTTGAAAACTAATGCATTTACAGTATTTAGTTTAAATATTTTGTTTATCTACTACTGTCAGCTATAACAGAGTGAAATTGTAGACCTGTAGCTCGTGGTATAGCTGAGGAATAGCTATTTGAGGTTCTAACTGTTGAGTGAATGAGTTGTAACTTGAAAACTTGTGCATTTAGACTTTTAGAGTATTTTCACTATTTTGTTTATTTGGTAATTTACGTCTGCATACCATTTGCAGGTACAACTTTTGTGCCCTTCTTTCACTTCCACTCTGAAACTCGAAACACACAGTCAGCTGACACAGAGACCGTCCATGGGCAATGATTGCTTGTTTGTGATCTTGTTGTCTCTATTATGGTATATTGAATGCATAGAAGCAAGATAAATGGGTTTTAGGTTTACTATTTTTTTTAAAAAAGCACAATCATTTAATTATGCTAAGTTTACAATGTTGGAAAGTAACAGGTGTGCAGAATTCAATCTTCAGTGACATTACTTTTATGATTTTGGGGACGCTGAGTTATTGTTAGCAAAACCATTTTCTGGTTATTTGGTGGAGGTGTTTTGTATCTGGAGTGATATAACTTTTCATCCATACAATTATAAGGTGTAACTTTATTTTATGGTATTTGATAATATTTAACACAAACTGAATTCTTAACCCTGACAAAAGATTAAATTTTGTCATTGGAACAAGTTCCTGGAATAAATATTCCTGAAACTCTGAATTAATTGTGTGGTAAAGCACTGTATCTAGTTATTTATAGCTCTTTTCCCTTTGAATTTTACTGAGTTCTTAAAGTCAACAAAAGAAGAAAGGAGTTACTTGCCATTTGTGGTTATGAGAGGTCATTATAACATTGAGTTAAGGCTTTCTCTTGATTCATCGGATCAAAAGATGTGTGAATATACTCCACAAGAAACATGAAGGTTTGACAGTAATTTCTCTGTCACTGATTGCTACAACTTTTCACTGGAGTGCTGAAAATAAAATGCACCTGAAACAGTATATTGCCCTAATAACTGATGTAACTTACTGCTCCACACCTTAAAATAGATTCATATGAATATGTTCCATACAGTATAGTGAGTAACATTGAGTATACTTTTTACACAGTGTGGCGTGTGGCATGATTGCAGATGTGAAGTTTTAATAACCATCAAAGTACCACACAAGTAAATTCACATAATCATAGGATACAACAAAAAATCAATGAAGCCCTTGATTGTTTCTGAATTCTAAATATATTTGTGTGGTAAACCATACACATGATAAAATATCTTGTGAAGTATTAACTGAATATTGTGAAGAATTTTCCACCTGTCTAAAATAATAAAGAAACAAAGTGTCATGTGCTTTGCAATGTTTTGGTCATTAAGTTATTTGAGATGCTGTGGCATATTTTCTGTGATGCTGTCTGGTTATGATGTGATCACCTGAAGGACATGAAGTTTTCTTCACAGGTACTGCAAGGATATAAGGAACATCAAAGAGTTACTTGTAGTACCTTTTTTTGTTGAGATTTTCTTAAAAACACTACAGTTGGTAACATTATGACAGGACTGTCTTGACACTAAGTTGACAGTTGCCCTGACGTGGCTTGATTTGCATATAGTGACATACTTGCATGGTGTTATTTTGCGGGGGATTTTACGAGTCAGATTGGTGAAAGGATTACAATGATTTAAATATAACTTGGGGGGAAATGTCAGAATTTGCAACATGTGTTCAAAGTATTTGGTCATACAAATGAATCTCTCTGATGGTAAATCACATCAATGGATGCGTATAAACTGTATTGTAAGGTGTTGATTATGTGTAAATGTAATAGTTTGCGAAAATTAAAACTGGTTTGGATGGGACCTTGAAACAAAATATGGTATAAGTGGGTTTGTCTCTGATACAGCAAAAATGTAGACATCATTGCACATGAGCCCGAATTGAAAATAAGATCTTTTGAAGATTGAAAATACCATTTTACTCTAAATGAGATCTGACCTACTGCTTTAAGAAGTTGTGTATTTTGATTTCACTTATTGGTATTATTTTGATGAAACAATAACTGAGTAATATAGTAAAATATCAAAATTGTCATGCCATTGCCTCCCAAAACCAGGCTATCCTTTATAATTACCGTAATTGTATCCACTGGTGGATACTATGGATTTCACTTTGTTACGCCGCCGCAGTGTGTAGAGAGATTTCACTGTTACCACTCTAACGAAAAAAAGATTATAGCTAGCCTTCTCAAATTTACAGGATATATTCATAACCATAAAATCTTGCCTGGGAATATTTTTGGCCTCATTTTGAAAAACAAGATGGCTGCCATGGGCGTTTTTCGACTTTCAGCAAGGACTTTTGGTGGTCCTCTAGAGCAAAGGGTATTTTAGGTAGAGATCTCAAATTCGCAGGGTATGTTCCTTGTTACAAAATCTGGAATGGGAATATTTTTGGCCTCATTTTTAAAAACAAGATGGCCACCACGGTCGTTTCTTTGTCAGTCATGAAAAGTGCTTATATCTCCCTTATTATTGGTCCTAGAAGTTTGGGATGGTAAACCAACCTATAGGAAATCATGTGCTGGGAATCTTTTGGTGTGGTCAGATTTGACCTTGGACCCCTCTTTCAAGGTCAAACAAGGATAGCCAAACTTAAAAGTGCTTATACCTCGCTTATTATTGGTCGTACAGGTTTGGGGTGGTAAACCAACTTATAAGAAATCATAGACTGAGAATCTTTTGGGGTGGTCAGATTTGACCTTGGACCCCTCCTTCAAGGTCAAACGAGGATACCCAACTTAAAAGTGCTTGCAATTCGCTTATTGGTCATACAGGTTTGGGGTGGTAAACCAACCTATAGGAAATCATGGGCTAGGAATCTTTTGATGTGGTCAGATTTGACCTTAGGCCCCTCCTTTAAGGTCAAACGACAATAGCCAAACTTTAAAGTGCTGATAACTTGTTTATTATTGGTTTGCAATATGAAACCAACTTATAGGAGGTCATGGGCTGTTGATCTTCTGATGTTTTCAGATTTGACCTTGGGCCCCTCCTGCAAGGTCAAACGATGGTTCACTGGCTTTGGTGAGTTGTGTTTTCGGTGGATACAAATTTGCATCGGTTCTCCGATCCGTAGGTCTAGTTGATCCCATTGATGTTTTGAGAAATCTATACAGTATTATTGTTCACATTGGTGGTATCACTTGATGGAAAAAATAGTTCTTGGTACAACACTAACAACGGCAACTATGTATGCAGTAATAACTATAATGTAAGTGGATAAAAATAATGCACTTGGTGATATTGATTTGGTCAAATACTTTGTAAACCAACTTAACCAAGAAATAATGCGAAGAAGATTCTGATAAATGAGAAAGTGTAAAAATTGATACCAAAAATCCTTGGTTCTTTTGTTATATCATGGACAAAGTTGTATATTAACAAGTTATATTGATGTTAAAGACATAGACAAAATTGAGCATTTTGCCATAATTTTCCTCAAGGAGGGTGTTCAACCACCTCTAATACTGGTCATAAGGCTATTTCAATCTATTTATAACTTCAATATCAAACTGTTTGGAATCTTGACTCAGTTATGAAAGCTTGGCCCTAAGGGTCGAGAAACGATCAAAAAAAGGTTTATCATTACTACATATTTACTGACCATATCATGAAGACCTTTCCAATTTACTTATGCATTTAACTTTAATCTGATAAAATTTTTACATATTTTCCCTTTGGAGGAGAGGTAATTTTAGATCACAGAAGATGTCACATGAAAAAGCTATATTGTTTTCCACGTGGTCTTGCACATGTTTAATCTGTGCAACTTTAAATGATTTCAAGTTTTGATGATAGTTTTCTTAAAACCATCGAAGGTTTATTCAATGATTTTATATTCAGTATACTCTTATATACTGTTAATATACTTTTCAATATTCTTTTACCTGGCCTGTTGGGTTTAGGGATGGGTCAGTGGCCCTGGTATTGTGGATTTGAGAGCATTTTACTGAAATACTGTGACAACACTGCACAACCACCATCTCAATTGTCAACGCATACAATCAGAGAAAAAAGAACCCAAACATAAGAAATTACACTGTTGCTCCATGGATCCTTTTTGTGCATTTGGGACTTTTATATAGATTTCATTGAGCAGATCTGCCATGTTTTGTTTTCATGAGTTTTATTTCCTGTCAGTGTACACTAAAACACTTACTTACTCACTTACTTTTTTTTTTTTTTTTTTTGCAATCCCAGAATCAAAATGGTTTTGTATTGGTGGCCTCCTGATCTACACATTTTTGCTACTGACCCATCACTAGTTTGGATGGTAGCCAGGGCAATTTGAAAGAGATGCCCATTTTCTGTCGCCATTTGTTGCAATTTATGCAGTGTCTCATCTAGTGGTGTCATCGTCTGGATATATGAGGTCTCGATACCGTGAACAAAACAGTGAGCGATATCGCGGTGCCATCGTTTCACAAATTAAACCTATATTTGCTCTTTAAATAGTGTGCATTGACCACTAATACTGAAATAAAATCAATTTTATGGTTCATTTGTGCTGTCAATTGTCAAAACGGTGGATATTTGAAGCAATAAAAAGTCAACAAAACTTGCGTTTTTTCACTTCCTGTAGGAAGTGAAAAGGGTCATCACCATAGTTACATCACAAATCAAAACAAAACCGCGTAGAGTAGAAATTAGATGAATATTTCACCATATTTTTATTAAATCCCTTCGAAAATAAGCTAAAGGTAATGGTTTATGTTTATGAGATGCATCGTGGAAGATCATTAATCCTCGATTATCGTCCATTTTTTTCATCACCGGTGAATCTGCGATATCGCCGATCGTGATGACACCACTAGTCTCATCACAGGATGCTAGAGTTGTAAGACATGTCTATGACAAGTGAAGCTCAGTGATTTCCTAGGATGTTGAATGAATACCTGGAGCATAAGCTCAGTTATGGTGTTGTGATGAAATGTTGTTTGTTACCGTAAAATGCTGTTTATCGAAATGGTGAATGTTTTGCCTGGTAGATTAATAATCAATAAAAGTCTAGATTTTATAATTGTAGTAAATTGTGACTGTGGACAATAATTCTATGCAGTATGCACTCTTATAAAAGGAAGATTAACATAGGAGAATATATATAATGATTTAGTATTTGTTTTTAACGTCATGTTGTGGTTTAACATTACATTATAATTAAAAACTCTATGTTTATGAATAAACTAAAAAAATGCATGTGTGAAAGTTGAATTGGGACTTGATTTTTAAGAGTCTTCTTTAGTGTATTTGAATATATAGGGCTAGAGATAATGAAAAGTTTTCCGCAATTTCAGATCTGGAATAGTTGCAACAAATTGGTGTATTGGCAAAAGAGCAGCAAATCTCGCTCTTTCGGTTGTCACAAATGTGACAAAACATACAAGGACAGACGTAATCTGCAAAGCCATCTTGCTGCATGCCACAATATTGGAGAAAGCTTTTCATGCATCTGTGGATTCCAGTCAACCTGGCGTGGGGTTTTTATGGGACATAAGAAAAAGTGTAAGCGACTAAAAGCGGAGAATGAAATGAGAATAAACACATCTGAGGAAATAAACTCTTGGCTATGAGTGGATCTCTGAACAGTATATAGGAAGGGTATTTTTCAGATAAGGTATAGAGACAAATTCCATTTTTTTATGATTTTCGTGAAAGACTTTCTATGTAGGGATTCATGAAAATAAATATTTGTTGATTGCAAGCCAGTTCTACAAACATTTACAGTACAAAGATTTATTTATATTTCTGATTTTATTGCAGAGAAGAGCAAAGTAGGCTAACAAAAATGAGAAAATATGAAGATTGTTGCAAATCTATATGGAGTCTCTATTGTTTTTAAAGTTCAAGACAATATGGTATTGGCAAAATTTAGCCCAGTATGGACTCTCAAATCTTTTCAAGGGCTTATAGATTGAATGTAGATTGTAGACTAGTATGGTATTTATTATGGAAAGGCAATAATACAAAAGTAATGCCTTTGTAGTTTTTAAAGAGGCAAGTAATGAAAAGCAAATTATATTTGGTAAGTGACATGTTTAATGTACAGTGTTCAACCATTACTGAAACTTGTTACCCTGGAATCATCACACCAGTTAATATTTAAGTTGTGTATTTATTTATTTTTTGTTGTTGTGTGTTCAACTCTACATAGTGTGAAAACATTCATTAATTAAGTCATTACTTAAATTGTTACTTCATGATAATCAGACCCTCATAGGGGTTATATTATTATATAGTTTGTACGTTGTGTTTTATCAAGGGAAACGATTCAACTTGTGTTGATGCCAGGTATTTACTCTTGTTGAGCCATATTAATACCTTACAAATACAGTCTCATAACTTGTTGGGTTCATATTTTTGAATTTTATCAAGGAAAACAAGGTAACACACACTTTGTCAGAAATGTTCACATGCATTAAATGTGCAGTATGCCTTTACTCGAGTCCAACACGTCACGACAGTGATTGCCTAATACATGTCTTGTGTGTGGTGTCAGGATTCTAACAAATTCTCCCTCGCCTTCCAGGTGTTTCTGTGCAGTCTCTGTCAGAAGGTGTTCAAACGTCAGGGCATTCTGAAGGATCACTTGAGGGGAAAGCATGGCTTAGGAGAGGCGGTAAAGTGCGAGTGTGGCAAGGAGTTTTTGTGGAAGGGAAGCCTACGTTATCACAAGCAAAAACACTGTGTGTTAAAAATAGAACCGACCATGGATGAGGCTAAAGAACTGCATCAGACATAGAGCTGGCACTCTCTGAAAGTTGTGGAGAATTTAACTGAGTTGAAAAACAAGCCACAAGAAACACTGTTGCTCCTCCTTGGAAATGCGGAGAGCTGTTATAGAGCCAATCTTGTGTTCATTCAGTGTATAATGTTTACATCGCAAGACAATGTGGCATTTATGATAATGAAACTCCTATTTATACACAATTGCAAAAGCTGAAATGTGGTGAAAAGTCAGTTGATTACTGAAACAAGTTGTCTGGATGTCAAAATATTTTTTGCTACTTTTAGCACTATAGGTTCATGACGGGTGTAGTTGCAGTTTTATGATGACTTGGTCTGTTTTAGAAACAACACACTAAGTTGGTAAATTTCAGATGATTTCAGATGAATGTTGAACATTAGTTTGCAGATGAATAGATTGAGAAGATGATAAGCATTAGCCATGAGCAGCCATATACAGGAACAGAATCATTCCAGCATTTGTGACACTTACATTTAACAACAGCATAAACAGTTGTATCATTGGTAGTATTTTGTATAGGAGATTTGTGTAAATTATAAGCAAAAAGGAAAATATTGATGTTTTTATACAAAAAATGAGGGTCAGTTGATTTTCAGTCTAATTTCATTTAATTTTAAAGTGATGAAGAAACTTTTGTATGAGTAATGTCAAATGCTCGCAGTTATAATAATGAAAATAAAGTACATTAACATCCAATTCAGGAGCATTTACTTTCCAAAGCCAAAAATTCTCTTCCTCTGTGGTAGCATAAATTTATAATCTGGTTTTACCAGACAGTGCATACTGTAAGTGGGGCCTTGTTTTGCTTGTTCCAGATGTATGGATGTTCACGTTGTGGTAAGATGTACCGCTACAAACAAGGTTTACAAGATCACAACCGCGCCGTGCATGGTGAAGGCAGCCGTCTTGTATGTGCCTGCGGCCAGTCCTTTGCATATAGAAATACACTCAAACTACATAGGCTGAAGTGCTCAACTGCTGGGAAGTCACGCCAGTATGTCAAGATTTGTGGCAAACCTTAATTGACCGGCAAGGCCTTGATGGACATATCTGAGACAAAGCAAATATTGGAAGGCGGTTTTATATTTGAAACAGAACAACTATTACAGATTGACATGTCTTTTGAGACCAGCCATAAACTTTTTCTAGAGGGGGTTTCCTGTAAAATTTAATAAGAAATTGTGACAAACAGCAAAGACTGTAAACTATGGAGGTAAATGTTGAAAGTTAGTTACTCATAGTTAAGAGGTTGGGTAATAAAAGTTAAACATTTCCTTATAATCATAGAAATGTATCTTACTAATGTATCAGTGGTATGTAGGAAACTAAGGCTTTTCTTACCAAATTGGACAAGTGAGATTTAATTTCCAAATGTGTTCTAGCAAATTGTACAATATGAGCTCATTGATGACTTACTATGCGTAATTAATTCTATGCGATGGGCCCACACTTTATGATAAGTAATCTCAACCACTGCTGTTTAAATATTTTAGAAACCGTAAAACTCTGAAGAGTGATTGAGTGTTCTGTGTCTCCAATTCCGCCATTTAACAGCAGTTGCCATGGCGAATGATGGATTACTACAATTGGCACACTATTTTGAATCACAGAAACATGTGATTTTGATGAAGATATGATGAGAGTACATTGCCTTGATTGTCATTATAGACGAGCATGTTTTTTTCTTTCTTTGCAGAAGTTGCACATCTGTCAGATCTGTAGTCGGCAGTATGGATATAGCCACAGTTTAAAAGACCACATGAGAGTAAAACATAGCATGGGCCCAAAGATTGTATGTAACGATTGTGGAGCAGAGTTTGATTACCGTGCCACATACCACACTCACAGGAAGACCTGTACAGGCTTGCAAATGACTGATTATGGGACAGAGTAGCTGAGGAGCCAAGATTTGTACAGAGCGGAGAAATAAATTTTGACCACAATATACAGTTATATTGCTTTAGATGGATGATCATTAAAAAAAAAAAAAAAAATGTGGAAGTGAGAGGTTATTGTAAAGAATGAAAACTGTGTGGAGATTTCTGAAGAAATTTATTGTAAAACAGAAGAATTTTGTGTGGTAAATTGTGCTGTATTAAGATAAAAATGTAGATAGCCTTACTGGCTGATATTAATGATAAGGGTCAAAGATCAATGGTGCTATAAAATACCTGAACTTTTGCTGTATGTTTGTACTTCTTTAATCTTAAGAATAAACATATTTCAGTTCAATTTTCAATTAAGAACAATTTTTACTTAAGAATAAACATATTTCAGTTCAGTTCAATTTTCACTGTTTTTCCTTTTGCTTACTTGGAGACGTTATCATCACAGTCCACAGATGTTTCCATGCTTAAAGTTTCAATTTAGTTGAGACAACTTGATAACACAGCCCCCATACATAGAAAAGCAGCTTTCTAATGATCCATCCTTCCTTGTTGCAGGTGACCTGTTCCTTGTGTTTGAAGGTGTGTCAGAACAAATCAGTGTTAGTGAATCACATGAGGGGAATCCATGGAGTTGGCACTCGGATCAAGTGTGATCTTTGTGGAGCATGCTTTAAGTGGAGAAGTTCACTCAAACTACACAGAGATAAATGTGTTGGAAAGGTTGAAATAAATCAAAAAGGATAAAGGGGAAATTGTCGGTTATTCCATATCTGGAACAGGAATATTAAAGAAAAATGATAGAATGATAAAAGGATCAGCTTGACATAGATGGCGACCAACTTTTCTTGCAAGCCTTGCAGAGAAAATGAAAGAAACCGTTATTCTCACTGCTAGTGACAAAAACTTCAGGTTTAGGAGTTATAGGACACCTAAGATGAAGTTTTTATCTCCATACTATGTACTGTGTAAAATGGAAGCTGCTATGTGTGAAGTTTATGATGGATTTTAGTTTGTGACTTACATGCAAAATATTGTCTGTTGACAGTAAAAGTGAGAATCATCCATAAAAGGTGATGCACACTGCTTAGAAAACACTTGACATGCTTTACACATATGCTGATACCATATACATTCAAGTTTAGAACACCTCACGTTTTTCACTGTTGACAAATTTAAACCAGAATTTCACTTATTCTGAGTTCAGATAAATTATTCTCAAAATTATTGACAGAATTGACACCTGTATCAATATTTTATATCTTAGGGTACCAAATTCTGATGTGTTCAGTCAGTCCCAAATTGGTGGGTCAGGGGAGGGCAAAGTACAGGGTAGTTCTTGCAGAAGCTAAGTTTGTCTGTTTGTGTCGTTGCAGATGTGTCCTTTATGTGCTAAAGTGTGTCAAGGAAAACAAGGGTTTGTGGATCATATGAGAGGAATTCATGGCATCGGGAAGCCTGTGTTTTGTGTAGTATGTGGACAGACTTTTAAGTGGCGCAGTTCTCTGGCTTTACACAGAAAGAAATGTTCCCCTGCCTTTGTCAATGCCCGTGTTCCAGAGGAAAAGGAAAGAGAGGAAGACCTAAAGAAATCGTAGTGAAGGGAATATGAAACTTATATATGGGGAAATTAAGTTAAATTTAGGTTTTAAGAAGTTAAGATAATAGTGATGTACTGCTTTAGTTAAGCTGTTGAAAGAAGTCTTCAGATAATGATGATTTATTGTACTATTTTAGTGTTTGGTTAAGCTGTTGACATAATACCTCATACTTGTTTGTGTTTCAACACTACAAACTGAAAAATTCTGATTTCTGATTTTCAAGTTCGATGAAAGTCTGTTATTAATGCGTTTTGTGAAACGCGCATCTTTGTTATGATAAATCAATGCCAAAGTTATTTTTATATTATCAAAAATTATGCTTGAACATTTAAAAGGGTGTCAATATATTGTAAAATAAATTATCCAATATTTCTTCAACAAAGTAAAATAATTTATGATTTGAGTCATTTGACAAAAGTTTTACCTTCAAGTTACTAAGTATATAAACAATGAAGCATTTAAAGATGTAGATATTTTGAAGCTGTTTTTGTAGAACTGACAAAAGTACAGTTGTATAATCAGTTGTATATACTGAAGTCATCTGTGGTAGTGCCGTCTGTGCGATAAAGGTATGGGCATTTTATGTAAACATGGGCTAAAAAGGGAGCATGGTTGATAAAGTAAATGCCATAAGTTTTCCTAATCTATACATGGTATATAATTTGTATGTAAATTTGAACCGCTACATGCTTTGTAAAGAGTTTTCTTTAAAATTTTTTTTTCCCCAACAAAATGGCTAATATATTGACAGGACGTAATAAAATACTGTGAAATATTTTTTGTGGTTCAATATTTTGGTAAACTTGTGTTGAAATAGGAATATGTGAGAAAACCAGTTCTGGTTACATGCAAATAGAATAGATGCAACATAATATGCAGAATAAATGCAAAATGGAATGCCTCTGCATGTATCGGTTGGTAAAGAATTTTCCAGTTTACAGTCTTAAACACTAACTATACCCATAAAAATTAGACAACATACCTCCACCATATTATTATGCAATATTGTATTAACTATTCAGGTTAGAAATGTCAGTATTTATCTATATTAAATAAATACATGACCTTAACGGACAATAACTCTAATATGTTTTACTTTCCTCATTTCTTCGCAGTCAATCAAAATCCATCAAATTTCTCAAAATGTTGGAAAATCTCGGTTTTATTGCATGGTTATATACGTTTTTGCAATATGACTAAAAACATGCGCTTTTGATTTAGAAAAGTGGATGAAAATTAAGTAAAAAGTGTACAAATATTCCTTAGATAATCTAAATGTTGTAATTTGTTGGAAAGATGGGATGTTTATGCATATTTTACATGTTTTTGCGGTTAGGTGATAATGCAAACATGTGCGGTATAGCAGGCAACTTTGACAAGTATTTCACTTCGCAGCATAAACTCGAACATCAGTTCAAAGCAATTCTATTGTAAATCCTATATTTGTGAAGAGTTGAGGATTTGGAGTTGATTCAATGTCTTCATTGATATTATTCCTCTGTTAGTGTTTTCAGAAAGGAAGCTTAATTTTTGGTGAATAAACAGCAATTTTTTAAACAGAAATATAACCAAAGGCTCTCATTTCTGCTCCCAAATTTGTATATGATACCATAATTCCATCTATTGATCATAACTCATCTACCACATTACAGAAGAGCTCGTTTTGCTGCTTTCAGATCAGACTGGATAGCGGACTGAAGGGCTACAGCTGTAATGTGTGTGGAAAAGTGTTACAGGGACGAGTGCCGTTTTTAGACCACATGTGGGGAGTCCACGGCATTGGCAAGCCTATCACTTGTAAATGTGGGGAGATTTTCCGATGGCGAAGTACACTGATGGCCCATAAAAAGAAATGTACAGTTTATATCCAGGCAACAATAGATGAAAGTGATCCGGGATCACAGCAGGCTCCATCTGATTCCTAAAGGCCTGGGTTAAATAAAGAAATTAACAGAAAGACACTTGTGGCAGTCATAGTCCATAAGACTGTAATAACTAGCTTAATTTGGTCACCGAGTAGATACTTGCATTCACCGTCAACTATCCGGCTGTTTCTCTGGTGTACATTATGAGAAAAAGAAAAAAAAAAGTCACCTTAGAAGCCGCAAAAGTAAACATTGCAACCTGTATGTCAGATTTCAGGATGTTAGAAAAGTGGAAAATTCACATTAATTGTTGTCCAGTTAACAACTTTCTATTTTGGGGAGAAAAATATTGCTTTAAATTAGTCGCATTTGTAGGTTGTTAGTAAAAATATTAATAATTTTAACAATGGCATCGAGTTAAATCCCATATAATGAGGCTAATCAGTGATATACATAAAAAAGGCATTTTAACGGTCCAACAGTATTGGTGTTGGCTGGTACTTTGATGACCGTTTATTCGGTTACTTCGGTTTATTGTTTCAGCTTTAATGGTCCATAGGATGGATCATAGTAGGACCCATCTGATCCTTAAATACCAGAGATTAATAAAGAAGTACTTAAGTATTAGTTAAAGAGAATGGTAATTGACTGTTCGGACAGCATTATTTGAAATAAAGTTCTCTGTTTTATACTTCTTGTTCATACTTTTTACCATGTAATACAGTTATATAAATAAGTCACAAGAAATAGTACAATCTGCAGGAATTGGAGTCTGAGTAAAAATGCTGTTACTTTATGCTAAAGAAACCGAAAATGTGTTCCAGGTATATAGGCCACTATGGATTTTACTGTTACTGTTTACCTATAAGATGGGAAAAGAATGGAGCACATTACCAAAAGTGCAGTGATCATGGTATATTAGATAATAACTATTTATTGCAAAGTTGGCTGAACATAGTTATTTGTTACAGTGGAACGTGGTGATTGTAAAAACTTTTTAGACGGCTCAAAATTACTAACTTGGATTTTGCCAGTGATAAGTACATGTCTTTTAGCTTACATTTAAAGTATTGATGTCTGTTCAAAGTTACGGAAGTGTAAATAAAAATTTTAGTTTAATGTTGTTAAGTGTTTATACACCACAAAGAGCCTGATCTTTGATATAGTTACATTACAAAATATCAAACATTAATGAGGTGACCCTGAGATTCTTGGTTCCGTTTGTGTTTTTCTGTTTTGCCTATAACAAATTGTTGTCTTCAGTGGAATTAGAATTGCCAGAGCTTGGATATCATGAAATAAGTATAATATTTAACATCTGTTCATTTTCTGATGAATCTGTTTTGGCCTAGTGTACTAATTCCAGAAACAAGACAAATTTTGTACAGTTACAGTCACATTTCTTGAAGTAGAAATTTGACCGTAGAATTACCTTATAAATTATAAGTAGAAGTAACTATTGGGTCGGTTGATATTAACCCAATTATCCAGAAACCAAAATCCTAGTTGAAATAATTTTCTGCATTCTTGAGATTGGGCTTGACTGTATACGGCTGTCTGGGAGCATTAGGATTCTTTTGCACCTATTTTCTGTCAGGATACCTGTGACAACAAAACTCTTTAGTATTGAATGTGACTACAATAGTTACATTCATTAGAAGATATTCTAGGCTTCATCAACTTTGGACTTTACAAGGATGAAACCTTTAGTGATATACAATAACAGTTGCATCTTGCATGTAATCCATACTCTACTACAGCCTCGGTAAGGGTCAAAGATTAATAACTTTGAATGCTTTAGATTCTTCCAGAGATGAGTTTCTTTGTGCTATCAGGCTTCTTAATGTAGGGGGGAACATCGGGGTAGTGGTTAACACACTCCTCTCCCACCTCTCAAATTCTGAGTTGGTTTCCCGGCCTGACTCGAAGTAGGGAAGTTGGTAGTTTGCTTACTTGTGCTTGATAGTTTTTAATGCAGAATCTTCATCACCTAGCTGTATGTACTGCTTTTCTCTATCTCCCTCAACTACCTGTTGTGATACCACCAGTATGTTTAATATAGGAATAACCCCAGACCAAACCATGGTATACCCAGAATTTTACCATGGTTTGAGGTTATAAACTCAGAAGGTGAAGCCTTGAGGGGTTTATTATGGTAAAATTCTGTGTATACCATGGTTTGGGAGGGGGTTATTCCTATTCTAACATGACAACTGTTTAAACTTTAGAAGTATCATGTACTATTTACACTTTTATGACAAGAATGGATTATTGTCAAGATAGCCATAATGAGCGATAATAGGAAGCTACAGGGTTATGTTGATTTTACCCATGAATTATTTCGTTGTTAAGCGAATTAAATTCAAGGACACATCCGTGTCATATTTGAATGTAAGATTAAACCCCAAACAGTCCATCAACCCCTATGTAAGTTAATAGCCACAGTGAACCAGACATCTATATTAATAGTCACATATACAGCAGAAAGGTTTTCATCCAGGTGTGTACTCCAAGTGACCCCATACTTTCCATATTTTCAGGTCACAGGTAAGAGGTGCAATATCTGCTTGAAAACCTTCTGCTCCACCCAGAACTTGAAGACTCACTTGGCTGCAGTGCACTTCATGAAATGTACAGTCCAGTGTTCTTGTGGAATGAAGTTTAAGTGGAGGGGAAGCTATTATTACCACAGGAAGACTTGTTCTCACTTTCTCGGCAGCCGGACACATAAAGACAAGTAGACATTTCTCCAGAAAGGCTTTGTAGGAACTCAAAATGCTCCATATTTGGACAGTTTGGAAACCCGTCTGTTAAAGTGACAGTTTATGAGAAGCTAAGTCCAGTGTTCTTGTGGAATGAAGTTTAAGTGGAATTGGATTGATTAATGTAACAGGAAGACTGTTATCAGTTTCCAAGCAGCTTAACAAAGGCAGTAAACCTGTATCCCTAAAGGTTACCAAAATATCTTTTAGAGTATCTCGGGATACTCAATGTTTGGTAGTTTGAAGTATATGGAAGCGAACTCCTTGCTTACACATGGAGCAGTTTTCTTGTCAAATAAAGTGGTGAGCAGCCCTTACTACAACCAGTAGGACTTTTTCTCACTGCCTGAACAGCCTGACCAATAAAGTCGAGTGTTTTTAAGTCTCCCCATTTATTATTTTTTACGTAGAAGGAAAAATATCAGGCCCTTTGCATTGGGAGCATGTTTATTCATACTATTCCGAACTGTTAATACTTAGGGACTCAGAAATGTGTCTGTTATAATCAAATTGTTCACTCAGACGAAGTTCTATGAACTTCATATATTAGGGCCAGATAGCCAACACTATTTGGTAAAAGATTATGAAACACTGTATAGAGATATTCACCTGCATTGACTGTTAGGAAGAACATGTTGGGTTGAAAGGCAGACCTGTGTTTGTGTTTGTAGGCACTACACCCCCAGTATCGGTTTCCCTGTCCACTGTGTGAGAAGAGCTACCATGAGCGACGCCAGTTGAAGAGTCACATGTATGCCAAGCATGGTATTGGTGTGCCATATGTGTGCGGTTGTGGTCGGACATTTTCATACAGAGAGCACCAGTATAAGCATAAATGTGAAGCCAAGAAAAACCTGTCTTGAAAAATAGATGGCATAGATGTTTTTTGACCTGTGTGTGTGATTAAGTTACTATCATCATGTCCATTGCAGGCTGAAACTATTATTGATGGGTTAGCAGATAAACAAAAATCAGAGCTGTGGGTAAATCGCTGTTGTGTGAAGAACAATTTGTTTTGCAACATGGCTTTTAGGCTTACATGACCTGCTTGTTACCATAGCTGGCTCCAAGATAAATTGTGTCTCCTCTTTTCAAGCTTTCAATGTTTGTTAATTCCTTGGGAGAATAGATACTCGGGTTTAGTTTTTTGCTTGATGATGAATTCCCTTATTTTATAACTGGCCCAAAGAACATACTTGCCAGCCATTGTGACATGACGGGTTGAGAAGTATTTAAATTTAGGAGAGAAAAAAAAAAAAAACTGTTAAAATTCTCCACGAGGAAAGAATTTTTTCAGTATTTTTTTTAAAAATTCAAATATATCTAGTGTGTCAGTTGCTACATAGAGTACACTTTGCTGTTTTGTAGGCCGTAAGAAGTAAACAGTGTGACTTATGCGGTAAATCATACAAACAATCTAGAGATTTACGAGGACATCTGTACAGTCAACATAGCATAGGGGAGCCATTGAGGTGTCCGTGCGGGGCACCATTTGCATGGGCCAAGCAGTTACGTATCCACAGAAAGTCATGCCCACTATTCAGAGTGATTCAACACTAAAGACAGATTGGTTTCTTTGTAGTCGTTGAAGCATGATGTTATACATGTGTATTCAAGTGTGAATGTTTATATTTTATTTTTGGTAGTTGATTAGTTGTTGAAACTTGAAATATGATTGAAGTCTTGATTTCTTTCATGTCACAGACGGTGTGTCATACATGCATGTACTCCATAAATCTGAGAGACAAAAAATGGGAGAGAAGAAAGACAGACCAGACCAATACTTGCCAGACAATGAGTTTCATAGTACATTGCACAACAATTTTGCATGTATTTTAATAACTTCAGTCATTGTGTGCTACAATTTAATAATAAAAAGGTGGAACATACAATTTAATAAATTTTAAACAGACAACAAGCTGTTAATGGCAATGAGAATTAAATAAAGTGTAATAGACGTTTGTGTACATAGACATGTGTAAAAAGAAAAATGTAACATACTGCAATATTTGTATTGTGCACCCCTCTCTTACTATGACGATACTGTTAATAATTTTCAGCGAGCAAGTATAAAAAAACTAAAGCAAATAGTTCTCAGTTGTAACAAGTTGATTTACAAATCTTTGAAACATCTCCTTTTAGTGCGTATACCACTTAAATACATAGAAGAACATAAATAAAAGTGGACCATACAGTATGTTACAGAAATGATTGAATGAATTCTAAGAGCAAGTTTTCTGTTTGTTTCTCCACTTGAATAGGTTTTAAATACCCTCCTTATAGTGCGTGTAGAGGGAAGTGAAAGCAAAACCTTCAATCAAAATTATTTTCAGGTGAAATTAAATCACAAATATATGTATCTTGAAGGCACAATTATCAAAATTGGTAAGCAGTGCGAACAACGGAAGCAAAGTAAGTTTGTCAAGTCTATTGCCACTTAATTTGTGGCGAACCATCCCTACTACGTAGTATGCAACTTGGGGGTAATAAAAAATGAAAATAGATAATTAGCAAACTGATTATAACCAAAGACATAAAAAGTAAGGACTTTGTAGACACCTGTCACAGGTAACAAAAGGAAGGCTCAGAGCACACCATTATGACTTTAGTATTAACATAAAACACAGTATCCATGTATTGCCACAGATTAAAATGATTGCCTCCTTTAAAAATACCAGTTCTTACCAAATCACAACCATTTAAACATGATGAGGGATAAATTTCAAATGATAAGTACAGTTATTCAGGATACATTAACTGGGCTTCTCTTCATCACAAGAAGGGATTTATCAGATGCCATTGCTGTTTTTTAGGCCATGGTGTCCTGCAGAATTTGTGGTAAAATGTACAGAGATTCACGCCACCTACGAGGGCACCTGTACAGTCAGCACAAAGTGGGTCAACCATTGAAATGCCTATGTGGGGCCACATTTGCCTGGAGGGAACAGTTGTATACTCACAAAAAGAAGTGTCCTATAGTCGCTAGTGAAAAGCAGAACTAGAAATAGTGAGAAATAAGAGAACAGAAGACATTTTCAGAGATTAAGATTTTGTATGATTGATTTGGCAATTTTTGATGTTGCTTAACAAGGGTTGATGTTTAATTTGGGCCCAAGTTTACAGTGGCAAGAAAGGTCAATAATACAAAAAGAATTATTTTGCTATGCATTTGCTTGATGCACAAAGGTGTTTCAAGTCATAGAAATCTTTTAAAGCACAAATTGTTTTTTGGGGTAACAGTTGCGCTTCCATTAGGTGTTTAAACATATCTCAAAATTTATTATCCCGATTTATCCCTTATTCCGGACATGTAATTATTAAAAATGTATAGATGTTCTACATTTCAAGAAAAGCGTTTGTGCTAACGTGATTGGAATGCCTATATATATTCCTATCTTAAGGTAATGTTCCATTTGTCGGTTTCCCCTTCAGTAAGCCAATCAATCACAGGAAATGAGGACTTGATGGTACTGTTATACACAGGCATATTTGTTGTTTTCAGAGTGGTGGCAAACTAGTGTGTGATTTGTGTAATGGGGAGTACAAGACCTTATCCAGCCTGCATGACCACAAGAGAGGAGCTCATGGCTTAGGTTCGCACTACACAGCATCCTGTGGCAAGGTGTTTAAATGGAGGATGTCTTACCATAGGCATAAGAAACAGTGTGGTGTATGCTCACAAAAAGCTTTATCAGCTGAAGCTAAACTAAGTGTTTCACAAATCACAGAACAAAACTTACAAATCTAAGCTTTCTGTAGGACAAGTGAAGGAAAGTTCATGTAAAAATGTATTGCGGAATAGGCAAGTCAAAGTTTTGTAGAAATAAACCTCCAAAATGGATTATATACACAGATTAATTTTTGTATTGGTGAAGTGTTGCAGATGTTAAGTTGGTTTTGTAGACTATATTTTGCAGGTTTTAGAAAAAGGTCTCGCACAAGGCATGTGTATGGTATTGGCAAGTTTAAATGGTGCTCTTGTTTTTTGACCGCTTATACAGGGTGATATTTGTCCATCATTGGGGAGTACGTGTTTCATAAGATTACTTTGCTGTTTATGATGGTGTTGTCAGACACTGGAAAATCTGTCCATGTAGTTGTAAGGTTACATACTTTTTTTGACAACAGATGTTTTTTGGGACCACAAAGCCAGTGTGTGGTGATTGTGAGGCAGTTAAGTTTATCTTAAGGCTTAAATATTGTATCAGATCATTTACACAGTGTGCATACAGTGTGGATTATGTTTGGTGACATTATTAATGCTGGCACTAAAAATCCAGCTATTACAAAAGTAGGTGTTAGACTAAATGGAAAAGTTTTTGTTTTAATGTAAAAATTGTAAAACAGATTTTTGATTAATAAAAAATATTTGATTTATTTTTCTTATCACTCTTATGCATACAGGCATACCCCGAATGGAAGTTCTGATGGCAAAAGTCCAATTGGAGTTTCTGATGGATTTTTTTGTCACAATTTGAAATTCTGACAAAATTATTTGTTAGACTCTGCAGTTGGAGTTTCTGACATCAGAAATTTGAAAATTCATCCAGCATTTGAACTTAAATTTTTTTCACAATTCGACAGTTAGTTTCCCATTGAACATAGATAATCTACTTGCCCAACGCCCAGTTTTTTGCTGTGTTCCTTATAGGGAAAATTTTCATTCTGAAATGGAAATATTTTTTAAGAGTTGATGCATTTAAAGATCTAATCTTAAATCTTAAAATATCTTAAACTATCAATGAATATCTTTACCTTTTGAGGTATTCTCCTGTTTGACCAGCTGATGATTTCTCTGACCCCTTGCCATTTTAAATGCTTAACAGCAAAGTGCAACATGAGCGACCTCATTACTCATCAATTCTGCTTGTTTGAGACAGTTGTCAGTTTCAAGTCACATGCCATGTCTGAAAGTGTCTCTATCTGTACCTCCTTTGACAGAGGAAACATTGATTTAAACTTTTAAATGGTCTTTGACCTCTGGACTTAGGATCCGAATACAGTTGGCTCACCTTGTGCATATTCTTCAGTGCAACATCAGGTAGACAGTAATGCACCTAATAATAAGTGTTGAAGAGTGAACATAGTCACAAGTACACATAAATAATAAAAAACTGATATGATGATTTCTTCTCATCAGCAATTAAACTTGGTTGCATATGTTTTGTAGAGTTACAATTCTTGCATATTGAAAGGACACAAATATAAACATTTACAGTGTATTTGGAAATAAATATTAAAACTTTAAAAACAGTCCATTAAGATCTAATCACACAGTTCATATGACATCTTTCCAGAAACATATTAAAGACATAGAGATAAAACTGTTTTGGGCATACTGTTCAGCAGACCACTTAAATACTTTGAAAAAGGATTAAACTTATAATTGTAGGAAGATTGAAATAAAATGATGCAATATGTATCAATAATTGTGGCCTTCAGGAAGTGTATCCCTCGGGGAAAATATTTATTTGGGGATATGTTAGCTTCATTTTGGCACAGTCTAGTTGAATCTGAATTGGACCTGTGAAGTATCCGTGTATATTTCATACAATCCTGCTTTTCCTGACATGGAATAGGTTGTTGTGTATGAATTCACCGAAACAGCACTCTGTTACCTGATGTGTTAATGCTCTACTTTTAGGCCATGAGGAGGTACAGCTGTGAGATTTGTTCAGCTTCCTATAAAGACAAAAGAAACTTGACGGGACATAAGTACCTGGCACATGGCATTGGTGAACCAAAGATTTGTAAATGTGGTAAAAAGTTTGTGTGGGAATCGAAGTATTGTACTCACCTGAAACAGTGCAACATACATAAAGAAACAGATTTACACAAGTCAGACTAGAAATCATTTCTTACACACTTTTCCTCAAGTTCTAGGAATCAGGATTATGTGAATGCCTTATAAAGTGAAGATCATTGCAATTTAAAGAACTGCTCTAAAAGTTGAATATTTAGGAAACTAGAACTGTTGGAAAGATAACCGTTTGTCTAAGTATAAAGGAAACTTGTGGAAGGGGAATCATGGGCTCCAGGAACGTAGTCCAACTGTATTTTACTGAAAAATGTGATGCAAACGAGTGTTTTTCATGTGAAATGACTTCTTTATTACAATTTTACATCGTCATATAATGTATTGAAGTGATACTGCTTTAAAATTGTGTGATGTATCCCATTCTCAATATCCCCTTAATTTGGGTAAACATGGCTGCCATTTTTGCCAAACTGAAGAAACACCTCACCTCTAATGAGCATTGCTACATTTCAAGACAAATTTGAGTATTGAATACTCGTATAGATTCAGGTGTTTGGAAATTATCTGGATGCAGTGGTGTCTTTGGGATACATTGTAACAAGGGGTATAACAGTTTGTGTCATCAAATTTTGTGGGTGACACCATTGATCTGAACACTATTGCAGTTAAAACACTGATGTTATACTGTAGACAGTAATTGGGACAACCTTTTGCAATACTGCCTGTTGGCATTACAATATCATTTTATTAGATGACATGATTAATAGATTAATATCACAATACAAAACATGTAAGTTTAAATATTATAAATGCATACATTTCAATGTGACAAGTTCTCTGATTATCTTTGCTTGAAAGGAAGTCGCCCACATACTGACAACTGTCCTTTTTGTCGTGTCACATATACAAAGGCGAAATACATGAATGCATTTTGTATACAAGCTTCACTATTAAGTGATAGATGCCTTGATAAAGGTTCTACCATAATGATCACCTTGGCAACACCATCTGATTTTATGTCTTGATGCTGTGTTTTTAGGCTATCAGGAGGTACAGCTGTGAGATTTGTTCGGCTTCCTATAAAGACAAAAGGAACTTGACCGGGCATATGTATCGGGCACATGGCATTGGTGAACCAAAGATTTGTAAATGTGGCAAAAAGTTTTCATGGGATTCGCAATATTGTGCCCATCTGAAACAGTGCAGCAAAGAACTGGATTTAGCATAAAGCTTTCTAGATGTTATGAAACCTCCATTTTGTGTTGGCATGGTATTTTGTTTGTGTCTGAGTATGAGCCTTTTAGCCTTTTAAAGCTTATATTTTTTTAATTAGAGATTTAAGAGTGTGATGGCTTTGAAGATTTTAGAACATTATTTGTAATATTGATCTATTGCATGAATTGTCGTAATTTTGATAGCACTTGAGAATCAGTTAAGGTTTCATAACCAGTGATGGTATTTTGCAAAGTAAAGTTCAATAGGAATTCTGTTCAGTTCTGTTATTCCATAAAGTATCTTGATGGATTTGTGTGATTGTTGTAATATACATACTAAAATGTGAAATATTCAAAAGGGTGTTCTTTAAGATTTTAAGTGGATGTGGTATTATGTGTAAGACTCATAGAAAAATACCAATAGGATCATTATTCGTTGTTGTTCAGTATTATTCAGACCTAATTACACTACAACAAGTATTTTGTAAAGATTATTTACCTGTAGAATTTGTGCACCAGAGGTGTCATAATTCAAGTTTTCATATTAAGGACAAATTTTCCAGTCAACGAACATTTCTGGGCCAGCATCTTTCCTTACTTTAGTTTTTAGACTGAAATATCAATTCCAGACAGAATTGAAGCTTAGCACCCTACTGATTCATATAGACATTGAAATGTATAACAAATTTGCAATTTTGTTATGAATCTTCTGATTTGTAGAAGTACTTGTAAAGTTACATCAGCTTTAAAATCAATACAATAAAAATATGTACAGATATTCATCAAAGACCATGACTAAATGTTCAAATCCTGATTTTGCTATACATTTCAGCCTTAATAATGTGTATACTTTAAAATCACAACAAAAAATATACAAATATTCACCAAATAGTGTAAATACCACGACTTAATATTCAGATCTCAATGAGGCTATACATTTTCAGCCTTAATGATGTGTACACAATAACCATTCATATCAAGTGCTGGTTCTCTTGTGGTATAATAACTGACCATGTACCTGCTTTTCTTCCAGGTTCGCAGGTTGCACAAATGTGAGATGTGCACTATGGTATACAGAGACCAGCGCAATCTGCGTGCACACTTGTACACACAGCATCACGTGGGGGAAGCCCCCTTTAAGTGCACCTGTGGCAAAACATTTGCTTGGATGTCTCAATTCAGTTCTCACCGCAGGAGTTGCCCGGGCACCAAAAGCAGTACTGCTTTAACAGGACACATAGACAAGCAAGACTAATAATGTGGCCAATGACACCTGGACATGCTGTAGACATTGAACAATGATTTTTTTTTGCTATTTTTGACAGTTGTGAAACTTGCTCTTGCTGAGCTCTGTAGCTGAAGTTATATTTAAAATCTGCTGTGAAGTCCAATTAATTGGCATTCTGGATACCATCAATCGTCACTGTAGAAATGTACAATATACCTGAGAAGGTTCAACAATAGTTATACTATGTGTAATATGACTACGTTCTACTAGGGTCAGGATTGAGGTCAGGAAAGTGAAATCTTAACATGAGCCAAAAGACTTATTCGAGATTGCCTTGTATGATTGTCTAATAAACTTTCTAAGGATATATAATAAAATAGAACGGGCTGCTATAAAGTACTAGACTACTGTTTAGTGATAAAAGTAATGGATTATTTTTATCTTGGAACACAGTGTGCTCATTTCCTCTTTAACACAGGGATTTTCCAAATATTTCCATAGAAATTGGCATAAAAAGGATAATTGTCTGGTAATTTTCCAGCTGAAATTTGCTGTTTGCAGCTTTTATCTCAAAAAAGTACTTTTTGAAAGAATAGTGGTGAAAAAGTACTCCAGTACAAAGATTATAACTCATTGCTGTCTTAGCATAGAGAGAGCAAGACGAGAGCAAATGTTGGTGTTTACGTTGCTGTCCTGTTTTCCAGGTGTTGGCCAAGTTTGTCTGTGTGGTTTGTCAGGCCAGGTACAGTGACAAACGTAACCTGAAGGGACACCTGTTTCTGAAGCATGGTGTTGGGGAACCACGGCGATGCGAATGTGGCGAAACATTTGTCTGGCAGTCCAAGTTTAGTGCCCACAGGAGGGAGTGTAAGGCTGCATTGAAGCAGGACTGTTCTAGTGATGGGGGCCAACAGGATTAGATAGTGTGAATGGAATCATTTGATTTGAAGGCAGTTTTAGTTTTAATTATTGATGAAAAAAATAAAAGATTTGGAAATTTTACAGAGAAGAAACATGTCAAAGAAAAATAAAATGACTTGCAACAGATTTGAATGTTTTGTTGCTGTTTTGTGATTTAAACTTAAAAATGGTAAATGATTCTAAGTGTGAGTGAAAAATATAAATGTTAAAATTCAGAGAAGGAGAAAATGGGAGTACAATGTAATGCATTTACCTTTTTTTTTATTTAAGTCTTGTTTAATATAGTGATCATAAATGTTCCCTCTCACATTATGTTAGTTGAGCTGTACTATTGGTTTGGATATATGTAAATAGACAGGCTTTAATAGTGTCATATTTTAGTAAATGCATATTCTATAGTTCCTATACTTCTGTAAGCTACTACTTGAGAAAAAAAGAATCTGGACATGAATGTTGTTATTCTGGTAAATGTTGTATCGATGGAAATTGTGTAAAAGATATTATTAAAAGAAATAAATTAACTTGTGAATTGGTTTATCAATCGTACCTTGCAATACATGTTGTACCCTATATTATATTTGGTAGATTTGTTAGTTATCACATATTGATTCATAAGTTACAGTAGGTGGTTAGAATCAGATTTTTAAAACAAGTATCATTGGTAGGGAAGAAATGAAATGGGTGCTATATTTCTTGTGAAAAATAAAACATTTGACCATTTTCCACAAAAGAAAAAAAAAAAGAATACTGTTTTACTACTTTGGCACCTAAAAACTACCTATTACTTTACTCATCAAGTATGCTTTACCAGCCCGGTGAGAGCGTAAAATGCTTTTTGTGTAGCTTTAAAAAATACTCCCATGTCGTATAATTTAAAGCAAAATTAGCAAACCCATAGCTTATGCTGGGAGCAAGATGACCTCAAATGTTCTTTGCACTTTTATGGCAGGAACTTGGAAATTTGGCTTTTGTGCTTAACTTTTTCAAGCTGGGACTCCATATATTTACGCTTGATTGCCATCACTGAACGGTAAGGGTATTTGGTAAATTTTATGTGGGGCTTGCTGAGGTACACCTGGCATATCTTTCACCTGACATATTTTATGACAGTTTTTGCCAGATGCAGTAGTGGCACTCCCCATCCTCTACAAAGAACCTTGGGTCACCAGTTGTTTCGGTGCTTTGATCTTCATACAACGTCACAAAGATGTGCAACCAAGGGATTGATCAGGTCCAGTCTGAAAGTGATTAGGCGATGTAACTCTACACAGTTGGGGTTTTGCAACCTGTTTAACAGCCAAGGTCATATTGGGAAAGGTCCTCAGCATTGTCACTTGTGGGAGTAGAACCCACACAGAGGTGATTGTCTGAGATTAGATGCCAAACCTGCTAACCACTAGGCCACCGTGGACCTCTATAACTCCAAAAATTTCACACTGATGTATGTACTAGCAACCACTGACATATTGTTTCAGTGAGATCTTTGTCTTGTGTATTAATAGATTGCCAGAAAGAATTGAACAGAATACACAAGCTGAAGGATTTTTGTTCTCAAAAACTGAACATGTATTTTATAATCTAGAAATAGTCCATATAACTGCTATATGCAATAAGATAGACACAAATGCCTTTCTCCATAACCTGTCTGAGAATGGAAAACTGTCTCGTCATTGGTGATTTTGGTCATAAAAACCAATAACTAGTGATAAAGTTTTGTAAACAGGTTGAGGCATTTTGCTTTAAATATAAATATTTCATAAAGCTTTGTTCATAATTTCAATAACATATTGTTAAAAGTATAAAAGACCAGCTATTTGATGACATACCACATTACTTTAACATTCTCAGTCTTTTTTTAAACCAGAATTGTAACTTTAATTCCATGAATTGATGATACTGTATGCCTCAATCGTTTATACATTTTGAAGATACTGTTAATAACAGATGCAGGATAGAATGCGAATTTGTTTGCTTTTAAACATTTTAAATAATTTTTGAAAGTATTTGAAATTTTCAAATGAAACCTATTTGCATTAGAAAAAAAAAAGAAAGAAAAAATACTTTCAAATACACGTTACAAATACAATTATAATGTATTCTGTAAGTGACTAAATTTAATCATTTTTGTTTATCTTAATTTACTGAACTCCTGTAGAGTAAACTGCTTTTTCTCACTACTGCGTTCGACAACTTATAATTAACCCAATTAAAAGTCAACTAGAATTTGTTTTTTTTAATGGATCTTATAATTTTCACATTTGATATGTTCATGTTGATGTACCCTAAGATAACAATGTAAAGTTGATGAAAAAGTATTTTAAAAAACTTTTGAAAAGTATTTGCATGTGAAAATTGAAAAGTCTTTGCATTTAAATACCTTTGAAATTATTTGACCCTATGTATTGCTGATACATTAAGTATTGCCTGTTTTTAGTGCTGGTCAAATTCCCTTTTAATTTTGCTACAGCAGTAAGTTTGGTCTCACAATATGGTGTGGAAGGCTGATATATTGTTACAGGACATTGTGTTCTGTATAAATGAAAAATAGTAGGCTTCGTGTGTACTACTGTGGAACATGAATCTATATATGAACTCTCATAGAAAAATTTCTCAGAATAAGAATTTTTGAATTTATGCACATTTTTAGACTTGTAATGGTAACAAATAGGATGCCAAAACTCTGTAGAAAATACTTAAAACAGATAGTGTTGGTATTTTTGTAGATAAAAGTGAAGGTCTTATTCACAGAAAAAAAAGGAAAGAGAAACAAATGCACTTTTCTTAGCAATTGCAGCAATTTTGGAAAATGTTTGGTGAAAGCCTATATTCAGAGAAAATTCATACTGCAAGAATGCTAATGATTATGGGCCCCAGTCTTGGGATAAAATTAGTGGCCAGAATTGGTCTTAAAACTATATTTCGTGTCTAATATTTCAAAGTATCAGTTATTTTGAAATACCTTTAAATTCAGTGAGGCTGTTGCTTCCGTAACTCTTTTTCTTGGTTGCTAAAGTTATTTCTCTCCGATTGGTTCAATTTTTTGCTTGATTTTAGTATCCATTATACAGATTTTTAAGATAAGGTTGAAATAAAAAAGATTTAGTGAGAAGTTGTAGTACGTAGAGAAAAATCTATAGCTACTTTTTCCCTTTTGTATTTCAGCATAATCCTTGGCTTTCACCCGAGGCCTCTAAGTTGGCTCAGTCTTCCAGAAATGAAACTGTTGTGAATATGAAAAGAAAGTACCAATGCAACCAGTGCTTCTCAATGTATACATCGAATCAAAATCTCAAAAACCACTTACTAACTGCCCATAAAGTTGGAAAAGCAAAAACCTGCCACTGCGGAAAGTCCTTTTCATGGGTGTCTGATTTCTATAGACATAGACTGTCTTGTAAGGAAAAAGACAATGGAAAGACATGAGTTACAACTTACTTTGTACAAAGATTATAGACTTGCTGACAAGTCTTTACTGTATAGAGGTTTTTGAATCAATGAAAGTGTTCATTTTTTAAGCATCTGCAGATTACATATGTACCAGAATCCTTGTGGAAGGAAATTTTTCTCAACAATCTATATGATGTAAAAAGGAAAAACCTTACACAAGGTCTGTACAAATATACCTGTACACTACAGTTATGGTATTCAGGCCCACATATAGAGGGTCCCCAGAACTATTATCAGTGTGAAAAAAAGTTGACAAAAAACATAAATTTCTGGAATATTTGAAATAAATTTCTTTCCAGTGTAAGCAGTATTTGCCTGTCATTTTTGCTTGTAGATAAAAAAACATGCTGTAACACACTGCATTAAAATAGTGAGTGCCTGAATTGCTATTCCTACATTTGCAACTGTTAACCTGGAGAAGCGTGATGGCACAGTTCATCATTAAAATAGCATAATACCTTTAAACTAAAATGGTTTGGTAGGTTCTGAAAATTCATGAAGTTTTAACGGTCTAAACTCACTCTTTACTGATTGAAGAACATTAGAATACAATCAATGCAGAATATTATCTTGGATCTAAAGGTAGAAAAGAAAAGTCTTCTCTTGTAAGAGATACTTACTTAAAAACTATGTCCTTGTAGCTTTCTTCTTTGTAAGATTTATCCACTGGCCTAACATTGCAAAGGGTTTTTGCTTCAACTAAATGTGATTAATAACTACCGCAACATATTTGCCTTATATTTTATAATTTTAACCTTTTGTCTTTCAGAAGTAAACCTGAAAGCATTCAAAATGAATTTGTGATAGTGGTAATATTTATGATAAGTCAAAGATTAAATATTTCAGGGGGGATTGTTGGTTGATCCCTACTTGATTTGCTTTTCAGTGCTTATTCTATTCATTTTGATCTATATTCAGAGTATCTGTGTCGTAAACATAACATGCTGATACCGTAGAACCATTAATTCCAAAGCATAACACAAAACAAATGTAGAAAATTACGTTTACAGTAACTGATATATTATAGAAAAGTATATAGAGTAAGAAATCTAAAATTCGCCACATATCTGAAATTCGCCACATGTGAAAATACTAATAAAATAAATGAATTGTGGTGAGATTTGTTGACTGTATAGTAAATTAAGGCTTTTTGAACTGAAAAATACCAATTTTTGGACAAAAACATCATTTTCTTCATAAAATTAATTAAGGTTTTAGGGGTGGCGAATTTTAGATTCCTGGCGAATTTTAGATTTCTTACTGTACATGGTCAGATGACATTAGAAAATAAAAAGCATTGGCAACATTTTGCGTCATGTCACATTTGTCCAGGTGATCTACGTATGAACTTGAGTGCAAACTTTAATTTGATAACTTGCTCTAGTGTACTGAATTGTGATTTTACAACATCTAAGGTCATTTCAGGACAGGCCCTTAGTGTGTATTACATGATATTCAGGTTACATGTTGAAATACTTGGAAGTTCTTAGCCACTGGTGCCTGTTGTTCAAACTGCCAGTATTAACATTCGAGTACAAAAAGTAAGCAGAATACAGAACTCAATCTCCTGAAGGACAAATGTCTGAGTCCCTGACATTTGAAGTCTTTTAATATTTGAAATAAAACCAGTATGTTTAACAATGGGCATGTTATTTCTGCCTCCAAATGCGCAACATATTTAAGATACCTTTAACATTGGATGCCTTAATTGTTATACCAATATAATGCACTGACATTACCTCTGTCAAGGAGGTAGTGTTGTTGGATGCATGTGTGTTTTGTGTTAGCAAATACTAGAACACTGATAAACTGATCCTTGTGAAATTTTTCTATATGGGTAGGTCTTGACTAAAGGAAGAAGTGATAAAGTTTTACTATAGTTCCCGATCATACTCTTGATATAAAAAAGATCTCGAATGTACAACAGCTCCATTTTCAATGCGTTTGCCTATGTGTTCAACATGTTATATTGTCCTGGTCATGTATCCTAAGAGTTGTAAGAAAAAACAAACTATTTTGGTGAAATTACAATAAGGGGATACTTGGCTACCTTGGCAGATGTCTGCGCTCTATGAGTGCTTCTGGTTGAATGAACATGAGTACTTCTCCACAGTCCCAGTAATACCAGTATTATTTTTTTTGTTTTTTTTTTTTTGTTTTTAGTTCCAGAAGAAGTTCATTTGCCTCATGTGTCAGGCAGCGTATAAAAGCAAGCAGAACTTGACTTCCCATCTGCTTAGTGTGCACAAGATTGGGACACCGTACAAATGTGAGTGTGGCAAGGAGTTCAACTGGCCTTCCAAACTCTCTGAGCACAAGAACACTTATTGCCAATTTTTGCAAACTGGATTACCTATGCATACTACCAGTGTGACCAGTTCCTCTGCATCCAAAGTGACAGATAGATTATTGGCTGGTGAAGATGAGACATTCCCTGGTTACGAGTCCGTTTCCACAAGAAAGAAATGACAAGGACTACATTGGATATAAGAGTCAGATTCGTATTTGCTTTTTGATGGCTTTGGTATTTTTATTCACCTGAACATTGTTGGCAGTTGTAGCATTAAGAAGGAAAACCGATGGATAATGGGATAAAATATGTACAGGAAACTATTGAAACAGCCTTGAGTTTGACCAAAAGACAAGAATTTGGAATTTATCTTTAGCAAGTGAGCATCTATCATAAGCAAGCCAGAACTAATGCTGTGTGTTTTGTGTGATTGTAGGGGAAATACTGCTGTCACCTGTGTTTATCTGTCTACACTAGCGGTCGCAACCTGAGGGCTCATATGACAGGCTCGCATGGAATCGGCAATAAGAGAGTGTGTGAATGTGGCAGAACTTTTAACTGGCCCTCAAACCTATCTGATCACAAAAAGAAATGCCCGTTAAGGAAATTGAATACTTCGGATTGAAAGACAAATTCACTGTGTTGGTTTTAGATGCTTTCTTGAAATTTTCCAGTGATATACTATATATATATACATGTTACCGCTCTATACTAAGGTGTATGTGATTCAAGGTTTAGGGTTTGTTGATATTGTTGACAAACTATAAGACTTTGGCTATGGGAATTCTATATAGATCTATAAATGACATTTACACAATTATCTGTTTCCTGTCAACCTTGGAAATGACCCTGTGAATATGTTTTTATACAATGTTCACACTGTCATACCTATAAAAACTTTATAAATCAATGCATCTGTCACCAATGCGGCTGGTACTTTTGTGTATTGTAGAAGAGGCATGTTTGCCCCAAGTGTTTATCCTCCTACACTTTGAAGCAGAATTTGGTCGGGCATTTGTACAGAGTGCACAAAGTGGGTAAGCCACCTCATCAGTGCCTGTGTGGACAAGTGTTCACCTGGGCTTCCAGACTCTCTGAACACAAGGCAACAAGCTGTAGTCTGAGGCCTGGCCAAGCACCTGCTGCTGCTGAACATCTCCATAAAGACATTGAATGAAGAGGAAGATTTTCTGGGGATGGTTAAGGTCAGAGAAATAGAAGAGGTGTTTGAACTCAGAGCAGAGGAATATAATTGCTTGAGGACAGTGGAATCGTATTAATCATTGAGATAACAGAGGCTAAATTGTGTACAAAGTGGAGAAACGACAAACCAGCAAAGACTGTAATGTACAAATTGTTTGAGGTTATATTCAAGGTTCATATTTGACATAAGTCCAATGTTTCTTGCATGTATATTTTGTGGGTATTGTCTTTCATTAACTGCAGGAGTTGTTCTTCAGTTGTTTAGATATGATAGTTTATGGTTTTGTCTTGCTCAATATTAGGAAGCTGGTACATTAAATCAATGAAAGAAAAGATGTGGGATGTTATTAGAGTAAGGAATCTAAAATTCGCCACATATCTGAAATTCGCCACATGTGGAATCACTAATAAATTAAATGAATTGAGGTGAGATTTGTTGAATGTATAGTGAATTAAGGCTTTTTGAACCAAAAAATACCAAGTTTAAGACAAAACATCATTTTCTTCATAAAATTAATAAAGGTTTTTAGAGGTGGCGAATTATAGATTCCTTACTCTACTCTGTGTAATGGTATATTTAGCTGTATAAGTACTGGTTGTGAACTATGTTTGTTTTGTAAATGTACTTTGGCTTAGGAAGAAATACATGACATGAAATAGGGTTGTTCAGTTGCCTTTAGTACCTTTTGTTACAGACTCACAATTGTTGAGATATGAATCTAAGTTCCCTGTAATAATTCTTGGTTAAATTTTACATAAAGTACATGATATTGTCAATACTACGACATTCACTAGCTTTTATTTCTTTGTTTTTTCAAAACTCTCTTTACAGTAAGAAATGTAGAAGTTGCCATGGTTTATGAAACTGGCTTCAGAAGTAACTTAGTTAATTTTTCTTTGAAGAGTTCCATGATATTTGTATAAAATCTGCTTACCATGAAGGGTTTCTTCTTGTTTGTAAGTTATCAGGAGTAACTCCAGTGGAAAATTAACAGGCTGTGCTAAAATTTATCATTTCTCCTTGCTAGATGTGTTAGCGCTAATACGGTTACATTGCACAGCTCCGACAGACCCCAGTCTCCGTCTTTATTCGTACTCTTTGCTTTTTTTCTTGTTTCAGAGACGCTATTCGTGTGAGATCTGTTGTGTATCCTACACCAACAAGCAGAATTTGGCTGGCCACAAGTTCAAACAACATGGCATAGGAGAGCCGCTACTATGCGACTGTGGTGCCCAGTTTGTGTGGGCTTACAAGCTCTCGCATCACAAAAAGCAGTGCACATTTATTGGAAAGATGAACAAGTAGTTTACACCGAAAAGCTGAGGTCTTCTCATTAATATTTCTAAGTGATGATCGATGATTATTCTAGTGCATTTGTAGACGACTTGAGCTTAAAGATTTAAATTTTAAATTGATGGGTCAATTGATGGAGCTACAGTTTCAACTAATATAACTGCAACTGATATTTAATTGCTGAGAAAATCCTGATAAACCTTGATTTTGCACTCTACAACTGAATTAGTTGAACCAATTTAAGCTTTAGTGAGGCAAGACAATTCTGGGCTTTCACACCCAATTAAGATGGTTGACCTCTGTAATGGTTTTTACAGGCTTACAGTAGCTGAAAAGAGCCAGACTCCCCTTTTCTGCATAGATGTATGTTGTTATCTATGCAAAGAGGGATGTGTTTTTGGTGGTGTTTATTTGTCTGTAAAATAACTCTTAAAGTTATGGACAGATTTTGTTGAAGTTTTCGAAAAAGATTGACAATGGCACAAGGAACAGATGATTTGATTTTGGCGGTGATTTGGGTCAAGGTCTGAATCCAGGATGTTTTGTCATTGTAAAAATGGTCCATTTGTATATGTTTAGACTTGCTCCAAGTCTTTGTATCCATCAGTAACCTGAATAGTTAACCTGAATAGTTAAAATTGAAACTTACAGGAGTTCATTATACCACTAGCATTTTCAAGTTAGGGGGGATAGTCTCTGAAAAAACAAAGGGGTGGCTGTTTCTTCAAAAGTCATACAGTACCCATATATTTCACAAAGATAAATGGACTTGATGAAAGTCTAGTATATGTTATGACCCATCATGAAATGGACGATTTATACCTCCATATACCTCCATAATTAATTGTCAGATTGCTTGGCTTTTGGCCAACTAGGACCCTCTCACAATACACCAAACATTGATCTGGATCCTAGCAGATATCTGGTTTCTATGATACGCAGCAGGAAAAAGTAGAGGTCGAAATAAGTTTATTGGTGGATGCCTGCACTGCCCAAGTGCTGTTGTAGTTCGTTAGTTTTCAAGTTCTTTCTGCAAGATAGAGAAAATTTTTAAATTTTCCTGATGAAACTATTTTTCCTGATACAAAGTAGCCCTGGATGTAATATACATACTTCTGGTGTTTTTGTTGGGTTTTACATTTTTACTTGCCTCGCTATGGCGTGCAGTAGGCTTAACCATGAAATATTCATAAATTAAAGACATTTTCAAGAAATTACTGATTATCCTGCATTGAATATAACTATATGTAAACGTGATTATCCTCCAGTGAAGATTTTAACCATGATTTTAAAAACTAGCATATTAGTGATAAAGTGAGCAAGAAACTTCACAGTCTGAATATTGATTTGGACACTGTGTTTGAGAACCCTGGTAGATGTGCAAATATAGAATGCAAGAAATTTACAGTTATGTACACTGTGTGTGTGACACAGATATTGTGGTAGATCTCATTTATGATGTAAAGTGTAACAAAGTGACTTGGGAACCATAAATAGCTGTATGCAAAACCAACAGGCTTTGACCCATGTGATATTTGTGGTTCAGTAAACTCAATTGAAGTGTGACTTACGTTAGGCCGGTAAAACTACTTGGGTGTGAATTATTGGCGTACGGAAACACAATACTCATATGTTACACTTGTTTAACACTGATCGAAGCACCATGTCCTCCGTTGCGTTTGATAAATTTGCTTCAATTACACTAACATTTGTTTTGGAAAGCTTATCACTTTCACTATATTTCAAACAAGTATCCCTGAGACATGTGCCTTGGTATTTAACATTCAGTTAATGATTCAGTGTTAATGAATAAATCACATATCAGAGCTCGTGGTAAGCCACAACAGAATTATATAGAACCTCAAAACATGAAATGGATGAACATTCTGTGGGACTCGGTAAGAGACTACGGTTTGTATACAGCCAGTGTACTTTTTGATGTAATAGACACATAAAAACAATAGCATTATCAATTATACTTTAGAGGTAACAGGGTTCAGGGATAAAGGAATTTCGATGCAGAGATTGAATATTTACAGAAAGAAGTTGTGAAGATGAACAAGGGAATACTGACTTGGAAATGTGTCATGTGAATTCAGCATTGTATGAAAATGTTAAAATTGATAAAGAAGCAAGTTCTTGTAACTAATGGACATATACAGACTGATAGTAAGTTGACGTGATTGAGTTTTTGGTATCTTTAAAGGGGTTAAATCTCGTGCTTTACTTCTCAGATGGTAGAATCATATATAGTTGACATGAAAAATTCTTCCTTGAAAGTTTTTTTTTTCTTTTTCAATAATATATTTTAAGAATAAGTTTAAGTTCTAACAATAAGAACATAAGTGAATATGATCCCAGGGCCTGTATTTACAAAAGTAATTAAGTTCTTGTTAAACTCATTCCTAAACTCATTTATATGAGTTTACACTTATATTCAAACATTTCACAATACAGAAAAATCTTGAAACTTTAAACACCGTACATAAAGTTATTTTCTGAGATAATGCTGTAACTCAAAGAGAACGGTTTAACTGCCTTCTCTCCATTTTGTTTGGTTCTACATGTGTGTATATTTACAAAAAAAAAAAAAAAAACAGAAGTAAAGAAAACTATAGCGTGTGCTGTCAACAAACGAACACTTGAGTGTAGCATAAACTCAGGGGTTGAGTTCATGCTCACATGAGATTAGTTTGAATTGACACTTTCAGAATAATCTTAGGCGAGATGGAAAACTTAAGAATTTAAGTTTGAATTTAGGAATCTTTGTAAATACGGGCTCAGGTCTCTTGTGATTTGTCTTGACACGCTTTCATGTATACTTGTCTGATCCCTTGGGCTTCTACTGAACAGGGTTACACTGTGTATATAACACTTGTATTTCACTTCATTTTTCTGTTCTTAGAGATCAACTCAACACCTTAAAACTGTATGTTTCTGGTTCCTTTGGAATTCAGTCCAATTGGGTTTTACTATGAATACACAAAAATTCAAGCTTATGCACACTGGCATGTTGCAGAGATCCAGGAGGGACTTGCTGTTTGTGTGCCCAGTGTGTTCCCACAGTTACACGGACAAGAGGAACTTGAGAGGTCACATGCTGTCCTGTCATAACTTGGGCCAGCCATTTGTCTGCCGTAAATGCGGAGCCACTTTTAAATGGCATCAGGAACTCAACAAACATAAATTTTCTTGCAGTACTTAACTCTAAAGTACCATATGCACCAAGTCAATTCGATGCAATGCACACAGATCCACAAGCTGTTATACATTACAGAAAATGGTGATTTATCAAAATCAGACCAAAAAATAAAAAAAATAAAAGTTATGCTTTACTGAAGGTATAATTATGCAAAATGCTGATAACATCTTTTTTTCAAATAAAAGTTTAAGAATTCTTTAAAATAAAAATGAAAATAAAAATTACTCCAAAACAGCTTGTAGCATGTCGCTGTGAATAGACAAATTATGTAACATAGGTTCCAACTTGCTTACCGTAAATGACCTATTTAGCGCACAGTGCGCTAAGGAAAGTCTATTTTTATTGAATTTTTGGTGAGAAAAAATTTCCCTTTTAGCGCACCCATTATGAAACACTTTCCGGGATGAAGTATAGGTCAATCCGGTAAGAATAACGGTGTTTCGACATTTAGAATCTACCGAAAGAACCCACTTCCTGTAAATATGGCGGTAGATGAAAACAAACTCGAAATCCATGGCAAAAATGTCAATTTATTAAGTAAAAATACGTAAATTATATAAAAAATATGTGGATATTAAAGAAAATTGAGAAAGGTGAGATTTAAGCTGAATAATCGGTCATTATTACCCTTTTGTAACCAACCGCGATTGTACACTGTCACTGTCTAATCGTCCACCCACTAGAAGTTGTCCAGTATATTGCTTTGAAAAGAGATAGGGTGCGGTTACAAGGGCGGATGCGCTAAATAGGTCATTTACGGTATCTGATGTTATCATCTGATATATCTGTGGTGCATATGGGGGTTGAACATGTGTGTCAACTGTTAGGGACTTACTTTAAGTTAGACTGGAAAAGTGAATTAGAACAGATCTATTAATCGAGTTTTATGGATTGTTTGTATTCAGTAGTTAAACTGTTTTCATTAATAAAGGTGTTCTGTTCATTTAGTGTATTTTTAGTGAGCCTTCCAAGGTATAGTACAACACTGAGTTTTTGTAACCTGGAGGTAGTTGATATATTGATTCTGTTTATAAACTAGATGATGAATAAGCAAAAAGATGGTGTAGTTTTCTTCATTTGTCTTTATGAGCAATGTTATTATCACTGAATGTGTGTTTAGTTAATTAAACATCCCTGAAGGGATGCAAATTTGTTTTTACTTCAGTTTCCCTCACCGCTGCATTATGTTCTCCCTTGAATATCTCCCGCATTATTGGAGGCTTTCTAACCATATTTGGCAGTTATATACCTTAGGTGTGGGAAAATTTTTTCACATGCTTAAATTGCAGAATCTACTGACCACAGAGGCTTGTAATTTCATGCACATGTTCAAATTATCAAAAACGCGAGCTGATTAGATCTTGGGAGCGATCCAATGAAAATTGACTGATTTATGAGTGATTTTCTCACAGGTACTGACCAGAAAGCTTAAAATTCATAACCCCCCCCCCCCATTATATTCTTAAGTATTGCATTTAGAGATGCAAAATGTATTGGGAGGTAGTAGGAAACCATATGTGGAAAGTCTAGAAAGCAAGTAAAATCCACTCCACTCCTGCTTCGCTTTGGCTTCTTCTCTCAGGGCTGCTGGTTTTTCTTTTCAAAAACCTTCTTATACTGTTATACTATATTGTATCTTACCTTTGAGGACGCTTTGTTTTTTGATTGCATGATCTCCATCCCACTCTGCTAAATATGGTTTTAAAATAAAATGTCTGTTTTATTTTAGAAACTTTCTCTGTCCAAACAGTGGTTGGATAACAGAGGTTGATCCATGCAGGCTTTTTGAAAACAAAGTTTTTGTCACATGTTACCGACTGTTCTTTTGTGCATGCTATTGTCAGAGAGTTCATTGAAAACAAAACTCTTTTTCTAAGATATTTATTCTTTATCATATTGGTTTATACTTGAAGATTTGGCTGCATAAAATTCTCTTAAATTTACACATTTACTACTGATTGCTTTAATTTCTGACTACATGGCAGTCAAGATTGTTATCAATACGTTGTAGTGCCAAGAGTATTATGAAAGAGGCCACAATTATTACAGAAATTACGGTATACCTATCCTTAAGGCCCAAACACATCGATCTGACATGTTACAATAAAACACAAAAGAATGTTTCAAATTGGTCTAGAAATAAGGAAGCTCTCTTCCTTTTAATGGGCATATTATAGTGTATGCCGACAATACCTTGCAATCTGATTAAAAGTTGAAGAATGCTTCAAATAAAATTGGTTTCTTATCAGCCTATACCACATTGTCGCCGAGGTATATTCAATGGTAAATGAGTTGCCACTTTATCATCGGATTTTATTTGTGTCGGCATATATCATACTCAGTGTGTACAGGCCTTAAACTCCAATTTTGTATGCGGCAAGTTGTCACAAATTGTAACATAGAGACGTTGTCACTTTATTGTAGAGATCAAAGAAAGGCCCTGTGTATCGGTGTCACATATGTTTCCATGGCTACACTGACAAGAGGAATTTACGAGGCCATTTGCTGGCTTCCCACAACATCGGTGACCCCTACATTTGCTCAACTTGTGGGGCGAGTTTTAAGTGGCGACAAGAGTTAAATCGCCACATGAGGTTTGCTTGTATCTAGAGTGCCGTAATTTGTGACCATGTGACAGAGTATGTCATTCTCGTAATAATAATAATAATAATGGCTGTAATAATAAAAGTAATACAAATTCAAAGTGTGAAAAAAAAAAAAAAAATGAACCCTAAAGAGCATAATCTTCAAGTAATACCCTCATCCCCCACCCACCCACCCCCCCCCCCCCCCCAAAAAAAAAACAAAAAACAAAAATAAAATAAATAAAATAAAATGAATAAATGACTGTCAGTGACAAGGTGAGTTTTTGGTTTTGTTATAAAAACATTCTCTGTTGTAAGTGTTTTAGTTGCTTTGCTAGCGAGTGTTCTATTGCTAAGGTCCACATACAAAAGTGCCCTGATGTCTTGGGTATCCAGCTTTGCGCATTTATAAGGTTTATCCATGTTGTTAAGTATTGATATTGAGACAATGTGCACACAAAGCAGAGGTTGTTTTATTGATTTGGACAGTTGTATATATCCATCGTTTTTTACTCCTACCATATTATGCTTTTATGTGATTGGTGCATGATCTCAATGGCCTAGTAAGTTAGCAAATTTGGAGTCCAATCACCGGTTGTCATATCTGTGTTGGCTCTACTCCCACAAGTGGCGATGCTGTGGAGCTGTCCCAATATGACCCTGTCAAAAAGGACATAAAACCCCAACTGTGAACTGAATTTATAGAATTCTTATTTTGTACTAGTTTCTCTTTGAGGAAAAAAAAAAAGGTGATAACTGCAGCTGTGTAATAATGATTACAGTAAACTAAGTATCACTAGAACCCTCCAATATACAAATTTTTTTTTCCAATTATGCTCAGTTTCTACTTACATAATAAAGTATATTTGATGTTGGTACCTTAAAATTAGATCCAATTGTACCTAAATTCGACTTTACTCAGGCTATGCAATATACAGTTGACTGTATAACTGTTTTCATTTAAACATCTTTCAACATGTGTCTGTTGCCCTTTGAAATTTGTGATTTTGGAGTGGTATTTTCTGTGAATGTACCAAGTATTGCCTGGGGTCTAATTAACCTCTAGGTTCATGTTCATTAACATATTAATTCTTAGAATACTGGTACGGTTTAAGTATGAGTTTTATTTTTGTTTGGAAAGTATGAACTTTCAATTCTGAGAAGAAACTGAAATTCAGGAAGTTAACATTTTCCAAAATTGTTCTGCAAGTGTATTATTATCTGTTCAATTTTTCAAAAAAATGATGCAATGCTTTTTAACAACTGAAAAATTAATGTCCTCTTGTTCTAATCCGTAATTATTTTTAGAATAATCAAAAATTCTCAGTTATTTCAACAGCTGTTTATTAAGTTCCTTTGTAAGAATAATTATTTCTAAGAAAATAAATATTAATAAATGTGGACCCTAAAATCTATTTTTTTTTTTACAGTAGATTACTTTAGAAAAAAGGGTTGGTAGTTGTGACACATTTATAAAAGTTGTGCTTAAGTAATGTAAATTATTCTTTAAAACACCTGACATCAAGCAATTTTGAATTGAAAGTTACTTTCTAAAAATCTTACATATTTGCACTTCTTGTAAAAGCTGTTGATGTCTATGTCTTTTACATGTTTTCAGTCTTCTTTACAAGTCATTACAGCTTCTGTAATTATTGTATTACCTTTATAATTTGTTGTTTTATGTAGGGTAGTTAATTGCACATGTTGTACAGTAAACTAAGTTTAAAATGATTATGAACAATATCTTATAATCCCCATCACACCTGAGGTTTGCATATGTTCTGTATTTAGAGTACTGTTTATCAAGATTATAAATGAAAAAGAGTAATTGACCTGGTTATTGGTTGGTATTTTTACACAGTCAAAAACACAACAGGTTATAACATTTCAAAACAAGCTGTCACTGTCAGTTTTCTTCTGCACATCTTTGGCCAAAAATTATTTACAAATTTTCAATGAATTAGTGTTAATACCTCTTTTCCACTGTCGCGAGTTGACGTCTTGACCGCTCTATAATGTTCTCTCAAGTGATCATTAAGTTCTTGTCCCAGTTTTCAAACATACCGTAGAAATATAAAATTTACCAAGAAGAAAATATCACAAATTCTCTCTGTTTAAGAGATTCATGAGCACTAATTTTCGCCAATTGGTCTGTTTCTTTAAAAAATAATATTGATTGAAAAAAATGTCGGAATCAATTTTTGCATTCCAAGCTCATTAAGTAAAATAGCTCAAATTAATACCAAGTTAAAATTCCCACGTATACAGTGTTTCAAAAACCTTTACGCGCAAGCATTACTGTCCCGGGTAATCATGACCAATCTAGGCATCTATGACTAATCTCTAGGCTGCTGTGACGTTACCTTAAGAGTGTTAAAATCAATCTTTAGGCTGCTATGGCCTCCCTTGTACACTCTTCTGTAAAAATTGGGTAGAATGATTTTATCCCAAGTGGAGATTCATGGAAGAAGGTCCCTCCAGATATATAAGTGGCAGGGGCTGAGTGCTCCCCAGAGTCTTTATGAATTATAGCAGTTGGGAGAAGGCTGTAAGGCTGATGGTAGCCTGGCCTTCCAGGCTGTCTCAACCATAATGTAAACGTGAAATATTTTTTGCCATAATGCACACTGTATCAGAGGCCTTTCTAGTCTGGGAGACTCCTCAGCAAGCTAGGCTGAGTATATGTATGAGAGCATTATGAAAAATACTTATAATCCAATCAAACAGTTGTGTCTATATTATACATATAAACGCCTGTGGCAGGGCTAGGCTGATGGCTGATATCTTCACTAGGGGCAAGTTGGTTGGTTTGTCGGTTCAGTTCAGCCCTTTTTTTGCCAGGAGTAATCGTAGCAATATCCCAAGTATAAAATAGACTGGGTGGTAAGATTAATCGCTGCAGTGGGAATGTGGTATAAAGGTTTATGGATGGTGTTTATTTTTTTAAATACCATAGTTTAAATTTGATTGGCTTGGTTTGTTTTATTTTTGAGCAGAAATGGTGTACGAAATTGCATTACAGGTTACAAATTTCTTAAGTCTTCAGTGAATATAACTGAATGAAATCATGTTGCTTTTTATGGTTAAATATTGTAATAACCAAAAAATAAAAAATAAAAATAAAATGAGAAAAAGTGGGAAGTTTAAAGAGAAGATAATTTTTTTTCCCTGATGTAAAACTGTAAATACTTAATTGTATTTTCTAGCTAGTGTTGGAGTAATATTTCCAGTTTCATCATATTTTCTATACATTGGTTTTACAAGTGTAAGTAATGATATTTATTGTTTTCACTGCATTTATATGTATTTGCACAACATATTTATATAATGTGTTCAAAATGTTAAAAGATTGTTGTATGCCCTATTAGTGTATATAAGTTCCTTTATGAAAATATTTGGATGTTTTTCTCAGTGTTATATTTATTAGTGTGGAAGAAACGTGTTAGTATATCAATAAATATTAACGTTGATATTCTTGTGTCTTTTTTTCAAATCAAGTTGACATCAGCATAACAAAACTACTAATTTTCATGAAAGTTTACTGTTTAGTCAGTGAAGCTGGCAATTCACTGAAGTTTGTCATCTGCTGTTAAAAACAAAGAAATTAGAACAAGCAACATTTATACATGAAAGAAATGCTTTCAACTGTAATGCTTTATTGCAGATGGAAACTCTGTTGAGAAAACTTTAAAATATTGTCACAAGAAAAAATTAATGGACTTCACTGGCAGAGCATCATCCTAATATAATAATTATAATAAATAATTAAGCGTCCCTTGCGGGACGCTTGTTTGTGTATGGGAGAGCTTCCGGCTCCGCCGGCTCCGCATTTTGTTTTCCTTATAACTCTGTAACCGTTAGGCGGATTCTTTTCAAATTTGGCAGGTTTAGGCAGTAGCCTTGGGGAATTTTTTTGAATATGCTGCAGTGACATTTCAACCAATCAGAGAGGTCACATGACCAAAAATGTCTTTTTTCGATGGGGAAGCTTGTCCGGATGATAACTTGAAAGGAATTTTATCAATTCACCTGAAACTTGGCAAATGCATTCATTCTATTAAAATCTGGAAATCATTAGATTTTGGCATTGATTGGTCAAGAAATGGCCGAGTAATTAATGATTAATTAATCATTACGAATTTTCCAAATAAGGAAAACACAAAAATGCTTATATCTCGAAAACCGTGCTAGATAGAGCGATTTCGACGAAATTTTTGACCCACAGGGTATCTCTGCGGAGTAGTTTTCCCAATTTTCAAAAAAATTTTGTCTCACCCAAAATGGCGGCCATTTTGAATTTTCGAAATTTTCGCAAAAATTGCAAAACACAAAAATGCTTATATCTCAAAAACCGTGCTAGATAGAGCAATTTCGACAAAATTTTTGAGCCGCAGGATATCTGCGGAGTACTTTTCCCAATTTTCAAAAAATTTTTGTCTCACCAAAAATGGCGGCCATTTTGAATTTTCGAAATTTTCGCAAAAAATGCAAAACACAAAAATGCTTATATCTCGAAAACCGTGCTAGATAGAGCGATTTCTACGAAATTTTTGACCCACGGGGTATCTCTGCAGAGTAGTTATCCCAATTCTGAAAAAATTTTTGTCTCGCCAAAAATGGCGGCCATTTTGAATTTTCGAATTTTTCGCAAAATTGCAAAACACAAAAATGCTTATATCTTGAAAACCGTGCTAGATAGAGCGATTTCGACGAAATTTTTGACCCACTGGGTATCTCTGCAGAGTAGCCATGCCAATTTTCAAAAAAATTTTGTCTTGCCAAAAATGGCGGCCATTTTGAATTTTCGAATTTTTGCGCAAAAATTGCAAAACACAAAAATGCTAATATTTCGAAAACCGTGCTAGATAGAGCGATTTCAACAAAATTTTTTATCTTCAGGGTATCTCTGCAGAGCACCTATCCCAAAGAGCTTTCACTTGAAGTTTCAGACCCATAGCTAATTGCTCACCTACTCAAAAAGAGTAAATGCGAATTACCTCTAAAAGTATTGCAGATAGCCAATTTTTCTCAAATAACTCATTCACCTACTTTTGGGAGAGCTTTCACTTGGTGAAGTTTCAGACCCATAGCTAATTACTCACCTACTCAAAATGAGTAAATGCTAATTATCTGTAAAAGTATTGCGGATACCCAATTTTTATCAAATAACTCATTCATCTACTTGTGGGAGAGCTTTCACATGGTGAAGTTTCAGACCCATAGCTAATTACTCACCTACTCAAAATGAGTAAATGCGAATTATCTCTAAAAGTATTGCAGATAGCCAATTTTTCTCAAATAACTCATTCACCTACTTTTGGGAGAGCTTTCACTTGGTGAAGTTTCAGACCCATAGCTAATTACTCACCTACTCAAAATGAGTAAATGCGAATTATCTCTAAAAGTATTGCAGATAGCCAATTTTTCTCAAATAACTCATTCACCTACTTTTGGGAGAGCTTTCACTTGGTGAAGTTTCAGACCCATAGCTAATTATTCACCTACTCAAAATGAGTAAATGCGAATTATCTCTAAAAGTATTGCAGATAGCCAATTTTTGTCAAATTAATCATTCACCTACTTTTGGGAGAGCTTTCACTTGGTGAAGTTTCAGACCCATAGCTAATTACTCACCTACTCAAAATGAGTAAATGCGAATTATCTCTAAAAGTATTGCAGATAGCCAATTTTTCTCAAATAACTCATTCACCTACTTTTGGGAGAGCTTTCACTTGGTGAAGTTTCAGACCCATAGCTAATTACTCACCTACTCAAAATGAGTAAATGCAAATTATCTCTAAAAGTATTGCAGATAGCCAATTTTTCTCAAATAACTCATTCACCTACTTTTGGGAGAGCTTTCACTTGGTGAAGTTTCAGACCCATAGCAAATTACTCACCTACTCAAAATGAGTAAATGCGAATTATCTCTAAAAGTATTGCAGATAGCCAATTTTTCTCAAATAACTCATTCACCTACTTTTGGCAGAGCTTTCACTTGGTGAAGTTTCAGACCCATAGCTAATTATTCACCTACTCAAAATGAGTAAATGTGAATTATCTCTAAAAGTATTGCAGATAGCCAATTTTTCTCAAATAACTCATTCACCTACTTTTGGGAGAGCTTTCACTCTGTGAAGTTTCAGACCCATTGCTATTTATTCACCTACTCAAAATGAGTAAATGCTAATTATCTGTAAAAGTATTGCGGATACCCAATTTTTATCAAATACTCATTCATCTACTTGTGGGAGAGCTTTCACATGGTGAAGTTTCAGACCCATAGCTAATTACTCACCTACTCAAAATGAGTAAATGCGAATTATCTCTAAAAGTATTGCAGATAGCCAATTTTTCTCAAATAACTCATTCACCTACTTTTGGGAGAGCTTTCACTTGGTGAAGTTTCAGACCCATAGATAATTATTCACCTACTCAAAATGAGTAAATGTGAATTATCTCTTAATAGTATTGCAGATAGCCAATTTTTCTCAAATAACTCATTCACCTACTTTTGGAAGACCTTTCACACACGAAAATGAAAAATTGTGAATATCTCGGAAAAGCTATTTCTTCTGCTTTAATGCTCAGCGGGAGATACACACCACGGCAGTGGTCTTGACAAAAATTTTTGTCTCCCCAAAAATGGTGACCATTTTGAATTTTCAAAGTTTTTGCAAAACACAAAAATGCTTATATCTCGAAAACCGTGCTATATGGAGTGAACTCAACAAAATTTTGGACCTGCTGGGTATCTCTGCAGAGTAGCCATGCCAATTTTCAAAATATTTTTGTCTCGCCAAATATAGCGGACATTTTTAAGTTTTTTATTTTTTGCAAAACACAAAAATGCTTATATCTTGAAAACCGTGCTAGATAGAGGAGACTGCGCTGACTTTGGTTGCCACAACAGTATAAGGCTAGAAACGAAGCATTTTCTTAATACTTTAGCACTCACCTTTATATCCTTTTCGGGACGCTTTGTTTTTGCTATGCAAAAACATTATCTTTTTTTTTGCGAGCGATCCTCTAGTTTAAATCTTTATTTCAGAGTTCAGACGCGTATGGAATGGTACATAGAAGAAATACACAAAAGCAACACATAAGATATGATTAGTAAGAAGTATGTAAAGCATTTAAAACAGAGCAATTAATCCTATGTGTACATAAAACTAGAAATGCAATCAGTTCTGTCCAACAAAAGCAGACATGTGACTACACATAAAAACTTTTAGTCCACAACCTTAAAAGGCCCTCACTGACTTAGTGGTTAGCAAGAGTGGCATCCAACCACAGGCAGTCACCTCTGTGTGGGTTTGACTCTCACAAGTGGCAATGCTGATAAACTAACCCAGTGTGACCCTGGCTGTTGAATGGGACGTAAAACACCTACTTTGACTTTGTCCCCAACCTTTAAAGTTTATAACATTTTGGTAATTGTACAGTAAATATAACTTTTTGGGTACCAAAGTAACAAGCGATAACCTCTGCCACACAAACCTCTGTTATCAAATTACTTCTGACTTTAGTAAGACAAAGAATCCTAATTTTTGTCAATTGTGCATCAAGGGCCCAAATGTTTTTACAAAAATCTAGCAGTTGAAATGAATTTGCTGCAAATCGGTAAAATAGAAGTTGGTTTTCATAGTATTAAATTTCACATTTCTTACGTTTTCATTTATCTTTGCATACACAAATGACATGAGAGATTGACTGGATGATGTATCAGGTACTGTAATGTTGGTTCAGGAGCCATGCATATAAGATCAAAAGGAAGAAGAGCAGGAACATTGATCAAGTATTTATCATGCATTTTTTTAAGGGAAAAAGGAATTATATACAATTGCTTGTGAGCGCTTAAATGACAAAGAGGCTATAGTTCCAAAATGATAGTCTGATTTTAGAAAGTGACAGGAAACATGTGATTCTGTTTTGCAGTTCGAGATTGACAGAATACCTGGCCAAAAGAAACCAGTCTTCTGCCCTGTTTGTGGATTAAAGTACAGCGATCGTCGTAACCTTCGTTCCCACTTGATCAGAGCACACAATCAGGGCGAGCCATCCTTCAGGTGTAAACATTGCGACTTGACTTTCCTGTGGAATTCTCAATTTTATAGGCACAAGAAAGTCTGCCCTCCACCCAAGTTGGAATAGTAAATCTCTAAGATGCCTCAGAGTGTCCTTTGATGAACATGTAAGAAGTCCTGCCCTGCACCCCCTGTGTTGAGAATAGCATATGACTGTATAAGATGTGTCAAACTATCCTCTGATGAACTAGTAATATACAACCAAAGTGTGAATGGTGTATGTACAGCGTTTGCCCAACTCTCATCTTATGAAATTGTTCCATATGAACATCATTCAGGATTACACCAAAGTCTTGAAGATAGCTTGAAGGCGTCTCAAATAAACATGTAAGATAGGAAAAGCTGCCCAACACTTAAGTGAGAACTATAACTCTACATGATATCTGCCTTAAATTGTCTTCTGGTGAACTTCTGTTATATTTCCATCTGCCCTACACTGAAGTGCAAATAATATCCGTGCAAGAAGTCCTGAAGTTTCTGATGACCCTGTTATACATGAATATCTGCTCCACACTGAAGTGTGCATAGTACTTGGGCAACATGGCTTAGTCTGCTCTGATGAGTTTGTTGCATAGGAAGGTCTGTTGACCACCAAAGTGTGAAAAGTAAATTTATAAGTTGTCTTGCAGATTCTTCGTATGAAGGTATTCTATATATGTTACAGTTAATTTGTGTAATCAGGGAATTCACAAAATCCCGAAAACTTTAGTTGACTTTTTCATTAAAAGATTAAAAGAGTTCAGTCTGCTGTATCAGCATTGTCAATTACAATTAGCAGGAACTGAAGAGGGAATAGATCCTATCAAAATGGTGTAGACCACAAATCAGCTCGGTAAGGCTGATCAATTGGAAGTACTTGCTTTGTTTATTTGAGGAAGTAGCTGTTGTTGGAGACGATCGATAAAGTGTCATGTAATCCTAAGTAGTTTAATTGTAACAATAATATGCAGTAAAGGTTTTGAAGAGACAACAAATAATAGTCATTCAACAAAATTTACCATTCATAGGTCATTTAATAAAAGCTACCATTCTTGGGAAATCTTCTATCACAATAAAAAATAAAATTTTTGTCATTATTTTAATATTTTATTTGTAAGTACATCTTTTGCATATTCATATGATTTCATAGTGTTACAAACATGGTCCTGAATAAAGATAATAAAGAAGTTTTTTTTTTGTTCAATAAATGTTAGCAAAGTAAAATATGTTTAGGGATTTTACGAAATCCCTAGCTGAATTTTCAGGAATTTTGCGAATTTTCTAGAAATTTTAGGCAATTCACAAATTTCCTAGTCAATGTAGGTATTTCTCGAATTCCCTGATTGCACAAATTCCCTGTAACAAATTGTAAATAGTTCATGTCCAAGTTGCCTCAAAGAGAACTCTGATAAACTTCATATATAAAATTGTGATATAATTTTTTTTCTTCTAATTGATGATGCTTTATCGAATGTGTGGAAAGGCTGGAAGCTTGGGTGTAAAAGATTCATGGTGAAATATCAGCTGACAATTGTCTATACCACTGGACCATTTGCATGAAAAAAGAGTGGAAAAAGATGTTGGCATCTGTTTAGTTGAGAACTGTAGAAAGTAAGAATATTATTAATATAATCAACAGAAATATATTTATACATATACAAGGCTGGTCCTCTTATATTGAAATATTTGTTATCACAATAGCGTCCGTCTGTCCACATTTTGGTTTCTAGGCTCAGACTCGAAAATACTTCCGATCGATTTGAAATTTACTGGGTTATAGGACACCACATAAGATTATGTTGCTTTCAAAATCAGTGCCTTGTTGCTGGATACTATCCCTAATACCAGTTGTGCAATCTGCCTGTTTGGAGACAATAACCCCACTTTTCTTGTTCTAAAAAATCTAGGTCCTCAGTGACCTAGTGGTTTTCAAGTTTGACATCTTATCACAGGTACTCACCTCTGTATGGGTTCGACTCCCACAATTGGCAATACTGATGACTTGTCCCAATAATACTCTGGCTGTTGAACGGTACCTAAAACACCAACTTTGTTATAAAAAAATCTTGGGTCCAAAATAAATGCCTGATATTAGAAAGTGAAAGCAAAAATGTGATTCTGTTTTGCAGTTCGAGACTGACAGAACACCTGGCCAAAAGAAACCAGTCTTCTGCCCTGTTTGTGGATTAATGTACAAAGATCGTCGTAATCTTCGGGGTCACTTGTTCAGAGCACACAATCAGGGTGAACCATCCTTCAGGTGTACAAACTGCAACAGGGCTTTTGTCTGGAACCCTGACTACTATAGGCACAAGAAAGTCTGCCCTCCACCAAAGTCTGAATAGTTGATGTGCAAAATGTATAGCGTCTCCTCTGCTGAACTTATATGAAAGAATGTCAACCCTCCACCAAATTCTGAATAGTTAATGTTCAAAAGTTATCCAAAGTGTTCACTTGTAAACTTGTTATATGAGAAGGTCTGCATACTAAAGTCTGAGGAATAAATGTTCAAGATTTATTGGAGTGCCCTCTGTTGATATATGAGGAAGGTCTGCCAGCCAAAGTCTGACCATTAAATGTTCAAGATGTATGAAAGTGCCTTCTCATTGATGTCTAATATAGGGATGGGTCTGTAGGTCTGGGGTCTTGGTATCGAGAACATTTTAATAAAATATGGTGATGTGATTTTACAACCCCATTTCTCTTGTCAGCACATATGATGGTAGGAAGACTTAAAATATTGGGAACATACACTAAATCTGCAGATATTATGAGCTTTATCCCATTTTTTTGTGTGTATGCATACTGCTATAGCCATTACATAATGTGTTTGGCAGAACAGCCATGTTTTGTTTACGACACTTTATAACTTCAATCTCGCTTGTCAACATATACTCCAAGGAAAACTTAAAATATTGCAAACAAACCACAAATTTTGAAGAAATTTCACACTTTTATCTCATAGTTTTGTGCATTTGAGGACTTTCTTGCAATTTCGATGACAAAAACATCCGTGCTTGACTGGGTTGTACTAAAGCATAAAGTCTTGGAATTGCTACGGTTTGTATTGGCAACCTCCCGATCCACACAGTTTTCACATTGACCCATCCCTAGTGTAACATAACAAGGTTTGTCCACCATAATCTGCAAGATGACTCAAGGTATGATGAACTCATCAAGGTTTGATGAAGTTGTTTTGTAAATATATCATACCTGTGATCTGTGAAGGTTTTCAAAAATTGTCAAGTTAATCAAATGTTTGAAGTCTGGAGGTTGAATAGATTCATAGTAGAACAGCAAGAGATGACAAGTAACCTAAAACTCACAGCACCTAAACTTTTGTTCTGTTTTGTTACTATCAGTTCATTTTGTGACAGACACAGATATTATTGCCTGGTATGAAGGTCAATCTTCTTCATTTATTGTTTGAAGTTTATTCTGTAGAGATATCTTAATGTTTGGTCCAGAGTATCATGTGCAAGCAACACAAATATTTTAAGTGTGGTAGGTTTATTAGAAATAAGAAATGTTCCTGTTTTCTGCCCTGGCATTTGGTTTTGCATTTGTGAGTGGCAGGAAAAAAATATATTGTCAAGGCAGTATCCTAGAAAATGTGACTTGTAAGAACTTCATACTTGGTAGGGACATTGGTTAGGGAGTATAAGTTTGTTCAAATATATGGACTGGTCTACGTTGACTGACTAGCAATCCGTCCCAGGGGGTGATTGCTTCAAAATTGTTAAAATGTTTTGAATTTTAATATCTTTTCTGGGCTATATCTAGGAAACCGCAAGGTTTAGGAAGTTGATGCTTGGTAGGGACATTGGTTGGGGTTGTAGGTGTGCAACATTATGGCGTGACCTTAATTTGACCTTTGACCTTGCCATAGTGACCTTGACCTATAAAATCTTGTCCAGGCTATATCTCAAAGTCTAGAATGTATAGGAAGCTGGTATTTGTAGCGACATTGATTGAGGCGTGTAGATATGCAATATCATAGTGTGATCTTCGTGTGACCTTTGACCTGCCTTATTTGAGACATATTTCTCATATCTAAAAGATATATGGATTGCTAAAACCAATTATTATTTGTACATTTACCTTATTGTGCCATCTCCATTTATAGCTAAACTTTGATAATTTTACGGCTTCATAACTTTTTGTTTACAAATTAATGCTGTCATGTTGCTGTTGAAGTGTCTCTGTTTGATATCTTTTGAGTACATTTTTTCACGCTTAGGTGTTATTTCTCCTGCAGCTTTGGATACCTCACACTGTTCTGGAAGTCTCCTGTTCTTTTTACTATTTCACCTATTCTATATCGCATGATGTCCAACACTTTTTTCTCAGGCTGTGGGGTACGGGCATCTCTGATGATATTTTTATACTTCTTTTTATATTCTAAGGATATTTGACAGAAGTTTTATGATGCAAGAATAATTTAAATTTGACAGAATTTGGCCATTCCATGCATCTTGAAGTGGAAAATAATTGTTAAATACTAGAATACATTATTTGAATGAAATTTCAAAGCAGGTTTTAAAATTGCAGCAGAATTCAAACTTAACAATCAGTTTAGTATTGATCAATTCCATACAAAACTCCTACATCGGAACTAGATTGTAAAATGAATGCTGAGACTTTATAAGGATAACATTAGAAAATTTTGTGTTTGACATAAAAAAATAGTAACCGTTTTGTCTTTAGCTATATCTTGTCGACAGTGTTTAATAATTTTTGAAAACTTTCCAAGATAGAAAATATAACAGGAATTTTTCTTTTTATTCCAGATTTATTTGGAGTCATCAAAGTACAGCTGTCACTTGTGTTCTGCAATATATAAAGGCAAACGGAACTTAAAAGGCCATCTGCTAAAAACCCATGGTCTTGGAACACCATTGATGTGTGTCTGTGGTGACACTTTTGCTTGGAATCAGACATACTACTCTCATCGTAAAACTTGCCCCACTGCACAAAAACTTAAGATAAATTCCAACGAGTAGAGTTTTATTGTGAAAACTGTTTTAAATTGCAGATCAAAATTTGTAGATTGTAAGACTTCATTTAAGTGTGATAAAGTTGTTACATTTAACCATGATTAGATAAGAAGAAGAAAAGAGCTAGAATATTGATTTTTGTAATGCAGAAAGGCAATAACCAGATATTATTTTCTTTGCAAGTAGAACCACTTGTTATCATTTGAAAACGGCAAATATTTGGTGAATTTTATTTTAGCATCCCTTGAAAGGGGATTACTGTTTTTTAATGGGACACTTATTGGTTTGTCCCTGTTTTTCAACAGCTTATGCTGCTGTCTGCTTCCATATTTTGTAAGTGGAATATCTCAATATAAGTCCTATTAAAATAAGTTTTGGGAGTTATGATTTATAGGATTTGGGGAAATCATTTGACAGGCATAAATTTTGACCTTTAACAAGGTCACATGATCAAAAGCAATTTTTTTCTTGTACTTCCTTTCTACCGGATTTTGTCACAACATACCACATATACAACAACAGCACTTGACAAGTGCTTTAGTCACATCAAAATCTAAGTGCCAGTCAAATTTCAGATCAGATGGGCTATGATTGACTATTTGAGGGCTGATTGATTATCATTCAGTAAAAAACATGCTGAAATTGACCCTTTTGGCAACATATTGTGTATCTGCTCACTTTAAGGATCTTACATAGGTTCAGTATCTTACTGAAGTTAGAAAATTGGGTTTATATATCATCAAAAGTTGCATCCTGATGTTTATAGTTACCTTAAAATCAGCCAAATCAGGTTTCTTTGGTATGGTGTATACAGACAAAAGGGATTTGTAAAGTATCTCATTTATTTTTGGATTTTGAGTTTTGGAATGTATTGGGCGGTACATGAAATAGGAAACCATTGTCTGGTATTCCGAAAAGCACATCAAATCACACATCAGTGCACATTTATGTATATTTTACAAGGCCTTTATCCTTGGCCTTTTTTATCATTGTACAGTATACCTGATGTGGGACTCTTTATTTTTGCATTAGCAAAAGTACTTTTCCATTTAGCTGTAAAACTTGTTTATCAAATTTGTACATAACCATTATGAAAGAGGTTTTTATATTTACAAAAACATTCCCTTAATTAATACTGTGTATATTCTTGTGTTTTCTTTAAGGTTGTACTATATGTATTTAAAAATTTGGGAATGATTGATCTAATGTATAAGAACAGTATAGGGTAATATATTTATAAAATCAGTCAAGTTACATAAAATGTAAAACAGATCACAAATATTCCAATTTTTGTCAAATACCATTATCAATTAGATTCAAATGGTCATTTTACCAATCTTTGTCTGGCTCCGTGTTTATTTATATAATTATTTTGTGTTAAAAAAAAGCTCAAGGATAAAGATCATTATGACAACAGGTTTTTAGTTTGATTATTGTAGTTTTTTATCAAAACATAACTTACTGTGTATGCAGAGGTTTTGTTGTAATGCTGAAGTGGCTAAATGTTAGCAATTTACTACTTCTAGTTAAACCAACTTTGAGAAGTGTAAAGCTCGCAATTACTTTTATCTCTGTCAGTTATTTTACTTAATCTTTGAGTAAATAATCAATGGGGTAATCAATCTGCTTGATCTTAGGGCTAAATAAAACAATAGCAGTTGTTGAAGAAGCAACCTTGTGCAAAGCAGCTATGGTGCTGTAGCTGTAACAGTGCTGCAAATACAAAATTTACTGTAACTGAAACTTGACCGACCAAAATACAATTTTTGTACATACTGTGTATATCTTTATAAGTATGATTTTTAAGCTGCAGTGTTATATGCTTGCTGACAATTGGAAAACCATTAAAATACAAAAGATATATGTATGGTTGTTTACTCTTTCATTGGCCCATTAAACAAATAGTAAATGTGTATTTTAATGGCAAGTTTTATGACTTTATAGGCACATTTGATGACAGTAAAAAAATAACAGTCGCTTAACATTGATGGATGTGTTACTATTTGTTAAAAAACAAGAATTCTTGCCCAGTTTTAATGCCAAGATATGCATAATAGGCTGATAATATGAGTTTGGCTGAAGGTATTAGGATTGACTATACCTGTATTGTTTAAAATCATCATGGAGCAATGCCATTATGGCAATTTCATAAGACAATGAAAAATTTTGACTTCAAATTTTCTGGATATTTTATGAAACAAAGGATTATTTCTTTCAGTTTAAAGTCTAGTTTTTCCTGTGTGATACAGATGATTATTAGTTTTTTGGTCGAAGTTTAGTTGATGTACTATTATATACATATACATGTAATAAAGGAGATCAGTTTATTATTGTTTTTATTTCTTTGTACCAAAGCACATGCAGTGTTTTCAATTAGAATGATATGTTGTAAGCTTTCTATAAATTTTTCATTAACACATATAATAAATTAATAAAATAGAAGCATTAATTTAGCGTGGAGTAAATTTGAATCCTCTACTGGTCTTTAGTCTGAAAAGGGAGAGTCCTAACCTGAACAGAGGTATGTCCCAAGCAAGCACCAAAGAGGGGTGACTATGGTGGGTGGGTATGCTAATTGTAACAGGAAAGCCTTGAGTTTGCTTCTGAAACCCAAGATACTCTGCTGCTATTTGAGATTGAGTAGTTACCAGTTATAAATATAAAAAAGATAACATATGATGCCAACACATCACTAACTCACAGTCCTGGGCAAAAATGTATTAGGAGTATTAGGCTGGTATACACCAAACTGCTATATGACATGCTTGGATGTGAGCCCTCTTTATACTGAAGAAAATAATGAAAAGTGTTCAAAATGAGGTCAAAGATCAGGGAGTTTGGCAATTTTAGATAAAAGGTTAGTGCTGTATTAACTTGTATATGCTGGCAAAACACATACTTACAAAGCCACAATAAAAGTTGGCGAATACTTCAAAATACAAGTTGTTTTGTGTCAGATTAGATTGTGTGGTTTTCCCAGTCTCTGTGTTCACAGTGTCTGCAAAAGTTGTTTTATGCAGTTCAGGAACTTAAGACGGATCAGGCAGTTTCAACTCATGATGCTTCTGTACCTGTGGCCAATGCCCTTGTCAGTAGTCGCCTGGATTATCGTTATTCACTTTTCTGGAGTCTCTAAGTTCAATATACATAAATTACAATGTATTCAAAATAGTTCTGCTAGAATTGTATCAAACACTAGTAGATACACCAGTATAACTCTTGTTCTTATGCAACTGCAGTGGTTGCCTGAACATCACACAGTGTTGTTTATAAGTGTCTTCACACTGGTTTTCCAAAGTATTTGGCTCCGAGTTTCTTCTTATAGTAGTTCTTATAGTAGAGTAAGAAATCTAAAATTCGCCAGCAATCTAAAATTCGCCACCTCTAAAACCTTAGTTAATTTTATGAAGAAAATGATGTTTTTGTCTAAAAATTGGTATTTTTCAGTTCAAAAAGCCATAATTTACTATACGTTCAACAAATCTCACCACTATTCATTTATTTTATTAGTATTTTCACATGTGGCGAATTTCAGATATGTGGCAAATTTTAGATTTCTTACTCTACCAGGTGCAGTCAGAGGGTTGGTAATTTTCTTGTTGTACCAAGGTTTCATCCATCTAGTCTGTCAAACAGTTTGGTTATAGCTTTGCTTTTGATTCTCCCACTGTTTGGAATGCTCTTCCTGATAAGATGTGCGAGTCCTTTATTGCTTGTTCCAGATGGAAGCTTAAATGCTATCCCTAGCCCAAGGCATACTCACCTTAGTCTCAATATTTCCCTGGCTTTTTCCATGGTTCTTGACCCTTTACCATCCCTGGATGGTAAAATGTTTGACTGTTTTCTTGTACTGTTGTGTTTTAGAAACCCTTTATTAAAAGTAAGATTAGGCACTATGAAAATCTAATTAGAATAGTATTGTATAAACAAGGTACACACAGGCTGTTTATAGTTTAACCTCCCAGCATGTATCTCTGTGAAAATTAGGAGAAAATCTAACCTAAGCTAGTGCTTTGTAGGTGCAATTATCTTCCCTGTAATGGGGAACCTAGTGCAATAGGTTAAAAAAGAAGTGTTCAGAGTGGTGAAGCTTGAGTTAAAAGGGTGAATAAGAGACACAAAAGTAAAAGTTAAAGGTGATGGCTCAAAAGAAAATTATGTGGTGATAATATTCAGGTTTAATATCCAAATATTATTAAAAAAATAAAAGATCTTTAGAAGAGCCAAATAATGCCAGAATGTTTGCCATTCTCCTTTACATTTTAGGTTTATATAACTATCAAAACATGCATGAAACAATTACAATTATGATAACTGACCTAAATAAAAATAAGAACACAGTGTTAGTTCTTGTTATTCTATTGTTATTCTGTATGATCTTTCAGATAAAAAGCAAGGTTAATGTGTATATTTCCCCAAACCTGTAAAATTTTGGAATCTTGAAAATTGATCACACAATGATATAGTCACATAAACCTTTCTTCGCAAAAGTATAGCCACCTTTATTTTTATGTACTATCTATATCACTTTCCTCTGCAGTGCTGAGCCCTTTTTAATGTCTCTGGCTTTTTAATTGCGAGATCAGGCTCTCTGCCTGAATCACCGTAGAATCTGGCTTGAAGATTCATCAATGCAGAAGTATTTTTTCGGATAAGTATAAATGCATATGACACATTTATGATTTGGATAAAATAATGATGCAAAGTTACACTATCAAAGCAAATTAATATATGAGTGAATCTGTTGCTCTGCATAATGTAAACAAAATCTTATTTCTTTATATTCTAGGTGAACACAGGGTCTGCAGAGTTCGGATTTTCATGTCATGTTTGTTCTGCAACATACAAAGACAAGCGAAACCTCAAGGGCCATCTGTTAAAAATGCATGGTCTTGGAACTCCGATGACGTGTCTTTGTGGCCAGACCTTTACTTGGAATCCTGCATACTATACTCATAGGAAATTCTGTCCGGTTGTGCTGGAAGCTAAAAAATGCAAAGAATAGAGATTTACAAGACATGATCTTGGGACTCCATATTTACAAATGCAAAATCTCAGAACTCTGATTACCCATCATACATATACTATACAAAAGAAATATTGTCCATCTGTACAGTGAATTAAACAAGATTACAAGAAGAGAATTGTACCCCGATTAATGCAAGAAACATAGTGTCACCATAATTGATTACAATTTGTGTTAATCTGCACTGAGGTGTAAGACTTGAGGAAGTAAATAACATAGCAAGACTACTTTGATTAATTGGATTTTTAAAATAATATAATGTCAATAAGTTAATGCTGTAAAAAACAACTAATGTTTTGTATTAAAGTAATCAAATATTTTCTTCCGTGTTGTTGCAATATGTGAGGAGTAAATATATACAGCAAAAGTATTCTGCTTAGAAAAAAGAAAATTGTTTAAGCCAGATTATTGCAAGAAACTGTAGAGAGTGTCCACATACTTGATTACAATTTAAATTTTTCTATATTCATTTGCAATACATGAAGAAGTAAATTCACGTAGCAAGACAATTTTGATGCAATAACAAGAAAATTAATGACACATAAAGGAGTATTTTGAAAACAAGACAATGTGAATAAGCTGTTGACAATGTCATCAAACTTTAGCACTTTTCAAAATGTTTGCAAAGTTCATATTACTCATTTTGTTTGTAAGTTTGTTTACAGTACGACTCTTAAAACTACTGCATAGATGGTTATGAAACTTTTAGGGAGCATTAGAACTGTGACAAGGAAGAACTGATTCAAATTTAGGCATGATCGGGTCAATATCCTTCTAGAGCAGACTGAGTGATATACTTTGCAAAAAAAATTGCAAAGTCTGCACTCGACTCGCCGACAAGTGCTCTTGTTACTGGTAGTGTTTTAAAGTTTTCAGAGTTATTACAAGATATCAAGAGAGAGAGAACATAACCTAACTAGAAAAAAAAAATCATTCTGAAGATAAGATTGTTGCAATAATCTGCATCTCATCATAATATATTACTCAGTTGATGTGTTCTTGTATGTAGTTTGCATGATGTCAGGAAATAAAATTGACACAGGTAGACTATTTTGAATTTTTACTGCCCAGAGCATAACCCACATTATATATACATAAGCATACACACAATTTTAATCAAGGTAATTGGTTGACAAATATGAATTTGCCTTTAGCGCGTCTGAAAATATGACACAGTATCTGCTTGATGTTACAAATAAAGTGGCAGACCATTTCAGCTGTTGACAATCCACAGTTCAATTTCATAAGTTCCATACATTTGACTTTGGTTGTTTGTTATGATACCACTACCTTTGCAAGAACTAAGACCAGTTCTTTTCCAATGTCTCAGTATGACCATACAGGTTAATGCTGTAATTGTCATTCTATGTCAAATTCAAGGTGAGCTTCTGCCTCACTGAATTTGGCATCATCTTATTTTTAATATAAACATCAGCCATCCAGCTATTATACAAGTATCCTATCTATGAAGATATGAGTGGGTTAGTGCACAAACTGCTTTGCTATAAATGCACTATGCAATAATAATGAATCAGGTATTTGACAAAACTCTAGAAGTCCAAAATATCCTGGCCCATACTTTATTCAGCCTTTTCTAACTATATTTAAACTCTGACTCCAAGAGTCAACTATCAAGTAACATATAGTTCTGAAAACTGCATCCTTGTGTTTAAAGCTGTCATAAGATTTGTCCTTCCTCTTAAAGTCCAAGAGACGTAATGATAGGGATTGCCTTTTATATTTTGTCAGATCGACCAAATAAGAGAAGTTAGAGGCCAGCTATGCTGTTATAGAATGGAAATAGCCTCCACAGGATATTTATTGTTCATCTACTGGCTTCAGAAGTAACCACAAGACCTATCTTTTCAGACTGGCCATTTCTATATCCTTAATTCTGGCCTTTAGTGTTACGACTTTCTTGGTTATAGAATCTAACTAGTTTCTTGGTGTTAGACTTTCCTGTTTCAATCACCAGCACATATAAGTATGTTCCTGTCAGATTAGGGCTTATGAAAGCTTCAAATATCATTGCAAAAGGACACCACTTATTGTCCTCTCACTGATGTCTCTTTTTTGTTTAATTTCTTTAACTTGGTTTGAGCTTTCTTTGTTATGATTGCTGCTATATGTTTCACCTTGTTAAAAGATTCTAATGAAGAAAAGTACTTTTGTTGTTGCATCAAATAGATAAAGCTTCTCCGCACAAGTACTTGTTATTACTTAGTCAAAGCTATGCAAGTTAGACCAGGATGATAAGTTAAAATGTTGGAAGATTATCTATTTCATATCTATTTGTTCCAGGTCAAGTTCAATACTCAGTGTGAGAGTCTCAGCCAATTCATTGTGGCAGATTTAATAGTTCAGTACAGAGTTTCATGTTTGAGATGAAATGAATGAACAAACTATTTAATATCCTGTTTATCACCTACTGTTTTTGGAACTTCAAGACTGTTCCATTGATCAGGATTTACCTTTATCTACCACACATTCTTGTCTGTTTCAGGGAATTTATGGCCCAGACAAAAACCAGTGTGGCATATGCAGTCAGTACTTTTTGGGACAACTATTGCTGAAAGATCATCTGTTTGCCAAGCATGGTATTGGAAGGCCCCATGTCTGTGATTGTGGAAAGTCATTTATGTGGAAAACTAATTTGCAAAGGCATCAAAGGAAACAATGTTCCAGCAGAGAACTGCAAAAAGACAAAAATAACTGACAATTTTTCATTAGGCTCCTGCAGATTACCGAGATCTAAAATTTATAAAAGGGACTAATATAAGGATTATGAGTAGAAGTTTATTGTTAGTCATTAGCTGGGCGATGAAATTGGCAGTACATCATAGTGTTAAGTAATATTGTTCATTGATCATAAGTCCTTCTGTATTTCGGAGAGCCAGTGTAACTTATGAAAAAGAGTCTGGTAAATGCTGGTAGGGTTTTTAACAACTGTTGCTGAAAGATCATCTGTTTACCAAACAGTGTATTGTTTAAGGCCCTATGTGTGTGGAAAACTAATTTAATTAATATAATTGACAAAATTTTCTGCAGATGTCTGTAACAGATATTTTTATTCAAGAGGTGTAGTTAAGACAATAAGTTATGACTGAGGTACTGAATTCGGCAGCACATTGACCTCTAAATCACACTGATCGTGGCTTCTTGTATGTTTCAGAGAACCAGTGTGAGTGACAAAAAACAGTGTGGCATATGCAGTCAGTACTTAATGAGAGACCACTTACTGAAAGATCATCTGTTTGCCAAACATGGTATTGGGGAACCGAATATTTGTGCTTGTGGAAAGTCATTTCTGTGGAAGAAAAGTTTGCTCAGACATCAAAGGAAACAGTGTCCTCTGACAGTACCGTCTGTTATCAAAAGAAAGTCTTAGGAGGCAAAATTAATTAATATTTTATAGTAAGTCAGGTGCTGAAGTCAGACACAGTTGTGTGCAGAGGTTTGCAACAGATGTTGGTATTCAAGAGGCGTAGCTAAGACAATAAGTTATTTTTAGTGAGGCACTGAAGTCGGCAATACATTGTCCGTTATATCACACTGATTGTGGCTTCTTGTTTGTTTCATAGAGCTAGTGTGACTAACAAAAACAGTGTGGCATATGCAGTCTGTAATTTTTGAGAGAATAGTTACTGGAAGATCATATGTTTTCCAAACATGGTATCGGAGAACCTAATGTTTGTGCTTTTGGAAAGTCATTTATATATGGAAGAAAAGTTTGCACAGGCATCAAAGGAAGCAATGTCGTCTCGCAGTAAAGCCCGTGATGAAAAGAATGCATTAGGAGGAAATTTAATATTATGGACACAATTCTGTACAGATGTTTGAGAGAGATGTTTGTATTCAAAAGGTGTAGCTAACTCAATAAGTTATAAGTAAGGTTCTGAAGTCAGCAATGTAGTGCCCTTTATATTGAAGTTTTTCTAACCACCTTTCATGAAACTGTCCGGGCTTTGTGTCAAGTCCTGCTGTCACTATTTTCTACATACTGTCTTCTACTCCTACTCTGACACTTGCTTCTACAATACAGGCTAAATCTACCACACATAGCAACTACTGTGTACAATGTTACATGTAAACTACTGTCCAATCTCAGAAATCTCCCATGCGCATTTCTGTTAAGCAATCTCCCGATCAATGTATATGCACATGTTTGTGGTTCAAAGATTGACTCTGAAGTGGCCCTTAAACCCCAGTTCCTGCGCAACTCCTGTGCATGGGCAATCGGTAAACCTAGGAACTGACGAGGTCTGGTTTATTTCTTGCAATCATACAATAGTACGTTGATCATGGCTTCTTATATATTTCAGAGAACCAATGTGACTGACAAAAACCAGTGTGGCATATGCTCTCAGATTTTATTGGGACAGCAGTTAATGAAAGATCATCTTTTTTCCAAACATGGTATCGGGGAGCCAAACGTGTGTGCTTGTGGAAAGTCATTTATGTGGAAGAAAAATTTGCTAAGCCATCAAAAGAAACAATGTCCTCTAACAGCACAGGTTATGATCAAAGGAAAGCCGTAGGGGGCAAAATCAATATTATGAACACAATTCTGTGCAGATATTTGTGAGAGATGTTTGTGATCAAGAGGTGTAACTATAACGGGAAGTTATTATTGAGGTGCTGAAGCAATCTGTTGTCCTCTATGTCTTACTGATCCTGGCTTATTCTGTGTGTTTCAGAAAGCCAGTGTGGTTGACAAAACCAAATGTAGCATATGCAGTCTGGACTTATTGAGACAACAGTTCCTGAAAGACCATCTGTTTGCCAAACATGGTATCGGGGAACCGAATGTGTGTGCTTGTGGAAAGTCCTTTATATGGAAGAAAAATTTGCTCAGGCATCAAAGGAAACAATGTCCTCTGACAGTACACCATGTGATCAAATGTGAGCCTTCAGAGGAAACTTAATACTATGGACACAATTCTGGGCAGATGTTTGTGAGAAATGTTCGTATTCAAGAGGCGTAGCTAAGACAATAAGTTATTAGTGAGTTACTGGATCAGCAGTATGTTGACCTCTAAATTAAACTTATCATGGCTTCTTATATGTATTTCAGAGAGCCAATGTGACTGACAAAAACCAGTGTGGCATATGCAGTCAGATTTTTTTGGGACAGCAGTTACTGAAAGATCATCTGTTTTCCAAACATGGTATCGGGGAGCCCAACGTGTGTGCTTGTGGAAAGTCATTTATGTGGAGGAATAATTTGCAAAGTCATCAGAAGAAGCAGTGTCCTCTCAAAGCACACCATAGACATAGTAGTAACTAATATTATCACTAGGATTCTGTGTAGAAACCTGGCAGACATATTGGTGATCAAGAGGCCTCATAGCTGCACTTACGAGGCATTAAAAGCTATACTTTCACAAATTTCCATAGCCTGACATAAAGTTAACTGCAGAAGTATAAAAGCCCAGAGAAAAGACACAATATTTAAAGTTGAATACTCTTGTACATAAGGAAAAAGGTGGCTATATAGAGAGGAATCTATACCTTTTTAGGCGGGTTGCATGTAACCAACCCACCTATTAGGTTGATGTGTCCGACGTCCGTCCGTCCGTCTGTCCGTCAATATTTTTATTTCCGGACTCTAATTCGAAAACGCTTTGTCCAAATGAATTCAATCTTGACAGGGAGATAGATCACCATCATAGCTAAGTTGCTTTCGAAATTGGTGTAATTCCGTCTGTTTGTCCAATTATAGCATAGATACAATTATGTAACCTAGATTACAAGTTTTACATTTCTTAGCATGTCTTAACACATTTACCTTAACTGGATGCCCTAAAATTTCTTTCCTTGTTTCTAAATGTAATTACAGCAGTGGCTAACCTTATTGCTGCCTGCGCAACCCGCCTTTTGTGGCACCTCTGACCCTCTTGTTGATTTGTGTCTTGGGTAATTGTACAGTTGGAAAAAAACATGTATAATATCGCAAACTTCAACACATTGCATTTGTGAATGAAACATTTTTCTGACACTATAAGGTATGATATCATTGTATCTATTTTTCTGACACTATAAGGTATGATATCATTGTATCATTGTGGATACTATGGATTACGCATGAGTACGCTGCTGCCACAGTGTGTAGAGATTTTCTCGTTATCCCTCTAGAGGCCAGGGTATTATAGGTAGACTTCTCAAATTTGCAGGATATATTCCTATCCATAAAATCTTGCCTGGGAATATTTTTGGCCTCATTTTGAAAAACAAGATGGCCACCATGGACGTTTTTCGACTTTCAGCAAGGAGTTTTGTTAGCCCTCTAGAACAAAGGGTACTATATTTTGAGATCTCAAATTTGCAGGATGTGTTCATCATTACAAAATCTTGACTGAAAATATTTTTGGCCTCATTATGAAAAACAAGATGGCCGCCACAGGCATTTCTTTTCAGTCATGAAAAATGCTTGTATCTCCCTTATTATTGGTACTAGAGGTTGCAATGTGAAACCAACCTATGGGAAATCATGGGCTGCAAATCTTTTGATGTGGTCAGATATCCATAAAATCTTGCCTGGGAATATTTTTGGCCTCATTTTGAAAAACAAGATGGCCACCATGGGCGTTTTTCGACTTTCAGCAAAGAGTTTTGTTGGCCCTCTAGAACAAAGGGCATTACATTTTGAGATCTCAAATTTGCAGGATATGTTCATCATTACAAATTCTTGACTGAAAATATTTTGGCCTCATTTCGAAAAACAAGTGGCCGCCATAGGCGTTTCTTTTCAGTCATGAAAAGTGCTTATATCTCCCTTATTATTGGTACTAGAGGTTTGCAATGTGAAACCAACCTATAGGAAATCATGGGCTGTGAATCTTTTGATGTGGTTGGATTTGACCGTGGGCCCCTCCTTCAAGGTCAAATGAGGATAGACAGACTTAAAAGTGGCTATTACTCGCTTATTATTGGTCCTAGAGGTTTGCGATGTGAAACCAACCTATACGAAATCATGGCCTGGGAATCTTCTGGTGTGGTCGGATTTGACCTTGGGCCCCTGCTTCAAGGTCAAACAAGGATAGGCAAACTTAAAGTGCTAACAACTTGCTTATTATTGAAAAATGCTGTTTATCTTCGAAACTATATTAGTTGGCCTTTTCCGGTGGATACATCTTGTGCTTATAACTCACTTATTATTGGTCCTAGAGGTTTGCAATGTGAAACTAACCTATAGGAAATCATGCACTGCGAATCTTTTGATGTGGTCGGATATTACCTTGGGCACCTCCTTCAAGGTCAAATGAGGATAGGCAAACTTAAAAGTGCTTATAACTTGCTTATTATTGGTCCTAGAGGTTTGCACTGTAAAACCAACCTATAGGAAATCACGGGCTGGAAATCTTCTGATGTGGTCTGATTTGACCTTGGGCCCCTGCTTCAAGGTCAAACGAGGATAGGCAAACTTAAAGTGCTAACAACCTGCTTATTATTGAAAAATGCTGTTTATCTTCGAAACTATATTAGTTGGCCTTTTCCGGTGGATACATCTTGCATCTGGCCACAAATGCGTCCTTGGTCTAGTTATACCATCACGGGACACTTGAAAGCAAGATATTATGACTACAATTTTTAAAAAACAGCACTCGCAGATTGCATACTTCCACCAAGGCATGTAATAATAAATAAATGGGAAAATTTGGATTTTTATATCCAAACAGATCCATATCACTCACAAAATTTAATGGGATCTATGTTGGACCAAGACCCATCTTCTGATTTTTTTTCCATGAAGTTCCAACCAGTGATATTTGCATAATCCTGCTAACAAACAAACAAGCAAAAAGTTACGAAAATAATACCACCTTGGCAGAGGTAATCATGATTTCATAAATGTTTTTCATTGTGATGGTATTGTGATATTATCATGAACATTTGTAAATATTTTAATACTGCTTTTCATCTGATGATAACTTCTGTAATTGGATATACATGTACTAAAGTCTGAGGTTCTGAAGGCAATGATAGACACTTTATTTTAGTTGTATATAGTTGTAAATGATAAAAAACATGTATAATATCAAAACTACATTTTAAAGAATATGTTGAAGTTGTAAATAAAAAAAATCATTGCAAATAGTGACATCAGTAATCGTGATATCCTTGAATTGTTATGAGGCACTAGAACTCAAGATGTCATGCTTGCTATTTCAAAATCATGTATTTCCAAAATATTCTGTATTAATGGTAAAAGTATACCCACTGAGTATGTAGAAATTTGAAATTTCACAATATTTAAATTTGTGTACCTATCTTGCAAAAAGGTTTTAAATATATTTACCAATGATTCCTTCCCTGGACGAAATGGAATACTGAAATAATAGCAGGTTTTTAATTGTGGTGATATAATATATATACATATTATGTATTATAAAGACCGGAAGTGTGTAGTAAACGAAAACTCACTGCTGCGCATTGTTGCTAGCATACATTATAATGCGAGGGATCTGATTGTAAAAGTAGTTCCACAGACTGGTTGTAAAATGTTGCAATTCAGCAAAGATACAGTTCCTACAACAACTATATTTATTGACTGAATTAGTAGACGTTTTTGTGTTAAAATCATACCAGTCTTTGTAATAGCAATAAAGGACAACCGGCCATACTGGATACAGCCCTATTCGGCTTCATCCATTATTCCGCCCAGAAGTTTGTGATTTATTCGCCAATACAAGACTCAAACCTCGTCATTTATTGCTACATTGAAAGTCTGATGCTGCAAAGCCTATTTACACTTTGTGAAATTTGCCACACTATTTAACATTTGCCACAGTATGTGAAATTTACCTCAATGAGTGAAATTTAGCACTGTATGTGAAATTTGTCACACTATGTGAAATTTGCCACTGTATGTGAAATTTGCCACAGCATATGAAATTTACTACAGTATGTGAAATTTGCCACTGTGACAGTTTGTGAAATGTGCCGCACTATGTGAAATTTGCAGCAGTATGTGAAATTTGCCACAATATGTGAAATTTGCCACAGTATGTGAAATTTGTTTGCCACAATATGTGAAATTTGCCTCAGTATGTGAAATTTGTTGCAATATGTGAAATTTGCCACAATATGTGAAATTTACCACAGCATGTAAAATATGCCCCAGTATGTGAAATTTGCTGCAGTATGTGAAATTCATCACAGCATGTGAAATTTGCCATAGTATGTGAAATTTGCCATAGCAAGTGAAATTTGCCACAGTTTGTGAAATTTGTCCCGTATGTGCAATTTGCCACAGTACATGAAATTTGCCACAGTATGTGAAATTTGCAGCAGTGTGTGAAATTTGCTGCAGTATGTGAAATATGCCTCAGTATGTGAAATTTGCCACAGTATGTGAAATTTGCCATAATATGTGGAATATGCCTCAGTATGTGAAATTTGCCACAGAATGTCAAATTTGCTGCATTATTTGAAATTTGCCAAGGGGGCACTCAATAAAAGTAGAACAAAATACTCAAATTTGTACCTTCTTTTTCTTCTGGGGTGGTCTGTGGCCTAATCAGGTCACAAAAGCTACAAATTAAATTTTTTTTAGCAAATTTCACATATGGTGACCTATTTTATTGCACTACAATAGCTTACCATGTGGGACTGAATGCTTTACTGGTCGCCGCGAGGCACCACAACCAACGTCTAAGAAAAAAAGACATTTATACTTGGCCGTAGCCTCAGGTTGTCGTCACGTGATCTGCCCCTTATGTTACAACTTTTCTCGTTGGTCGCCGCCATCTTACAATCTTTGGGAAGTATTTACTGCCTTTTTCTTTCTATACCTCAGTGCTGTGTTATTGTTTAACGTTCCCGTTTATGTATTTCATTTATTACTGTATAAAGCCCATTCTGGCCAATTTTCAGCACTTCCGCTTTTGTAAATTGTCCTTATTTTAAGTTTTATGAACTCGCCTCGACTGGCTTTTCTTCTGCGAGTTGTTGACTCGAGGTCTACTCGCGTTTGTTTTATTGCGTTAAAGCATGTCTTCTCAAGGACGAACACACCAAACTAGTAAAAATACCTACAGCAAATGCATTTATTTCCTTCCTACCTGCAGAGAGGCAGGTAAGGTCGATGATCTGTGTGTCACAGCTAATCTTGAAAAATCTTTGTCTTCTCGTGTCGACATACATATATTGGAGGCGTTCAATAATTTTCCTGAAGATTTTCAGAAATCTTTACAAAAGCAAAGGGAGGTGGATCAGACCTCTTCTTCTGCTCACAAAACGAACGCACCCTCCAAGATCTGGACAAATCCTCGAATCCAGTAGTGCTATCGAGTCACTGGAGGTGGAGTTCGCCCCAGAACTTCAGAGGCTCCAACAAATTTCTCACCTCGACTCGTATTCTAGTCTCCTCGTAGACGACTCGGGTCAAGTTCGTAGTTCGGCCGAGGATCCCTCGAAGGGTGCCTCAACCAGCCCAAAACAATATTCACACTCTTCTAGACAATATGCTGTAGATCTGAGCTCCTCGGACCACTACTTGGACTATTCTAATGACATCCCATTCCAATATGCTGAGGAGGTGGATACGTTTCGACGCATCCTCAAGTTGCCTGAACCTAGGGAATCCTTACCTAGATCTTCAACTGTGGTCATGTGCCTTGATGATGAGAAAGGCAGGCAAAACTTAGACCAAGAGGTCCTTCCTCCATGTTGCCTCTCAATTCAATCATTAAGAATGCCTTTGATAAATTTGATCAGGACTTCCAAACAGCAAATTTACCTGAGGGTAAGTACATCCAACCACCTCCTTCCACTGTCAAGTGGTACCAGCTAGACCAGTCTTGTTATGAGGAAAATACAAGAGCTGAATACAGACTTTGCCAAGATTTGTATTTCTCCTAAGTCATCTGGGCTTCTATGGTCAAGGTTCCTCTTCCAATTCTTAAAGAATTGGAACATCAGGCAAGACAGAATTTTTCCACTCTCAATTTCGCTACTACCTTTGCCAAGACTTCCTCTTTCTGTCATGTCACTTTGGAGAAGTGTCAATATAGCGTGAAACACTTTTTAAAACAGGTCAAGTCTCAGATCAGGAAAGGTGCCGACCCTGATAAAGTAGCGAAACGTGGTTATGAGGAAGCCTATGAGTCTCTGGATCTGTGGAATAAGGCCATCCTGATCCAACACAGGGCCTTGACTTGCCTTAGTAGTCCTTGTCCCATATTCTCCAGAGAAAATTATACTCAATGGGCAATACTGGCTTGCTTAGGCTCGAAGCCGAAATGACCCTATTACAACCACACTTAGGAGAAACCAGGCTCCAAGAACCAGTTGGTGAAGGAAGACGAGGACTTCCTTCTTAAAAAAGGCACCTCAAAAGGTTTTCAGGGTTTCGGACCCTACCAGAATAAGCCCTTTAAGAACTCCGGAAGGCGTCCTTCTGGCCGTCTTCCTTGTTTAAATCATAGTTGGTGAAGGAAGGCAAGGACTTCCTTCCTAAAAAGGCACCTCAAAGATTCTCAGGGTTTCGGACCCTACCAGAATAAGCCCTTTTGTGCTCCCCACAAGAAAAGAGGCTCCTACAGGAAACGCCCATATGGGGGCATTTCCTCACAAAGCAGCACCCAGTCGTTTTTCTTCCAACAGGGGAAAACAGAACTTTAGAGGCTCCAAGGATCGTTTTTTCGACCCCACAACGGGAAGAGGGCATGGATCCCTCTTCCCAATGACTCCTTTATAGCCTCAAGCAGTCCACCAGTAGGAGGTCGCCTCCGTTCTTTCTGCAGAGACTGGCAAACAAACAATTGTTCATCCAACTTATTAAACCTTATCACCAATGGCTGCGTACTGCCATTCCTCTCAAAGCCCAACTTGGTCAGTTTTTCTCTGATAATATCAGAATACAAGGCCCTCCCAAATGACCAAGCCTTGGCCCATTGCATCCAGTCTCTACTGTCAAAGAACATTATCGAAAGGGTGGAAAATGTAAAATCTACATGTAGAAAAGTTCTAGATGGAAACTCCAGAGTCCGTTAGGACCTCCCTGATTCCAGGGGAATGGGTATCATCGATAGATCTATCAGACGCCTACCTTCACATCCCCATCCATCCTCACTCAAAGAAATACCTAAGATTTTGCCACAGGTCTCAGGTGTTCCAGTCCACCTCCCTACCTTTCGCACTGGCCACAGCCCCCCAGATCTTTACCATGATCGTAAAGGAGGTGAAGCTCATGGCCCTCTCCAGGTCTCAGACTCCACCTGGTCGACTGGCTGATCAGGTCTCAGTCACGGGAGGAAGCCCTAGTGAACACTCAGGCAGTGGTAGATCTAACCCAGTCCTTGGGATGGATCATCAATCATAGAAATCAAATGAATCCCACTCAGGTGTTTTCGTTCGTGGGTTACGAGTTCCACCTGGATTCAGCCCTTGTAAAACCCACTCAAGAGAGATGGCTCAAACTCCAGGATTTTATCCTACACCTCAAGTCAAAACATGTTTTGACTGCAAGATGTTTGATGTCTCTAATTGGGTCGCTAGCCTCAATGGAGAAAATGGTCCCAGAGGGACGACTTCACATCAAGGAGCACTGGAAATTTCCTCAACCACTGGACAGCCTCCTTCCTTGGACAGAAGCCATCTCTGCACACCTGGTTGGTGGCAGAATCCTGCAAACGTGATGAAAGGCTCACACCTTCATCCCAAAGACCACAGTATCCAACTCTTTACAGATGCCTCAAACGAAGGTTGGGGCACTCACTTAGAACCAAGTTCTACACACAGTCTGTGGTCTCCCCAGGTAAAAGGGCTTCACATAAACGTCCTTTCTGGCCCTGAGACGCTTCAAAGACCAGTGTCAGGACCAAACCGTGCTAGTTGCGACGGACAACTCAACTGTGGTGGCTTACATAAACAAACAAGGGGGAACACACTCAACGGAGATGTGTGTACTCATGTGGAGAATCATGACATGGTGCCATCATTCTCACATCACATTGAAAGCCAGGCACATTCTAGGGTGTCTGAATGTGATGGCCGACCTACTTTCCAGGTCGAATCAGGTACAGTCAACCGAATGGTAGGGGTGTCACGACTAACCGACTAATCGACAACGGTTAGAATAGTGCTATGTACCGGTTTCGTTTTTTAAAGTAAGAATAATCGCTCAATGTAGTAAAAGATGGCAGAAGGTGTAAATCCATAAAATATATCCATATTGTCACATAAAATAAGCTAAAATCCCAAAACAGCCACGTTTTCTGTACTGTTTATGCATTCATGTAAAACCGGAAGTGCCATAGACCTCTTATATCGCCCACTTCCTGTCTGAAATAAACGAAGCAGAAGTCGCAGGAAAACAGCAAATTTATTAATTTTTGCAGGTTATATACATATATTTATATCCCCAGACGAAAGTCGGGGATATATTGGATTCAGGTCCGTCGCGCCGCCGCCGCCGCCGCCGCCGTAGAAATTTCCTTGTGGACGCGATAACTCAAAAACAAATTAATATTTTTTTTTCAAACTTGGTACACATGTTAAGGGTGCCCAAAGGAAGATCCCTATTTTAAGGTGACCTTGAACTCCCAGTAAAAAAGAACTTATGGCCACCTTAAGGTCAGAAATTGGACTTTTGGCCACTTAGAGCCCTGTAGGTCACAAACTATGATGCTCAGCTGGCTGAAATTTTACCTGACAACACATTAATATGTTCTTAGTACATGTGCCGAAAATCACGACTTTAAGTTGAGGAGAAAATTGTCTTTGAGGCCCATAAATACCCCCACTTAGGGATTTTTTGCTATACTTTTCACATATTTTGCCCTATAATTTGGAAGTGGTAATTCTGATGAGTCTCAAACTGTGCTAGGTATAACTTTGATATGTAATCCTTGTCTGTAGAAAATTTTAGGGCTGTAGGTTTACCCAAAGGGGTCGACTTAAGGTCTCAAAAGTGCCCACAGAGACCCAATTTATGCACTTTTTGCCACTTTCAAGCACTGTAGCTTTAAAACTATGTCTCTCATCTAAGTTAAATATCATCTGGGAATATATCTATGTGTTTTCTTATATGTGCCCCAACATTTAGGCCTTTAATAGACAGTTAACCTGTGTATCAGGACCATAAACACCCACCCGAGTGACCCTTATAAGACATTTTTCACATCTTTTTCCCTGTAACTTGGAAATGGTAAGTCTGAGAAGTTTCAAACTGTATTAGATATATATTCTGTGTGTAATCTTAGTATGTAACAGATTTTAAGTCTGAAGCTTTAATTTTGAAGGTCAAATTGAGGTCTCTAAAAGGCTCCCAAAGACCCAATATTTGGACTTTTTGCTACTTTTAAGCCCTGTGACTGTCAAACTATGTGACTGATAGAGCTCAAATCCTATCTGGGAAGATATTAGTATGTTATTTATATATGTGCCAAAAATTAAGGCTTTAAGAAGACATTTAACCTGTGTATGAGGACCATAAATCCCCACCCGAGTGACCATTTTTAGACATTTTTCACATATTTTGCCCTGTAACTTGGAAATGGTAAGTCTAAGAAGTTTCAAACTGTATTAGATGCATATTCTATGTGTAATCTTAGTATGTGACAAATTTTAAGTCTGAAGCTTTAATTTGAAGGCCACATTTAGGTCTCTAGAAGGCCCCATAAAGACCCAGTATTTGGACTTTTTGCCAATTTTAAGGCCTTTGACTGTTAAACTATGTGACTGATAGAGCTGAAATCTCATGTGGGAATACATTATTATGTTCTTTTTACATGTGCCAAAAATCAAGGCTTCAAGTAGACATTTAACCTGTGTATGAGGACCTTAAACACCCACCTGAGTGACCCTTTTAAGACATTTTTCACATATTTTGCTCTGTAACTTGGAAATGGTAAGTCTGAGAAGTTTCAAACTTTATTAGATACATATTCTATGTGTAATCTTAGTATGTAACAAATTTTAAGTCTGAAGCTTTAATTTGAAAGCCACATCGAGATCTCTAAAAGGCCCACAGAGACCCAATATTTGGACTTTTTGCCACCTTTAAGCCCTGTGACTGTTAAACTATGTGATTGATGGAGCTGAAATCCCATCTGGGAATGCATTATTATGTCCTTTTTACATATGGCGAAAATCAAGGTTTTTAGTAGACATTTAACCTGTGTATGAGGGCCATAGACACTCGCCCAAGTGCCTTTTTGGACATTTTTTCCGTATTTTGCCCTGTTATTTGGAAATGCTTAGTGTGACAAGTCTTAAACTGTATTATATATAATTTTTGTTTGTTATGTATGTCCCCCAAAAAGTTTCAGATCTGTAGTTTAATTGCTAAGGTCTCTAACAATTGTAAAATGCCCACAGAAACCCAATTTATGGACATTATGCCACTTTAAAGCCCAGTAACTGTCAAACTATGTGGGTTATAGAGCTGAAATCTTTGAATTTTTAAAAGGAAATGCCTGTCTATTTAAATTTTGAATATTAATAATGTTATGGCTATCTTAGTCTTTTAAGAACTTATTTTTGTGTGTTATACCTCTGCTTGCTGAGTTTTTAACTTTTTAAAATGAAACTGGTTAAACGCCGGTTAAACATATTCAAGTAGACAAAATGGACACTTTAAGTGAGCTTTAAGTCCCAATATTAATGAAATTATATCCGTATGTAGTAAAACTAGGGGATTTTTAACCCTCAACTAGCCCAGTTTTATTCAACTTGCCTCAGTTAATTTTGACACAGCTCCTACAGTTATGAACTCATTTCAGTTGATAATCACATACTTAAAATTCTCAATTCTTTTTGTATTTGAGTACACCTTTTATATAGATTGTTTGTTTACCATTTTTGCTGTAGCACTCCATCTCTTTGAGAAAACATGTAAACTGTGTAAAAAAGATGTAGAAGATGAGATACATTTTGTTTGTGTTTGTCCAGCTTTAGAGCTGATTCGTATGAAATATTTCAAAATTTTAAATATAGATAAATCTGAATTATTAATAGATCAATTATCAAGGGTATTAACTCATATGAATGTCAATATGGTTATTAATTTTATTTTTGATTTGTGGCAAGAAAGAAAAAGTAAATTATATTGTTAATTTTTATGTATTGAATTGCTGTCTTTATTTACTGTATCTTACCTCAAAATATGTTTGCTCTGTTTGTTATTAACTCTCTATTTAAAGTGACTTATAAGCCCATATAGGGTTGGGTATTACTTCAATAGTTTTTGCATAATCCTTGTCAACATAATACATGTCACTATAATAAACTAATAACTAAACTAAGTCCCAACCCACATCCCCCACCCGGATTCCCCCCACCCACCTCTGCTTGCTGAGTTTTTCACTTTTTAATATGAAACTGGTGAAACATATTGAAGTAGACAAAATGGACACTTTAAGTGAGCTTTAAGTCCCAATATTAATGAAATTATATCCTTATGTAGTAAAACTAGGGGATTTTTAACCCTCAACTAGCCCAGTTTTATTCAACTTGCCTCAGTTAATTTTGGCACAGCTCCTACAGTTATGAACTCATTTCAGTTGATAATCACATACTTAAAATTCTCAATTCTTTTTGTATTTGAGTACCCCTTTTATATAGATTGTTTGTTTACCATTTATGCTCAACCCACATCCCCCACCCGGATTCCCCCCACCCACCTCTGGGACCTCCAGCTATATTGAGTGACACTAAATAAACAAAGGTATTTAATGATATCAGATGAGAAACAAAGAACTCAATGGGGTTGCAGATCTTGTGTAATAGTGAGAGAGGTGTGGAGAAGGGGAGAGGGGTGGGGGTGGGAGGTGGTGGGCTTCATTACATATAACACAAAGGGGAGTCAGAACTGAGATTGTGTCACATATTTAGGTTGCATATATATGGACCACATATATAGGTATAGAGGAAATGAATAACTGAAAACAATTTGCAAATTCTAAAAATAATATAATAAAATAATAATATAAATAATTTTTTTTTTAAGTAATATTTTATTTGTGAACAAATATAGAAACAGATATGCGCTTTTGGGATTATGAATTTTAGAATGGACATTGAATCATCAATCATTTAAATACTTTGAAGGAAGATTGAAAAGTATGATGAGTTGAGTTAAAAATAATATTTTATTTGTCAACAAATATAGAAACAGATATGCTCTTTTGGGATTATTATTTTAGAATGGACATTCAATCATCAATCATTTAAATACTTTGAAAATAGGTTTAGAGTTATCATTGCAGGAAGATTGAAAATATAATTTGAGTTATGTATTCGGCGTCTGGGGATACACCATCTTCCTTGGAAGATATAAACAGAGTAGATTGATGTGCTGAAGTTCATATAATAATGGGTAATTATGTTTTTAAAAATTCCCGATCAAAACCTGTGGCGTGAGTGATGACCTGTCTGGGGATATGTTGGCGCCGAGTTGGCCCAATCTAGTTATGTCCACCCCCCTGGGGGGTGGATATATTATTTTTGCTTTTTTCGCCGTCCGATGTCCGATGTCCGGCGTCCGATGTCCGGCGTCACGCATGGTTTCCGCTCATTTAAAGGAAAAGTATTAGAGCTATTGTCACCAAATTTGGTATGCAGGCTTATTGGGTCAGTAGCTTGCTTGGGATTGCTTTTGGCTGTTGTACCTCTTTTGCTTACTGAGTAATACTTAAGTACAGCTATTTTCAGTACCCATTGGTTTCCGTGCATTTAAGCCAAAATAATTAAAGATATTTTACTACAATTTTGAATACAAGATTGTTATGTCCATAGCTCGCTTGGTATTGCATTTGGGACTGATAGCTTTGTCAGTACATGAGTAATAGCCATTTAGGTACTTCATTGTGTATTTTCAGTACTACTTTTGAGTAATTTGCTAATATCTCAGAAACCGTGTGAGATAGAGCGATTTCGTCGAAATTTTCGACCCACAGGGTATTTAAGGAATGTAATATTTGCAATTTTCAAAAAATTTTCCCCTCCCCAAAAATGGCGGCCATTTTGAATTTTCGAATTTTTGCCAAAAATGGCAAAACACAAATTTGCTTCTATCTCCTTAACCGTGCGAGATAGAGCGATTTCGTCGAAGTTTTCGACCCACAGGGTATCTAAGGAATGCAATCTTTGCAATTTTCAAAAAAATTTTCCCCTCCCCAAAAATGGCGGCCATTTTGAATTTTCGAATTTTTGCCCAAAATGGCAAAACACCAATCTGCTTCTATCTCCTTAACCGTGCGAGATAGAGCGATTTCGTCAAAATTTTCGACCCACAGGGTATCTGAGCATTGTACTCTTGGTAATTTTAAAAAAATTTTCCCCTCCCCAAAAATGGCGGCCATTTTGAATTTTCGAATTTTTGCCAAAAATGGCAAAACACAAATTTGCTTCTATCTCCTTAACCGTGCCAGATAGAGCGATTTCGTCAAAATTTTCGACCCACAGGGTATCTGAGCATTGTGCTCTTGGTAATTTTTACAAAATTTTCCCCTCCCCAAAAATGGCGGCCATTTTGAATTTTCGAATTTTTGCCAAAAATGACAAAACACTAATTTGCTTCTATCTCCTTAACCGTGCGAGATAGAGCGATTTCGTCGAAATTTTCGACCCACAGGGTATCTGAGCATTGTGCTCTTGGTAATTTTCCAAAAATTTTCCCCTCCCCAAAAATGGCGGCCATTTTGAATTTTCGAATTTTTGCCAAAAATGGCAAAACACTAATTTGCTTCTATCTCCTTAACCGTGCGAGATAGAGCGATTTCGTCGAAATTTTCGACCCACAGGGTATCTAAGGAATGCAATCTTTGCAATTTTCCAAAAATTTTCCCCTCCCCAAAAATGGCGGCCATTTTGAATTTTCGAATTTTTGCCAAAAATGGCAAAACACAAATTTCCTTCTATCTCCTTAACCGTGCCAGATAGAGCGATTTCGTCAAAATTTTCGACCCACAGGGTATCTGAGCATTGTACTCTTGGTAATTTAAAAAAAATTTTCCCCTCCCCAAAAATGGCGGCCATTTTGAATTTTTGAATTTTTGCCAAAAATGGCAAAACACAAATTTGCTTCTATCTCCTTAACCGTGCCAGATAGAGCGATTTCGTCAAAATTTTCGACCCACAGGGTATCTAAGGAATGCAATCTTTGCAATTTTCCAAAAATTTTCCCCTCCCCAAAAATGGCGGCCATTTTGAATTTTCGAATTTTTGCCAAAAATGGCAAAACACAAATTTCCTCCTATCTCCTTAACCGTGCCAGATAGAGCGATTTCGTCAAAATTTTCGACCCACAGGGTATCTGAGCATTGTACTCTTTGCAATTTTCCAAAAATTTTCCCCTCCCCAAAAATGGCGGCCATTTTGAATTTTCGAATTTTTGCCAAAAATGGCAAAACACTAATTTGCTTCTATCTCCTTAACCGTGCGAGATAGAGCGATTTCGTCGAAATTTTCGACCCACAGGGTAACTAAGGAATGCAATCTTTGCAATTTTCTAAAAATTTTCCCCTCCCCAAAAAATGGCGGCCATTTTGAATTTTCGAATTTTTGCCAAAAATGGCAAAACACAAATTTCCTTCTATCTCCTTAACCGTGCGAGATAGAGCGATTTCGTCAAAATTTTCGACCCACAGGGTATCTGAGCATTGTACTCTTGGCAATTTTTTAAAAAATTTCCCCTCCCCAAATATGGCGGCCATTTTGAATTTTCGAATTTTTGCCAAAAATGGCAAAACACAAATTTCCTTCTATCTCCTTAACCGTGCGAGATAGAGCGATTTCGTCGAAATTTTCGACCCACAGGGTATCTAAGGAATGCAATCTTTGCAATTTTCAAAAAATTTTCCCCTCCCCAAAAATGGCGGCCATTTTGAATTTTCGAATTTTTGCAAAAAATGGCAAAACACCAATCTGCTTCTATCTCCTTAACCGTGCGAGATAGAGCGATTTCGTCAAAATTTTCGACCCACAGGGCATCTGAGCATTGTACTCTTGGTAATTTTTAAAAAATTTTCCCCTCCCCAAAAATGGCGGCCATTTTGAATTTTCGAATTTTTGCCAAAAATGGCAAAACACAAATTTCCTCCTATCTCCTTAACCGTGCCAGATAGAGCGATTTCGTCAAAATTTTCGACCCACAGGGTATCTGAGCATTGTGCTCTTGGTAATTTTTACAAAATTTTCCCCTCCCCAAAAATGGCGGCCATTTTGAATTTTCGAATTTTTGCCAAAAATGACAAAACACTAATTTGCTTCTATCTCCTTAACCGTGCGAGATAGAGCGATTTCGTCGAAATTTTCGACCCACAGGGTATCTGAGCATTGTGCTCTTGGTAATTTTCCAAAAATTTTCCCCTCCCCAAAAATGGCGGCCCTTTTGAATTTTCGAATTTTTGCCAAAAATGGCAAAACACTAATTTGCTTCTATCTCCTTAACCGTGCGAGATAGAGCGATTTCGTCGAAATTTTCGACCCACAGGGTATCTAAGGAATGCAATCTTTGCAATTTTCCAAAAATTTTCCCCTCCCCAAAAATGGCGGCCATTTTGAATTTTCGAATTTTTGCCAAAAATGGCAAAACACAAATTTCCTCCTATCTCCTTAACCGTGCCAGATAGAGCGATTTCGTCAAAATTTTCGACCCACAGGGTATCTGAGCATTGTACTCTTGGTAATTTTTAAAAAATTTTCCCCTCCCCAAAAATGGCGGCCATTTGAATTTTCGAATTGTTGCCAAAAATGGCAAAACACTAATTTGCTTCTATCTCCTTAACCGTGCGAGATAGAGTGATTTCGTCGAAATTTTCGACCCACAGGGTATCTAAGGAATGCAATCTTCAAAAAATTTTCCCCTCCCCAAAAATGGCGGCCATTTTGAATTTTCGAATTTTTGCCAAAAATGGCAAAACACAAATTTGCTTCTATCTCCTTAACCGTGCGAGATAGATCGATTTCATCAAAATTTTCGACCCACAGGTATTTCAGCATTGTATTCTTGGCAATTTAAAAAAAAATTTCCCGTCCCCTAAAATGGCGGCCATTTTGAATTTTCAAATTTTTGTCAAAAATGGCAAAACACAAATTTGCTTCTATCTCCTTAACCATGCGAGATAGAGCGATTTCGTCGAAATTTTCAACCCACAGGGTATCTAAGGAATGTAATCTTTGCAATTTTCAAAAAATTTTCCCCTCCCCAAAAATGGCAGCCATTTTGAATTTTCGAATTTTTGCCCAAAATGGAAAAACACAAACTGGCCTTAACCGTGCAAAATAGAGTTATTTCGTTGAAATTTTCGACCCATAGGGTATCTAAAAAATGTACTCTTGGCAATTTTCAAAAAAATTTCCTTTTCCCAAAAATGGCGGCCATTTTGAATTTTCAAATTTTTGCCAAAAATAGAAAAACAGGAATTTGCTTCTATCTTCTTAACCGTGCCAGATAGAGTGATTTCGTCAAAATTTTCAACCCAACCAATGCAAAAAGGCATGAAGCTGAAATAATTTACATCTACACTAACAAATATTTAAGCATCATTGATATATTTTACAAATGAAACAGGGTCTTGTAAGACTACTGTACAATTTGGGCAAAAGGTTCATGGGTGGACATTACACATGATAATGTGTGTTCTTCTATGCTATCCTGTTTCTATTCGCATCTACTATCAACAGGGCGGCCGATTTCTAGTTTCATTTTATTTCACATATTTATGGTTTTCATTGCTTTTCACAATCTAAAACTTAAGATTATTGGTTGTTTTATAAATTCGGCGGTTATTCGGTGTTGGCACGAGTAGTACTTACCGATTAGTATTTGGAGTCGTGACGTCCCTTCCGAATGGTCACTACATCCACAGGTGTTCAAACAGATCTGCCAAAGGTGGTTCACTCCCCACGTGGACCTATTCGCCACTTATCTGAACCACAAGCTTCCACTGTACGTGTCCCCTATCCCAGACCCGAAGGCCTGGGACATAGATGCTCTAAACATAAACTGGACGGGTCTCACTGCCTATGCTTACCCTCCAACGGCTCTCCTTCACAGGGTGATCCAAAAAATCAGGCAATGCAATTGTCTGATCATACTAATAGCCCCAGGCTGGCTAGGGATGCCCTGGTTTTGGGACCTAGTGCAGCTCTCAACAGAGATCCCACCGCAGCTCCCGGTGTCGACAACACTCCTCAAGCAGTCCCACAACTACGTGTTCCACAGCCACCCGCAGCACCTCAACCTCCACGCCTGGTATCTAGGAGTGGACAACTCCAAGAACAAGGCTTCTCTGTGGAAGTGGCAGAGAGAATTGCTGCACCTCAGCGGTCATCAACAAGGACCATCTACAAATCAAAGTGGGCCCTATTTGAAAAATGGTGCAGAGAAAATTCGGTGGATTTCTCCACTCCATCTGTGAAACAAATCTCAGATTTCTTGATGTATCTGTACCAAGACCTAAACAGGCGTCCCTCCATCATTGATGGTTACAGGACTACCATTGTTGACACCTTGGGCCCATCGGGCCAACATATTGCTCATAATGAGGACCTTGATAGGTTGCTCTCCAGTTTCCACAGGGATCGCCCCAAAAGTTCCAGAAATCTCCCCAAGTGGAACCTTTCTGTTGTTCTCAATGAGCTCACAAAGCACCCTTTGAGGCTATGAAAGACACAGACCTCAAACATCGCACTCTCAAAACTGCTTTCTTGCTAGCTTTGGCCTCCTGCAAGCACCGCAGCGAAATCCATGCCTGGGTTGCAAACAAAGTATCTAATCAAGGCCACTGGGAAAAGGTCTCCTTGTTCCCTTCTTCTGACTTCATAGCCAAAAACCAACTTGCAAGAGAAGATTCTCAAAGTGTGTCTCCGGTGACTATCCCTGCTTTGACTACCATTGTGGATAGACAGTTCAAGAAGACAGGACCCTGTGTCCAGTGCGGGCCCTGAGGTACTATCTGGACCGAACCAAGGACCTAAGAGGTTCCCGGTCCCTCCTTTTCATTTCCTTCAAAAAAGGACATACATCAGTCATCAGACATACTCTCTTCTTGGTTGAAACAAACCATCCTACTTTGTTATAAACAAGCAGACCAGCAAGCCTTGGATTTAGTCCACGTCAAGGTGCATGACATTCAGGCCTTCGCAGCCTCTAAGGCGTTTTACGGTGGGGTATCGGTGGACCAGATCATGCAAGCCTGTCATTGGAAAGCTCACAACACTTTTACCAATTTTTATCTAAAAGACCTTACTTGGTCGGACAATGACAACAATCTGTATTTGGGACCAGTAGTAGCAGCACAACAGGTCCTAGACCCTTCTCCTCAGTCCAGTCATCCTCGGAAAGAAAGGAGGGGGGGGGGCACATCCGCTACAACCAAGTCTTCAGGAGTCTAAGCCCAGGGTCTAGGTATACGTCTACCTCATCAGGGTGTATCCGGTAAGGTCTATCTAATCTTTAAATCATTATAATTGTACATTGTATTAAGGACCTTAAGGTTGTCATTTTAGTCAGTACCCGAGCCTTAAGCTCAGGTTCTTCCGTGATCGTCCTTGGGACTGACCCCGTCTGTGTATCTAGGGTACACATCTCCTTCTCGTCAAACACCCTGACAGTTTTTTAGCACTGTCATTTATTCAGGTTTTTGGCTTCTACAGGCCCGGTCTTCGGGATTGGGGCCCTGTAGACGGGACTCAGACTGGTACTTTTGATCTTTCATTCTACTATTATTATCAAAATTCTAAGAAAAAACAGACTTATCTGCCAGTCTCAGCTTTAATCCCTCCTCCGGATGGTTGGATTCAGCATTCAGTCCCACATGGTAAGCTATTGTAGCGCAATAAAATTGAAATTTGAATTACTTAAATGTAGCTTTTATAAGCTACAAGCTTACCATGTGGGACTGAGGAGAGTCCCACCCTGCCCCCCCGCTGTATTACAGCTGAGGGGTATAGGTTTAAATCTCAACGAGAAAAGTTGTAACATAAGGGGCAGATCACGTGACGACAACCTGAGGCTACGGCCAAGTATAAATGTCTTTTTTCTAAGATGGTGGTCGTGGTGCCTCGCGGCGACCAGTAAAGCATTTAGTCCCACATGGTAAGCTTGTAGCTTATAAAAGCTACATTTAAGTAATTAAAATTTTCAATTTTACACTTCTTGCACTGGTTAGAATGTAAAATTAAGCTTAATATTTTGGGTTCTTTGTCCCACTGTTTGGACTGCATCTTTAGTTGGGAAGTATTTGATGCAATGTCTTAATAAGGTGCACAGGTAAAATATTGATTGTCATCATTATAACACCAGGTTGCAAACATAGTGTTGTGAAATGTTTTGGGAAAAACTATGACATTACATATTGGACAATAATACAAAACTAATACAAATTTGTAAATAATAGAAATAAATGACACCATGCAAAAATTGAAACAATGGATGTTAAAAAATATTTTGCACAAGTTAAATATTTAAACTAGAAATCACTCGTGGAACCCAAACTACACCCGGAGGGGATGTACAGATAATGTTTTTCAGATCTTAATCACTCTTTCCGTTATAAAGATCCATTCATTACTTTTAGAGTTGTCACAAACAGACAAAGAAACAAATGCATCCAAAAGATAATCTCCTTGTGGAAATATTAACATAGAATGAAATGGAAAAACACCAATTAAAATGCTGTGATCTAACACCTTAAATGTTTAGATTAGGTGGCCAGGTGAACTCCTCAGGTATATGATAAGCTCACACTAAGATTTGTCTTCAAGTAAATAAGCTAAAAACTGTAAGTGTACTTGAATAGGTTATATATTTGGATAAGACCATCATGATGACCTATCATTCATATATTAGCACTTTAAAATACATGCATGTATTAAAATGTATGCGCACCATATAATTGAAGATGTGCAATACAGTAAGGTAGGGTATGAGAGACTTACAAAAAGGCTTTAGACCCACAAGGTAGTACTGTGAAAAGTGTAAACTCTGACAATATATTTTTCGATGCCTGGTGAATTACTGTTCAGGTTTTTTTGCGGAAAATAAAGCGTGAGTAAATGTAAAAAGTGTTCTGTTATGTTAGCTTTATCAGTAGACTTACTTAAGGCTCAAATTTGCATGATATCTTTTCAAACATGCACACAGATATTTGGTATTTATCAAGCACTCATAGTAAGAGATAGAACCTCATAGTAAGAGATAGAACCTAATCAGACAGAAATCTTTCTCTTAACTGTATGCTGCTTTAAAAGTCAGTACATGTATGAGTACATTATAGAAACCGAAACTCCACTATCTGAACTGAAAACTTTCCCTAACTGCAAAGAAACTTGAGCCTTCCGCAAGGCTACTTAATCAGTTACTGTACAGTGAAGGTGTCCTAACTTCCAAGTCCGTTTCTTTCCCAATGATTCCTTTCTAACTGAAACCTAATTAAGAAGTTACTGGACTATTATTTTGTAATTACCTGGTTGCTACCTGTTTTCTGTGATATTACAAGGATTACAGTTAACTGAAACCAACCAGTTCACATTAGGCTATCAGTGAACCAGCTGAGATGTTTGGGAAACCCTACTGGCAAAGCACTTTCTGCATATTTTCTTTGATAAAGTTGTGTTAGAGAAAAACAAACACATGTCATGATCTAAAAGGTTTACTTACAAATCAGCTGTAGCTCATGTCATTGATATCTGCGCTGGAACTTGTTACCCAATGATATTTAATTTTGTTGAATTTACCTACTCAGACTTTTGAGCCAGAAATTTATGATGTACAGAACTCTTAACAGGTGTTGTTATTTCTTATTTTCATTCCAGGCATATGCAGAAGCTTCAAAGTTCAGATGTCACATATGTTCTGCAACATACAAAGGAAAGCAAAACCTAAAGGGCCATCTGCTGAAATCTCATGGCCTTGGAACTCCAATGACATGCGTTTGTGGCCAGACATTTGCTTGGAGTCCAACTTACTGTACTCATAGAAAAACGTGTCCAGTTGTAAAGCAAGCTCAACAAGGGACCTGAGTAGTTGACATTTATAACAAGACTAATCTTGATATACTGTAACACATTCTCTCATGAGATATTGTTTTACTTTTTTTTTTAAAAAAAACCCTCACTGACAACCTAGCTACACATATCTGTACTTAACATATTAACTTGATTGTATTTTTCAAGAAATATTCTTAAATATGTATAACTGTAGATGTTATAGTTTTTAAATATGTATGTATGACCAATATGCATTATATAAGTACATGTATTACAATTTCACATATAGTTTTCTGTTATTTCCCAGAATTTCTTGCGGTTTCTGACACAACTTTAGGAGTTTGTTTTAGGTAAACAATATTACCACACCACAATGGCGTGTACTGATGAAAGTCTTCTCAAACTCTTGCAGTAGAAATATCAGATAACACTTTCTAAGAGGTCTTGTTTCTCTTGTTACTGTATTTTTTCAGATTATATTGAAAAGAGCAGTTAAATGTTAGGCATATTTAAAATATTGTTTAGTACTTTGCTATGCCATAATGACATTGAAAATACTTTTAAAGAAATATGTGTGGTTAAGATAGATCAGTATACATTGTTAACATAAGGTAGTTAAGACTGGTAATTGAGTTCAGGTAAATGATGTGTTACTTAAGTTTCATGTACAAAGTGTACTTTGCAAAAGGGTGTATTATAATCATGGAATCTCTGTAATTATATACTAGACTCTAATAAGACAGTTTGTTACACTTCCCCAAGTTCCCTGTCTTGTTTCAATTGCCATTATGTTTTTCTAAAGTTTCCTGTGAATGGTTTTGGGTAGATTTATTCTTTCTTTTAAACAGTTTTGGCTATTGACTGCATTCCCAGTCGAAAGTCAAGGGATACACTGGATTTAGGGGTTTACAGTAAAAGTTTTCCCAGGTGCATGGTAACTTAAAATTGCATCATCATTAATGTTTTATAAGGTGCGATCAGACCGGTATGATGGTTGGTTTGAGGAGTGACGTGTATAACACTGTTATGAGTCAAGTGATTCCAAATACATCTATGTTTCCTTGTTTATTTGTATTGTATCTATTAACGACAGCCACTTTCAAGGTTAAAGAGTGCATCAATCACAACAGAGTCAAAAGTTGAATACTGGTATCAGGTTCCCATTAAACTCATGATTTCTCCAAAATAACATCAACCTTTTATGATATAAATTACCAACTAAGACAGATATAATATTTATGTAATTTGATAATGTCGAGTTGGTGAGGAAAAGCAAAGACAAATTATGATCTTAAAGGTTTACTTGCAAATTAGCTATAGCTCCGGTCAGTTACATCTGTTCTGGAACTGGTCATCTAAGGCCATATATTTCATTATGATCTTAAATTTACCCACCAGGACTAGACTTTCACCAAGTCCTTTTGTCTTTTTCGTAATATATGGGCACTGTATGACTTTTTGGAGATACAGCCAGCTTTTCGTTTTGTATTTTCAGAGATTATCCCAATTTACTCCAGAATGCTGGAGGTATAATGAACTCCTGTAAGTTTCCAATCTAAATTTAACTTTTTAAGTCAATGATCAACACTAATGCAAAGACTTGGAACAAATCTACACCAGGACTTTAGAACCAGGAATTGATGTAATATTGATAAAATAGAACTCTAACAGGTGTTGTGTTATTTCTATTTTCATTCTAGGCATATGACGAACCTTTAAAGTTCAGATGTCGCATATGTTCTGCAACATACACAGGAAAGCAAAATCTGAAGGGCCATATAGAATAGAATAGAATAGAATAGAAACATTTATATAGCGCAAAATTGATGCAACATCCTCTAATGCGCTTGAAATCAAAAAGGGAAAGTCGAGGGACGTTCGAGGTCATGATCCAAGGTTAGCACCCGGCAGGTAGATGTACTATGGTGGAGGATATGCTAATCTAAACAAGTAGGTCTTTAGCTGGCTACGGAAACCTGTTATTGTTTGTTGTGATCGTACTGATTGTGGGAGTCTGTTCCATTCTATGGGGGAAGCCACTGCAAAACCTCTCCTACCGATGGCCTTTTTGTGAGAGGCTGAGGAAAGAGAAAGACGATTTCCACGTGTTAGACAACTGGTTTTGATCAAGGATGATAGGTATGTGGGTTGAGAGAAATTTATAGCCTTGAAAGTAATTAGATTGTACTTAAACAATATACGGTAAGTGATAGGAAGCCAGTGTAGTTTTTGAAGAAAAGGAGTGACATGGCTAGTTCTATCAAGTCTAAAAACAATTCTACAAAGGGCATTTTGTATCTTTTGGAGTTTAGCAACATTGTACTTACTGATGCCATAAAGTAGGGAATTGCAGTAGTCAAGTCGACTACTGATCATTGAGTTTGCAAGCAAGGCTGCAGTTTCCATACTGAGGTATTTACGGATACGTCTTAGGTCCTTAAGGTGGTAGTAGCAGGCTCGACACGTATTAGTTATGTGGTTGGAAAAGGTGTTTCCAGAGTCAAAAATTACACCCAGGTTCTTGACTGTATCAGTAGGGGAAATAGAATTTCCGAGAAGTTGAGTAGGGAATTTATTTATGAGGGACTCTCTGGCTTGTCTATCACCTATTATAATAAATTCAGTTTTCTCGGGATTGAGTTTCAATTTCACGCCAGCCATCCAGTTTTGGATACATGTGAGACACTCTGTAAGCTCAGCGAAACTGGAATCAAAATTCCTATTGTCCAATGCTAGATATATTTGGGTGTCATCAGCATATAGATGGTGGGTGACATTGAAATTGGAAACGATATTACTGAGAGGGGTTGTGTAAAGGGTAAAAAGGAGGGGGCCCAGGACAGAGCCCTGAGGCACACCATACGGAAGTGAGAACACATCTGAAAAGCTATTTCCTAATTTAACCTTCTGTTTCCGGTTTGAGAGATAGGATCTGATCCACCTCAACACAGTGCCATCAACCCCAAACCAATCACTTAGGGAATTAAAAAGAATGTCATGGTCGATAGTGTCGAATGCCGCTGAGAGGTCCAGCAGTGTGAGTGCGACAGCCTTACCAGAGTCCAACGAAGCAGCAATGTCATTCTGGATTTTCAACAGCGCTGTTTCTGTGGAATGGAGTCTCCTGTAAGCGGATTGGTTGACATTGGAGAGCCCCTCGCTATCGATATAATTATTTAACTGTTTGGCAACTACTTTTTCGATCAGTTTGGATAAGAAACTAAGGTTGGATACCGGTCTATAGTTTTTTAGGAGATTTCTGTCTAAGTTTGGTTTCTTGAGAAGAGGGGTGACATATGCTGTTTTGAAACAGTTTGGGAAACTCCCTTCTTTGAGTGAATAGTTTATAATATTGGTGATTGGAGTGACCAAAATGTCCGCACACTCTTTGACTAGTGCGGTAGGTATTGGGTCCAGGTCGGATGATTTGGTGTTGGATGACTTTAGGATTTTGAGGATGTCATCCTCAGATACAGGCTCAAAAGAGGTCAGGGCAGTGCTATTACTCTTCGGTATTGTGAGGGAAACAGGCACTGATGACTCTAAAGCAACTCTGATTTTCACAATTTTGTCACTGAAAAAATGACCGAAAGTGTTAGCTAAATCAGTAGGACTAATATGATCGGGTAGGATGATAGTTGAGGTTTTGTGCAAGATTTTCTTGAAAGTGTTCCACAGAGCCTTGGGGTTACCATTATTTTCAGCAATGACAGTGGAATAGTGCCTGCGTCTTGATTGTTCCAGACTTGTTTCTAATGGATCTAATGTTTATTAGACTCCCAGTTAGAAGGCTAGTATTTGGGCCAGGATTTATACTGACATCCCCTGAGAGGATCAACAAGATGGACACCCATGGGCTGACATGTTTATATGAATGTGTTACCCTACGAATATGTCCTTGTATAGCCAAAAAGGCATAATTGACCTCATTGAGACATGGGTGAATGCCAGAAGCAAAAAATATGGTTGAATAGGTGGGGAAAGAAAAAGGCAGACTTGAGGCAACAGGAATTGGTGTTGTAGAAGGGTTGTCAGTGGTGGTATTGGTTGCTCGAGCAACCAGCAAAAAGTAAAGACAGAGCCAGAAAGTGCAATGCATGTCCAAAAGAAATACCAAAAAAAAGAAAACTAGAAAAAGATGAACCTACCTTTCCTGTGTACCCACCTGTCTAAACAGCAAACCATAGATAAGTAAGTTTAAGAACACTAAAAAGATTGGTGCAGGATTAGTATGGACAAGGTGTGATATTGTTTGGTTGTAATTTTATTTAAGTTATTGGGTTAACTAGTTATGGTGAGAAATGGACAAGGTGTGATATTGTTTGGTTGTAATTATGTCCACCCCCCTGGGGGGTGGATATATTATTTTTGCTTTTTTCGCCGTCCGATGTCCGATGTCCGGCGTCCGGCGTCCGGCGTCCGATGTCCGGCGTCACGCATGGTTTCCGCTCATTTAAAGGAAAAGTATTAGAGCTATTGTCACCAAATTTGGTATGCAGGCTTATTGGGTCAGTAGCTTGCTTGGGATTGCTTTTGGCTGTTGTACCTCTTTTGCTTACTGAGTAATACTTAAGTACAGCTATTTTCAGTACCCATTGGTTTCCGTGCATTTAAGCCAAAATAATTAAAGATATTTTACTACAATTTTGAATACAAGATTGTTATGTCTATAGCTCGCTTGGTATTGCATTTGGGACTGATAGCTTTGTCAGTACATGAGTAATAGCCATTTAGGTACTTCATTGTGTATTTTCAGTACTATTTTTGAGTAATTTGCTAATATCTCAGAAACCGTAAGAGATAGAGCGATTTCGTCGAAATTTTCGACCCACAGGGTACCTAAGGAATGTAATATTTGCAATTTTCAAAAAATTTTCCCCTCCCCAAAAATGGCGGCCATTTTGAATTTTCGAATTTTTGCCAAAATTGGCAAAACACTAATTTGCTTCTATCTCCTTAACCGTGCGAGATAGAGTGATTTCGTCGAAATTTTCGACCCACAGGGTATCTAAGGAATGCAATCTTTGCAATTTTCCAAAAATTTTCCCCTCCCCAAAAATGGCGGCCATTTTGAATTTTCGAATTTTTGCCAAAAATGGCAAAACACAAATTTGCTTCTATCTCCTTAACCGTGCGAGATAGAGCGATTTCGTCGAAATTTTCGACCCACAGATTATCTAAGGAATGCAATATTTGCAATTTTCCAAAAATTTTCCCCTCCCCAAAAATGGCGGCCATTTTGAGTTTTCGAATTTTTGCCAAAAATGGCAAAACACCAATCTGCTTCTATCTCCTTAACCGTGCGAGATAGAGCGATTTCGTCAAAATTTTCGACCCACAGGGTATCTGAGCATTGTACTCTTGGTAATTTTTACAAAATTTTGCCCTCCCCAAAAATGGCGGCCATTTTGAATTTTCGAATTTTTGCCAAAAATGGCAAAACACAAATTTGCTTCTATCTCCTTAACCGTGCGAGATAGAGCGATTTCGTCGAAATTTTCGACCCACAGGGTATCTAAGGAATGTAATATTTGCAATTTTCAAAAAATTTTCCCCTCCCCAAAAATGGCGGCCATTTTGAATTTTCGAATTTTTGCCAAAAATGGCAAAACAAAAATTTGCTTCTATCTCCTTAACCGTGCGAGATAGAGCGATTTCGTCGAAATTTTCGACCCACAGGGTATCTAAGGAATGCAATCTTTGCAATTTTCCAAAAATTTTCCCCTCCCCAAAAATGGCGGCCATTTTGAATTTTCGAATTTTTGCCAAAAATGGCAAAACACCAATCTGCTTCTATCTCCTTAACCGTGCGAGATAGAGCGATTTCGTCAAAATTTTCGACCCACAGGGTATCTGAGCATTGTACTCTTAGTAATTTTTAAAAAATTTTCCCCTCCCCAAAAATGGCAGCCATTTTGAATTTTCGAATTTTTGCCAAAAATGGCAAAACACTAGTTTGCTTCTATCTCCTTAACCGTGCGAGATAGAGCGATTTCGGCAAAATTTTCGACGCACAGGGTATCTAAGCAATGCAATCTTTGCAATTTTCCAAAAATTTTCCCCTCCCCAAAAATGGCGGCCATTTTGAGTTTTCGAATTTTTGCCAAAAATGGCAAAACACCAATCTGCTTCTATCTCCTTAACCGTGCGAGATAGAGCGATTTCGTCAAAATTTTTGACCCACAGGGTATCTGAGCATTGTACTCTTGGTAATTTTTACAAAATTTTGCCCTCCCCAAAAATGGCGGCCATTTTGAATTTTCGAATTTTTGCCAAAAATGGCAAAACACAAATTTGCTTCTATCTCCTTAACCGTGCGAGATAGAGCGATTTCGTCGAAATTTTCGACCCACAGGGTATCTAAGGAATGTAATATTTGCAATTTTCAAAAAATTTTCCCCTCCCCAAAAATGGCGGCCATTTTGAATTTTCGAATTTTTGCCAAAAATGGCAAAACACCAATCTGCTTCTATCTCCTTAACCGTGCGAGATAGAGCGATTTCGTCAAAATTTTCGACCCACAGGGTATCTGAGCATTGTACTCTTAGTAATTTTTAAAAAATTTTCCCCTCCCCAAAAATGGCGGCCATTTTGAGTTTTCGAATTTTTGCCAAAAATGGCAAAACACCAATCTGCTTCTATCTCCTTAACCGTGCGAGATAGAGCGATTTCGTCAAAATTTTCGACCCACAGGGTATCTGAGCATTGTACTCTTGGTAATTTTTACAAAATTTTGCCCTCCCCAAAAATGGCGGCCATTTTGAATTTTCGAGTTTTTGCCAAAAATGGCAAAACACAAATTTGCTTCTATCTCCTTAACCGTGCGAGATAGAGCGATTTCGTCGAAATTTTCGACCCACAGGGTATCTAAGGAATGTAATATTTGCAATTTTCCAAAAATTTTCCCCTCCCCAAAAATGGCGGCCATTTTGAATTTTCGAATTTTTGCCAAAAATGGCAAAACACAAATTTGCTTCTATCTCCTTAACCGTGCGAGATAGAGCGATTTCGTCGAAATTTTCGACCCACAGGGTATCTAAGGAATGTAATATTTGCAATTTTCAAAAAATTTTCCCCTCCCCAAAAATGGCGGCCATTTTGAATTTTCGAATTTTTGCCAAAAATGGCAAAACACAAATTTTCTTCTATCTCCTTAACCGTGCGAGATAGAGCGATTTCGTCGAAATTTTCGACCCACAGATTATCTAAGGAATGCAATATTTGCAATTTTCCAAAAATTTTCCCCTCCCCAAAAATGGCAGCCATTTTGAATTTTCGAATTTTTGCCAAAAATGGCAAAACACCAATCTGCTTCTATCTCCTTAACCGTGCGAGATAGAGCGATTTCGTCCAAATTTTCGACCCACAGGGTATCTGAGCATTGTACTCTTGTTAATTTTTAAAAAATTTTCCCCTCCCCAAAAATGGCGGCCATTTTGAATTTTCGAATTTTTGCCAAAAATGGCAAAACACCAATCTGCTTCTATCTCCTTAACCGTGCGAGATAGAGCGATTTCGTCAAAATTTTCGACCCACAGGGTATCTGAGCATTGTACTCTTGGTAATTTTTAAAAAATTTTCCCCTCCCCAAAAATGGCGGCCATTTTGAATTTTCGAATTTTTGCCAAAAATGGCAAAACACAATTTCATTGCGTTAATACATCTTACCTACCAGACGATAGCTATAGCCCGGCGCCAGCCGGTCCCGCCAAACGAAAGAAAAGACGTCCTGGGTTTCACCCCCGGCAGGACCGGTACACTACACTCCACTCGCCAGGTGGCCTAGTTCCTGCTTCACTCGCCAGAGGGACGTGACGTCATAGCATCTTTTTCGTTTGGCGCGATATTCAAAGTTTGAATTTTTGGGAACTCTTTTTATTTTGAGTATTTCTTAATTTATACAGTGTGTTTTGTGTTACGATTTGTCAGTTAGTTGGATAAACTACCATGGCATCTCCAGGACAAAGGAAAGGAGCCTGCGGGCATATCATGGCTAATTTTGACCCTCATTCTCGTTGTGCCAGATGCAGAGATAAAGGGTTGGGCCAAGACCCGTGTGTTTTAAAGTTGCAGTGTGAGTTTTGTGACACTTTAACCCCTGAACAATTGCTCCAGCTTTCAACCCCTACGTACAAACTACGGAAGGAGAAATCTAAAACCAAAGAAGCCCTTGTGGATCCGTCCACTGTCACTATCGTGTCGCAGGTGGAATCTCAGGAAGTTGCTTCAACTTCTCCACCCCATGTTGCTGAGCAAGATCTCTCTTTACCTCCACCTATGTTCCGCCAAGAGTTAAAAGACTTGGACGAAAAGTGGTCAGTACGTATGGCCCGTCTGGAAGCACTCATTACTTTGGGGCAGCGTCCTTCACCTCAACCTTCCTTCTCACCGGTCAAGGCACCGGTACCGCATCAAGCTCCCGCGGGAGCTCTTTCTCAGGCACCTTTTCTCTTATCATCTGTCCCTTCCGGCCAAGCCGCCCCGGCTTTTGGCCCGGATAGGATAAATCCTAGTGCCACTGTCACTACCAGCTCAATAACTAGGACGTCTCCTCTAGAAGGCCTTTACTCTGAACAGGACCCGGAACCGGTATTCTCTCAACAGAGTTCTTCCGGCCCGGTGGCCTCTGCTTTGCCTCAACCTCCTCCGCAATCCAGCTTGTTCAAGTCAGCTCCGGAGCACTTTGAAGAAGGTGAGGTATCTGACCAAGAAGACGTCACTGACCATCCTGATCAAGAATCTCCAGACTTGGATAAGACAGTGAGCGAAGATCAAAATTACAGAGAGACTGTTAGGGGAGTACGTGCTTTCATGGGCTGGTCACATATCCCAGATCTTGAGTATACTCCAAGTTCCAAGTCAGACAATCCCTGGATTGGCCACCGGGCACAACCTGTAGGCAAGGTCTCTATCGACTTACCACCAGAGGACTGGCTTTGTAAGAAACTTGAAAATTTAAATCTCGTCCTCATAGAAGGTTACCCGTCCAAGTCTACGGAACCGGGTGGACTGCATGTTGATCAGTATCTCCGCCCCCCCAAATCTCAGGCAAGGTGGTACGGGATTCATCCCGCTGAAAATAAAGACATCACTAGGCCGGGAAAATATGTAACTACTTGGCCCAATGACGCGGCGAAGTTGAACAGTTCCTTTGCCCGAATTGGTAAACCTGCTCTTGCTTCATCCCAACCCACCTCCCGCCCTATTGCTCAGGATACGCTCCGGAAGTGGGAGAAAGCAGCAAAAGAGACCAGTTATATTTGTAACCAGTCCGCTGGTTTCAATAGGTGCATCACCAAGATACAGGACTCGTTTCAAGAACAGTTACAAATTCTTCAGACAGAGTTGGGAAAAGGAAAATCTTCCACAAAAGCTCAAGGTGCACTTGATGAATTACATTTCCTGTCTGCATTCAACCAAAATGTGAGTTTTGCGGTTGGCAAATCCCTCCAACACCTCTCAGATTTCACTTTTATACAAATGGCTAATTTAACTCTGGTCAGGAGGGATTCTTATCTTGAGCACCTAAAAGCTGGCGTCAAGCCAGATACCTTTTCCTCTCTCAGGAACTGTCCTCTACAAACCAGGGCTTTGTTTCCGGACGACATTATCCGGAGGGCGGAAGATGAAATAGCAGCATTTGAGTCACATAAGCGTACCAACCAGCCCGGTCCGGGCCGTGGTGGGTTCGCCGGCACTCAGAAAAAGCAACACCGTTACCAGCCATATTCAACATGGAAACAGGAGGATTCTGGAAACTCCGGTGCTACCGGCAAAGAGATGCCTGCATGGAAAACATTTGGCAATCGCGGGAGAGCCCGTGGCAGAGGCAGGGGTGGTCAACCCGGTCGCGGTTCGCGCCCTGCCAGAGATGCTAAGGCGTATAAATGACAATCACTGCAAAGTTCCTCCGGAAGTAACATCCTGTCCGGAGTTTGGTGTTGTAAATGTAACAAAGACAAGTCTTCCTGTTCTTGTGAAAGACTCTGTAAATTGTCACAATGTTGTTCATCATGTACTTTCTGTAAAAAACATCAGGCAGCCGCAAAAGAAAGGCATAAGTCCAATCTTAAACTCACAAAATACAATAAAGTATGTGAAAAATGCTTCTTTTGTAAATCACTGTGTCTTTGCCCCAAGTGTGTCAAATGTCCTCAGTGTTGCAAATGTCCAATCAGTAGGGGGACGCCTACAAAATTTTTGGAAAATATGGGCTCTCAAGGGTGCAAACCCGAAGGTAGTATCCATTTTGAAAAAGGGCTATGTGCTTCCCTTCAAGGTCAGACCTCCCTTAATAAGGGAACCCCTGATAGTAAGCGGCTATGCAAACCCCACCAGAGACTCCCACTTACAAGAAGCGGTGCAAGCTCTGATCAAGAAAAAGGCAGTAGAGAGGGTCAGGGTTCGAACCTCACTAGCCTTTTTCAACAGATTGTTCATTGTCCCAAAGCCGAACCAAAAGTGGCGGCCAATCTTGGATCTCAGTACTCTAAATCAGTTTTTATGCGTAAAAACATTCAAAATGGAGACTCCAGAGACAATCCGGACCTCTCTACAACAAGGCGAGTGGGTGTCATCAATAGATTTCAGCGACGCCTACTTCCACATTCCAATCCACTTCACATCCCGAAAATTCCTCAGGTTCCACTTCCAGAACCAGTCGTACCAGTTTCGGGCTCTTCCCTTTGGCCTCTCAACAGCTCCCATGGAGTTCACTGCTGTGGTCAAAGAGGTCAAGTTAATGGCTCAGTCACGGGGTATAAGAATCCACCAGTACCTAGACGACTGGTTGATTCGAGCCCCTACCAAAGAATCTTGCCACCAGGGAACCCAGTCCCTCCTAGCCCTTTGCCAGGAGTTGGGCTGGATGGTAAACATGCAAAAATCAGAACTGGAACCCCAACAAGTCTTCGACTTTGTAGGCTACCAGTACGACCTGCTCAACGGACTGGTCAGACCGACTCAAAACCGTTGGGAAGCCCTTCAACAAAAAATAACAGGGCTATTGCAGAGGAGATCTTGCCAAGTGAGAACTTTCATGTCTCTTATAGGCCTTCTCACTGCGACAGAAAAACAGGTGACCCTAGGCAGACTGCACATGAGACCTATTCAGTGGCACCTCAAGAAGCACTGGAGAGTCCCGGAATCTCTGGAAAAAGAGATCCCAATTCCGAGGTCTCTCCATCAGCACCTGCAGTGGTGGACCCAGGAGTCAAAGGTCCTAAAGGGTCAACCCTTACACCCCCTACAACACGCAATACAAATCTTTACAGACGCCTCAAAAGAAGGCTGGGGTGCTCACTTAGGCGACTTCACAGCAAGCGGGACTTGGTCAGTGCCCGAAAGCAAATTACACATAAACTTCTTAGAGCTAAAAGCCGTGTTGTTAGCACTAAAAAGATTCCAACACTTAGTGCAAGGAAAGGTCGTCCTGATTGCCACAGACAACACCACAGTTGTGGCATACATCAACAAGGAGGGAGGTATGAGGTCAGGTTCACTGTGTGCCCTTCTTTGGCGGCTCCTATGTTGGTGCAATCTCAGACAAACAGTACTGAAGGCCAGACATATTCCGGGCCGTCTGAATGTAATTGCAGACAAGTTGTCTCGCCAGGGACAGGTCATTCAGACAGAGTGGTCCCTCCATCAGGAGATCTTCGACACCCTTTGTCGAACTTGGCATTATCCCCAAGTGGACATGTTTGCAACAAGGTACAACTGCAAACTAGTCCGGTTTGTGTCCCCAATTCCAGACCCGAAGGCCTGGTCAGTGGACGCTCTGACGCTGTCCTGGGAAAACCTGGACATGTACCTCTTTCCCCCAGTGTCTCTGATGGGGAAGGTGGTCAGCAAGCTGTCAGACCATTGGTATCACAGAGCAATCCTGATTGCTCCGGGATGGCCAAACATGCCTTGGTTTTGGGACCTAGTGGAGCTGTCGGCCATGGTTCCTCTTTGTCTTCCACACCATCCAGATCTAGTGACCCAACCTTTCAACAAGGCACGTCACAGGGATCTGACAAGCTTAAACCTCCATGCCTGGCTCCTAGAGCCCAGACCATCAAGGAGCAAGGGTTTTCTAGCCCAGTGGCGGCAAGAATTGAGGCGCCTCAAAGACGTTCAACCAGAGCAGTCTACGAGGCAAAGTGGGCCCTTTTTGTTAGATGGTGCGAAACAAGTCAGGTGGACTTCAGGAACCCATCTATAAAACAAATAGCAGATTTCCTCCTGCATCTTTTCCAGGAGAAGAATCTCCAGCCCAGCACTATTGATGGTTACAGGTCAGCCATTTCAGACAAACTGGGAAATGCCTCGGTTAATGTTGGCAAGGATGACAATTTGACTAGACTGTTAGACAGTTTTCACAGAGATAGACCCAAAGGGCGCCGGGGGGTTCCTGCGTGGAACCTCTCCCTGGTTTTACACCAGCTTACAAAAGCGCCTTTTGAACCACTCAGAAAGGCTTCTCTGAAGCACCTTACTTTCAAAACTGTTTTTCTCGTAGCCCTGGCTTCGGGAAAACGCAGGAGTGAAATTCATGCTTGGTTAAACAAAAATATCAGACACCAAGCTGATTGGTCCAAAGTTTCCCTCTACCCTTCACCAAGCTTCTTGGCGAAAAATCACTTGGCAAAAGAGGGACCAGAGTGCGTGGCCCCTGTGGTCATCCCGGCCTTAGCCCCCACTCTGGATAAGTCTTTAAAGGAAGACAGATCCCTTTGCCCCGTTCGGGCTCTTCGCTACTACCTGGACAAAACGCAGGACCTAAGAACGGAAAAGGAGTTAGTTTTTGTTTCATTCAAACAAGGTTTTAACAAGGACATCTCTCCTGCCACTATCTCGTCCTGGATCAAACAAACAGTAGTGTTGTGTTATGATCTCTCTGACCAAGATTCCTTGACCTTACATCAGGTTAAGGCCCATGATGTTAGGTCCTTTGCGGCCTCCAAAGCCTTTCAAGGTGGCATATCTCTGGACCAGATTCTAGCAGCATGCCACTGGAAGTCCCACAACACCTTTACACAGTTTTACCTTAAGGATGTTGCCTGGGCAGATAAGGAGCTTTTTCACCTGGGTCCTGTGGTGGCTGCCCAGCAGATCCACCACTAGTCCCCTAAGCTTCTTTGTATATAATTTTGTATAGTGTACATACTAGTTAGTTTTAGGTATAGGCTCACCTTTAGCCTCGACCTTGGCTTCTCAAAGTCGTTTACTTCAGAATAATCCTCTGGGTATAGGACTTTCCCCACTCTTCCAGGTTAACCGTGGAATTTCATTGCCTTGAACTCTTACTCTCTTCCTCCCCTCAGAGCAGTCAAAAAAGGGGGGGGGGGGGGCAGGTGGGTCTAGTTACCCTCGAGACTAACATGTCTCCGCAAAAGGGCTAGAACCTCACACCTAAGCACAATATAAGAGTTCTCTCTAATCCTCAGAAGGCTGCCCTCCTTCCACTGGGTAGTTATTCTAGCTATCGTCTGGTAGGTAAGATGTATTAACGCAATGAAATTGCAAATTTTAATTAGTAAATTAAATTTTTATTAGTTAATACCTTACCTACCAGACGGGAAATTCCCACCCAACCTTCCCCGCTTTCAGCCTTACAATTCAACCTTAGGGACAAAAAAGATGCTATGACGTCACGTCCCTCTGGCGAGTGAAGCAGGAACTAGGCCACCTGGCGAGTGGAGTGTAGTGTACCGGTCCTGCCGGGGGTGAAACCCAGGACGTCTTTTCTTTCGTTTGGCGGGACCGGCTGGCGCCGGGCTATAGCTATCGTCTGGTAGGTAAGGTATTAACTAATAAAAATTTAATTTACTAATTAAAATTTGCAAATTTCCTTCTATCTCCTTAACCGTGCGAGATAGAGCGATTTCGTCGAAATTTTCGACCCACAGGGTATCTAACGAATGCAATCTTTGCAATTTTCAAAAAATTTTCCCCTCCCCAAAAAGGGCGGCCATTTTGAATTTTCGAATTTTTGCCAAAAATGGCAAAACACAAATTTGCTTCTATCTCCTTAACCGTGCGAGATAGAGCGATTTCGTCAAAATTTTCGACCCACAGGGTATCTGAGCATTGTACTCTTAGTAATTTTTAAAAAATTTTCCCCTCCCCAAAAATGGCAGCCATTTTGAATTTTCGAATTTTTGCCAAAAATGGCAAAACACTAATTTGCTTCTATCTCCTTAACCGTGCGAGATAGAGCGATTTCGTCGAAATTTTCGACCCACAGGGTATCTGAGCATTGTACTCTTGGTAATTAAAAAAAAATTTTCCCCTCCCCAAAAATGGCGGCCATTTTGAATTTTCGAATTTTTGCCAAAAATGGCAAAACACAATTTGCTTCTATCTCCTTAACCGTGCGAGATAGAGTGATTTCGTCGAAATTTTCGACCCACAGGGTATCTAAGGAATGCAATCTTTGCAATTTTCCAAAAATTTTCCCCTCCCCAAAAATGGCGGCCATTTTGAATTTTCGAATTTTTGCCAAAAATGGCAAAACACTAATTTGCTTCTATCTCCTTAACCGTGCGAGATAGAGCGATTTCGTCGAAATTTTCGACCCACAGGGTATCTAAGGAATGCAATCTTTGCAATTTTCCAAAAATTTTCCCCTCCCCAAAAATGGCGGCCATTTTGAATTTTCGAATTTTTGCCAAAAATGGCAAAACACTAATTTGCTTCTATCTCCTTAACCGTGCGAGATAGAGCGATTTCGTCGAAATTTTCGACCCACAGGGTATCTAAGGAATGTAATATTTGCAATTTTCAAAAAATTTTCCCCTCCCCAAAAATGGCGGCCATTTTGAATTTTCGAATTTTTGCCAAAAATGGCAAAACACCAATCTGCTTCTATCTCCTTAACCGTGCGAGATAGAGCGATTTCGTCAAAATTTTCGACCCACAGGGTATCTGAGCATTGTACTCTTAGTAATTTTTAAAAAATTTTCCCCTCCCCAAAAATGGCGGCCATTTTGAGTTTTCGAATTTTTGCCAAAAATGGCAAAACACCAATCTGCTTCTATCTCCTTAACCGTGCGAGATAGAGCGATTTCGTCAAAATTTTCGACCCACAGGGTATCTGAGCATTGTACTCTTGGTAATTTTTACAAAATTTTGCCCTCCCCAAAAATGGCGGCCATTTTGAATTTTCGAGTTTTTGCCAAAAATGGCAAAACACAAATTTGCTTCTATCTCCTTAACCGTGCGAGATAGAGCGATTTCGTCGAAATTTTCGACCCACAGGGTATCTAAGGAATGTAATATTTGCAATTTTCCAAAAATTTTCCCCTCCCCAAAAATGGCGGCCATTTTGAATTTTCGAATTTTTGCCAAAAATGGCAAAACACAAATTTTCTTCTATCTCCTTAACCGTGCGAGATAGAGCGATTTCGTCGAAATTTTCGACCCACAGATTATCTAAGGAATGCAATATTTGCAATTTTCCAAAAATTTTCCCCTCCCCAAAAATGGCAGCCATTTTGAATTTTCGAATTTTTGCCAAAAATGGCAAAACACCAATCTGCTTCTATCTCCTTAACCGTGCGAGATAGAGCGATTTCGTCCAAATTTTCGACCCACAGGGTATCTGAGCATTGTACTCTTGTTAATTTTTAAAAAATTTTCCCCTCCCCAAAAATGGCGGCCATTTTGAATTTTCGAATTTTTGCCAAAAATGGCAAAACACCAATCTGCTTCTATCTCCTTAACCGTGCGAGATAGAGCGATTTCGTCAAAATTTTCGACCCACAGGGTATCTGAGCATTGTACTCTTGGTAATTTTTAAAAAATTTTCCCCTCCCCAAAAATGGCGGCCATTTTGAATTTTCGAATTTTTGCCAAAAATGGCAAAACACAAATTTCCTTCTATCTCCTTAACCGTGCGAGATAGAGCGATTTCGTCGAAATTTTCGACCCACAGATTATCTAAGGAATGCAATATTTGCAATTTTCAAAAAATTTTCCCCTCCCCAAAAAGGGCGGCCATTTTGAATTTTCGAATTTTTGCCAAAAATGGCAAAACACAAATTTGCTTCTATCTCCTTAACCGTGCGAGATAGAGCGATTTCGTCAAAATTTTCGACCCACAGGGTATCTGAGCATTGTACTCTTAGTAATTTTTAAAAATTTTTCCCCTCCCCAAAAATGGCAGCCATTTTGAATTTTCGAATTTTTGCCAAAAATGGCAAAACACTAATTTGCTTCTATCTCCTTAACCGTGCGAGATAGAGCGATTTCGTCGAAATTTTCGACCCACAGGGTATCTGAGCATTGTACTCTTGGTAATTAAAAAAAAATTTTCCCCTCCCCAAAAATGGCGGCCATTTTGAATTTTCGAATTTTTGCCAAAAATGGCAAAACACAATTTGCTTCTATCTCCTTAACCGTGCGAGATAGAGTGATTTCGTCGAAATTTTCGACCCACAGGGTATCTAAGGAATGCAATCTTTGCAATTTTCCAAAAATTTTCCCCTCCCCAAAAATGGCGGCCATTTTGAATTTTCGAATTTTTGCCAAAAATGGCAAAACACTAATTTGCTTCTATCTCCTTAACCGTGCGAGATAGAGCGATTTCGTCGAAATTTTCGACCCACAGGGTATCTAAGGAATGCAATCTTTGCAATTTTCAAAAAATTTTCCCCTCCCCAAAAATGGCGGCCATTTTGAATTTTCGAATTTTTGCCAAAAATGGCAAAACACTAATTTGCTTCTATCTCCTTAACCGTGCGAGATAGAGCGATTTCGTCGAAATTTTCGACCCACAGGGTATCTAAGGAATGTAATATTTGCAATTTTCAAAAAATTTTCCCCTCCCCAAAAATGGCGGCCATTTTGAATTTTCGAATTTTTGCCAAAAATGGCAAAACACCAATCTGCTTCTATCTCCTTAACCGTGCGAGATAGAGCGATTTCGTCAAAATTTTCGACCCACAGGGTATCTGAGCATTGTACTCTTAGTAATTTTTAATAAATTTTCCCCTCCCCAAAAATGGCAGCCATTTTGAATTTTCGAATTTTTGCCAAAAATGGCAAAACACTAATTTGCTTCTATCTCCTTAACCGTGCGAGATAGAGCGATTTCGGCAAAATTTTCGACGCACAGGGTATCTAAGCAATGCAATCTTTGCAATTTTCCAAAAATTTTCCCCTCCCCAAAAATGGCGGCCATTTTGAATTTTCGAATTTTTGCCAAAAATGGCAAAACACAAATTTGCTTCTATCTCCTTAACCGTGCGAGATAGAGCGATTTCGTCGAAATTTTCGACCCACAGGGTATCTAAGGAATGTAATATTTGCAATTTTCAAAAAATTTTCCCCTCCCCAAAAATGGCGGCCATTTTGAATTTTCGAATTTTTGCCAAAAATGGCAAAACACAAATTTGCTTCTATCTCCTTAACCGTGCGAGATAGAGCGATTTCGTCGAAATTTTCGACCCACAGATTATCTAAGGAATGGAATATTTGCAATTTTCCAAAAATTTTCCCCTCCCCAAAAATGGCAGCCATTTTGAATTTTCGAATTTTTGCCAAAAATGGCAAAACACCAATCTGCTTCTATCTCCTTAACCGTGCGAGATAGAGCGATTTCGTCCAAATTTTCGACCCACAGGGTATCTGAGCATTGTACTCTTGTTAATTTTTAAAAAATTTTCCCCTCCCCAAAAATGGCGGCCATTTTGAATTTTCGAATTTTTGCCAAAAATGGCAAAACACAAATTTGCTTCTATCTCCTTAACCGTGCGAGATAGAGCGATTTCGTCGAAATTTTCGACCCACAGGGTATCTAAGGAATGCAATCTTTGCAATTTTCAGAAAATTTTCCCCTCCCCAAAAAGGGCGGCCATTTTGAATTTTCGAATTTTTGCCAAAAATGGCAAAACACAAATTTGCTTCTATCTCCTTAACCGTGCGTGATAGAGCGATTTCGTCAAAATTTTCGACCCACAGGGTATCTGAGCATTGTACTCTTAGTAATTTTTAAAAAATTTTCCCCTCCCCAAAAATGGCAGCCATTTTGAATTTTCGAATTTTTGCCAAAAATGGCAAAACACTAATTTGCTTCTATCTCCTTAACCGTGCGAGATAGAGCGATTTCGTCGAAATTTTCGACCCACAGGGTATCTAAGGAATGTAATATTTGCAATTTTCCAAAAATTTTCCCCTCCCCAAAAATAGCGGCCATTTTGAATTTTCGAATTTTTGCCAAAAATGGCAAAACACAAATTTGCTTCTATCTCCTTAACCGTGCGAGATAGAGCGATTTCGTCAAAATTTTCGACCCACAGGGTATCTGAGCATTGTACTCTTGTTAATTTTTAAAAAATTTTCCCCTCCCCAAAAATGGCAGCCATTTTGAATTTTCGAATTTTTGCCAAAAATGGCAAAACACTAATTTGCTTCTATCTCCTTAACCGTGCGAGATAGAGCGATTTCGTCAAAATTTTCGACCCACAGGGTATCTGAGCATTGTACTCTTAGTAATTTTTAAAAAATTTTCCCCTCCCCAAAAATGGCGGCCATTTTGAGTTTTCGAATTTTTGCCAAAAATGGCAAAACACCAATCTGCTTCTATCTCCTTAACCGTGCGAGATAGAGCGATTTCGTCAAAATTTTCGACCCACAGGGTATCTGAGCATTGTACTCTTGGTAATTTTTACAAAATTTTGCCCTCCCCAAAAATGGCGGCCATTTTGAATTTTCGAATTTTTGCCAAAAATGGCAAAACACAAATTTGCTTCTATCTCCTTAACCGTGCGAGATAGAGCGATTTCGTCGAAATTTTCGACCCACAGGGTATCTAAGGAATGTAATATTTGCAATTTTCCAAAAATTTTCCCCTCCCCAAAAATGGCGGCCATTTTGAATTTTCGAATTTTTGCCAAAATGGCAAAACACAAATTTGCTTCTATCTCCTTAACCGTGCGAGATAGAGCGATTTCGTCGAAATTTTCGACCCACAGGGTATCTAAGGAATGTAATATTTGCAATTTTCAAAAAATTTTCCCCTCCCCAAAAATGGCGGCCATTTTGAATTTTCGAATTTTTGCCAAAAATGGCAAAACACAAATTTTCTTCTATCTCCTTAACCGTGCGAGATAGAGCGATTTCGTCGAAATTTTCGACCCACAGATTATCTAAGGAATGCAATATTTGCAATTTTCCAAAAATTTTCCCCTCCCCAAAAATGGCAGCCATTTCGAATTTTTGCCAAAAATGGCAAAACACCAATCTGCTTCTATCTCCTTAACCGTGCGAGATAGAGCGATTTCGTCCAAATTTTCGACCCACAGGGTATCTGAGCATTGTACTCTTGGTAATTTTTAAAAAATTTTCCCCTCCCCAAAAATGGCGGCCATTTTGAATTTTCGAATTTTTGCCAAAAATGGCAAAACACAAATTTGCTTCTATCTCCTTAACCGTGCGAGATAGAGCGATTTCGTCGAAATTTTCGACCCACAGGGTATCTAACGAATGCAATCTTTGCAATTTTCAAAAAATTTTCCCCTCCCCAAAAAGGGCGGCCATTTTGAATTTTCGAATTTTTGCCAAAAATGGCAAAACACAAATTTGCTTCTATCTCCTTAACCGTGCGAGATAGAGCGATTTCGTCAAAATTTTCGACCCACAGGGTATCTGAGCATTGTACTCTTAGTAATTTTTAAAAAATTTTCCCCTCCCCAAAAATGGCAGCCATTTTGAATTTTCGAATTTTTGCCAAAAATGGCAAAACACTAATTTGCTTCTATCTCCTTAACCGTGCGAGATAGAGCGATTTCGTTGAAATTTTCGACCCACAGGGTATCTAAGGAATGTAATATTTGCAATTTTCAAAAAATTTTCCCCTCCCCAAAAATGGCGGCCATTTTGAATTTTCGAATTTTTGCCAAAAATGGCAAAACACCAATCTGCTTCTATCTCCTTAACCGTGCGAGATAGAGCGATTTCGTCAAAATTTTCGACCCACAGGGTATCTGAGCATTGTACTCTTAGTAATTTTTAAAAAATTTTCCCCTCCCCAAAAATGGCAGCCATTTTGAATTTTCGAATTTTTGCCAAAAATGGCAAAACACTAATTTGCTTCTATCTCCTTAACCGTGCGAGATAGAGCGATTTCGGCAAAATTTTCGACGCACAGGGTATCTAAGCAATGCAATCTTTGCAATTTTCCAAAAATTTTCCCCTCCCCAAAAATGGCGGCCATTTTGAATTTTCGAATTTTTGCCAAAAATGGCAAAACACAAATTTGCTTCTATCTCCTTAACCGTGCGAGATAGAGCGATTTCGTCGAAATTTTCGACCCACAGGGTATCTAAGGAATGTAATATTTGCAATTTTCAAAAAATTTTCCCCTCCCCAAAAATGGCGGCCATTTTGAATTTTCGAATTTTTGCCAAAAATGGCAAAACACAAATTTGCTTCTATCTCCTTAACCGTGCGAGATAGAGCGATTTCGTCGAAATTTTCGACCCACAGATTATCTAAGGAATGGAATATTTGCAATTTTCCAAAAATTTTCCCCTCCCCAAAAATGGCAGCCATTTTGAATTTTCGAATTTTTGCCAAAAATGGCAAAACACCAATCTGCTTCTATCTCCTTAACCGTGCGAGATAGAGCGATTTCGTCCAAATTTTCGACCCACAGGGTATCTGAGCATTGTACTCTTGTTAATTTTTAAAAAATTTTCCCCTCCCCAAAAATGGCGGCCATTTTGAATTTTCGAATTTTTGCCAAAAATGGCAAAACACAAATTTGCTTCTATCTCCTTAACCGTGCGAGATAGAGCGATTTCGTCGAAATTTTCGACCCACAGGGTATCTAAGGAATGCAAAGAAATTTTCCCCTCCCCAAAAAGGGCGGCCATTTTGAATTTTCGAATTTTTGCCAAAAATGGCAAAACACAAATTTGCTTCTATCTCCTTAACCGTGCGTGATAGAGCGATTTCGTCAAAATTTTCGACCCACAGGGTATCTGAGCATTGTACTCTTAGTAATTTTTAAAAAATTTTCCCCTCCCCAAAAATGGCAGCCATTTTGAATTTTCGAATTTTTGCCAAAAATGGCAAAACACTAATTTGCTTCTATCTCCTTAACCGTGCGAGATAGAGTGATTTCGTCGAAATTTTCGACCCACAGGGTATCTAAGGAATGCAATCTTTGCAATTTTCCAAAAATTTTCCCCTCCCCAAAAATGGCGGCCATTTTGAATTTTCGAATTTTTGCCAAAAATGGCAAAACACTAATTTGCTTCTATCTCCTTAACCGTGCGAGATAGAGCGATTTCGTCGAAATTTTCGACCCACAGGGTATCTAAGGAATGCAATCTTTGCAATTTTCCAAAAATTTTCCCCTCCCCAAAAATGGCGGCCATTTTGAATTTTCGAATTTTTGCCAAAAATGGCAAAACACTAATTTGCTTCTATCTCCTTAACCGTGCGAGATAGAGCGATTTCGTTGAAATTTTCGACCCACAGGGTATCTAAGGAATGTAATATTTGCAATTTTCAAAAAATTTTCCCCTCCCCAAAAATGGCGGCCATTTTGAATTTTCGAATTTTTGCCAAAAATGGCAAAACACCAATCTGCTTCTATCTCCTTAACCGTGCGAGATAGAGCGATTTCGTCAAAATTTTCGACCCACAGGGTATCTGAGCATTGTACTCTTAGTAATTTTTAAAAAATTTTCCCCTCCCCAAAAATGGCGGCCATTTTGAATTTTCGAATTTTTGCCAAAAATGGCAAAACACTAATTTGCTTCTATCTCCTTAACCGTGCGAGATAGAGCGATTTCGGCGAAATTTTCGACCCACAGGGTATCTAAGGAATGCAATCTTTGCAATTTTCCAAAAATTTTCCCCTCCCCAAAAATGGCGGCCATTTTGAATTTTCGAATTTTTGCCAAAAATGGCAAAACACAAATTTGCTTCTATCTCCTTAACCGTGCGAGATAGAGCGATTTCGTCGAAATTTTCGACCCACAGATTATCTAAGGAATGGAATATTTGCAATTTTCCAAAAATTTTCCCCTCCCCAAAAATGGCAGCCATTTTGAATTTTCGAATTTTTGCCAAAAATGGCAAAACACCAATCTGCTTCTATCTCCTTAACCGTGCGAGATAGAGCGATTTCGTCCAAATTTTCGACCCACAGGGTATCTGAGCATTGTACTCTTGTTAATTTTTAAAAAATTTTCCCCTCCCCAAAAATGGCGGCCATTTTGAATTTTCGAATTTTTGCCAAAAATGGCAAAACACAAATTTGCTTCTATCTCCTTAACCGTGCGAGATAGAGCGATTTCGTCGAAATTTTCGACCCACAGGGTATCTAAGGAATGCAATCTTTGCAATTTTCAAAAAATTTTCCCCTCCCCAAAAAGGGCGGCCATTTTGAATTTTCGAATTTTTGCCAAAAATGGCAAAACACAAATTTGCTTCTATCTCCTTAACCGTGCGAGATAGAGCGATTTCGTCAAAATTTTCGACCCACAGGGTATCTGAGCATTGTACTCTTAGTAATTTTTAAAAAATTTTCCCCTCCCCAAAAATGGCAGCCATTTTGAATTTTCGAATTTTTGCCAAAAATGGCAAAACACTAATTTGCTTCTATCTCCTTAACCGTGCGAGATAGAGCGATTTCGTTGAAATTTTCGACCCACAGGGTATCTAAGGAATGTAATATTTGCAATTTTCAAAAAATTTTCCCCTCCCCAAAAATGGCGGCCATTTTGAATTTTCGAATTTTTGCCAAAAATGGCAAAACACCAATCTGCTTCTATCTCCTTAACCGTGCGAGATAGAGCGATTTCGTCAAAATTTTCGACCCACAGGGTATCTGAGCATTGTACTCTTAGTAATTTTTAAAAAATTTTCCCCTCCCCAAAAATGGCAGCCATTTTGAATTTTCGAATTTTTGCCAAAAATGGCAAAACACTAATTTGCTTCTATCTCCTTAACCGTGTGAGATAGAGCGATTTCGGCAAAATTTTCGACGCACAGGGTATCTAAGCAATGCAATCTTTGCAATTTTCCAAAAATTTTCCCCTCCCCAAAAATGGCGGCCATTTTGAATTTTCGAATTTTTGCCAAAAATGGCAAAACACAAATTTGCTTCTATCTCCTTAACCGTGCGAGATAGAGCGATTTCGTCGAAATTTTCGACCCACAGGGTATCTAAGGAATGTAATATTTGCAATTTTCAAAAAATTTTCCCCTCCCCAAAAATGGCGGCCATTTTGAATTTTCGAATTTTTGCCAAAAATGGCAAAACACAAATTTGCTTCTATCTCCTTAACCGTGCGAGATAGAGCGATTTCGTCGAAATTTTCGACCCACAGATTATCTAAGGAATGGAATATTTGCAATTTTCCAAAAATTTTCCCCTCCCCAAAAATGGCAGCCATTTTGAATTTTCGAATTTTTGCCAAAAATGGCAAAACACCAATCTGCTTCTATCTCCTTAACCGTGCGAGATAGAGCGATTTCGTCCAAATTTTCGACCCACAGGGTATCTGAGCATTGTACTCTTGTTAATTTTTAAAAAATTTTCCCCTCCCCAAAAATGGCGGCCATTTTGAATTTTCGAATTTTTGCCAAAAATGGCAAAACACAAATTTGCTTCTATCTCCTTAACCGTGCGAGATAGAGCGATTTCGTCGAAATTTTCGACCCACAGGGTATCTAAGGAATGCAATCTTTGCAATTTTCAAAAAATTTTCCCCTCCCCAAAAAGGGCGGCCATTTTGAATTTTCGAATTTTTGCCAAAAATGGCAAAACACAAATTTGCTTCTATCTCCTTAACCGTGCGTGATAGAGCGATTTCGTCAAAATTTTCGACCCACAGGGTATCTGAGCATTGTACTCTTAGTAATTTTTAAAAAATTTTCCCCTCCCCAAAAATGGCAGCCATTTTGAATTTTCGAATTTTTGCCAAAAATGGCAAAACACTAATTTGCTTCTATCTCCTTAACCGTGCGAGATAGAGTGATTTCGTCGAAATTTTCGACCCACAGGGTATCTAAGGAATGCAATCTTTGCAATTTTCCAAAAATTTTCCCCTCCCCAAAAATGGCGGCCATTTTGAATTTTCGAATTTTTGCCAAAAATGGCAAAACACTAATTTGCTTCTATCTCCTTAACCGTGCGAGATAGAGCGATTTCGTCGAAATTTTCGACCCACAGGGTATCTAAGGAATGCAATCTTTGCAATTTTCCAAAAATTTTCCCCTCCCCAAAAATGGCGGCCATTTTGAATTTTCGAATTTTTGCCAAAAATGGCAAAACACTAATTTGCTTCTATCTCCTTAACCGTGCGAGATAGAGCGATTTCGTTGAAATTTTCGACCCACAGGGTATCTAAGGAATGTAATATTTGCAATTTTCAAAAAATTTTCCCCTCCCCAAAAATGGCGGCCATTTTGAATTTTCGAATTTTTGCCAAAAATGGCAAAACACCAATCTGCTTCTATCTCCTTAACCGTGCGAGATAGAGCGATTTCGTCAAAATTTTCGACCCACAGGGTATCTGAGCATTGTACTCTTAGTAATTTTTAAAAAATTTTCCCCTCCCCAAAAATGGCGGCCATTTTGAATTTTCGAATTTTTGCCAAAAATGGCAAAACACTAATTTGCTTCTATCTCCTTAACCGTGCGAGATAGAGCGATTTCGGCGAAATTTTCGACCCACAGGGTATCTAAGGAATGCAATCTTTGCAATTTTCCAAAAATTTTCCCCTCCCCAAAAATGGCGGCCATTTTGAATTTTCGAATTTTTGCCAAAAATGGCAAAACACAAATTTGCTTCTATCTCCTTAACCGTGCGAGATAGAGCGATTTCGTCGAAATTTTCGACCCACAGATTATCTAAGGAATGGAATATTTGCAATTTTCCAAAAATTTTCCCCTCCCCAAAAATGGCAGCCATTTTGAATTTTCGAATTTTTGCCAAAAATGGCAAAACACCAATCTGCTTCTATCTCCTTAACCGTGCGAGATAGAGCGATTTCGTCCAAATTTTCGACCCACAGGGTATCTGAGCATTGTACTCTTGTTAATTTTTAAAAAATTTTCCCCTCCCCAAAAATGGCGGCCATTTTGAATTTTCGAATTTTTGCCAAAAATGGCAAAACACAAATTTGCTTCTATCTCCTTAACCGTGCGAGATAGAGCGATTTCGTCGAAATTTTCGACCCACAGGGTATCTAAGGAATGCAATCTTTGCAATTTTCAAAAAATTTTCCCCTCCCCAAAAAGGGCGGCCATTTTGAATTTTCGAATTTTTGCCAAAAATGGCAAAACACAAATTTGCTTCTATCTCCTTAACCGTGCGTGATAGAGCGATTTCGTCAAAATTTTCGACCCACAGGGTATCTGAGCATTGTACTCTTAGTAATTTTTAAAAAATTTTCCCCTCCCCAAAAATGGCAGCCATTTTGAATTTTCGAATTTTTGCCAAAAATGGCAAAACACTAATTTGCTTCTATCTCCTTAACCGTGCGAGATAGAGCGATTTCGTCGAAATTTTCGACCCACAGGGTATCTAAGGAATGTAATATTTGCAATTTTCCAAAAATTTTCCCCTCCCCAAAAATGGCGGCCATTTTGAATTTTCGAATTTTTGCCAAAAATGGCAAAACACAAATTTGCTTCTATCTCCTTAACCGTGCGAGATAGAGCGATTTCGTCGAAATTTTCGACCCACAGATTATCTAAGGAATGGAATATTTGCAATTTTCCAAAAATTTTCCCCTCCCCAAAAATGGCAGCCATTTTGAATTTTCGAATTTTTGCCAAAAATGGCAAAACACCAATCTGCTTCTATCTCCTTAACCGTGCGAGATAGAGCGATTTCGTCCAAATTTTCGACCCACAGGGTATCTGAGCATTGTACTCTTGTTAATTTTTAAAAAATTTTCCCCTCCCCAAAAATGGCGGCCATTTTGAATTTTCGAATTTTTGCCAAAAATGGCAAAACACAAATTTGCTTCTATCTCCTTAACCGTGCGAGATAGAGCGATTTCGTCGAAATTTTCGACCCACAGGGTATCTAAGGAATGCAATCTTTGCAATTTTCAAAAAATTTTCCCCTCCCCAAAAAGGGCGGCCATTTTGAATTTTCGAATTTTTGCCAAAAATGGCAAAACACAAATTTGCTTCTATCTCCTTAACCGTGCGTGATAGAGCGATTTCGTCAAAATTTTCGACCCACAGGGTATCTGAGCATTGTACTCTTAGTAATTTTTAAAAAATTTTCCCCTCCCCAAAAATGGCAGCCATTTTGAATTTTCGAATTTTTGCCAAAAATGGCAAAACACTAATTTGCTTCTATCTCCTTAACCGTGCGAGATAGAGCGATTTCGTCGAAATTTTCGACCCACAGGGTATCTAAGGAATGTAATATTTGCAATTTTCCAAAAATTTTCCCCTCCCCAAAAATGGCGGCCATTTTGAATTTTCGAATTTTTGCCAAAAATGGCAAAACACAAATTTGCTTCTATCTCCTTAACCGTGCGAGATAGAGCGATTTCGTCAAAATTTTCGACCCACAGGGTATCTGAGCATTGTACTCTTGTTAATTTTTAAAAAATTTTCCCCTCCCCAAAAATGGCGGCCATTTTGAATTTTCGAATTTTTGCCAAAAATGGCAAAACACAAATTTTCTTCTATCTCCTTAACCGTGCGAGATAGAGCGATTTCGTCAAAATTTTCGACCCACAGGGTATCTGAGCATTGTACTCTTGGTAATTTTTAAAAAATTTTCCCCTCCCCAAAAATGGCGGCCATTTTGAATTTTCGAATTTTTGCCAAAAATGGCAAAACACAAATTTGCTTCTATCTCCTTAACCGTGCGAGATAGAGCGATTTCGTCGAAATTTTCGACCCACAGGGTATCTAACGAATGCAATCTTTGCAATTTTCAAAAAATTTTCCCCTCCCCAAAAAGGGCGGCCATTTTGAATTTTCGAATTTTTGCCAAAAATGGCAAAACACAAATTTGCTTCTATCTCCTTAACCGTGCGAGATAGAGCGATTTCGTCAAAATTTTCGACCCACAGGGTATCTAAGGAATGCAATCTTTGCAATTTTCCAAAAATTTTCCCCTCCCCAAAAATGGCGGCCATTTTGAATTTTCGAATTTTTGCCAAAAATGGCAAAACACCAATCTGCTTCTATCTCCTTAACCGTGCGAGATAGAGCGATTTCGTCAAAATTTTCGACCCACAGGGTATCTGAGCATTGTACTCTTAGTAATTTTTAAAAAATTTTCCCCTCCCCAAAAATGGCAGCCATTTTGAATTTTCGAATTTTTGCCAAAAATGGCAAAACACTAATTTGCTTCTATCTCCTTAACCGTGCGAGATAGAGCGATTTCGGCAAAATTTTCGACGCACAGGGTATCTAAGCAATGCAATCTTTGCAATTTTCCAAAAATTTTCCCCTCCCCAAAAATGGCGGCCATTTTGAATTTTCGAATTTTTGCCAAAAATGGCAAAACACAAATTTGCTTCTATCTCCTTAACCGTGCGAGATAGAGCGATTTCGTCGAAATTTTCGACCCACAGGGTATCTAAGGAATGTAATATTTGCAATTTTCAAAAAATTTTCCCCTCCCCAAAAATGGCGGCCATTTTGAATTTTCGAATTTTTGCCAAAAATGGCAAAACACAAATTTGCTTCTATCTCCTTAACCGTGCGAGATAGAGCGATTTCGTCGAAATTTTCGACCCACAGATTATCTAAGGAATGGAATATTTGCAATTTTCCAAAAATTTTCCCCTCCCCAAAAATGGCAGCCATTTTGAATTTTCGAATTTTTGCCAAAAATGGCAAAACACCAATCTGCTTCTATCTCCTTAACCGTGCGAGATAGAGCGATTTCGTCAAAATTTTCGACCCACAGGGTATCTGAGCATTGTACTCTTGTTAATTTTTAAAAAATTTTCCCCTCCCCAAAAATGGCGGCCATTTTGAATTTTCGAATTTTTGCCAAAAATGGCAAAACACAAATTTGCTTCTATCTCCTTAACCGTGCGAGATAGAGCGATTTCGTCGAAATTTTCGACCCACAGGGTATCTAAGGAATGCAATCTTTGCAATTTTCAAAAAATTTTCCCCTCCCCAAAAAGGGCGGCCATTTTGAATTTTCGAATTTTTGCCAAAAATGGCAAAACACAAATTTGCTTCTATCTCCTTAACCGTGCGAGATAGAGCGATTTCGTCGAAATTTTCGACCCACAGATTATCTAAGGAATGGAATATTTGCAATTTTCCAAAAATTTTCCCCTCCCCAAAAATGGCAGCCATTTTGAATTTTCGAATTTTTGCCAAAAATGGCAAAACACTAATTTGCTTCTATCTCCTTAACCGTGCGAGATAGAGCGATTTCGGCAAAATTTTCGACGCACAGGGTATCTAAGCAATGCAATCTTTGCAATTTTCCAAAAATTTTCCCCTCCCCAAAAATGGCGGCCATTTTGAATTTTCGAATTTTTGCCAAAAATGGCAAAACACAAATTTGCTTCTATCTCCTTAACCGTGCGAGATAGAGCGATTTCGTCGAAATTTTCGACCCACAGGGTATCTAAGGAATGTAATATTTGCAATTTTCAAAAAATTTTCCCCTCCCCAAAAATGGCGGCCATTTTGAATTTTCGAATTTTTGCCAAAAATGGCAAAACACAAATTTGCTTCTATCTCCTTAACCGTGCGAGATAGAGCGATTTCGTCGAAATTTTCGACCCACAGATTATCTAAGGAATGGAATATTTGCAATTTTCCAAAAATTTTCCCCTCCCCAAAAATGGCAGCCATTTTGAATTTTCGAATTTTTGCCAAAAATGGCAAAACACCAATCTGCTTCTATCTCCTTAACCGTGCGAGATAGAGCGATTTCGTCCAAATTTTCGACCCACAGGGTATCTGAGCATTGTACTCTTGTTAATTTTTAAAAAATTTTCCCCTCCCCAAAAATGGCGGCCATTTTGAATTTTCGAATTTTTGCCAAAAATGGCAAAACACAAATTTTCTTCTATCTCCTTAACCGTGCGAGATAGAGCGATTTCGTCAAAATTTTCGACCCACAGGGTATCTGAGCATTGTACTCTTGGTAATTTTTAAAAAATTTTCCCCTCCCCAAAAATGGCGGTCATTTTGAATTTTCGAATTTTTGCCAAAAATGGCAAAACACAAATTTGCTTCTATCTCCTTAACCGTGCGAGATAGAGCGATTTCGTCGAAATTTTCGACCCACAGGGTATCTAACGAATGCAATCTTTGCAATTTTCAAAAAATTTTCCCCTCCCCAAAAAGGGCGGCCATTTTGAATTTTCGAATTTTTGCCAAAAATGGCAAAACACAAATTTGCTTCTATCTCCTTAACCGTGCGAGATAGAGCGATTTCGTCAAAATTTTCGACCCACAGGGTATCTAAGGAATGCAATCTTTGCAATTTTCCAAAAATTTTCCCCTCCCCAAAAATGGCGGCCATTTTGAATTTTCGAATTTTTGCCAAAAATGGCAAAACACCAATCTGCTTCTATCTCCTTAACCGTGCGAGATAGAGCGATTTCGTCAAAATTTTCGACCCACAGGGTATCTGAGCATTGTACTCTTAGTAATTTTTAAAAAATTTTCCCCTCCCCAAAAATGGCAGCCATTTTGAATTTTCGAATTTTTGCCAAAAATGGCAAAACACAAATTTGCTTCTATCTCCTTAACCGTGCGAGATAGAGCGATTTCGTCGAAATTTTCGACCCACAGATTATCTAAGGAATGGAATATTTGCAATTTTCCAAAAATTTTCCCCTCCCCAAAAATGGCAGCCATTTTGAATTTTCGAATTTTTGCCAAAAATGGCAAAACACTAATTTGCTTCTATCTCCTTAACCGTGCGAGATAGAGCGATTTCGGCAAAATTTTCGACGCACAGGGTATCTAAGCAATGCAATCTTTGCAATTTTCCAAAAATTTTCCCCTCCCCAAAAATGGCGGCCATTTTGAATTTTCGAATTTTTGCCAAAAATGGCAAAACACAAATTTGCTTCTATCTCCTTAACCGTGCGAGATAGAGCGATTTCGTCGAAATTTTCGACCCACAGGGTATCTAAGGAATGTAATATTTGCAATTTTCAAAAAATTTTCCCCTCCCCAAAAATGGCGGCCATTTTGAATTTTCGAATTTTTGGCAAAACACAAATTTGCTTCTATCTCCTTAACCGTGCGAGATAGAGCGATTTCGTCGAAATTTTCGACCCACAGATTATCTAAGGAATGGAATATTTGCAATTTTCCAAAAATTTTCCCCTCCCCAAAAATGGCAGCCATTTTGAATTTTCGAATTTTTGCCAAAAATGGCAAAACACCAATCTGCTTCTATCTCCTTAACCGTGCGAGATAGAGCGATTTCGTCCAAATTTTCGACCCACAGGGTATCTGAGCATTGTACTCTTGTTAATTTTTAAAAAATTTTCCCCTCCCCAAAAATGGCGGCCATTTTGAATTTTCGAATTTTTGCCAAAAATGGCAAAACACAAATTTGCTTCTATCTCCTTAACCGTGCGAGATAGAGCGATTTCGTCGAAATTTTCGACCCACAGGGTATCTAAGGAATGCAATCTTTGCAATTTTCAAAAAATTTTCCCCTCCCCAAAAAGGGCGGCCATTTTGAATTTTCGAATTTTTGCCAAAAATGGCAAAACACAAATTTGCTTCTATCTCCTTAACCGTGCGAGATAGAGCGATTTCGTCGAAATTTTCGACCCACAGATTATCTAAGGAATGGAATATTTGCAATTTTCCAAAAATTTTCCCCTCCCCAAAAATGGCAGCCATTTTGAATTTTCGAATTTTTGCCAAAAATGGCAAAACACTAATTTGCTTCTATCTCCTTAACCGTGCGAGATAGAGCGATTTCGTCGAAATTTTCGACCCACAGGGTATCTAAGGAATGTAATATTTGCAATTTTCCAAAAATTTTCCCCTCCCCAAAAATGGCGGCCATTTTGAATTTTCGAATTTTTGCCAAAAATGGCAAAACACAAATTTGCTTCTATCTCCTTAACCGTGCGAGATAGAGCGATTTCGTCAAAATTTTCGACCCACAGGGTATCTGAGCATTGTACTCTTGTTAATTTTTAAAAAATTTTCCCCTCCCCAAAAATGGCGGCCATTTTGAATTTTCGAATTTTTGCCAAAAATGGCAAAACACAAATTTTCTTCTATCTCCTTAACCGTGCGAGATAGAGCGATTTCGTCAAAATTTTCGACCCACAGGGTATCTGAGCATTGTACTCTTGGTAAATTTTAAAAAATTTTCCCCTCCCCAAAAATGGCGGCCATTTTGAATTTTCGAATTTTTGCCAAAAATGGCAAAACACTAATTTGCTTCTATCTCCTTAACCGTGCGAGATAGAGCGATTTCGTCGAAATTTTCGACCCACAGGGAAGCTGAGGAATGTAATATTTGCAATTTTCAAAAAATTTTCCCCTCCCCAAAAATGGCGGCCATTTTGAATTTTCGAATTTTTGCCAAAAATGGCAAAACACAAATTTGCTTCTATCTCCTTAACCGTGCGAGATAGAGCGATTTCGTCGAAATTGTACTCTTAGTAATTTTTAGAAAAATTTTCCCCTCCCCAAAAATGGCAGCCATTTTGAATTTTCGAATTTTTGCCAAAAATGGCAAAACACTAATTTGCTTCTATCTCCTTAACCGTGCGAGATAGAGCGATTTCAGTAAAATTTTCGACGCACAGGGTATCTAAGGAATGCAATCTTTGCAATTTTCAAAAAATTTTCCCCTCCCCAAAAATGGCGGCCATTTTGAATTTTCGAATTTTTGCCAAAAATGGCAAAACACAAATTTGCTTCTATCTCTTTAACCGTGCGAGATAGAGCGATTTCGTCGAAATTTTCGACCCACAGGGTATCTAAGGAATGCAATCTTTGCAATTTTCAAAAAATTTTCCCCTCCCCAAAAATGGCGGCCATTTTGAATTTTCGAATTTTTGCCAAAAATGGCAAAACACCAATCTGCTTCTATCTCCTTAACCGTGCGAGATAGAGCGATTTCGTCAAAATTTTCGACCCACAGGGTATCTGAGCATTGTACTCTTAGTAATTTTTAAAAAATTTTCCCCTCCCCAAAAATGGCAGCCATTTTGAATTTTCGAATTTTTGCCAAAAATGGCAAAACACTAATTTGCTTCTATCTCCTTAACCGTGCGAGATAGAGCGATTTCGGCAAAATTTTCGACGCACAGGGTATCTAAGCAATGCAATCTTTGCAATTTTCCAAAAATTTTCCCCTCCCCAAAAATGGCGGCCATTTTGAATTTTCGAATTTTTGCCAAAAATGGCAAAACACAAATTTGCTTCTATCTCCTTAACCGTGCGAGATAGAGCGATTTCGTCGAAATTTTCGACCCACAGGGTATCTAAGGAATGTAATATTTGCAATTTTCAAAAAATTTTCCCCTCCCCAAAAATGGCGGCCATTTTGAATTTTCGAATTTTTGCCAAAAATGGCAAAACACAAATTTGCTTCTATCTCCTTAACCGTGCGAGATAGAGCGATTTCGTCGAAATTTTCGACCCACAGATTATCTAAGGAATGGAATATTTGCAATTTTCCAAAAATTTTCCCCTCCCCAAAAATGGCAGCCATTTTGAATTTTCGAATTTTTGCCAAAAATGGCAAAACACCAATCTGCTTCTATCTCCTTAACCGTGCGAGATAGAGCGATTTCGTCCAAATTTTCGACCCACAGGGTATCTGAGCATTGTACTCTTGTTAATTTTTAAAAAATTTTCCCCTCCCCAAAAATGGCGGCCATTTTGAATTTTCGAATTTTTGCCAAAAATGGCAAAACACAAATTTGCTTCTATCTCCTTAACCGTGCGAGATAGAGCGATTTCGTCGAAATTTTCGACCCACAGGGTATCTAAGGAATGCAATCTTTGCAATTTTCAAAAAATTTTCCCCTCCCCAAAAAGGGCGGCCATTTTGAATTTTCGAATTTTTGCCAAAAATGGCAAAACACAAATTTGCTTCTATCTCCTTAACCGTGCGTGATAGAGCGATTTCGTCAAAATTTTCGACCCACAGGGTATCTGAGCATTGTACTCTTAGTAATTTTTAAAAAATTTTCCCCTCCCCAAAAATGGCAGCCATTTTGAATTTTCGAATTTTTGCCAAAAATGGCAAAACACTAATTTGCTTCTATCTCCTTAACCGTGCGAGATAGAGCGATTTCGTCGAAATTTTCGACCCACAGGGTATCTAAGGAATGTAATATTTGCAATTTTCCAAAAATTTTCCCCTCCCCAAAAATGGCGGCCATTTTGAATTTTCGAATTTTTGCCAAAAATGGCAAAACACAAATTTGCTTCTATCTCCTTAACCGTGCGAGATAGAGCGATTTCGTCAAAATTTTCGACCCACAGGGTATCTGAGCATTGTACTCTTGTTAATTTTTAAAAAATTTTCCCCTCCCCAAAAATGGCGGCCATTTTGAATTTTCGAATTTTTGCCAAAAATGGCAAAACACAAATTTTCTTCTATCTCCTTAACCGTGCGAGATAGAGCGATTTCGTCAAAATTTTCGACCCACAGGGTATCTGAGCATTGTACTCTTGGTAATTTTTAAAAAATTTTCCCCTCCCCAAAAATGGCGGCCATTTTGAATTTTCGAATTTTTGCCAAAAATGGCAAAACACTAATTTGCTTCTATCTCCTTAACCGTGCGAGATAGAGCGATTTCGTCGAAATTTTCGACCCACAGGGAAGCTGAGGAATGTAATATTTGCAATTTTCAAAAAATTTTCCCCTCCCCAAAAATGGCGGCCATTTTGAATTTTCGAATTTTTGCCAAAAATGGCAAAACACAAATTTGCTTCTATCTCCTTAACCGTGCGAGATAGAGCGATTTCGTCGAAATTGTACTCTTAGTAATTTTTAGAAAAATTTTCCCCTCCCCAAAAATGGCAGCCATTTTGAATTTTCGAATTTTTGCCAAAAATGGCAAAACACTAATTTGCTTCTATCTCCTTAACCGTGCGAGATAGAGCGATTTCAGTAAAATTTTCGACGCACAGGGTATCTAAGGAATGCAATCTTTGCAATTTTCAAAAAATTTTCCCCTCCCCAAAAATGGCGGCCATTTTGAATTTTCGAATTTTTGCCAAAAATGGCAAAACACAAATTTGCTTCTATCTCTTTAACCGTGCGAGATAGAGCGATTTCGTCGAAATTTTCGACCCACAGGGTATCTAAGGAATGCAATCTTTGCAATTTTCCAAAAATTTTCCCCTCCCCAAAAATGGCGGCCATTTTGAATTTTCGAATTTTTGCCAAAAATGGCAAAACACTAATTTGCTTCTATCTCCTTAACCGTGCGAGATAGAGCGATTTCGTCGAAATTTTCGACCCACAGGGTATCTGAGCATTGTACTCTTGGTAATTAAAAACAAATTTTCCCCTTCCCAAAAATGGCGGCCATTTTGAATTTTCGAATTTTTGCCAAAAATGGCAAAACACAATTTGCTTCTATCTCCTTAACCGTGCGAGATAGAGTGATTTCGTCGAAATTTTCGACCCACAGGGTATCTAAGGAATGCAATCTTTGCAATTTTCCAAAAATTTTCCCCTCCCCAAAAATGGCGGCCATTTTGAATTTTCGAATTTTTGCCAAAAATGGCAAAACACTAATTTGCTTCTATCTCCTTAACCGTGCGAGATAGAGCGATTTCGTCGAAATTTTCGACCCACAGGGTATCTAAGGAATGCAATCTTTGCAATTTTCCAAAAATTTTCCCCTCCCCAAAAATGGCGGCCATTTTGAATTTTCGAATTTTTGCCAAAAATGGCAAAACACTAATTTGCTTCTATCTCCTTAACCGTGCGAGATAGAGCGATTTCGTTGAAATTTTCGACCCACAGGGTATCTAAGGAATGTAATATTTGCAATTTTCAAAAAATTTTCCCCTCCCCAAAAATGGCGGCCATTTTGAATTTTCGAATTTTTGCCAAAAATGGCAAAACACCAATCTGCTTCTATCTCCTTAACCGTGCGAGATAGAGCGATTTCGTCAAAATTTTCGACCCACAGGGTATCTGAGCATTGTACTCTTAGTAATTTTTAAAAAATTTTCCCCTCCCCAAAAATGGCAGCCATTTTGAATTTTCGAATTTTTGCCAAAAATGGCAAAACACTAATTTGCTTCTATCTCCTTAACCGTGCGAGATAGAGCGATTTCGGCAAAATTTTCGACGCACAGGGTATCTAAGCAATGCAATCTTTGCAATTTTCCAAAAATTTTCCCCTCCCCAAAAATGGCGGCCATTTTGAATTTTCGAATTTTTGCCAAAAATGGCAAAACACAAATTTGCTTCTATCTCCTTAACCGTGCGAGATAGAGCGATTTCGTCGAAATTTTCGACCCACAGGGTATCTAAGGAATGTAATATTTGCAATTTTCAAAAAATTTTCCCCTCCCCAAAAATGGCGGCCATTTTGAATTTTCGAATTTTTGCCAAAAATGGCAAAACACAAATTTGCTTCTATCTCCTTAACCGTGCGAGATAGAGCGATTTCGTCGAAATTTTCGACCCACAGATTATCTAAGGAATGGAATATTTGCAATTTTCCAAAAATTTTCCCCTCCCCAAAAATGGCAGCCATTTTGAATTTTCGAATTTTTGCCAAAAATGGCAAAACACCAATCTGCTTCTATCTCCTTAACCGTGCGAGATAGAGCGATTTCGTCCAAATTTTCGACCCACAGGGTATCTGAGCATTGTACTCTTGTTAATTTTTAAAAAATTTTCCCTCCCCAAAAATGGCGGCCATTTTGAATTTTCGAATTTTTGCCAAAAATGGCAAAACACAAATTTGCTTCTATCTCCTTAACCGTGCGAGATAGAGCGATTTCGTCGAAATTTTCGACCCACAGGGTATCTAAGGAATGCAATCTTTGCAATTTTCAAAAAATTTTCCCCTCCCCAAAAAGGGCGGCCATTTTGAATTTTCGAATTTTTGCCAAAAATGGCAAAACACAAATTTGCTTCTATCTCCTTAACCGTGCGTGATAGAGCGATTTCGTCAAAATTTTCGACCCACAGGGTATCTGAGGATTGTACTCTTAGTAATTTTTAAAAAATTTTCCCCTCCCCAAAAATGGCAGCCATTTTGAATTTTCGAATTTTTGCCAAAAATGGCAAAACACTAATTTGCTTCTATCTCCTTAACCGTGCGAGATAGAGCGATTTCGTCGAAATTTTCGACCCACAGGGTATCTAAGGAGTGTAATATTTGCAATTTTCCAAAAATTTTCCCCTCCCCAAAAATGGCGGCCATTTTGAATTTTCGAATTTTTGCCAAAAATGGCAAAACACAAATTTGCTTCTATCTCCTTAACCGTGCGAGATAGAGCGATTTCGTCAAAATTTTCGACCCACAGGGTATCTGAGCATTGTACTCTTGTTAATTTTTAAAAAATTTTCCCCTCCCCAAAAATGGCGGCCATTTTGAATTTTCGAATTTTTGCCAAAAATGGCAAAACACAAATTTTCTTCTATCTCCTTAACCGTGCGAGATAGAGCGATTTCGTCAAAATTTTCGACCCACAGGGTATCTGAGCATTGTACTCTTGGTAATTTTTAAAAAATTTTCCCCTCCCCAAAAATGGCGGCCATTTTGAATTTTCGAATTTTTGCCAAAAATGGCAAAACACTAATTTGCTTCTATCTCCTTAACCGTGCGAGATAGAGCGATTTCGTCGAAATTTTCGACCCACAGGGAAGCTGAGGAATGTAATATTTGCAATTTTCAAAAAATTTTCCCCTCCCCAAAAATGGCGGCCATTTTGAATTTTCGAATTTTTGCCAAAAATGGCAAAACACAAATTTGCTTCTATCTCCTTAACCGTGCGAGATAGAGCGATTTCGTCGAAATTGTACTCTTAGTAATTTTTAGAAAAATTTTCCCCTCCCCAAAAATGGCAGCCATTTTGAATTTTCGAATTTTTGCCAAAAATGGCAAAACACTAATTTGCTTCTATCTCCTTAACCGTGCGAGATAGAGCGATTTCAGTAAAATTTTCGACGCACAGGGTATCTAAGGAATGCAATCTTTGCAATTTTCAAAAAATTTTCCCCTCCCCAAAAATGGCGGCCATTTTGAATTTTCGAATTTTTGCCAAAAATGGCAAAACACAAATTTGCTTCTATCTCTTTAACCGTGCGAGATAGAGCGATTTCGTCGAAATTTTCGACCCACAGGGTATCTAAGGAATGCAATCTTTGCAATTTTCAAAAAATTTTCCCCTCCCCAAAAATGGCGGCCATTTTGAATTTTCGAATTTTTGCCAAAAATGGCAAAACACTAATTTGCTTCTATCTCCTTAACCGTGCGAGATAGAGCGATTTCGTCGAAATTTTCGACCCACAGGGTATCTAAGGAATGCAATCTTTGCAATTTTCCAAAAATTTTCCCCTCCCCAAAAATGGCGGCCATTTTGAATTTTCGAATTTTTGCCAAAAATGGCAAAACACTAATTTGCTTCTATCTCCTTAACCGTGCGAGATAGAGCGATTTCGTCGAAATTTTCGACCCACAGGGTATCTGAGCATTGTACTCTTGGTAATTAAAAAAAAATTTTCCCCTTCCCAAAAATGGCGGCCATTTTGAATTTTCGAATTTTTGCCAAAAATGGCAAAACACAATTTGCTTCTATCTCCTTAACCGTGCGAGATAGAGTGATTTCGTCGAAATTTTCGACCCACAGGGTATCTAAGGAATGCAATCTTTGCAATTTTCCAAAAATTTTCCCCTCCCCAAAAATGGCGGCCATTTTGAATTTTCGAATTTTTGCCAAAAATGGCAAAACACTAATTTGCTTCTATCTCCTTAACCGTGCGAGATAGAGCGATTTCGTCGAAATTTTCGACCCACAGGGTATCTAAGGAATGCAATCTTTGCAATTTTCCAAAAATTTTCCCCTCCCCAAAAATGGCGGCCATTTTGAATTTTCGAATTTTTGCCAAAAATGGCAAAACACTAATTTGCTTCTATCTCCTTAACCGTGCGAGATAGAGCGATTTCGTTGAAATTTTCGACCCACAGGGTATCTAAGGAATGTAATATTTGCAATTTTCAAAAAATTTTCCCCTCCCCAAAAATGGCGGCCATTTTGAATTTTCGAATTTTTGCCAAAAATGGCAAAACACCAATCTGCTTCTATCTCCTTAACAGTGCGAGATAGAGCGATTTCGTCAAAATTTTCGACCCACAGGGTATCTGAGCATTGTACTCTTAGTAATTTTTAAAAAATTTTCCCCTCCCCAAAAATGGCAGCCATTTTGAATTTTCGAATTTTTGCCAAAAATGGCAAAACACTAATTTGCTTCTATCTCCTTAACCGTGCGAGATAGAGCGATTTCGGCAAAATTTTCGACGCACAGGGTATCTAAGCAATGCAATCTTTGCAATTTTCCAAAAATTTTCCCCTCCCCAAAAATGGCGGCCATTTTGAATTTTCGAATTTTTGCCAAAAATGGCAAAACACAAATTTGCTTCTATCTCCTTAACCGTGCGAGATAGAGCGATTTCGTCGAAATTTTCGACCCACAGGGTATCTAAGGAATGTAATATTTGCAATTTTCAAAAAATTTTCCCCTCCCCAAAAATGGCGGCCATTTTGAATTTTCGAATTTTTGCCAAAAATGGCAAAACACAAATTTGCTTCTATCTCCTTAACCGTGCGAGATAGAGCGATTTCGTCGAAATTTTCGACCCACAGATTATCTAAGGAATGGAATATTTGCAATTTTCCAAAAATTTTCCCCTCCCCAAAAATGGCAGCCATTTTGAATTTTCGAATTTTTGCCAAAAATGGCAAAACACCAATCTGCTTCTATCTCCTTAACCGTGCGAGATAGAGCGATTTCGTCCAAATTTTCGACCCACAGGGTATCTGAGCATTGTACTCTTGTTAATTTTTAAAAAATTTTCCCCTCCCCAAAAATGGCGGCCATTTTGAATTTTCGAATTTTTGCCAAAAATGGCAAAACACAAATTTGCTTCTATCTCCTTAACCGTGCGAGATAGAGCGATTTCGTCGAAATTTTCGACCCACAGGGTATCTAAGGAATGCAATCTTTGCAATTTTCAAAAAATTTTCCCCTCCCCAAAAAGGGCGGCCATTTTGAATTTTCGAATTTTTGCCAAAAATGGCAAAACACAAATTTGCTTCTATCTCCTTAACCGTGCGTGATAGAGCGATTTCGTCAAAATTTTCGACCCACAGGGTATCTGAGCATTGTACTCTTAGTAATTTTTAAAAAATTTTCCCCTCCCCAAAAATGGCAGCCATTTTGAATTTTCGAATTTTTGCCAAAAATGGCAAAACACTAATTTGCTTCTATCTCCTTAACCGTGCGAGATAGAGCGATTTCGTCGAAATTTTCGACCCACAGGGTATCTAAGGAATGTAATATTTGCAATTTTCCAAAAATTTTCCCCTCCCCAAAAATGGCGGCCATTTTGAATTTTCGAATTTTTGCCAAAAATGGCAAAACACAAATTTGCTTCTATCTCCTTAACCGTGCGAGATAGAGCGATTTCGTCAAAATTTTCGACCCACAGGGTATCTGAGCATTGTACTCTTGTTAATTTTTAAAAAATTTTCCCCTCCCCAAAAATGGCGGCCATTTTGAATTTTCGAATTTTTGCCAAAAATGGCAAAACACAAATTTTCTTCTATCTCCTTAACCGTGCGAGATAGAGCGATTTCGTCAAAATTTTCGACCCACAGGGTATCTGAGCATTGTACTCTTGGTAATTTTTAAAAAATTTTCCCCTCCCCAAAAATGGCGGCCATTTTGAATTTTCGAATTTTTGCCAAAAATGGCAAAACACTAATTTGCTTCTATCTCCTTAACCGTGCGAGATAGAGCGATTTCGTCGAAATTTTCGACCCACAGGGAAGCTGAGGAATGTAATATTTGCAATTTTCAAAAAATTTTCCCCTCCCCAAAAATGGCGGCCATTTTGAATTTTCGAATTTTTGCCAAAAATGGCAAAACACAAATTTGCTTCTATCTCCTTAACCGTGCGAGATAGAGCGATTTCGTCGAAATTGTACTCTTAGTAATTTTTAGAAAAATTTTCCCCTCCCCAAAAATGGCAGCCATTTTGAATTTTCGAATTTTTGCCAAAAATGGCAAAACACTAATTTGCTTCTATCTCCTTAACCGTGCGAGATAGAGCGATTTCAGTAAAATTTTCGACGCACAGGGTATCTAAGGAATGCAATCTTTGCAATTTTCAAAAAATTTTCCCCTCCCCAAAAATGGCGGCCATTTTGAATTTTCGAATTTTTGCCAAAAATGGCAAAACACAAATTTGCTTCTATCTCTTTAACCGTGCGAGATAGAGCGATTTCGTCGAAATTTTCGACCCACAGGGTATCTAAGGAATGCAATCTTTGCAATTTTCAAAAAATTTTCCCCTCCCCAAAAATGGCGGCCATTTTGAATTTTCGAATTTTTGCCAAAAATGGCAAAACACTAATTTGCTTCTATCTCCTTAACCGTGCGAGATAGAGCGATTTCGTCGAAATTTTCGACCCACAGGGTATCTGAGCATTGTACTCTTGGTAATTTAAAAAGAATTTTCCCCTCCCCAAAAATGGCGGCCATTTTGAATTTTCGAATTTTTGCCAAAAATGGCAAAACACAAATTTGCTTCTATCTCCTTAACCGTGCCAGATAGAGCGATTTCGTCGAAATTTTCGACCCACAGGGTATCTGAGCATTGTACTCTTGGTAATTTAAAAAAAATTTTCCCCTCCCCAAAAATGGCGGCCATTTTGAATTTTCGAATTTTTGCCAAAAATGGCAAAACACAAATTTGCTTCTATCTCCTTAACCGTGCGAGATAGAGTAATTTCGTCAAAATTTTCGACCCACAGGTATTTCAGCATTGTATTCTTGGCAATTTAAAAAAAAATTTCCCCTCCCCTAAAATGGCGGCCATTTTGAATTTTCAAATTTTTGTCAAAAATGGCAAAACACAAATTTGCTTCTATCTCGAAATTTTCAACCCACAGGGTATCTAAGGAATGTAATCTTTGCAATTTTCAAAAAATTTTCCCCTCCCCAAAAATGGCAGCCATTTTGAATTTTCGAATTTTTGCCCAAAATGGAAAAACACAAACTGGCCTTAACCGTGCAAAATAGAGTTATTTCGTTGAAATTTTCGACCCATAGGGTATCTAAGAAATGTACTCTTGGCAATTTTCAAAAAAATTTCCTTTTCCCAAAAATGGCGGCCATTTTGAATTTTCAAATTTTTGCCAAAAATAGAAAAACAGGAATTTGCTTCTATCTTCTTAACCGTGCAAGATAGAGTGATTTCGTCAAAATTTTCAACCCAACCAATGCAAAAAGGCATGAAGCTGAAATAATTTACATCTACACTAACAAATATTTAAGCATCATTGATATATTTTACAAATGAAACAGGGTCTTGTAAGACTACTATACAATTTGGGCAAAAGGTTCATGGGTGGACATTACACATGATAATGTGTGTTCTTCTATGCTATCATGTTTCTATTCGCATCTACTATCAACAGGGCGGCCTATTTCTAGTTTTATTTAAGTTATTGGGTTAACTAGTTATAGTGAGAAATGTTGAAACAATGTGTGAGAATCCGCGGGAAATGTCCGGTGAGCGATAATACCCGATAGAGCACTATTTACAATTCTACCAAGTTGAAGGAGGTAGTATGTGCCAGCAGTGAATGTTAAACAACTAAATATTTTATAAAATGACAATAAAACCAGATACAGACCAGCAAGCTGTGTAAAAACGAGAATATTAATACCGGTCCGTTATGACAATATAAAAACACGTCTCGCCTGGCGAACGCTAAAACAGTTAGATCTGCTGAAATCTCATGGCCTCGGAACTCCAATGACATGTGCTTGTGGTCAAACTTTTACTTGGAGTCAAACATACTATAGTCATAGAAAAATGTGTCCAGTTGCAAAGCAAGCTAAACATGGGAGTTGATTAGATGATGTCTGTATCAAGACTGTGCTTGGTATGCTGTACTGTATTCTCCCAGGAGACATTACTAAAAAAAACCTGACTAAGAAACCAGTCAAACACATCAGTCTGTACTTAATACTATAACTTGCATGTATTTGCTGTACATATATATGCTGTATTGCTGCAATTGCTGATATATTGCTAAACTGAAAAAAACCCTCTCACTGGAACCCAGCTATATACATCCTTACACTTTAACTTGCATGTATTGTCAAAGAAATATTCTTATATATAACAATAGATATTATAGTGTTTTACATGTATATATATGAACTAAGTATTGCAATTGTGAATTAAGTTGTTTGTTAATTCCAAGAATTTTTTACAGGTTTTGTGAGGGTTTGTTTTTGGTAAATGGTAATTCTGCGTGTGGTTGTATTGATGAAAGTCTTCTCAAAGAATTGTATAAAATATTTAAAAGTTAATGCTTAGTAAGATGAAGTAGAGAAGGAACCTGTGTACTATGTCACTATCTACGTCACCTCAAGGCAGCAGGTGCTGCTACCAAACATACAGTTCAGCCGTTATAAGCTCATTTTTATGTCGTCACTCTGCAGCGTGGGCGTACGCGTCCGCGTGAACAACTTCTTCTCCAAAACTACAAGGCCTAGAGACATGCTGTTTTTTTTAAAAGATACCTTATCTATCGAGGATGAAAAATTGTTCAAGGCATGCAAATCTGTCTGTTCGTCTGTTTGCTAGAGACATTACAAGGGAGGTACCCCCACCAAAAGTGTGAAAATTTCAACACTTTATCACAATTTTCTCAGTGACTATTGCAGGGATTTCTCTCATATCTTGCATATATGTACTAGGCCAGAGATAGATTCTCTTGTGTGAGTATGAGACCTGGATCTGTCTTACTTTTTTTTAAATAAATTTTTTTAATAATTTTTAATGCATTAAAATTCATGAAATCATGCACTAAATCACTTATAACTTGAAAAGTGTTGCATTTAGAGCATTTTGTTAAAATATGTTATTCAGCTACTTTTTTCATAGCTACAACATGGTGAGTAACTTGGGTGTCTGTCTCAATAGCTAAGTGAGTAATAGCTACTTTTGGGCTTTTCAGTAACTACCATCTTGAGTAAAATCACTTGTAACTTGAAAACTATTGCATTTAGAGAATTTCGTATAAATATGTTATTCAGCTACTTTTGGGTCAGCTATAACATAGTCAAATGTCAGACCTGTAGCTCATGGCATAGCTGAGTAATAGCTACTTTTAGGTTATCACTGTTGAGTAAATCACTGATAACTTGAAAACTATTGCATGTGGAGTATTTTGTTTCAATATGTTATTCACCTATTTTGGGGTCAGCTATAACATAGTAAAATTTCAGATCTGTGGCTCATGGCATAGCTGAGTAATAGCTACTTTGAGGTTATCACTGTTAAGTAAATCACTTATAACTTGAAAACTATTGCATTTACAGAAATTTATGTAAATATGTTATTCAGCTACTTTTGAGTCAGCTATAACATAGTGAAATTACAGACCTGTAGCTCATGGCACAACTGAGCAATAGCTATTTTCAGGTACTGTATGTTGAGTAAATCAGTTGTAACTTGAAAAATATTTAATTTGGAGTATTTTGTTAAAATATGTTGTTCACCTGTTTTTGGGTCAGCTATAACATGGTGAAATTACAGACCTGTAGCTCATGGCATAGCTGAGCAATAGCTATTTTCAGGTTCTCACTACTGAGTAAATCAGTTGTAACTTGAAAACTATTGCGTTTACAGTATTTTGCTTAAATATGTTGTTCACCTACTTTTGGGTTAGCTATAACATAGTAAAATTTCAGACATGTAGCTCATGGCATAGCTGAGTAATAGCTACTTTTAGGTTATCACTGTTGAGTAAATCACTTATAACTTGAAAACTATTGCATTGACAGAAATTTGTGTAAATACCTGTTTTTGGGTCAGCTATAACATGGTGAAATTACAGACCTGTAGCTCATGGCATAGCTGAGCAATAGCTATTTTCAGGTTCTCACTATTGAGTAAATCAGTTGTAACTTGAAAACTATTGCATTTACAGTATTTTGCTTAAATATGTTGTTCACCTACTTTTGGGTCAGCTATAATATAGTAAAAATTCAGACATGTAGCTCATTGCATAGCTGAGTAATAGCTACTTTGCGTATAACTCACTTATTATTGGTCCTAGAGGTTTGGAATGGTAAACAGACATATAGGAAATCATGGGCTGGGAATCTGTTGATGTGGTCTGATTTGACCTTGGACCTCTTCTTCAAGGTCAAACGAGGATAGCCAAACTTAAAAGTGCTTATAACTCGCTTATTATTGGTCTTAGAGGTTTGGGATGGTAAAACAACATATAGGAAATCATGGGCTGGGATTCTTTTGGTGTGGTCAGATTTGACCTTGGACCCCTCCTTCAGGGTCAGTTGAGGATAGCGAAACTTAAAATTGGTTATAACTCGCTTGTTATTGGTCCTACAGGTTTGGGATGGTAAACCAACCTACAGGAAATCATGGGCTGGGAATCATTTGGTGTGGTCGGATTTGACCTTGGACCCCTCCTTCAAGGTCAAACAAAGATAGCAAAACTTAAAAGTGCCTATAAATCGCTTATTATTGGTTCTAGAGGTTTGGGATGGTAAACCATCCTATAGGAAGTCATGGGCTGGGAATCTTTTGGTGTGGTTGGATTTGACTGTGGACCCGTTCTTCAAGGTCGTACGAGGATACTGCATTTGCAGTATTTCTTTAAATATGTTTTAACCTACTCTTTACACTTAAACAGTTACCTTGTTACTTTCCTTCATAATACCATTTGCAGAGAACAACTTTTTTGTCCTTTTCTTCTGTCAGGTTCAGAATTTCTTTTGAACATGCTGTTCAATTACCATTTACTGTACTTCTGTACAGCACTTTCCCTGATAACTATGCTTTCCTCTCATTATTACCTTCACAAATCAAAAACACTCAGTCAGCTGACACAGTGCCCGTTCACGGGCACTCTCCCCTTGTTCTTGACTTGGCCTGACTGTCTGCGGCTACCCGAGACAGCACTCAGTCCCAGATGGTAAGCTTGTAGGTTACAAAAACTACATTAAAAAAAAATTAAAATTTTCAAGTTAATGCCCTTGTAAGACGTAGTAGAGATACAAGATAACACTTCTTATAGTTTCAAGACTCCCTTGTTATGTATTTTCAGATTGTATTGAAAAGAACAGTAAGGCATATTTAGATTGAAAAGGGGACACTTGTTGGTTTTATTCCTGATTTTTTAACAGCCTGTGCTGCCACCACAGTACTTTGTAAGTTGGATAACTGCCTTTAAGTAAAAGGCCTATCAAAATTATATTTGGCAGTTATCTATAGGCATGGGTAAATTTTTGACAGGCTTGAATTTGACCTTTCACTTTTATCAGGGTCAAAGGGTCAAAAACATTTTTTCTTGTACTTCCTTTTCATCAGATTTTCTTAGATGGTATTACATATATATCCACCTCATTTGACATGTGCTTTCCTCAGATCAAAATCTAGGTATGAGTTGAATTTCAGATCAGTGAGACCATAATTGACTGACTGCCAATTGATTATCCTATAATGAAAAACCATGCTGAAAATGGCATATAGTTTGTTTACTCACATAAAGGACCTTACACAGGATCCGTATGTTATAGAAATAGGAAAATTGGTTTTATAGCTCCAAAAGTCTCATCTTCATGTTAAGGTTACCTTAAAATCAGCCAAATCAGGTGTCTTTGGTATTCTGTACACAGCCAGATGAGATTTGTGTAATGTGAAATACATCTCTTTTCTTTTTTTAGTCGAATCTTGGATTCGAGTTATGTACTGGTTTCTGACTGTTATTTAAAAAATGCCTTTTTATCCTTTAAAAGCTAAAGATATATGCAATATCTATACACATATATTAAATATAAGAGGTACTGTATATACTCTGTCATTTTGTTTTTTGTTTAATATTTTCTTTAATGTGCAGTTTTTGAAACAAATCCACTGTCTAGCCTTTGTCTAGCTTCTTGCAAAGTACCAGGATGTAGAAAATCTATTGTATTTTTCTTTGTCTTGTGGTTCTCATTCGAGTAATTGTCCCCAATATAAAGGTCTGGTTCTTCAACACATGACTTCCAGACATGTCTTCCAGACGTAATAATAGGTTCACTAGACAATATTATTCAATAGACAGTTTTTTATGCTTGACAATGTGTTGGTGGTTATTCAAAACACTGGTAGAAACACCATTTACATATTTGGAAGAATCCAGGAAAAGAACCCTCACAAAATGAGCTCTCAGGAGAAAACCCCTCAGGAGAAAACCCCTCAAAAGTCTCCTGTGGAGAAAATGAGGGCTTTTTATAAAGTAGAGGGTTTTCTCCACAAGCCTGAAAATAGGGTGAGGGGTTTTCTCCACAAGCCCCAAAATAGGGTGAAAGGTTTTCTCCACAGGAGACTTTTGATGGGTTTTCTCCTGAGAGCTCATTTTGTGAGGGTTTTTTTCTGTCTCCCATTTGGAAGTGGCAATTTTAATTATGTGGGTGCAAGTTTATGTACAAGTAAAAGTTAAAAAAGTGGCCTTTGTCATGAATACAAAATCAGAAAATTATTTGGAAATGGTTTAGATGGCAATGGTATCAATGTGTATGTGATACACATGTATTTCTGTGACTGGGTCAGTTTTACAAGTGACATATAGTACATAACATGAACCTTTTCATACCATTGTGTGTTTAAAATTTGCATTAGGAAATGTCTTTTGTCCCTGACAGCCTGTATCTGTCTCCTGGTAAAAATATTCCCAAGGGAAAACCAAAGTCTGTGCTTAATGTTGTGTGCAATGTTCAGGGTCATATTTGGACAGATCTTTGGACGGTTGTGTGAAGTTGTGTTGCCACATCAGAGATGTCTATAAAACATGTAAGCCTCTTTAAAAATAATGTAGAGTACCAATATTGAGAATCTCTGGTGCTTGCACTTGAAAGTCATAGGGTGGGTTATTTATAAGGTTATACATATGTACAGAATTAGTTTAAATTGTTTCTGGTTGTTATAGATCATACCTTGTCCTTCAAACTTGTGATTGATGAAATACCATAATTCATTCAACTGACACCCAGGGAATTTAACTTAATTAAGGGGATGCCCCAGACAACATTCTACCATCTGCAAAACACAATAGAAGAGTCATAAAACATTAACAGGATGTTTCTGCCTTGGGTGAATGCTAACATAACAGTGATTACAGTATGCAACATATTTTCTGTGATTAGATTTTGTTTAATATCAAGTAAAGTTTCCATCATATATGTGAACCATGGTAATATTAAGCAGAACCTTTACAGTGTCATTTGTCGGAGTTGAACCAGTAGAACCAAAATAGTGTGATAGTATTGGCCCTACTGTTAGTACAAATGAATTTTTACAACAGACCATGCAATAAATCAATCTTTGTTGTGTTGAAATTTTTGCAATGGCAAGTGAATATGGAGATATAAATTGTCTTCAATTTAATGCAAAGTTAAGGCATGTTGCCAAGTAGACTGTGATGTATCATCAGTGAATCCCTTACAACCCCCAAATTCTGTCTTTCATCAGACATGTTAAGAAAACTTAAGTCCAATTTAAGTATTAATTTAAATGGTGTGGGCCTAAAATTCACTTGCACCATTGTATAGGTCATCTTTGAATGTGGAAAGGAAAGTAGAACATATGCCATCAATAAATCTGCCCCATAATTTGTTTATTTGTTGTTTTACGTCGCGTTCAACAGCCAGGGTCATATTGTGAGGGGTAGTTTACAGGTGAAGAAAACCAGTGCATACTGTACTGTAAACCACCGGGCATCGGCAAGTAAGTACCAACTTTCCAACAGGAAGTGCCCGGCCCGAGATTTGAACTAGCGGCCTGAGAGGCTGGAGATGAGAACTCTAACCGCTACACCACCGAGCCCCCATCTGCCCCATAAATGCCAAGGCAAGCAAGTTCCAGCCTTATGACAGTACTTGATGAAATGGGGAAAACTACTATTTGACATGATATTGGAACAAGGCCTTCAAATTATTGTCTTACTGATCATACAATACTTAAAAATTTTGTTTTATTGGATAACTTGAAGTCACTTATATTATTCAGGTAAGTTAACCATATAGAAATAAAAGACAAGTTTTCCTTTAACTCTTGTATCAAAAATCTACTTGTATCTTTGATAATGAGAACTATGATTTATAGCTCACCCACCATGTCTCCTAGAACCTTATTTTACACATTTGAGGCTTACTTCACTACCTTCAGCTTTTTGCCTACAATGCCTCATCCTTGATAACTGTTGGTCTCTGATTTTTTTTTGTTTGATGTTCCTTGGAATCTGTTTAATGTGTCTTGGAATCTGGGATCCAGTCCATCCATACTTTAACCCAGTAACTGTCTTTAGATAGAGATTAGTGCTATAGAAATACTATTAGAGATAGAATTACCTAGTGTTGATTACTCTGCAAATAGACACAACATAAACGGAAACAACTATATGTCTTTAAAGTGTCATGTCCACATTGAAATCTTAACTAACTGTATGTAATATGTGTCATTGAAATCCCATGCATTCAGCATCAATTTCCACCATAACTGAGGGAGAAATTAACGCAAGATTCAGATATTTTTGGCTCATAGTTAATCAAAAGGTGAATCAAATGGAACAGTGTTGCCTTGTGTATTAATTACAGACACTCTCATAAATTTGGTATTAAAATAAAGGGGAATTAATTAGAAAATTTATGGTATATGTAAAGATCAGTATTTATCTTCAGTTATAGGTCACTGTTTAAAATGTAGAATTCAAAAGCCATGCATGGGGATTAAATGTTTTTATGATGAGATACTGTTTATTTTAGATCACAAAAGTGTATTCGTCTGGTGTCTCTACTCTTGAAAGCATGTAGACAGTAGTAGTTTCATAGATGGCAGACATCACATGACTAATTTAAAAACTTATTTGGGTTCTGCAAATCTATTTAGAATTTCTCCCTCAGAAAGGGATATTGCCTTTTTTGTTAGGATTTTCATTTTTAAAACTATCATATAAACACATTTTAACAGACACTTAGAAAATGACATTATTATGTTCAAAACATTTTGACTGAACATTTTGAAAGTTATTGGGTACTAATGAGCTCTCTCCTTGTTACCCTTGTGGTATATGTATGTTATTATTTTCTAAATACAATAAATTGATATCTATGATTCTGGGTTTAACTCAACTTTAATCTAAAGATTCGACTTTGTGGTTGGCTTAAAGCCAGCCACTGTTCCCTTGTTTTATTGAGAGCTTTGGAATGTTTCAAGAGGTATGCCAAATGCCAGAAAAAGATGTCCTGTCTAGACAGGAAGGAAGTAGGGTGTGCCACCTGTGAAATGGACACTATAACCGGTCCTGCCGGTGCACTGCACATGATGTCTTTTTCTGACGTTTGGCGGGACTGGTCTTGTCGACCGGTATAGCTAATTGTCCATAAGGTAAGGTATTAACTTATAAAAAGTAAATTTGCTTATTAAATTTGCAAAATAGGAGGTAATAGAAAAACATGGCTCCCCTCAAAATAGGGTTGTAAATTCGTGGTTTTTCTTCTTTTATAAACATAAAAAATACCTGTACAAAAGATAGTTAACAATCCTTGTGTATTATACTCATATTTTTTGTGTAGCTATTTTTTTTTATCATTACACTTTATTTGTGGTAGGTCGCTCCTTTTTTGCATTATCAAAAAATCTTTGTATGTCTCATGTTTACATTGCTATGCCTTAATGTCTGAGAAAATACTTTTTATGTCTCGGCTGACTTATCAGTCAGCTGACATTATGGCATCATTTTGTGTAATATGTTATTCAGGTACTTTTTAGTCAGCTGTAATATAGTAACATTGCAGACCTGTAGCTAATTGCATAGCTGTGTAATAGGTACTTTGAGGTAATCACTGTTGAGTAAATTGCTTGTAACTTCAAAACTATTGCATTTAGAGTATTGCATTTACGTTATTCATGTACTTTTGGGTAATCTATAACATAGTAAAATTGCAGACCTGTATGTCATGGCATAGCTGAGCAATAGCTATTTAAAGGTTCTCACTGTTGAGTAAATCAGTTGTAATATGAAAACTATTGCATTTACAGTATTTTGTTTAAATATGTTGTTCACCTACTTTTGGGTCAGCTATAATATAGTGAAATTGCAGACCTATAGCTCATTGCAAAGCTGAACTATAGCTACTTTCAGGTTCTCACTGTTGAGTAAATCAGGTGTAACTCAAAAACTGTTGCATTTAAAGAATTTTGTTTAAATGTGTTATTCACCTACTTTTGGGTGAGCTATAACATAGTAAAATTGCAGCCATTTTACTAGCTGAACAAAAGCTAGTTTGAGATTCTCACTGTTGAATAAATCAGTTGTGACTCAACACTATTACATTTACTGTATTTTGTTTAAATATGTTTTCCACCTACATTTTACTCCTTAACAGTTGACTTGGTGCTTTACTTCTGAATACAATTTGCAGATCACAACTTTTGTGTCCTTCTTTCACTTCTACTCTGAAACTCAAAACAGACAGTCAGTTGACACAGAGCCTGTTCACGGGCACTGATTGCTTGTTCAAGGAATTACACTTCATGTAATTGATACAGATCAGTGGGTATTGTTAATATAAATTAATGAGATATAACTTTCATGCACACACCATATTTTGTGAATGCTGTAAATCATGGAATCTCTGTACTTCTGTACTTGTCATAGTAAGTGCAAAATGAAGTAATCTTCCATTATATAAAAATAACATAGTACTTATTCAGCATGTTGTATAACTATATACTTGACCATTATAAGACTGTTTGACACTTCTGTTGCTTGTTTACACTGTCAATATGTTTTTCTAAAGTTTCCTGTAAATAAATACTTTCGGGTAGATATTTTCTTTCTTTTAAACAATTTTAGTATTGACTCATTGGATATTAATGACACCGTTTAATTGTATCCACCAGATGCATCTTGTGGTGTGATAATGTATCTGATGGATTCAATACATTTACGTACATGTGTTTAAGCTCTTATAGAAGTTTATTGTGGTTAATATTGTTTCAATCAGTAGTTGATGTTGGTATATCTTGCATAAAAATAAAGGAAGTATGTAGCTTAACCTTTTGTTATTATTTATAGTGAATAAAAATTACTTGACAAAGTTATATAACTCACCTGTTAGTACACCATTGAGACCATGAACCTGACCAGAAAGGTACAATAAAATGGTCACTCACCATCAAAATATTGGTATCTTGTGACAACAAAACTAGAGTAGTCAGAGAGCATATATATCTGCCAAGGCCCTACACCTCCAATATTGCTTATGTGTGCAATAAAAAAAATCCTTTAAAAATTTCTAGATCCACACAGTGATACAGATCACACCCAAAATCTAATCATGCATTGTCAACATTTCCTGAAAATTTCATCAAAATCCATTAAAAACAGATCAACAAAGAAAGCATAAAATAATAAAAAAATTCAAGACCCGGTATTATTTGTGGATTTTGTAATTGTTTTACAATAAATGAAAAACCAAGTGCCAGATTATCATTTATATCACATGTTTTATGTACAGTGTAGTTAATTGTATTTCAATAGAAATGGTAAATTGCTTTTTCAGGTGTTTTGATGCAACATTATAACTGAATCATTCAGCCTTTCGCCATTCTTCACGAGTCTCCTTATCAATCAATTGTTAATCCTTTATCTACAAATTCTACTGTTCCACATTGACTGTACTTTCTGAACTGAACTCCCTCATAAGTTTGTGGGTATTCCACAGCCTAAACCATGCCCTGATTTTCACCAAATTTTCAAGATAATTGTTTATCCCAAGAGGATGTAAAGGTGATTAGGTTTTTTGGGGTATCCGACAACTGATGTCATCACAACACTTATAAAAGTTTGGCGTCTTAATGTTTGTGGGTATCCCATAGCCTAAACCCATGCACAGATTTTCACCAAATTTTCCATTTACGTTTATCCCAAGAGGATTTAGAGCTGATTAGGTTTTGGTGGTATCTGGCAACAACTGTTGACATCGCAACACTTTTAAAATTTGGGGATCGTAAAGTTTTAGGGTGTTCCCCAGCCTTAACCAGTGTAAGAATTTTCACCTTATTTTTAGGATGTTAACCCCAAGAGGATCTACAGCTGATTAAGCGTCCTGCAATTGATGTTTGTTTGTATTTAGGGGAGAGCGGAGAGAGAGTGGGTCTGTTAGCTCCCGCATTTTCTAGTGCTTATAGCTTGGCAACCACTGGGCAGATTCTCTTCAAATTTAGCACATGTATGCAGTAGCCCTGGGAAAAAATTCTGAATATGTGTCATGACATTTCAACCAATCAGAGAAGTCACATGACCAAAAACATGTTTTTTTCAAAGGGGTGTGCTTGTCCGGATGATAACTCAAAAAGCGCTTCACCTGTTCACATGAAATTGGGCAAGTAGGTTTGTTATATAGATGTCTGGAAATCATTAACTTTTGGAAGTGATCCAATACAAAATGGATGACTTATTAATGAGTAAAGCGCAAAAACACATTTATCGCAGAAACGGTACGGAACTTTTTATCCTCAGGGTATCTGTAGAGTCTACTGTTGACTTCCCAAAAATCATTTCCCCGCCATTTTTTGCTGCCATCTTTAATTTTTGCGTAAAACGCAAAAACGCATTTATCTTGGAAACGGTGTGAGATAGAGCGATTTTGACGAAATTTTTTGACCACCCCCCCCCCCCCCGGTATATCTGCAGAGTGTACTGGCGATGTTTCCCCAAAATCATTTTCCTGCCATTTTGGGCGGCAATCTTGAATTATTGCGTAAAATGTAAAAACGCATTTTTTTCGGAAACGGTGCTAGATAGAGCGATTTCCACAAAATTTTTGAGCCCCAGACTATCTGCAGAGTGTACTGGCGATGTTTCCCAAAAATCGTTTTCTGACCAATTTTGGTGGCTATCTTGGATTTCTGTGTAAAACACAAGAAAGAAACCACATTTATCTCAGAAACAGTGTGAGATAGAGCATTTTCGACAGAATTTTGAGTCCCCAGGCTATCTGCAGATTCTACTGGTGACTTTTCCTGAAAATCGTTTTTGCACCATTTTTGGCGGCCATCTGGAATTTCTGCATAAAACAAAAATGTTCTTCATCTCGGAAACTGTGCGAGATAGAGCGATTTCGACAAAATTTACCCAAGGGTATCTACAGAGTGTACTGGCAATTTTTTGCAAAATAATTTTCCCGCCAAAATTTTTGGCGGCTATCTTGAATTTCTGGGTAAAACGCAAAAACACATTTATCTCAGAAATGATGGTATCCAGAGTATCTGCAGAGTCTACTGACGATTTCTTGCAAAAATAATTTTCCCACCATTTTTGGTGGCCATCTTGAATTTCCGGGTAAAATGCAAAACACATTTATCTCGGAAACAATTTCAACAAAATTTTTTACCCCCAGGGTATCTACAGAGTCTACTGACGACTTTTCTCAAAAGTCATTTTCCCACCATTTTTGGTAGTCATCTTGAACTTCTGCGTAAAATGCAAAAACTCATTGGGACTCTTTTTTTTTTTTTTCTGTGCTAAAATAGTTTCTTTTGCTCTTGCAATGCAATACTCTAGTTAGCTTTTGGAGGGTATCTGGCAACAGCTGTTTCCCGTGGCAACGCTTTAAATACTTTTTGGTCTTAAACTTGTTAATTGAAAAAGGGGCACCATTATACTGATGTTACTGCAGTTGCATGTTTATCTTCCACTGGCCAAAGACCGGGGTTGGGAGATGATGAAACGCCTTACATGTATGTGTGTGTGTGTGTACCTGCATGTATGTGTGCTAGGCCTGGGCAAAATGTATTCGTATTCATTTTCATAAGTATTCCAATACATTTTAAGAAGTATTTGTATTCGAATATTTTTGTGAAAAATGCAAAGTATTCGTATTTGAATACATTCCAAAAGTATATGATTCATGAATACTTTTACGAAAACTTTTGAAATTTTTCATTTTGTTTGAAGTTTTCTTTCTTTATACTTGTACTTTGCAAAACCTTTTATAATAACTTTATGGTGACATTTGGTAAGTGGTGTCATTGGCACCTTATAGGCAATGGACTGTGTATCTTGAATCAAACCATTTAACGTCAATGTTGCATCCCAATGTAGACTGTATATCTGTACTTTTACATTTACTTTTCATATTGGCGTATCATTGCATATAAATGTTTTCATAGGAATATATGTAGAAAGATACAAAAAGAATTTTTGCATTTCATATGCTATTGGTTGCTAATGGTTATAATATGAATTAAAGAATTAATATATAGGAAACATTTTTAGCTATATTCTGAAGCACTTTTTCAAGATGCAAACTTGGAGTCATAAGCTCTTAATTTAGTGTATGGTCATTGTTCTTACTACATCTTGTGTTAGTTAAATCAAAACTTATGATAACAGGTTATCTGGGTGTTAAAAATTTAAATCAAATTGTCTTTAAGATCAACTTTAAAAATAGCAAAAAAAGTACACGGGGACGAGTTAGATATTAATTTTGCAGTAGTGAGTAGGTAATTTATTGTAAGGCCTCACATGAAATAAAAAAGTGCTCATGGGTGAGTTAGGTATTCTCATTGATGTTTGTTTTGTTTTGCTGAATGGTGTTTGCAATTATAACAAGGTATGAAGACATTAGATAAAGGGTTAAAAGAAGTAATACAATTGACAGAATAGGTAAGGGGATTATGAAGCATGTGTATAAATATGGGTGTCACTTGTCAAGTTGTCATATTGGATTAAGTCTCAGTAGTAATGTTTATGTGGCAGCTATTGTGACAAGTGAAAACTGTCTTGATAATTCCATGTGAAACATTACAAACATAAAGGAATGATGGCTAACTTTAAGCAAAACTCTGCAGTGTTTGATTACTTTGAAATGCCAGATCACACTTCTGGGAAATACAGAGCAAAATGTAAACATTGCACAACTACTGTAGCAACTTCTGGAATAACAACTTCCAATCTATTGATTCATTTAAAGGTAAGCTCATTTGTTTTATAAACACATGATGTTCATTAATTGTTTTCACCGAAGTTCGACTGATCACCGCCGCCGCCACCGGATTATGGTCTCTGTTGAATAACTTCTTAGCCTTTCAAATTTTTCTTTCCTTCTTATCTTTTGTGAAAACTATAGGGGCGGGAAAAATTTTTGGGATACTTTGCGCAGACCTTAAGCTTTACTTAAGGTAACCTTAAGCATAACTCCAAAACACCCCGTCATCGCGTTTCAGAAAAAAACACACACACCTGTGCTATAAAATTTATCTGGTACATTCTAGACCAAATTTCCAAGGTCGGAAAGGATTTTCTCATCATTCGCACCATAGATACCTGAATGGGAGGCGTTTTATTTTTGTAAATTTTTTAAAAATGGGTACTTGGTCTGTATCTCAAAAACGGTTAGGATTTCGGTGTTTTGTTGGAATAACTTATTCAGCTACTTTTTGATAATCTTTCACATGCCGAAGTTTTAGCCCTGTATCTGCAATCTTAAGGTCACCTTAATGTCAAAAAAAGGGGGTTTTAGCCCTCCAGTTCACTTAGTTTTTCACTTTTTTTCAACCAAACTTGGCACATATATTAAGATTTGCCAAAGGAATATCCTGACTTTATGGTGACCTTAAACTCAAAATGTTAATGGACATATGGCCTGCATAAAGTCATCAAATTGGAATAAAATCCTCTGGCTCCTTTCTTTTTCCATTTTTTTTATATTGAAATTATCACTGGTATTAAAGTAGATAAAAATAATACTTATGGTCACCTTAAACTCTCAGTATAAATGGAGTTGTAGCCACCTTAAAGTGAAATAAGGGAGGTTTTCAGCCTCCAAGTATCTTATTGTTCGACTGACCTCAGTTAAACTTTGCACACCTATAAAGGATGGCAAACCAAAGGGTTTTTTCCTAACTTTAAGGTGACCTTAAACTGTTAATATAATTTTAGCCCCCCTAAAGTCATAACATTTGAATAAAGCCGTCTGGCTCTTTTCTTTTTCCATATCTAACATATATTGATATTGAAGGGACATTCTCATATTATGGTCACCTTAAAGTCGCAATATGAATGAAGTTATGGTCACCTTACAGTGAAAAAGGAAGTTTCAGCCTTCAGCTATCTTATTGTTCAACTGACATGAGCTAAACTTTATGCACTTATAAAGGATGAGAAAAGGGACTTTCATATTTTATGGTCACCTTAAAGTCCCAATATGAATGAAGTTATGGCCACCTTGCAGTGAAATTATAGAGTTTTTAATCTCCAGCTATTGTATTGTTCAGCTGACCTCACTTTAATTGTGTACACTTATTAAAGATGAAAATTGGGACAAGTAACATACACAATGCAATAAAGTTCACAGTTTCTATTGCTTATGATGCATATGTTGACATCTTTTATGGGTGACTTCTTTTTCATCAGGGCCGCTTCGTTTTTGTCAGCAAAAACATTCTTCTAGTTTGAATAGAGGATTTATTAATTTTTTGTTAGTGGAGTAATTCTTTAGTGACAAACATTGTCAACAAGTAATACACAATCACTTTTTGCCCTGAAAACACAAGCTTAGGAAAATATATTTTAACACTGTGTATGTTTACAATAAAGTAATGAAAATAAAGTAGTGAAAATAAAGCTTGTTTTTTTTGTATAAGGTAAATAGTATTCATCAATCTATTCAATACTTTTCAAAAGTATTCATAAATGTATTCAAATAAATTTCAAAAGTATTCGTAAATGTATTCAAATACTTTTCAAAAGTATTCATATTCCTATTCGAATACTTTGGTAAATGATGTATTCATATTTGTATTCATATTCACGAACTTAGAATGTATTCGTATTCGAATACTTTTCAAAGTATTCGCCCCAGGCCTGATGTGTGCATTTGTCACGTTTTACATAAACCACTATATCTCATTCATTTATGAAGATACCTTCACCAAATTTGCAGAGAATGTTTATGCCTGTTAAAACATGCCTGTGATATCACCCTTATTATTGGTTATAGGGCTTCCAAATGTGAAACCAACATCTAGGAAATCAGGCCAGTGAATCTTTTGCAAGTGTCAAATTTACCTTTGACTCCTACTTCAAGGTCAAGTAGGGTCATCATGCTAAAAAGGCCTATATCTTACTTATAATTGGTTCTAGGGCTTCAAAATACGAAAAAAAAATGTAAGTAATCATGGCCTGTGAATCTTTTGCGAATGTCAAATGTGACCTTTGACCCTGCTTCAAGGTCAAGTGATGCCATCATACTAAAAAGGCCATATATCTCTTGTATATTGGTCCTTGGGCTTGGAATTCACCTCATGAATGAATAAAATATATAAGATTCCCCCTTCTTCAACTGCATGAAAGTTCTTACATCTGTCAATATCTCGCGGGTTCTGCATGCTTCATACAACCAAAGTTGTTCCTAAGATTTTCCCAAATCTCAATGTTGTTGCCCACATTGTACCTGTGGCCTGAGGTTCTTGCCTGCCAAGGCTGGCTATTTTTAGTATTGATTTTTGTAGGACTACATTGACCTTGGACATCTGCCAGTTTGGTATTTAAGTTAATTTTGCCAAATTCCTGGGGCCGATTTCACAAAGGGACTTAAGTCCAGATTTAGACTTAAATTTAAGACTTTGGTCTTAAATTTATGTTAAGTTTGTGGTCTTAGACTTAGCGGATTTCACAAAGCAGCTAAGTCCATGAAATTGCTAAGTCAGTGGACTTAACTTTAAGTCTGGGAGGTAGTGGGCTTAAATTTTGTAAAGAGGACTTAAATATGGCCACCATAAACTTTTCTCCACTTCAAAATTTGAAATGGCTGTAAATAAAATATAGTTACACAGAACACCTCACTAAAGTAGTCTTTGGGAAGTTTATATGTGGCAACAAGGTTTTCCATTTCAAAACAGCACTTTTCCTCAGATGAAATGCATTAAATGAAAGATATATGGCACCAATATTATATTTTGAATAGATATGAAAAGGTCACATGACACAAAAAACCACTGTGGTTATTTGATAAGCTTGGACTTAGCTAAGTCACCTTTGTGAAATCCATTTAAGTCCCAGACCTAGCTAAGACCAAAGTCTTAGATTTAAGTCCCTGATTTAGCCAATAAAGGGACTTAGTTTAAGTCCTTTAGTGAAATCGGCCCCTGTTTAATAGTTTTGTTTGAGAAAAGTCAGATGATTCTGTGTGTGATGCATGATTGATCTCATAGAGAAACTTTCTTGGTATATTTTCTTACCTGCATTTTAGTCTGTGCAATTTTATTTAAGGCTAATAAGGCTAAGGCGAATAAGGCTCATAAATTAATCAGTACTTAACTGAAAAAAGCCCAGTTAGAGATTGGTAAATTTACATTTTTCCAGTGCGAATCCCATATATTATATAAATGTGGCAAACTTTTAATTGGACATTAATAAATGTTACTATGTATAGTGGGACAATTAAAAGAAGGCAGTAAGACTTGCTTTATTATTTTGAATTCCTCAGGAAAGCCAAAAATGCATTTATCTCAGAAATGGTGCAAGATGGAGCGATTTCGACGAAATATTTGTACTGGCGACTTTTCGTAAAAATCATTTTCCTGCCACTTTTGGCGGCCGTCTTGAATTTCTGTGTTAAACGCAAAAACGAGTTTATCTCGGAAACGGAGCGAGATAGAGCGATTTCAACGAAATTTTTTACCCACAGGGTATCTGCAGAGTCTTCTGGCAACTTTTCTCGAAATTCGTTTTTCCGCCACTTTTGGCAGCCATCTTGAATTTATGCATAAAATGCAAAAATGTGTTTATCTCGGAAACGGAGCGAGATAGAGTGATTTCGACAAAATTTTTGACCCATAGGGTATCTGCAGAGTCTACTGGAAACTTTTCCCAAAAATCGTTTTCCCGCCACTTTTGGCGGCCATCTTGAATTTCTGCCTTAAACGCAAAAACACGTTTATCTCGGAAACGGAGTGAGATAGAGCAATTTCAACAAAATTTTTGACCCACGGTATTTGGAGAGTCTACTGGCGACTTTTCTCAAAAGTCATTTTCCCGCCACTTTTGGCGACCATCTTGAATTTCAGCATAAAATGCAAAAAGTGTCTATCTCGGAAACTGAGCAAGATAGAGCAATTTCAACAAAATTTTTGACCTGCAGGGTATCTGTATAGTCTACTGGCAACTTTTCGCAAAAATCATTTTCCCGCCATTTTTGGCAGCCATCTTGAATTTCTGCGTAAAATGAAAAAAAAAATTAAGTAAATGCATAAAAAAATAAACAAACCAGATTCATCTATGAAACCTTGCATTTTGTCATAAATGGAAAAACATATTAAACACAGGAAGATGGTCATTTCTACAAGCTCATAATACTCATTGGGACGCTTTGTTTTTGCTGTGCAAAAACAATTTTTTTTTCTCTTGCCTCATATTTATTGATTTCCCATTGTCCTGCTGTGAATTTTTGCATGTTCTGTTTTTCCTGTGGTCTCTTGATTCCTCATGATGCAGATTGTTAGAACAAAACAAAATTCAGAGCAGCCTGCATGCATGTACATATGATGGACCTACTGCCAAATCCATCCTGGTCATTTATGTCAAGAGTTACACCTTATCTGTTGTGAAATGTTTTGAAGATTTTCAGTTTCAGTCATATGTGGGTTTTTTTGTCTTCCCTATCCTCCTCCTTTGTGATTTGTTGTGATTTTAATATTCATGTCAACGCTCCAACAGTCTCTGAATTTAAATCAGTCATTGATTCTTGCTGTTCGACTCAAGCTTTCTGCAATTTCTGATGTAAAAGGTTCAGGCTTTATAAGTGATCATAAAATTATTTCTTGTGTGCTTGACTTTCCAACCTTGGATACTCCAATGCAGAACGTTGTTACCTTCCGTCAGTATCATAAATTGGATATTGATAAATTCAGAAGTGACCTCCTTGCTATTTCATTTGTAAGTTCACCATCTGATGGCATTCATGCACCAGTGAAGACTAAACAGCTCATTAAACCAGCGTCAAGCTGGATAACTGACGAGTATAGAACTGCTAAGTGCATGAGAAGGCAGTATGAATGTGCATGGAGAAGAGACAAATCCCCTGAAAATCGTACCCATCTTCGACAGCAGATAAATAGATGCAACCACATTCTTAATAAAAACAAGGGGCATTTCTACCACAATCTAGTTAGTGAAATTGTGGTGATGGTAAAAAGCTATGGCAGGCACTGAATAGAATATTGAGCCAGTCAAATGCCACTGTCCTCTCATCCTTTGATGATGAAAAATCATTAGCCAACAGATTTGGTTTGTTTTTCATTGATAAAATTAAAAAGATCAGAGACACCTTCAAACACACCCCATCTAAGTCTCTTCATCCTGACAAGGAGCCGCCAACTTTCAATTCCTTTCAAGGTGTCACTGAGAGTGAAGTCCTCAACAGAAACTGCCTTGTTGTGCATCAAAAATAAGATTCATTTATCCCTGACCAAGGGCATGCCTACAGCACTGGTGCTGCTCAATTTGTCCGCAGCCGTCGATACTATCGATCATGACACACTCCTTTCCTGTTTGTCAGTTAGGTTTGGCTTTATTGGTTCTGTCTAAAATGGTTTTGATCCTACCTCCAGGATCGTTTCTACTCAGTCAATATTGATTCTGCTGTTTTAAATTTGTTTAAATTGAAGTTCAGAGTCCCCCAAGGTTCTGTCTTAGGTCCTCTTCTGTTTTCCCTCTACACAACACCCCTTAGTCAAGTCATCAAAAAATATACTGGAGTTAAATACCACTTTTATGCTGATGACACTCCGCTGTTCATTCACTGATCTCCTGAAGATAGTCTCAAGTCTGTTGACTGTCTAAAATCCTGTTTGAATGATATTCAAGTCTGGATGTCTGAAAACAAACTCAGGCTAAACCCTGATAAAACAGAATTGATAGGTTTTGGTGCCAAAGACAGATACAAATGGCTCAGTGACTCATTTCCAGTCAATATCCTGGGTAAATGTCTCTCTCCCACAGATGTTGCTCGCAATCTGGGTGTTCTGTTTGATGCCAAGTTTCATTTCATCAGTCACATAAATTCAGTAATCAAATCTTGTTTTATTAGCCTCAGGGACCTTCATTGTATCAGGAGGTTTATTTCCATTGATAATTCAGTGGTGATTGGAAATGCTCTGGTCAGCAGTCGTTTGGATTATTGCAATTCTCTATTTTGTAGTTTGTCATCCCGTAATGCTACCAGGCTCCAATATGTTCAAAATGCTCTTGCATGGTTTGTCACCAGTGCTTCTAAGTTCACTTACATCATATCCAGCTTGAAGACACTTCATTGGCTACCAATCAGACAACGAATTATCTTTAAAACCCTAGTTCTTGTGTACAAGTACCTCACTACTGTCCAGCCTAAATATTTTGCACCATATCTCTCCTTGTACAAATCAGCCGTGAACACAAGATGCTGTAACCCCAAAAATTTGTTCCTCCAGGTTCCTCATTATTGTTTTTCCATCCTTAAATCAAAGGTCCACTTCAGCAACAGTCTCAGTTGATTGATTGAAGACAGTGGTATCCAATATGAATGACCCCTATGCTATAAATTTTTTTATCAGCCAAAAAGTTTCCAACCAGTGAATACAAATCAAATTACACGTACCTTTGTAACCCAGTTCCAGTTTTATTGGTCAAAATGCATTCCATGTCCCATGGAAACATTCAAACAAAATGCATTAGAATTGCATGCAACTTGCTGATCATTGTATATCTTATGTTTCAGAAAGTCTATGTGACCGAAACAAAGAACTGTGGTATCTGCCACAAAAACTTCCTTGAGACACAGTTGCTGAAAGATCATATGTTTGCTAAGCATGGTATTGGAATGCCACATGTGTGCCATTGTGGAAAATCATTTGCCTGGAGGAAAAATTTTCTAAATCATCGCAGAAAGTTGTGTCTAGCAAAGGAGAAGCCATCAATCAAGTAAAATTGAAGTTAACTTGATTTTGAACACTTTACTTGATGAAAAATTTGTGAAGATTATTAACAGTTCTCGATAATAGTTAAAATATAGTTAAATGAGATGTTTTAAACCCATGTCTAGCATTTCTATTCCAGTATCTTCATATTGATCTATTTAGTAATGTGGAATGATTGTGTAATTTCATCCCCTTAATGTTGACATGATAGATTAGGTCCATTTCAGAGTTGGTGTTATGGTTTTCAAATTAACAGTGGACTGTTTCCATAGGCTCAGCCCAGTTGCTACAGCTCAGTAATTTAGTTCCCACCAAACTATCTATAGTTCTCACAGATATCGTAATATGTTGTAAAAATAAGATGTTACAATAAAAATATATGTGCTTTGCTATGTGTATCTATGAGATGAATTACTTAACAATTTTATATTGAGAAACACTCCTGGTTTGGAAAAATGGGATATCATGGATTTTTTAGTGGTTTTTAACCATTAGTAATCAATGTTTCAAATTAGTGAGGTCTAATTAATGATTATTCATATTGTATACCCAATAATATGGTAGTAATATTTTATTGCCCAGTCAAAAGACAATAATATTTATAAATGTCCAAGAGGAAATTGTCAGATTTTCTGATTAAAATTGGCATCCAACCTTGACCTATAAATTGCTATCGTAGTATAAACCAGGAGACATGCCAATATGAAGTAGTTTGAGTGGAAAGGTTCAATATTGCTGTACCATCCTGTGCTTGGTATTTTTGGACTTGGCAAGGCTCACATTTAAGGCTACTTAAGTTACTGCTATTCTGTCCATGGTTTAACTGTTTTGAAATTAATCTGTTCTCCCTTAATGCCTAAACTCGAGAGGTCAAAGAGCATTCAAAATCGCTCCTTCCTCGGTCAAAAGTGATAATAATGAAAACATCCTAATACCTAGGTCAGACCTTACCTTGCTGTTTTTTACCCCACAGCCCTGAAGGGCTGTCGGGGTATTGTTTTCACACATGGTGTCTGGATGGGCGGGCGGGCATCCGGGTGGATAGGCGGGCGGGCGGCGGGAAAAGTTTGTCCGGCCTGTATCTCAGAAACTGTTAGGTGTAGGAAGTTGATACTTGGTAGGGACATTGGTTAGGGGGTGTAGGTGTGCAACATCATGGTGTGACCTTGATTTGACCTTGTCACAGTGACCTTGAGTTTGAAAATCTTGTCCGGGGTATAGCTCAGAAACCGTAAGGTGTAGGAAGTTGATACTTGGTAAGGACATTGGTTAGGGGGTGTAGGTGTGCAACGTCATGGTGTGACCTTGATTTGACCTTTAACCTTGCCGTAGTGACCTTGACCTATAAAATCTTGTGTGGGCTATATCTCGGGAACTGTAAGGTGGAGGAAGTTGATACTTTGTAGGGACATTGGTTAGGGGGTGTAGGTGTGCAACGTCATGGTGTGACCTTGATTTGACCTTGCCGTAGTCACCTTGACCTATAAAATCTTGTCGGGGCTATATCTCGGAAACTGTAAGGTGTAGGAAGTTGATACTTGGTAGGGACATTGGTTGGGGTTGTATGAGTGTAACATCATGGTGTGACCTTGATTTGACCTTTGACCTTGCCTTAGTGACCTTGACCTATAAAATCTTGTCGGGGCTATATCTCGGAAACTGTAAGGTGTAGGAAGTTGATACTTGGTAGGGACATTGGTTGGGGTTGTATGAGTGTAACATCATGGTGTGACCTTGATTTGACCTTTGACCTTGCCGTAGTGACCTTGACCTATAAAATCTTGTCCGGGCTATATGTCTGAAAGTGTAAGGTGTAGGAAGTTGGTACTTGGTAGAGACATTGGTTAGGGGTTGTGGGTGTGCAACGTTATGATGTGACCTTGATTTTGACCTTGCTGTAATGACCTTGACCTATGAAACCTTGTCTGGGCTATATCTCAGAAACTGTAAGGTGTGGAAAGTTGATTCTTGGTAGGCACATTGGTTAGGGGGTGTAGGTGTGCAACGTCATGATGTGACCTTGATTTGACCTTTGACCTTGCTGTAGTGATCTTGACCTATAAAAGCTTGTCCAGGCTATATCTCAGAAAGCGTAAGGTGTAGGAAGTTGATACTTAGTAGTGACATTGGTTGGGGGTTGTAGGTGTGCAATGTCATGGTGTGACCTTGATTTGACATTTGACCTTGCCGTAGTGACCCTGACCTCAAAAATTTGTCCAGGCAATATCTCTGAAACTGTAAAGTGTAGGAAGTTGAAAGTTGGTAAGGACATTGCTTAGGGGTTATAAGTGTTTAGTTTACTGATTAATGTTGTCATCTTGCTGTTGAATTGTCTTGTTTTAATACATTAGCTTTACATACATGTTCCTTCTCTTAGATGTTATTTTCTCTACTTAAACATCATTTGGACTTTAATATTATATCTGACACTGCTCTGAAAGTATCCCGATCTTTGTACTGTTTCACTACTTCTATATCTCATGGTGTTGGCAACTATTTCCCCATGCTGTAGGGTACGGGCATTTCTGATGCTATTTTTTTTAAGTTACAGCTGAATGGGCTTGTTTACCTTTGCTGTAGTTTGGTCCATCCCATATTTGTGTTGGATGCATTGGTTGCGATTCAGTGGGTTTCACATTTCAGTATCATGTTCAGGGCAATTTGACACAACACAGATAGTGATTTGTGTTCAGCACTCCCCTTGTCAAAAATGTTTGAAAATGCAGTTTTTAGCTGTATTAATATGTATATATGGAGGAATGAAGTTGGGGGATGAATATACAGGATAGCATGTACTACCAAAATACAAGGTCTCTTTTTAGAGGCATAAGGACAGGGTTGTTGAGGGGAAAGTAAGTCAAACTTTCCACTTTAAGATACCAGCATTGTTGTCTCCCAGAACAGATAAATCAGGTGAGATAAACTAAGCAAAAAAACGTGTGCTTTTAAGAATTTATTTTTGAACAACAACTGTTACAATACCATGACCGATAATTTGCAACAATTATTACATCAACAAGTTTAGTTTATTCTCTGTAGCAGTTTTGAAAAGAGGGGAGATAATTTTGTATACAAACAAGTATTTAAGTATGATATTTCTTTGTTCATTAAATTGATGTGTTTACGGTTAAACGTTTATAAATAATCAAGAATATAGAAAATACAACAAGCCCAACAGAGGGCTTAATTATAAGTCACTGCTAACTTACAGAACAGTGTGATGGTCAAAACTTTTGTATCTTTATCATTTGCAGTAAACTGTGCGTACAGCTACTTCTGTATATCATATAGAAGTATGGATAAAGAGTATCTTATCACCTGGAATAACACATTGTATCCAAATTTAATCACACGTCAGTACATTTTTAAATTTTATATTAATCACACGTCAGTACATTTTTAAATTTTATATTAAGAAAGAAAAAATGTGTTGAAAGGGAAAATATTTTGTTTTTCTTGTCCATTCTTTCAGTAAGTACTTGCAGAATTAAACACCATTTTGCCGACTGTTGAACAGGGTGTAAAACCCTACCTTTAACTTTTGACAAAGATTTGCTCATCAGATAATATATTTTATTCTGATATTACAATTTGGATTGTCTGGTGTAGGTCTTGTCCAAAAACTCACACTTTCTAATAAGATGCTACTCATCTTGTAACTTTAAACCCACACCTCACTTGTGTTACCCTCTATCATACACCAAAGCCAGGTGAGTATGCAAAATGTTGTTAATCAAAATGTTATTTGATGACAGCAAATACAGATGTTCTGCAGATTTATAGATCTACAATTATTCACATGATCAGTTTTTAATACATAGTTACAATGATAATTGATATATAGCAAACCTCAAATACACCATATATAACACCATATTGATAACCTAGAACACTAACTGAAAATTGAATTTGTAATCTAAAGATTTTAGGTTAAGTAAAATAGACTTCAAAAGTGACTCCAAAACAACATGACCATCAGGTAACATTTTACAAGTAAGGTTGCAGCTTATGATTAAAACTGATAAGAATTCAATTGAGACAAATAACAGAGAATTCAAGTTGAAACTTTAAAAAAACGTGAATCAAATTTTTTTTTATTTTTATAGGTACTTTATATTTTATAACATTAAATACATTTAAATTACAAGAACATGGTACATGTAACATATAAATAGAAACCAAGTATAACTAGGATGTTTAACTAAACAGAAACATCACACATATCACACACTCCTTACTATTTGTTTTCACTATATGTAACTAACAATTCTTTGTTTTGCATTACACAAAAGTCAAATATTAGTAAACAAATTTTTCCAATTGTGCCATCTTTTTTCAAATATCTCAACACGGCCATTTATTTCACTCAGAAGTTTCTGTTCATCATGTTGTTTTTTTTATTATTTTTTGCACTTATTCATTTTTTTTTGTTTAGAGCACTTAAAAATATAGTATCTAACTGTAATAAGTTGACAGATCATTGTTGTATCAAATTTGATGCTTGTGCCAGTTCGAGTTATTATCCAATATTCTACATTGGTCTATAATTCAAGAGTTTCTCTGCATTCTGAAAAGAGATGGGTAATGATTTCCGGGTTGGCATTACATAACCGGCATTGATTAGACTCCGACATTTTAACCTTTTGCAGATTATAATTTGTATCTAAGATATTGTTTATTGTTTATATTGAAACCAGACATAGCTGTTGTTATGTGTAGATTTAAAACAGATTTTGTAAAGTACTGAGCAAAAATTTGAGATGTTCACATCAACAAGTGATTGCGATTTTATAATCAGGATTACTGAGGAATATTTAGTAAAAATCTTTTACTCCTTTACTTGATTTAAAGTGAATCCGTAGATGGAAAGGGCAGGATGGTCTAGAGTAATTAAAGGATTCTTCAAAACTGAACTTTTTAACAAAGTTTTGAACAGAGAGTTTTATTTTGTAATAATCTAGTATATTGCAATTAATGCCATATCTTTTTTGAAGTGTTTCGAATGATTCAATTTTACCTTTGTCATTTAAAATATCACCTATTAGTGACACTCCTGCATTAAATCAATTTGAGAAGTATAGAGGTTCTCTTGATATTTTTGGATTATACCAAATACTAGTGTTCATTAGGTCCGAGTTGCTTATTGGTTGTTGTTTTCTGCATAGAATCTGCCAGTTTTCAATAACCTTAACCCAAAAAGCATTAGACATCCTTTTCATAAGACCATTTCCCCACATGCTCCCGAAATGCAGTTTCCCAGTATATGTGTACATTTCATTAAACAGAGTTAACCACTGACATTCTGAGCCACAGAATATTCTTCTCACCCAACTGACATTCAAAGATTTAATATATGCATAGACATTAATCATTTTAAACCACCCATTAAATAGTCACAACAAACAGTTTCTCTTTTAACTTTATCTGGTTTATTATTCCAGAGGAATTTGAAAAACATAGTGTGTACTTTGTGAACAAATGATTCTGATATTGGTAGTACTAAGAATATGTGGATAAATTTTGACATTATCATAGTCTTCAGAACAGAAAGTTTGCCCATTGGTGTAAGTTACCTTGATTGCCAATTATTAATATCAGTGAGAATTTTTTCCAAAATAGGATTTACATTTATCACCCAATTATGAATCAAATATTGAAGTAGGGTTAAATTATAATCTAGCATCAGTTATATGAAATTGGCAATTATGACCCATAAACATCATGACACACTGCACAAAACACGTTGTTGAAAACCAAAATGTGATAAAATAAAACAAAATCATATATAACAAACACTTTGACAGTATATACCTCGACCAGGGCCCAGCAATGCAAATATTATGAGTACAAGGTCCTTTTAAAAAATCCCTGAATTCAGATGGTGATCTGGATCACCAGCAAAATCAAATAATGTGGTCTTTGTGTCATTATCAACAGTTCCTAAAAATTTCATCAAAATCCGTCCATAACTTTTAAAGTTATTTTTGAAATACACACCACCAAAAAAAAACCCTCATTTGCAGGGTGTAATAAAAACCGAGATATTTATAAAATATAAACATTTTCAGCAGCACTGGATGCCTGCAACTACCCTGTCAGAAAATACTAAATGTATTTAGCTATCCTGCTAAATTAACCAAAAAGGACTTGCTAAGGCAGGTAAGTTAAATACAAATACACTCACACATATACTTCTGTATACCAAAATTTGTTGTTGCCAGTAACTAGCATTGGTGGCTGGGATATAAAATTTTCAGTGTTCTAAACCAAATTCTCAATGCCACAGCCGTTTGAGTGTTCTGGAATGGTAATCAGTCGAGGTCTTCAAGAATAGTTAAGGAGCTTTTGGGTGATGTTATGCTGGGTATAGAAATCACCAAATTAATTAAAACCAACTGATTTAAATATAAACAGGCTAGTTGTTAATTTGAGTTCACAGGAACTCCACCTGGGTGTCAGTTCACCTGGCATTTAAAAGTAGATTAATGTGAGAAAAGGAGTCTGACACCCCACCCAATTCCCCTCCTTGATGCGCAGACACCAAGACAGACAGTTTCATATACATATCAGTATATGCAGATATGTAAATCTTTAAACATACACATGACCAGTTTATACACAGTTACAGTGGTAATTGATACATTATGCTATAATAAACATCAAATACATCATATATAAATAGTACATTGATAGTTACATGCAACACCACCTGAAGATTAAATTTGTAATGGTAAGGTGTTCGTTAAACTGAAATAGAAAGTTTAAAGATTTTCTTCCCTTAAGGTTAAAGCCAAGTGAATTTTGAGTATCGAAAGTTTGGGTAAAAGTCAAGATTAACACTTGAAGTTAATTTAAGCTAAGATTTACCAAGGTTACAAAATAAACTGATGTCAATTCAGTTTAGGAAAAATTTCTGAAAATTTGAGCAATCAGTATTGTAACCGTTAGCAGAGAAATGAGACTTGAAGAAGAACGAGAGTTGGACATACTACTTTATTTCTATTATAAAAACCATTTTCATTCACTATTATAAATATTTTTTTACATACATTTTGTGGCCCACTATATTTTGACTGTGTCATTGGGCCCGCCATTATCGACGGTAGTCCATTTATTGCTTCAGATTAATGGATGCAAAAACATGCGTCTTTATATAATAAACTCTAACACATTATTTTGTAGTACAAGGATTAGAGTTGAAGAACAATAAGGTAAAGGGAGATTTGCAACCCAAACTTTAGCATGTTATTTTATAGTGCTAGGACCAGATTTAAACAATAACCAAATAAACATTAAAACATTTTAAAATGGTTTGAACATCTACAAACATTTTAAACCTTATTTAAAAATTGTTTGGGCAGCTCAATGTTTCCAAGTAAGTATTTACATTGTAATGTTCAAAATACGTTTGAGAAACATTCTCTATACAACTGTTTATGTAAAAAAGATTTATTAAACATGTATAAAATAACTTGAGAAAATGAGGTTTGACTGGAAATGTTTTAAAACATTTATAAAATAGCTCAAGAAATGAAAGTTATGCTTGAAATGTTTTTCAAACATTCATCATTAAGTGTGTAATAAACTGTATACATAAAATGTTTAAACAACATTTGTTGACAATGTTTTGTAAATGTTTGCTCTGAAAATGTTGAAACATTTAATAGCAACTGGTTTCATACCTATCATTTTAAAATGTTATTCTATCACAAACGTTTTAGTACCCATATTTTCAGAATTCTTATTGTTTACCTTCAAACGCTGGCAAACAAAGATGGCGGGGATTATAGACGACTTTGTCAAAAATTGCCCCACATGCAAAGCTTAACAGTAAGAATTGATTGGGGGCACAATTTGTAAGCCACTAGTTTACAATTTTTAGACATCAAATAATATTTTCATTGGTGAGCTACCAAGAACATATTGAATTTGACCTCTGACGACCATTAAGGTTTAACTTAATGCCAAAGTGATAGTTTGAGACTTAATATCGGTAAAAAAATTGTATTAATACCGGTCGAGAACACAACATTTTATTTTTATTACACTAAATAGAAATGTACGGAGCCCAGGAAGGGACATAGAACTGTTTTCAGGTATGCTGTGCCAAAAAGCACCCAGTCCAATGTAACATACTGAAATATCTTAGAAGGAACAAGGAAAGTGCCATAAAACAGACATCTTGCTATCTTGTGGAAACGACTTGGTAACTTGTGGGAATGACTTGGTAACTTGTGGGAACAACTTGCTAACTTGTGGGAATGACTTGCTAACTTGTGGGAACGACTTGCTAACTTGTGGGAACGACTTCCTATCTTGTGGGAACAACTTTCTAACTTGTGAGAACGACTTGCTATCTTGTGGGAACAATTTTCTAACTTGTGGGAACGACTTGCTATCTTGTGGGAACAACTTGCTAACTTGTGGGAACGACTTTCTAACTAGTGGTAATGAGTTGTCAGCTTGTGGTAATGAGTTGTTAACTTGTGGTAATGAGTTGCTAACTTGTGGCCACAACTTCTTATCTCGTGGGAACGAGATAAAAAATTGCCAAGAAAACAGTTCTATGTCCCTTCCTGGGCTCTGTAGAAATGAGTTGCTGCAATAGCAAATTCATATCAATATGCAGATATATAAATCTATATTTATTCACGTGACCAGTTTATACACAGTTACAATGGTAATTGATACATAATATCATAATCAACATCAAATACATCATATATAAACAGTACATTGATAATTACACACAACACCAAATGAAGATTAAGTTTATAATGGTAAGATGTTAAAGTGAAATAGAAAGTTTAAAGATTTAAGTTTCCCCTTTAGGTTAAATTATCAGGTGCTTTTTGTGGCTGTAAAATGTAACTTTTCTTGTCACTGCAATATATTTTATGTTTATTTGACTTGCTTTTCGATACCTTATTTATGTCAAAGCCATTTGGTCTTTACCTGAGTTCAACTAAGACAACTCTGTGATCAGGAGGGTCATAGTTGGTTGAAATGTAGTCTTACATATATATAATTAATTCGTGTAGTTTTGAAGTAATTGCTGATATTTTATAAAATTTTACGCATATCCACATTTTCCTGTGGCAATAAAAATAATGAACAATATTTTTACCTCAAGATGAGACAAAATTATAAAACAAGGAAATGTGTACTTGCTGCGGGAGTATATTCGGGGGGGGGGGAGGATTGTCTGTTGTTAGATTATCCAAAGGAGATTTTACAGTATAATCGCCAAAAAATCAAGCAAAAAAATAAACAAACAATAGATAGAAAATATTTAATAAAACATTGAATATCGTTTTATAACAGAAACAAACTATTTTCTGCTTGGACTTTATTATTGGCCTTTTTTAAAACTTAAGTTTAGGTTATTTTGTACTTGAATAACTGATAGTGTCCACACAGGTGTAGTTGTCATTGACATATAGTCCTATCACTGATATAATTATCTTTCACCAATTCTTGCATTGAAATCACCACTATTAGACATTGCATCATATTCTCAATTAAAATAGATCATAGAAATTAAACTGGAAAACAGTCATACAGGCCTAAACCAGGGGCGTTTCCACAAATTCAGGATTTTGTTTTGGTTTCCAGAATGTAATCCCTATCTTTCTTGAAATGAAGTCACTTCTTCCTTTGGCTAGGGTTTACACACATGATAATTTCATGAAGATCTGCCCATTACTTTTGGAGTAATATCAACCAGAAACCAAGTCATTGAAAGTACATTGAAAATGGGACCTTTGAGAATTCATCATTTTTTAAAAATCCAGAATATGATCCCGATCTTTCCCAAAATTCAGCCATTTTTTCCATTGAGCAGGTACTTCACACATAAACATTTTCAGATCCGTTCATTATATTTGGACTTATCACGTACAAAGGCAAACAGACCAACAAACAAACACACACGAAAGCATAACCTCCTGGTGGAAGTAATGAGTGTAGAAATCCATACCATTCAGGTGCACAGGCACTTCTGGGCCAAATAAACAACACAAGAGTATAATAGTTTGGTTTTGGGAGAATTTTAGTTGCCATTTTATCATCAAGGCTTTTGCCAAAAATATTTGAATGGAATCATGATCTAAAAATATTCTTAATTAAAAGACTATTTCAAGCTGAATCTACTTTAGCATTCTCATTCATTTTGGCCTGTTAACCCCAAAATGTAATTAATCTGCTCCCTTAAATATACAAAACAACATTTACAAAACAATAATTACAAAAGCTGCCAATCTTTCTTTACTTAATAAGCTAAAAAGCACTATTAGAGTGCATATCTCTGCCAAGGTAAGTGTGTATCCCCATATTGTTTGCTCACCCAAATACTACTTTGGTTGTGTCTTATGATTCTTAATTGCATTTCAGCTCTTCAAAAGTTTATTAATGATTAACATTTGTTTGGCATAAAAGGGAAGCCTACTGCTTCGCAGATATATTGCTTATCTCTTGATTGATATTAGTGATATTCTCTAGGATATAAGCTTTAGATTAAGAAATTTATTTTATAAATTGATGAATATATATGTGAAATATAATGTTCCTATAAACATTTCAATATGAAAACATTCCTTTTTAGTCGAATCTTTGATTCGAGTTATGTACTGAGTTGCGGTCACGATTTTAAATTGGCCGTTTAAGCCCTTAAATATCAATTCTGCATAATATTTTCTTCACATATCTGTACATTAAGGTGTACACTATACACTCTGCCATTTTGAAGATTTTTAATGCTTTTATTCAGTTATATTTTATAAAGTAAAAAGCTTGTCTGGCACTTCGTCTGGCTTTCTCCAAGGACCCGTATGTCCTAGAAACTATTGTGTTTGCCATTGTAATGGCCTACTCCAACGAGTCTTTTTTAACGGTTTCGTCTGCTGGTTTCTAGACGTGAATCCCCAATTAATTTATTTGTCTGCTGGTTTATCACGCAGTGACTGTTCATGTAAAATTGTTGTCTGCGCATCTACCCATTTGTCAAACAAATAAACCGCAAAGAAATTAATGAATGAAGTGACGTCACAGTAGTACTACACCTTTGTCGTTCAGCCAATCAGAATCGACAATGAAAATATTTAAACTCCGTAGTTCTTCATTCAACCACTCGAAGGCGCTTTTGCATGTCCTAGAAGTTATCACGTGATTTCATTTTTCTGTCAAAATACTTCATCGGTAAAATACAGCATAACCTCTGATCCCCGATTATCGCTCATTATGGCTATCGCAATATTGTAGAAATAACACACAAATATTTTATTTAAATACTTACAATTTGCTTCTGTAAAATATCCACATACAGTACTATATACACCCGGTAACAGTCGTCGGAACGGGACAGTGAAACGGAACGCAAATATATATTATAAACAAATGACATTGAAAGCCACAGATAATTACGTTAACATCTACCTATTGTGTTTTATGTCATTATTGTATGTATTTTACTCCATTTCTGCAATAATGGACGATAAGAAGTCTTTCATTTGAATTCTGCTTTGGGTTTTCCCCAGGCGTGAAATGGGGGTTCAGCACTGAATTGAAGAGGCTAGAGCCAGTACCTGGCGCACTGCACTGTTTTACTGAGCATACAGTTTTTCATCAAGGGAATTTTACATTAAAACTGTGAACAGTATTCTCAATATGTGGTCTTCAGAATCTGTTAATCATTATTACCTGCAAACATTATCCATAGCTACTCAATGTGGAATTCAGTGGGCCTGTACCCCCATTCACTTACATAGTGTGCACTACTCTTGTTATTTGTAATCCAAAGTATTTTCTGAGTAGGTTATAACTGGGATTTATAATTAATTATGAAACTTATTTCTCGTGAAAAATTATACAAGTATAATAGTATTAACATTTACATTGTTGCTTTATCTTGCCCATTTGTGCACCTACATGCAATAAAAACTGAATATATTGCAATGTTTTTTCTTCTTTCCATGTTGCTTTATGGTTTCCCCAGACCTTCAGACTTTCCTAGCTGCTTTTAATTCAACTTTTAATGGACATTATAGTGAGTAGTTAAATCAATGATTCCAATTGGGATCCAATGGCCCCCTAGCTAGTGAGACATCAAAGGGTACTTGGGATTATTGCATTTTGAGTGTCAGAACCAGCATTTTTTCACAAAATGGTAAAAGTATCGTATTGTACCCTTATTAATAGAATCAAAACTGATAAAATTGAGCTTCTGCAAATTCATTACCTCTAAAACTATAGTCAAAAGTATGTTCTCTCATCAAATATTTGCATTATGCTCTACAGTGATTTAAATTTACAATAAAACTTCAATAAGGTATTCTATATAGCTATCTTCTGTTGTCAGTTGCTACTTATTTTGATCCTCAATTTGTCTTTGACTTCTGTGAAAAATCTGCGACATGTATCTTGGGATTGCTTTATTTTTTTTATTGCTCTTAGGAATTTCTAGGTAAATTATTTTCAGAATTTCATTATAAATACAAGAAGTCAGTCAGAATCATTAAGTACATCATATCACTTGTATCAAACTGGGTAGGGTGTTCTAGGGAAAACAGTGCAAAACATTGTATAGGTCATATCAGTTGCAGCATTTTGGGTTGGGTGTTGTGGGGAAGCACTGCAAAACAGTGTACAGGTCATACCAAAGGACGTAGATAGCAGTGGAATACATTGAACAGGTCATATCACAATGACAAAATGAAGCCGAGGTACATCATGAACATTTTAAACATCATAAATTCACTGTTTATTATGTGAAATACATGTATTAATACAAACAAAATGCATGAAAGTAGAAAAAATTGCTTTAAGTTGCATTCAGAAGCTCTGGAAATATTTTATATACTTAGAAATTAGTAAAGTTAAAGATTCCAGTGTCTATCATGCACATCAAAAGTGTCATTAATGCATGGCAGAACATAAATTTTCTAGAAGCGATAAAGTGGATAGATGGTTAGCCTTTTTAGAGAAGGCTGAAAAGTCTCACAGCTACAAAAATCTACAAATGAAATTTCCAAAATCTTCAATTTGTCTATGCACTTCTGAATAACTGTATAATGTATATGGGACTACATTTAGTAATCATAAAGTTTTTAAATAAATGTTCATACAATAGGAAATAATTCTAAAAATCACTATGCAAATGGTGTCAAAAATATCAGAGTTGCACACAAACAACTTTGATGAGGGACTGTGAATTGAGTGAAGGCTGAGGTTGGGGATCAACTATTCTCAAATATTAGTGTGCAGATTGAGAGAGTCCACTGTAAGGTATCAATAATATGGTGATTTTAGTAGATCCTGATAGAGTTCTTTGGGGGAAGGGATCAAGAAGTTTTAGTACATAGTCTGAATGAGTGTTGAGAGACACACACAGAGCCTGAGTGGGGGATCAATGACAAATGTCTTGAGGATTGTTTTACCAGATGATATTTTGATAATTATTTGTCTGTAATGAATTTTAACACAAGATAAAAGCAAATTTTGACATTTTGACAAAGGTCAACATGTATCTCTATTTGCTTCATTTTTATTTATTGCTTATTTATTATCTTCTCATTTGCTTATTTCATGGATAATATAATTGACACATACCTGATTTATGGGTTCTTAACCTTATAAATATCTTTGGCAATACGAAGGAAACTTTGATCAAGTAAAAAGTTTTATAAACTACAATGAAATGGTGTAAAACATTAATAGCAAATATCATAATTGTAACATCTGTAACAATATGTCACATATGCAATGTCTCTATCACAGTTCCTTAGCTCTAATGCAAATGATTTGTGTGATGTTCTTGATGTTGATTCCATTGAAAGTCAGTCGAATAAAATGACTTGAATTGTAAATGCTTAAATAGTCAATGTTTGATTGTCACCAGACGCTTGAAAGATAATGATTTTCATCCCAAATTAGCCAACATTTGTAAAAGCTAGAAAAATAATTTTACTTTTTGCTTTAGAGGTAAAAGTAACTCAAATAATATGCACATATTTTCCACCTCCAAAGGCAGTTGCTTCAATTGCACTGGTTTCCAAATAATTATGCTGCTAGCTTTAGTAAATAGAAACCACTGGGAGGGCACGGTGACACAGTGGGTAGCACCTTTCCCTCCCACCTCTGAGGTCTGCGGTTCAAACCCTGAACTGAATATGGGAAAGTTGGTAGCTACTTTCTGATTGTCAGCAGTTTACAGTACAGAACCTTGACTGACTGTATGTACTGGTTTCCTCTGTCCATCAAACTACCCAACCTGATATGATACAATGTTAAAAGTGACGATTAAATCCAAATAACTAAATAAATACATCATTGAATTTCATTTACCACCACTGTGGTAACCAAAGTGGAAGTAAATCAATTCAATTCTTTGGATTTGTTTCTTGGTTGAACCTTAAAGTCTGTCTTTTTATGGAGATTAAGCTCTATAAAAGTCATACAAGAAATTAGAAATTAATGCAAAGACCCAACAAGCACATATTTAATTTCTGGTACTTTAGTCAATCAGTATTCCAAAAAACTAATGACGGAGTAAATTAATTAGGAACCATTATAAATATTTTGATTTTAAATAAAATGTATCTCCATTTTATACAATGGTATGGGTTACTACTGCCTCATACATAGCACAAGTGTCCCAATGGCCCACTCAATTTTATTTATGAAATAATAAATGATCATCCAACCACTGGAGAATCCTGCCCAAGCTGTCTATTGTCTCAATATTGTTGTTAAATTGCCGTTCCGTTTCACTGTCCAGTTTACTGACGTGAACCACTGAGTAGGTACTTGTGTTATTCAGCACTTAAGTACACAAACGATTGGTCAAATAAAACTGAAGTATTATATATATTAAGGTAAAATATGTATCTCCATTTTACTACACAAAGGTTAAATAATGGCTTGATTTTTGTACTGACGTGACTTAAAAATCAATAAAGCCTTCCGATCCACTGTTACCCGGTGTATCCACGCTTCAAAATTGAAATATGTCTTCTCATTTCAAAATTAAATTTCAAACTGCAAGTCCGTGAACAGGAAATATGCTAGTAGTTTTGATCTTAAACCAGCCTTGTATAATATTGTCGGGAAACCCCCACAAAGAACTGCCGTGACTGCGCATATTTGCTCATTAATATTAATGAGGCAAGTCCGTGAACAGGAAATATGCTGGTAGTTTTCATCTTAAACCAGCCTTGTAAACCCCCTCAAAGAACTGCCGTGTCTGCGCATGTTTGCTCATTAATATTAATGAGGCAAGTCCGTGGACAGGAAATATGCTGGTGGTTTTCATCTTAAACCAGCCTTGTAAAACTGCGCATCTACAGACCTTTTATATTTGTAAACCTTTCGCATCACGTCACTACAAATATCCATCTCGCGACACAAATCTGAAAACTTCCCTGGAAGCGGTTTCCAAATGCGAGCGATAATACAGAGTTTACAGATTTCAACACCCAGTGCTGTCCTAAGATTCGACTCTGTGGTTGGGTGAAGGCCAACCACGGCACCCTTGTTACATTTTGTGACATGAAAGTGATTCTAAAGTATTATTCTTTTACATTTGTTTATATTTTGTATTTTATACTAGGAAAAATCTGTATCACTATTATATATGTGTCAAGAAAGATGTACACTCAATACCAGTATGGCAGTTATTAAACTTGGTGTACATGTCCTGAAACTTAATTGCAATTAGAACTTTGCCTTGTGTCTTTTGTCAAAAGTGGGTGTAACTTATTAGCCAATCATAATAGAGGATTAAGTTGGTGCAGCCACATCTTCACAAAAAACCCCAAGCCCCAATGTGAACAATAACTGACTAATCTCAAGCCATGTGGTCACTGACCAGCACTGGACATTAGGGGTTTAAGTTGATGCTACCCATAATTGATATAACCCAATTGTGGCTTCCCTGTTTGAAACTGATTAACTGCTATACCAAATCAAAGACTTTTTGAAAATCAAGAAATAAATATCATTGTGAGTTGGAGCAGCTCCATCTCGAGATTGCTTGCTTGAGCAATCTCGAGATGGGCGCGCGATCTTTTGATGACGAAATCACGCAAGTAAAATCTCGAGATCGCGCAAATCGGTACTTCGCGCCCAACACTGCCACAACTGGAGATTGCACATCTCAAGATGTTTGCCACAACTCATTCCCGAGAGATGGTGCAACTCGACTTGTAGCCCCCCTCCTCCTCGTGAGTTGGTACCCCACTATAATGCTTTCCAGGCAAGCTGTGCAATGATACACTATTGTGCATCAAAATTTTTAAGTTTAAAACAAATAAATAGATTAAATTTCAATTTTGAGAATTGGTATCATTTTATAATTTTATTGCATTAATACATCCTATCCAATGGACAATTGCTTTACCGGTCGGCGCGACCGGTCCCGCCAAACGCCAGAAAAATACATCCTGTATATACTACCAGCAGGACCGGTCACGGAGTGTGCATTCGCCATGTGTCGCCTCGTACTTCCTTCCTGTCTAGACATCATGACGTCAAGTTTTCTACAGAGAGACGTTTTTGAAGTTTTACAACAAATTCAACCATTATCTGAACTTTTATTTATATCTACATATTTCTACTAGTTTACTGTTCTTCATGTCATCCCCAGGACAGAAAAGAGGCACTTGTGGCCATGTTATGGCTTTGTTTGATGGCCATCTGAAGTGGCGCGATGCAGGGACAAGGGGGTTGGAGATGATCTGTGTGTCTTAAAGAAGGACTGCTCAATTTGTAAAGCGTTCACCCCAGAACAGCTTCAACAACTAACCACCCCAACATAAAGACATAGGAAGAACCAGAGAGCAGAAGAAGACGGTTTCTGCCTCCCCTGTGTCTGCTACCCCCACTCGGGTACAGGGAGAGAAGGCTGTTAAGAAGAGAGACACCACCCATGCTGGCAAGAAGAAGCGCCCTGATGAGTCCCCAAAGCCCAGCAAGAAAAAATCCAACAGTAAACCATCCTCTGAGGACTTGAAGAATCTGGATGTGGGCTCAATGTTTTGCAAGGCTGGAAGCTATGATACTTGCAAAGTCATTTGCAGTCCCTGTTGAGCCGGTGGTGAAGTCTATAGAAGATATCACCAGTGACAAGCCCGTCTTTGACCCTAGTGCCAGTACCAGCCTGACGTCTACCGGTAGGGTTTTAGATGTGGGTGTAACCAGTTCCAGCCCTGTTCAGGCTACTGGGGAAGTTGCTGTGAACATGAAAGCTACCCAGCCTGTTGAGGCTCCCGGTACGAGAAGGGGAGATGTGATCCACAAGAATGTCACCCAGCCTGTTGTGGCTGCCGGTGCAGGGACGGCCACCAAGCCTGTTGAGGCTCCCGGTGCAGGTCCTGAAGTTCTGCTAACCAGTACTGGTACTGCTGCTGTAATCTAGACCAGTCGCTTACTGGTGGAAAGACTTCACTAGTGCTGGTTTGTCTGATAGTAATGATGATGAACTGCAGGGTGAACCGGGCTCCCTTGTTGATGGCTACCCCCGGGACGGATCCCCAGACAAAGACATTGGCAGAGATGACACAGCTGATCAAGAACTCTCTGAAGAAGCCACTTAGGGAAAAACTAGCAGAGAGATCAGATCTTTCATGGGTTGGCACAAGATCCCGGAATTTAACAGCTCTGCTTCTTCCTGAGATGATAATCCCTTTGCCGGTTCCCCAACCCTACCCACCAGGAAGGTCTCTGTCAAACTGCCTGTGGATGAGTGGCTGTGCAGGAAACTGGAGAAGCTCAACCTCACCATGGCAGAAGGCTACCCCTCCAGAATGTCTGAAACTGCCAGTCTACCGAGAGATCAGTTCATCACAACCCTAGGACTTCAAGATGGTACGACATGTACACTGATCAGAAGGACTATGTGAGGTCAAAGGTGTCTTCCCGGTCTCCTGAACCAGCCAAACTCAATATCAGCTTCAGCAGGGTGGCCAGACAAAGTTTGCCTTCTGCTCCACCCTCCCCGCCTGTTTTTCAAGAGACACTGAGGAAGTGGGAGAGGTCAGCCAGAGAACAGACTCTTATGTGTAACCAGGCTGCTGGATTCAGCCGGTGCATCACCAAGGTCCAGGATTCTATGGTTGCACAGTTGAAGACACTCCAGACTGGGCAAAACTTCAGTAAGGTCTAAGTTATCATTCTAGTTACATTCAACAGGTCCATCACCCAAGCCATGGCCAGGATGAAGCATTACCTTTCTGAGGGTATTTTTATCAACATGGTCAACCTCACCCTAGTCCGTCGGGACAGTTATTTAGAGTACATACCTGCTGGGGTTAAACAGGACACTCTTAACTGCCTTGAGAAATGCTCCACTGCACTTACAGTCCTTGTTTCCTGACTATTTGCTACTTAAAGCAGAAGAGGAGGTCTCACATAGTGAAGAGAGGCATTCTTCTGGCAGTTCTCACAGGAAGCTCAGTCGTTTTCACACAGATGCTTCCTCAACTACCAAACCATCTCGCCAACCGCACCAGAAGCCTGGTGTACCAGCTTGGAAGCAGATAAGGGACCGGCAACAGAGCAGGAAAGGTCGTAGCAAGGCCTCAACTTTCACACAGAAACCGGCCAAGGGTTCTAAGCAAAGTAAATGACAATTACTGTGTAAAGTGTGTGACCAGACTGAAGGACTGTGCTTGTGTGTCTGGAAAGGGCACATGTGAACCTGTTTGCCACCAGGTTCAACAACAAACTACCACAGTTTGTGTCACTGGTTCCAGACCCCCAGGTCTGGGCAGTGGATGCACTCAGTCTGTCCTGGGAAGATCTGGACACATATGCCTTCCCACCAGCAGCCATCTTGGGCAAAGTGGTGGAGAAGTTGCAGGACTACCCATGGAACAGGTTCATTCTGATTGCACTCAACCATTCAACCAGACCCTACACAAGAATCTGTCAACCTGAACCTACATGCCTGGCTCCTAGAGCCACAGCAATCAAGGAACAATGGACATTTTACAAAGTGGTGCCTCAGTAATCATGTGGACTTCAGGGCACCACCTCTGAAAGCCATAGCTGACTTCCTGATGTACTTATTTCAGGACAGAAAGTTGCAGCCGGGCACTATTGATGGCTACAGATCAGCCATTACTGATAAACTGGGACATTCACCCATTAGTGTCAGCAAAGATGAGAATCTCACCCATCTCCTTGGCTACATAAGAACATCAGACACCAGTCAGACTGGTCTAAGGTGTCCTTGTACCCCTCACCCAGCTTTCTATCCAAGAACCAGCTGGCTAAAGAGGGCCCATATAGTGTGGCCTCGATGATTATACCAGCCCTGGCCCCCACTCTTGATAAGTCACTTAAGGGTGACAGGTCCTTATGTCCAGTCAGAGCCCTGCGCTACTATTCGGACAGGACCTCCGATCTTAGGCAGAACAAGGAGTTGGTCTTTGTCTCCTTCAATAAAGGTTTTGATAAGGACATCTCACCTACCACCATCTCCACATGGATCAAGAAGACTGTGATCCTATTCTACGAGCTCTCTGACCAGGAGGCCCTCAGCTTGCATCAGATTAAAGCCCATGATGTGAGGGCCTTTGCTGCTTCCAAGGCCTTCCAGTCTGGGGTCTCCTTAGAGCAGATTTTGTCAGCCTACCACAGGAAGTCACATAACACCTTCACACATTTATATTTGAAGGATGTGGCTTGGGCTGATTCAGAGCTTTTCCATTTGGGGCCAGTGGTGGCTGCCCAAAAATGAGGAGATATGTAGTTATGTAGACATGTACATATTGTATATTCTTTGTATATATTACATAAGTATAATGACAAAAAAAAATAATAATATGAAAAGAAAAAAACTGTGACTTGCTTCCTTTGGGAAGTTTATTTCTTATGGGACTGAACTCAACTCTCTTCCTCTTTCTCAGAGCAGGTCTGGGAAAAAGGGGCAGGGGCAACGTCGCTATACTTCCTGGTATCCAGTTAATGGTAACCGACCATGGCCTTCTCAGTTTTGTTTATGAGTTCACTTGAGTCCCTAGTATCTTAACTTGCCTACCAAGTGGTAGTTATTCAGCAAATGTCCATTGGATAGGATGTATTAACGCAACAAAATTGTAAATTTGCGTTACAAACGCCAGAAAAAGATGTCCTGTATATACTACAGGCAGGACTGGTCACGGAGTGTGCATTCGCCAGGTGTCATCGTACTTCCTTCCTGTCTAGACATTGTGACGTCATAGCATCTTTTTCGTTGTCTAGTCCTATTAATACTCCTAGTAAGCTGATACCGGGGCCGAATGGGTGGGCCTTGCCTGTCCATTGGATAGGGTATCAACTTATAAAAATTTAATTTACTCATTAAATTTGCAATATTGCATGATACCTAAAATACCTGGAATAGCACAGATTGTCAGATTTTTTGTGTCATTTGTATTATTTTCCATATTTTTATTCTTATCAAAAAGTTTAAATTGTGACTGACAGTGGAAATGAAGATCATCATTTAGTTGTAAAAGCAAAGAATAAATCACTTATAATAATAAATCAACGGATCTAGTCATATTTACAAATTAATAGCCTAATCACACTGCTCCGGGTGGCCGCATCACCATATGTTTGAACTCTGCTTCAGACCCTATTCCTTATTGTTCAGTAAATGGACCACATATGTGGGTAATGTACCTTTTAAAATGAGTTTCACCCCAAAAGCCATTCTACCTATCCCCTCCAGCTTATACATATTATATTTTAGCATGTGAACCCATAGCAGGTTTTTCTCAAACATTATGAAAAGACTGTCACATCCTGTAAATGCTGTTTGTGTTGTGTCAAACGCGTCCTGGCCAAATTTGAATTCTGACTTCATGGACACTACCAAAACACGAAGTTATTCAGAACTTGTCTTTCAAATACTGCTGTTCCACTTTTTGCGAGTTATCAAAAAGCCCCAGCTGATTTTAAACTTGGAAAGAATTGAAGGAGTCAACTAAACTCAATTCTTTAGAAAATGGGCCAGAGAACTGACAAGCTGCACTAGTCGTCCTGTTTGAAAAAAAAACAAGCTATATAACCAAAAAAATAAACCAACTGTTTTGACCTGCTACAGACTGCTGTGATTCATGAAAATAACCCGCAACGATAAGGCTTGAGATCTCTTGTGCAGTAATTGAGCTCATGAGGTATAACTGATCATTCCTTTCGATAAAATGACTCATTTTTACAGAAAAGGAGACAAACTTAGTAGTAGCAGAAAACAAAATAATGACACAATATAGCAGTTACATATGACCCAAAAGATCCGTTGTAACTGCCTAACAGCTGAAAAGATTTGCTGTCAAAACTGGGGACAGAACCATTTCATTGCGTTAATACATCTTACCTACCAGACGATAGCTATAGTCCGGCGCCAGCCGGTCCCGCCAAACGAAAGAAAAAGACGTCCCGGGTTTCACCCCCGGCAGGACCGGCACACTACAATCCACTCGCCAGGTGGCCTAGTTCCTGCCTCACTCGCCAGAGGGACGTGACATCATAGCATCTTTTTCGTTTGGCGCGATATTTAAAGTTGTGGATTTTTATCTGTGAACCTTTTTGGTTTTATATTTGTGTTATATCTGTTTAATTTGTGTCGGAATAGTTGCCATTAGTTGACTTTTCTATCATGGCATCTCCAGGACAGAAAAAGGGTGCGTGTGGCCATATTATGGCTTCATTTGACAAACATAGTAGGTGTGCGCGTTGTCGCGAGAAAGGACATGGTGATGACCCTTGTGTTCAAAATCTGCAGTGTGACTTTTGCAGTGTCCTTACCCCGGAGCAAGTGCTCAAGTTAAGTACTCCTACCTATAAACTCAGAAAGGAAAAGGCTAAAGCAAAGGAGGTGTTAGTCGATCCGTCTACTGTGGTAGTACTTGATACCCAGCCAGAACAAGAACCTGATGTTTCTTTGTCTTCTGCTCCGGATTTGTCCCTTCCTGTGCCTCAGTTTAAGAAAGATCTTCAAGAACTGGACGAAAAGTGGGCCACTCGTATGGCCAGGCTTGAGGCACTTATTACTTTAGGACATCACCCCTCAGATTCTGTGCAACAAAATCCGTCATTTTCTCCGGTCAAAGTACCGGTCTCTCATGCTGCTCCAGCAGGTGCTCTTTCCCAGACACCCTTTTTTGTCACTACTTCAGCTTCTTCCGGCCCAGCCGGCCCGGCTGTTGGCCCGGATGAGGCTAGAGATCAGGATGTTTCCTTTGCTGACAGACAATCTCCACTTCAAAACCTCTACCCGGAAGCAGAACCTATGTTTAAACACCCTGCTCCGGTGGCTACTGTTTCGTCAGCTGCTATGTCTGCTTCCTCTCAATCTGCATTTCAACAACCTTCTTCCGGCTCCGGGCCGGTCACCTTCCGCGATGTCAATCCTCAGGAAACATTTGAAGAGGGTGAGTTATCTGACGCAGAGGAATCCCCAGACTTGGAAACCTCAGACCCGGACCGGGTCCTCAGTGAAGATCAAAATTACCGCGAGACTGTGAGAGGCGTCCGCGCGTTCATGGGATGGACACACATTCCTGACCTGGAGTTTTCTCCGCAATCCCGCACTGATAATCCTTGGGCAGGTCACCGTTCTCAGCCTGTGGGCAAGATTTCTGTGGATCTTCCACCGGAAGATTGGTTGTGCCGAAAACTAGAAACTCTAAACCTTGTACTGATAGAAGGATATCCTTCAAAATCTAGTGATCCAGGTGGCCTGCATGTGGACCAGTTCCTCAGACCCCCAAAATCCCAGAACAGATGGTATGGGATACACCCGGCGGAGCCTACAGATCCAACTAGGCCGGGTAAATCGGTGAATTCTTGGCCAAATGATGCGGCGAAGATCAACAGTTCATTCCCCAGGATTTCAACCATATCTTCTACATCTCCTCAGCCTCCATCCTGCCCACTATCACAAGACACTATGCGTAAGTGGGAGAAAGCAGCAAAAGAGTCTTCATATATTTGCAACCAGTCAGCGGGGTTTAATCGCTGTATCACCAAAATACAGGATACCTTCCAAGAACAATTGCATATTTTACAAAGTGAACTTAAGAAAGGCAAGTCCTCTGTCACAGCTCAAGGTGCATTGGATGAACTTTTATACTTATCCTCATTTAACCAGAATGTCAGTTTCGCCATGGGTAAATCTTTACAACATTTGGCAGACTTTACATTTGTGCAGATGGCGAATTTGACCCTACTCCGTAGGGACTCATACTTGGAAGCTGTGAAACCGGGGATTAAACCAGATACTTTCAATTCCTTGAGAAATTGTCCCCTGAATGGATATGGGTTATTTCCAGATGCTGCTATTAGAAAAGCTGAGGATGAAATCAACCAGTTAGAAGCTTCCCGACGTACTTCCCAGCCCGGCCCGGGCCGCGGGGGGTTCGCCGGTAGAGGCAGAAAGCAGAGATACCAACCCTACAGTACTGGTTGGAAACCTCAAGACACTGCTAAATCAACCTCTCAGGCCGGAAAAGAACTACCAGCTTGGAAAGCGTTTGGTTCCCGCAATAGAGGCCGGGGCAGAGGCCGGGGTGGTCAGCCCGGACGTGGTACCAAGATGGCTCATGAGAAGACACAGTATAAATGACAATTACTGCAAGTCAAGTCCGGTGCCGGTGGCCCGGCCAGTCAGTTCTGTGCAAAGTGTCATAACAAGAAACTCTTTTGTATCTGTTCCAACAAATGTTTCTTATCATGTTGTATGTCGTGTACCTACTGTAACAAGGTGGCAGTCGCAAAAGAAAGACGTAAGGCCAAAATCAAAGATCAAAAGTCAAATAAAGTGTGTGAAAAGTGCTTCTTTTGTCGGTCACTTTGTTTCTGCTCCAAATGTTCCAAATGTCCCCAATGTTGTAAGTGTCCAACCAGTGGGGGGACGTCTTCAGAGTTTTTGGGAAATATGGGCTCACAAGGGTGCAAACCCCAAAGTAGTGTCCATATTAAAGGAGGGTTATGTTCTCCCCTTCAAAGTCAGACCTCCCTTGGTAAGGGATCCCCTGATAGTAAGTGGCAATGCAAACCCCATCAGAGACTCCCACTTGCAAGAAGCTGTACAAGCTCTGATCGAGAAAAAGGCAGTAGAGAGGGTCAGGGTTCAAACCTCACTAGCCTTTTTCAACAGACTGTTCATTGTCCCAAAGCCGAACCACAAGTGGCGGCCAATCTTGGATCTCAGTACTCTAAATCAGTTTTTATGCGTAAAAACATTCAAAATGGAGACTCCAGAGACAATCCGGACCTCTCTACAACAAGAGGAGTGGGTGACATCGCTAGACTTCAGCGACGCCTACTTCCACATTCCAATTCACTTCACATCCCGAAAATTCCTCAGGTTCCACTTTCAGAACCAGTCGTACCAGTTTCGGGCACTTCCCTTTAGCCTATCAACAGCTCCCATGGAGTTCACTGGTGTGGTCAAAGAGGTCAAGTTAATGGCTCAGTCACAGGGTATAAGAATCCACCAGTACCTAGACGACTGGTTGATTCGAGCCCCTACCAAAGAATCTTGCCACCAGGGAACCCAGTCCCTCCTAGCCCTTTGCCAGGAGTTGGGCTGGATGGTAAACATGCAAAAGTCAGAACTGGAACCCCAACAAGTCTTCGACTTCGTAGGCTACCAGTACGACCTGCTCAACGGAGTAGTCAGGCCTACTCAAAACCGTTGGGAAGCCCTTCAACAAAAAATAACAGTGCTTTTACAGAACAGATTTTGCCGAGTGAGAAATTTCATGTCTCTTATAGGTCTTCTCACTGCGACAGAAAAACAGGTGACCCTAGGCAGACTGCACATGAGACCTATTCAGTGGCACCTCAAGAAGCACTGGAGAATCCCAGAATCACTGGAAAAGGAGATCCCAATTCCGAGGTCTCTCCATCAGTACCTGCAGTGGTGGACCCAAGAGGAAAATGTCCTAAAGGGTCAGCCCTTACACCCCCTGCGACACGCAGTTCAAATCTTTACAGACGCCTCAAAAGAAGGCTGGGGTGCTCACTTAGGCGACTTCACAGCAAGCGGTACTTGGTCAGTACCCGAAAGCAAGTTGCACATAAACTTCTTAGAACTAAAAGCCGTGTTGTTAGCACTAAAAAGATTCCAACATTTAGTGCAAGGAAAGGTCGTCCTGATTGCCACAGACAACACTACGGTTGTAGCATACATCAACAAGGAAGGAGGTATGAGGTCAGGCTCACTCTGTGCCCTTCTTTGGCGGCTCCTATGTTGGTGCAGCCTCAATCAAATAGTACTGAAGGCCAGACACATTCCAGGCCGTCTGAATGTAATTGCAGACAAATTGTCTCGCCAAAGGCAGGTCATTCAGACGGAGTGGTCCCTCCATCAAGAGACCTTCGACCTCCTTTGTCAAACCTGGCATTATCCCCGAGTGGACATGTTTGCAACAAGGTACAACTGCAAGCTAGTTCAATTTGTGTCCCCAATTCCAGACCCAAAGGCCTGGTCAGTGGATGCTCTGACATTGTCCTGGGAGGACCTGGACATGTACCTCTTCCCCCCAGTGTCTCTGATGGGGAAGGTGGTCAGCAAGCTGTCAGATCACTGGTATCGCAGAGCAATCCTGATTGCCCCGGGATGGCCCAACATGCCTTGGTTTTGGGACCTAGTGGAGCTATCTGCGAGGGTTCCTCTTTGTCTTCCACACCACCCAGATCTAGTGACCCAACCTTTCAACAAGGCACGTCACAGGGATCTGACAAACCTAAATCTCCATGCCTGGCTCCTAGAGCCCAGACAATCAAGGAGCAAGGGTTCTCTAGCCCAGTGGCGTCAAGAATTGAGGCGCCTCAAAGACGTTCAACCAGAACAGTCTACGAAGCGAAGTGGGCCGTTTTTATCAGATGGTGCGAAACAAGTCAGGTGGACTTCAGGAACCCATCTATAAAACAAATAGCAGATTTCCTCCTGCACCTTTTCCAGGAGAAAAATCTCCAGCTATTGACGGTTACAGGTCAGCCATTGCAGACAAACTGGGAAATACCTTGATTAATGTCGGCAAGGATGACAATTTGACTAGACTGTTAGACAGTTTTCACAGGGATAGACCCAAAGGATGCAGGGGGGTTCCTGCTTGGAACCTCTCCCTAGTTTTACACCAGCTTACAAAAGCACCGTTTGAACCCCTCAGAAAGGCTTCTCTGAAACACCTTACTTTCAAAACTGTTTTTCTCCTAGCCCTGGCTTCAGGAAAACGCAGAAGTGAGATACACGCTTGGTTAAACAAAAATATCAGACACCAAGCTGATTGGTCCAAAGTTTCCCTCTACCCATCACCAGGCTTCTTGGCGAAAAATCACTTGGCAAAAGAGGGACCAGAGTGCGTGGCCCCTGTGGTCATCCCGGCCTTAGCCCCCACTCTGGATAAGTCTTTAAAGGAAGACAGATCCCTTTGCCCCGTTCGGGCTCTTCGCTACTACCTGGACAAAACACAGGACCTAAGAGCGGGAAAGGAGTTAGTTTTTGTTTCATTCAAACAAGGTTTTGACAGGGACATCTCTCCTGCCACTATCTCGTCCTGGATCAAACAAACAGTAGTGTTGTGTTATGATCTCTCTGACCAAGAGTCCTTGACCTTACATCAGGTCAAGGCCCATGATGTTAGGGCCTTTGCGGCCTCCAAAGCTTTTCAAGGTGGCATATCTCTGGACCAGATTCTAGCAGCATGCCACTGGAAGTCCCACAACACCTTTACACAGTTTTACCTTAAGGATGTTGCCTGGGCAGATAAGGAGCTTTTTCACTTGGGTCCGGTGGTGGCGGCCCAGCAGATCCACCACTAGTCCCCTAAGCTTCTTTGTATATAATTATATATATAGTGTACATACTAGTTAGTTTTAGGTGCAAGCTCACTTTTAGCCTATCCCTTGGCTTCTCAAAGTTTTTTACTTCAGAGTAATTCTCTGGGTATAGGACTTTCCCTACTCTTCCAGGTTAACCGTGGGAATCATGGACTTGAACTCTTGATCTCTTCCTCCCCTCAGAGCAGTCAAAAAAAGGGGGGGGCAGGTAGGTCTAGATACCCTTGAGACTAAAATGTCTCCGCAAAGGACTAGAACCTCACACCTAGGTATAATATAAGAGTTCTCTCCAATCCTCAGAAGGCTGCCCTCCTTCCACTGGGTAGTTATTGTAGCTATCGTCTGGTAGGTAAGATGTATTAACGCAATGAAATTGCAAATTTTAATTAGTAAATTAAATTTTTATTAGTTAATACCTTACCTACCAGACGGGAAATTCCCACCCGGCCTTCCCCGCTTCCAGCCTTCATCCTTCAATCTTAGGGACGAAAAAGATGCTATGACGTCATGTCCCTCTGGCGAGTGAGGCAGGAACTAGGCCACCTGGCGAGTGGATTGTAGTGTGCCAGTCCTGCCGGGGGTGAAACCCGGGACGTCTTTTTCTTTCGTTTGGCGGGACCGGCTGGCGCCGGACTATAGCTATCGTCTGGTAGGTAAGGTATTAACTAATAAAAATTTAATTTACTAATTAAAATTTGCAATTTACTTGCGAAGGTTTCTTAAACATATTCAATATCTTAAATTGGGATCTGAGGGCCGTATTCTACAGCAATACTTAGACCATTTCTAACTTAGATTTCAAGTATTTCTGAGATTTCAAGGAAGAAATGATGAAACTGAACATTGCTAACTTTTATTCCGTGAATACACAGTGCAAGAAAAACTTCAAGTGAAAAACCTTCCCTTACTCAGATCTAAGGTCACCTTATCTAAGTATTGTTGTAGAATACGGTCCCTGATCTTTGTGACAGTAAAGCGAAGTCAGACAAGCAATAAGACAATGCTTGGAACTGCATAATAAACTAGTGACAGTGAAACAGGGGTAAGATCTGAAAGTAAGCTAATCATATGCTTTAAAACATGATCTGACACAATGCCAGACTTGCAAGACCTGTCTTTAAATTACACCTGAGAGATTTTCTTTTGTTAAAAGTGTCCAATATCTTTCACCATTGGCCACTTGTGATTCTGACCATATATAGAAATCTTTTTAACACATTTCCAAAGAAACCCTTGCACATTTATTTCAACTAAAATCATCATAAAAACCGAAAAAATGCACACCAGGAATATGAAAATGAAAAGTAATGATGTTAAACAACATCTTAAAAATTATAAGTTAAGGAAGAGGTGTAATTTAAATAGGTTAATAGCCTCATAAGTGTCCAATATTGGAAAATAATGAACTGTTGACTCGGTCCCTTCGGGTCCTCCTAAACAGTCCATTGTTTTCAAATATTGGACACTTACTTGGCCATTAACCTATACTTAAATATGGGTTCATCAGGGTGGCTTATCTGGAAAGTATAAATAGTTTTTTTTAGCGTCCTCTTATTTTTTCAAATAACTTATGCCTGTACTCTTTCAAAGTTATAACGTAAATGAAGGGGTTGATCACTGAATTCAAGAAGGCCATGGAAATGACAAAATTATTCACTGTAAATACATACTTCTTTAGTTCCGGGACAAAAACTAGAATGAAAAACAAGACCTGCTTACCAACCCAACAGATGAAGAAACTCACCGAGACAACAAATAAAGTCTTCAAGATTTTCCTTTCCGACTTCTCAATCTTCATTTTGTGGTTTCCCATTCTACTTGAGCGGGGAGCTTTGGATGCTGGTTGTAACTCTCCTACTGTTTCTGCAGTCGGTCCTGCATTCGGATTGTTACCAGTCTTCTTTCCTCCGTAGCCTTGATTCGGATCATCAGCATTAGATGAGGACTCTGCTTTTTGGCATCCTGGTATATGTTCCTGGGAGAGATTTGAAACCTCCTTCATACTTATGTCAGATAATGTCAAGTTGCTGACTGTTTGAGTTGTAGCTTCATCTGAAAATATTTTTAAAGAAAAAATTCATTCCTTTTCATAAATCTGTAAATTTTCTATATTTCGACTTTCGCAGGCTGTTGGTCTCTTGTTGCATTCAAGTCTATGAATGACTAAAATTTGGTGATGTTTTAACTGAAAACAATTTAATAGAAAATATAATGATCAAAAGAAGTCAGGCAAGTAGCCAATGACAACCACAGGAATTTTTCACTTTACAAAGGTCCTCAGTCTCGAGACCCATTGGCTATGAGGTGAACTTTAAGGAAAACTCCCACTAGCCAAAATCGGAATTAGTTATTTCATCATTTCTTGGCTTCTGTTTCATCAAAGCTTAGATGACAAAATAAAGTTTATTTTAACATTACAATTCACCACACTTTGAGACTTAAAGGAGATAAAGAATCCTTACCTTTGATGCTAGTAGGGGCTGTAAATTTCTGTGAGGATTTCCTCAGAGTTACAAAGATCCTGATATAGCAGAAGGTCATGATGATGATAGGGATGACAAATGTCACCAGGAAATCCATCACTGCATGGGTCACAGTGATCCGCACTGTCTTCTTCTGGGTGAAATTGCAGCCATCATTTGAAACAAATGGTGGGATACGTATGGCTAATGTATAGCCGAAACCAATCGCCCAAGGCAAAAAGAGGGCCAACCATAATTTCCACTTGCAGAAGGATTTGATGTAGTGGAAGGGATAGATGATTTTGAAGTATCTCTCCATGGTAAGAACTACCAGGTTGTAGGTGGACACCAAAATCAAACAGGCAAGAATCACATTGCCATGCCACAGAAAACACAAGATGTGACCTAAAAAATGTTAACCATTAAAGGAACCAGGGGTCATATTTACACATAAAATTAATAAATTAAATTAAATTCTTAAATTTAAAAATACCTCCCACACCTCTATAGTTTAGTTTATTTTTTTAGTGATTAGATTTTGAATTACAAATCGTATCCCTTTCTGATCCATGTGGCAAATAAATGTGAGGCCAAATGACATTCCAACAGTATACATAGTGTATTACTACATATAGTATACAAATCAATTCACAAAATGGAAAAGCACTGAGGTTTTTCGAAGACCTGCTTTGTGAATACCTTTTTTATAGAATAGTCTTAGCAAAGAATGATTTGAATCCAAGATAAGACTAAGATTAAGGTCTTACATGATTTGGTTAGAGATGAATTTCAGGTGAGGCTGGTAAACTTGACAGTAATGGGTAGGTCAATGCGATATGATAACAAAAGCCTAATGATACTCATTCACACTTACATTACACTTAATCTCACCATGAACCATGCCAAACCATGGAATGGCCCTATGGTCAAAACCTTACACTGATTAAAATATGAACTAAGGCTGAGTGCTTTACCTAAAATGCATACAACCTAAGTCAATACCCCATAAAGGAGGGTTATATTATTTAAAATCTCTGCAAGCATTTCAACAGCACCACGAAACTCACAGAAAATCACATTTTGGTTGTCACTCAAAACGAACCAGATTCCTACCATTGTTTTTTTTTGAAACCCCCAAATTTGTGGGGGTTTTTTAATGACTTGCACACCCTCCAGTTGCAGAGGTTTCTTTTACTGTTGAGTGATAAGCAATTCTAAATGCTATCAAATCAGATATGCTATAAACCCAACAAAAAGGAAGGCACCCAACAAGGAGTGTAATGAAAAGAACATTGCAAGATTTGTCAAAAAAAACATTTTAAAAACAAAACAGCATGAATGATCATAGACTCTGTATCACTTACCAAATATGTTGTCACTGTATGTCATCTTTACCAGTTTGAGGTTACCACCTAAATTCCTATCACTGAATACAAGTAACAATGAAGTCAGTGCATCTATCACACTCTGCATGAGAATGAACTTCGTTGATGGTTTCTTTCGAAGACTGGTGAACTTAACCAGAACTACAATGACAATAAAGTTAGCAATGAAGCCAGCTGTCCCAAAAGTGTTCATGATGATAGTTTGAGCCAAGACATACATGTTTGTTATAAAAATTATGATGCCCCTTAATTAGATACAGATGAAAATTCCACTAGTCAGTTTCTGATGAAAAAAAAATGAGTCCAGCTTAATTATTTGTCTGCTTGAATTATTGAAAGTCTTCATTTGTTATTGGTTATGTTTACTGTTAAATCAAACCCTTTTATATCCCTCGGGGTTCCAACAAATTGTACCCAACAACAAATTAATAGGCTGCTTCTAGTGTTTCTTTAATGGCTATATCTCAGATACATGAGACAAATTATACACAATCGTATTACTTGGGGGAATTCAGTGGCTTGTACATACTGGTATTTTTTTGTTTCTTTGTCACCGAAGTTGGTTTCATTTATAGAGGTGTTCCACTGGAGCCAACCAGCCAGTAACTATGCATTTTTTGAGAGTCGGGACCAATGTTTACATGGTCGGTTAGGGTCGTTTGTAAGTTCCTGGCCTGTCAGGGAGAGTCGACGGTAGCCGTCCCTTGTATCCGACTCTAAATTCATTCACCTAGCAACAAGCCTGTCGATTAACTTAAGGGTCTGTCGGTTACACTTCCAGGCTTGTCTGTAACCCCTTCCAGGCTTGTCGTTATCACTTGCAGGCCTGTCGTAACATGAAGCCAGCTTGTCTTTTTTAACTTAAGTGCTGCTCATTTGCAGTCCATTTCCAGCATGATGTGAGGTAAAAATATGATCAAAAATTATGTCAACAATGACAAATAAACAGTGCAAGTGATCATAATTTTCAGGTGAAGATCCACATATATGCTATAATTAATCAAGAAACCTAAAACAGTGTTTTTATTTGGTTAAATAAAAATAAAACCCCATCTTATTTCAGGAAATAAATTTTTGGGCAAAACGAGGATCAAGTGTCGACCAATCAACAGATCTAAAACTAGGTCACTAGTAAATATTTGGATGCCATCACATGACCAGAACCACAGGGCATTTACCTTCACGTCCAGAAAAATGTGCTTTCTCAGAGGCTCGAAATTATTTGGTATAAATATGTAGGAAAATTGCTCAGAGGGACGGAATTTTGAAGGGGTCCTTCCCAGAAGCTCAAAATTGGAGTATAAAAAGCAGCAACAAGCAAGAGCGTTTTCATTGTCACGTGAGAGATTGTTGGAAGCACATCTCTCTCTGCTTGTTTGCACAGGATATAACATTTTTAATGAAAATTTCATATTTTAAGTGGCTTTTTTGTTCATAATCTGAAGGAGACATACATTGATTTATTTCTTATATAATATTATAGCAAAAAAAGTGAAAACTATAATTAAAATAACAAAAAAATAAATTTGGACATTTTGGTCACGTGATGGGATCCAAATATTCAGTCTTGACCTAGTTAAGGAATTGTTTATTGGTCGACACTTGATTCTCTTTTTTCCCAAAAATTCATCAAAAGCTGTAATGAAAATACCAACTGACAACATGTAGGTTTCTCCAGTCCTGTCTGTTTATCAGTACAGCATGTTGGGACCTGGTTTAGGGCTTGTTGTAGTACTTCTAAACTGGCCGTGCAATAAACGTCCCCGACCCTACGTCTTGTCGGGAAGGTCATTACGTCCTGTCTGTAAGTGTACCGTCCTGTCAGGGATTTCATAACAGACTCAGCATTTTCGTGCCTTTTTTTCTACGAACCTACAACTTTTGCAACCAACCCTAGGGTTGTAGGGTCGGTTACAGGGTCGGCTCCAGTGGAACACCTGCATTAGATATACACTGATGTTTAATTGGACCTTAATTACATAAATTACAGTGGTGTTATAGGACCTTCATGAAAGGCTGGTAATTGCTCAAATTAGGTCAAATTTAGATATTCGTAGGCTTTATGTTATTAAAGGGATATCCATGACAAAGGTGTACCATTTACCTCTATGCCTGTAAACAGTCCCTTAGGACGCTCCCTTATATGTTTTAACTGTAGTTGCTATGGTTTAATAATAATTGTTTCAGATTCTAATATGGTACTCCTGACTATAGGACTCCATCCATTGGTAAAAGCAATTCCGACATTTACTTTGTGAAAGATACTCAATTCTCGCTCTTAAAATTCAGTTTAAGTTTCAAGATGAATTTTATTCTTAGGTAGGTATGTTTTTTTACTGAAAACGAAGCCTCGCGTAAGCCTTGAAGATATCTGCAAATAAATCAAGAGCTACTTATTACAGTTGCTGTTACCTTTTTTTCTAGAGTTGGTGTGCATACGCACCATTCTCCAGATACTGATGTGGGCATTTGTTTTTTGTACCATATTGTTATGTATATAAATGCAACTAGTTTTGCTAGTTAGATTATTACCCTCGCCCTAACGAAGGAGGTGGTGGGGGGTGGGGGGGTGGGGGTAAGAATATTGCAGTCAGGTCTGTTTTTGTCAGTCTGCTTATACACTTAAGTCAAAACATGTATATCTGATCAGGGTTCATATTTACACACAAGGCGGAGTTTAACTATGGCTCGGTCTGGGTCTGGATCTGGATTGCAAATCCAGAATTTATTTTATTTACATGATATTTACCTATTTATTTATGTAATTGTTTATTTATTTATTTTTTCAGCCCTACCTGTGGGTCACAGTGTGTTCACATGCACTGCTTGTTAAAAGCTGTACAAAGATGAACAATAGACTGTAAATACTAGAGTTTCTGGGAGAGGTTAAATATATTTGAATTGCTACTAGATATTGTATTGTTGTACGGTTGCACATTAGCAATGTTGTGAGGTTGTATATTTTAGTTTAGATTATATTCACTTTTTTGTTCATTGTTTTATTAGTGTAAGCACACTGGGTTTCCTCTTTCTGTGAAGTTATTGCGTTTGTAATGGCTAGCTCACATCTTTCCATGCGGTTGTATATCTACATATTTTATTTCCAGCTGACCACCTCCTACTTATTTGTACCAGTTCAGTGTTTTCCTGTATTGGTCTGCAAAAATATGCTTTACTTTGTATTTCTAGTATTGTTTTTCATCCACACTCCAATCACTCTTATCGTTATGGCTTTGAAAGATCTCATATCTTAGTGGTACGTTAAAGAACACCCCACCCACCCCCGGCTTATCCCCATATAGCCATTCCGCCGCTAGTTAACCACCCCCCAATAATCTACAACTGAAAATACACCAGCATTTTTGTTTGTACCTTGTGACCCCAGCATTGGAAGGTTTGACCGAGATATGATGGAAAGTTGAACTTTATTTTTAGGCGATTTTTTTCATATTTTGCATTTTATTGGCAGTAAACTGACATGTCAGAAAAATAGGCAGCAAAATCTACTTTCTAAAAAGCAATGTTTGAGTTTTATTTCCAAGACTCCAAAGTGGACAAGAGTGTTTTGTAGGAACCAGGGTATGGATGTATTTGTTTATCTTTTATTTATTTATACCATGCTTCCTACGGCACCCCTATTAGGACATTGCAGAATATATATTATGTGCTAAGTCATGAGCACAAGACGATCTTCTTTGCTCACTAAATTACCAACTCTCGTAGACATAAGATAATTATAAGATCCTATGCAGGCTCCATAGTTTTCTTAAACAAGTTATTTCTCATTGTAGTCAACAACATTAAATTTCAAAAACATCATTGTAATCTTGTGTTTTCAATTAGACTGATTTCTGTAATAAGCTTTTTAGTCAAGTTTCCCCTATTAACTTTAGTTTTGAGACTGGTCTGTCAAACACTTCACTGAGGCAGTGTGTTATAAGCAGGATAAAGCTAGAGAACTCATTAAGAATTGGAGACCTTTGTCTATGCTTGCTGTTATATATAAGATTGTATTGCCACTTCTAAATTACCTTATAGACAGTTCTCAAAATCATTTTATATCTGGTAGATACATTGGTGAAAGTACTTGGCTGATGTATGATGTTATGAATTTTACACAAAAAATAAATACAACTAGAAAACTTATGGTCATTGATTTCAAAAAGGCATTTGCTTCTATAACTTGGAGTTTTATTGATAACACCTTGACGTTTCTTGTATTGGTTGAGAATTATATAAAATGGATCAAAATGCTTAATAATGAAGTAACAGTAAAAGTTATACAGAGTGGATATTCATCTAACTCAATTCAAATTGGTCGAGGCTGTAGGAGGGCAACCCAATTTCTCCTTATTTGTATATTATTGGTGGTCAGATATTAACAGTTCTTATTCTTCATAACCTTGATATACAGGGCATTTTTATCAAAGGAGTGGCTTTCAACATTTTGGAAATTTTTGGAACTATGTCAGGTTTAAAAATGAATAGAGATAAAACAAAAATACTCTGGATACATAGGAAGAGATAGGATTAAAGTTTTTGTTGACCTGGATAACATAGTTTGAATTTCAATCCCACAATTTTAAAAATTAAAAGGATGATAAATTATTGGGAAAAAGACAACTCAACCCATTAGGAAGAATTACTGTAATAAAAACGTTAGTCTTATCCAAAATAAATCATTTGCTTATAAGTCGCCCCAATCCAAAGCCTCAAACAGTAAGACAAATAGAAAGATTTGTGGCTTTCTCTTGTCAGATAAACCAAGTAAAATTAGTAAAAATATCATGTAACACTGAATCAAGTAAAAGGTGGATTAAGTATGCTTAACTTTACAAATTTCTTAAAATCATTGAAAACAACTCGGTTCAGGTGCCTTATTCTTATACCAGAAGCACCTTGGTCCAAATTGTTTTAATTTATTATGAATAACACCATGAATAAATTTATAATTTTATGCCCTGGAGTATTTCATCAAAGCAAAGAATAGGAAACCAATTCTGGGCTGATGTTTTTGAATCATCACGTAGTATTTTAAAAAACAAAAAAAATCAGCACATTTTTGCTTCTCCTTTATGGAAAACCAAAATATCTCAGAAGATTCACTATTTATACCTGATTGGTTAACAAGGGTATTTATCTTATATCAGGTGTTGTTGATGAAAATGGTAATTTCTTGTCTATCAGAAATTTACAAATACCGTTTTACATTGAAGACCTCAATTTCTTAGGATACTTGAAAGATTGAGATGGATATCCCACGTCAGACAAAAATATTTTTAAGTCCGTTAAGGGGGCCACAGATTTCTACAGATAGGCTTAATTCAGCCTGAAGAATGAGCATAGCATGAAAGAAAAATGGAACCATGACTTAAATTGAGTTATTGATGAAGAAAGTTGGAACAGGGGCCCGATTCATGAACAATATTTAGATAAGGTGACCTTATCTAAGTATTGTTTCGTGAATGCCAATTCTAAGAAAAACTTAGTCAAGTAAAAAACCGTCCCTTACTTAGATCTAAGGTCACCTTATCTAAGTATTGTTCGTGAATCCGGCCCCTGATTTTAAAGTCACCTTAGAGTTAGGAATATTCGTGAATACAATTTCACAATTTCTTACTTGAAATCTAAGAAATACTCAAAATCTAAGTTATAAATGATCTAAGTATTGTTCGTGAATCTGACCCCAGAATATTTAAAGTTTGTCATCATGCTACACCTGATAATGTCTTAATTTTTTCCAACTAGGAATTACACAAAGAATTTTGGAGTATTAACTTTAAAAAGTAGGAATTTCTGATTCTGAAAATTGTCAAAGATGTCACATTTTCCCAGAAACTCTTCTACACATGTTTGTTGATTGTTCTTATGTACAAAGTTTTTGGAATAACCTTACCAAACATATTTTTGTTAAGATAAATTACAATATGAAATTTACAGATTTTACTATTATATTTGGATCATTGATTAATGAACAAAATTCAGACCCCCTCAATAACTTACTGTAAATTTCAAAACAGTTTTTCTTCGATACAGCTAAAACTAACATCCCTTCAAGCCTGCTTGGTCTCTAGGGCAAACTAAGTCAAAGTTTTGAGGAAATGCAATTTTTCACAAAGGTGTCAAATTCTGTAGAAGTTTTTTTGAAAATAATTGGTTTAAAATGGCAACCAGTCTATACCTCATTTAGTTAGTGCCGATTTTCTTTTTAAACTTTATATTGTGTTTTTTTTCTCAGTGTGTGCATACGTCTGCTTAACTTAACCTGTAACAGTGACACCAAATTGCCAAATCAATCAATCAATGAAACTGCATTAAAATAATCTACTCGTACTGTAATGCATTGAAGTTTTTCTGTTTACTTACTTTCTCTCAGATACATATGTTGCTTACATATATCTAATATTTTTGTTTGCTGTTGTAGTTAACTAACAGATTTATGGGAAAAATACAATAGTAAAAAAGTTTAACCCATTAAATTCCCCTATTGTGGCTTGCCACCGTCTTAAATGATGATAAGTGATGCTATATGATACATAAACTATAGTATTTCCTGTGGGATCTATTTAACGAAAGAATGCTACTGCGCTCATAGGTAGATGGTAAGCTGGGGATCACTACTAGTGTGTCCGTAACTACCAGTGAGAAGCTTACCTGTTCTTTAGTTGTTCACAGCCTGTGTGTCCATGTTACAGGCAATCTGTATAACCAGGCATTACGTGCAAAGATTGAACAATTCAGTCATTTTAAGAAATATCTGAACATTTTGCAAAATGCCTAGGCATTTCACGTAATGACTGAAATATAAAGTTCGTTGTTTTACGGATTTACCTAAACAATTAATGTTTCAGTCAATCTTTGTCCTCATCCTTTTAAAGTGCATTATTGATAGAATATGATTAATTTTTGCTCATACAAGCATTTCAAGGTGCAGTTCGAATGAAATGACAATTCATGAAGAAAACTTTTGAGTTATCTCATTTTTACATAAATGGGTAAATAAACAGTTTTACTATGTGATTATTAATAGAGATATATTTCACACTGGATGATAGGAGAGGGTTATTATAATCAGTTCGTTCCATCTTTCTGTCGGTACACCTTTTCACTTTTATAACTCCAAAACTATAACACAGATCAAGCTCAAATTTGTTGGGCATATATTTCATAGGGTACAGATTTGGCGAAATTTGATTGAAAATTAAAGTCAGAAAAAAAAGAGTTTTTATGTCAGCTGACTTGTCAGTCAGCTGACATTATGTCATCACTCTGCGGCGTGGGCGTCCACGTCCGCGTACGCGTCCGCGTGAACAACTTCTTCTCCAAAACTACAAGGCCTAGAGACATGCTGTTTTTTTACTTTATCTATCGAGGATGAAAAATTGCCCAAGGCATGCAAATCTGTCTGTTCGTCTGTTTGCTAGAGACATTACAAGGGGGGTACCCCCACCAAAAGTGTGAAAATTTCAACTTTTTATCACAATTTTCTCAGTGACTATTGCAGGGATTTCTCTCATATCTTGCATATATGTACTAGGCCAGAGGTAGATTCTCTTGTGTGAGTATGAGACCTGGATCTGTCTTACTTTTTTTTAAATAAATTTTTTTAATAATTTTTAATGCATTAAAATTCATGAAATCATGCACTAAATCACTTATAACTTCAAAAGTGTTGCATTTACAGCATTTTGTGAAAATATGTTGTTCAGCTACTTTTTTCATAGCTACAATATGGTGAGTAAGTTGGGTGTCTGTCTCAATAGCTAAGTGAGTAATAGCTACTTTTGGGCTTTTCAGTAACTTCCATTATGAGTAAAATCACTTGTAACTTAAAAACTATTGCATTTAGAGAATTTCGTATAAATATGTTATTCAGCTACTTTTGGGCCAGCTATAACATAGTGAAATTTCAGACCTGTAACTCATGGCATAGCTGAGTAATAGGTACTTTTAGGTTATCACTGTTGAGTAAATCACTTATAACTTGAAAAGTGTTGCATTTAGAGCATTTTGTTAAAATATGTTATTCAGCTACTTTTTTCATAGCTACAATATGGTGAGTAAGTTGGGTGTCTGTCTCAATAGCTAAGTGAGTAATAGCTACTTTTGGGCTTTTCAGTAACTTTCATCATGAGTAAAATCACTTGTAACTTAAAAACTATTGCATTTAGAGAATTTCGTATAAATATGTTATTCAGCTACTTTTGGGCCAGCTATAACATAGTAAAATTTCAGACCTGTAGCTCATGGCATAGCTGAGTAATAGCTACTTTTAGGTTATCACTGTTGAGTAAATCACTTATAACTTGAAAAGTGTTGCATTTAGAGTATTTTGTTTCAATATGTTATTCACCTATTTTGGGGTCAGCTATAACATAGTGAAGTTTCAGACCTGTGGCTCATTTCATAGCTGAGTAATAGCTACTTTGAAGTTCTCACTGTTGAGTAAATCAGTTATAATTGGAAAACTATTGCATTTACAGAAATTTGTGCAAATATGTTATTCAGCTACTTTTGGGTCAGCTATAACATAGTGAAATTATAGACCTATAGCTCATGGCACAACTGAGCAATAGCTATTCTCAGGTACTGACTGTTGAGTAAATCAGCTATAACTTGAAAAATATTGCATTTGGAGTATTTTGTTAAAATATATTGTTCACCTACTTTTGGGTCAGCTATAACATAGTGAAATTACAGACCTATAGCTCATGGCATAGCGGAGCAATAGCTATTTTCAGGTTCTCACTATTGAGTAAATCAGTTGTAGCTTGAAAACTATTGCATTTACAGTAGTTTGCTTAAATATGTTGTTCACCTACTTTTGGGTTAGCTATAACATAGTAAAATTTCAGACATGTAGCTCATTGCATAGCTGATTAATAGTTCCTTTGAGGTTCTCACTGTTGAGTAAATCAGTTGTAACTTGAAAACTATTACATTTAGAGTAATTTGTTAAATATGTTATTCACAGAATTTTTGGTCAGCTATAACATAGTGAAATTGCAGACCTCTATGTCATGGCATAGCTGAGCAATAGCTACTTTCAGGTTCTCACTGTTGAGTAAATCATTGTATCCACTGGATAGCCGCAGTGTGTAGAGAGAGATTTCACCATTACTGCTCTGATGAAAATAAATATTATAGCTAGCTTTCTTAAGTTTGCAGTATATATTAATAACCATAAAATGTTGTCTGGGAATATTTTTGGCCTCATTTTGAGAAACAAGATGGCCGCCACAGGTGTTTTTTGTCAGTCATGAAAAGTGCTTATATCTCCCTTATTATTGTTCCTAGAGGTTTGGGATGATAAACCAACCTGTAGGAAATCATGGGGTGGGAATCTTTTGGTGTGGTCAGATTTGACCTTCAATGACCCCTCCTTCAAGGTCAAACAAGGATAGCCAAACTTAAAAGTGCTTATAACTCGCTTATTATTGGTCCCAGAGGTTTGGGATGGTAAACAGACAGGAAGTCATGGGCTGTGAATCTGTTGATATGGTCCGATTTGACCTTGGAACCCTCCTTCAAGGTCAAATGAGGATAGCGAAAATTGAAAGTGCCTACAACTCGCTTATTATTGGTGACAGAGATTTGGGATGGTAAACCATCCCATAGGAAATCATTGGCTCGGAATCTTTTGGTATGGTCAGATTTGACCTTTGGACCCCTCCTTCACGGTCAAATGAGGACAGCCAAGCTTAAAAGTGCTTATAACTCATTTATAATTGGTCCTAGAGGTTTGGAATGGTAAACCATAGGAAATCATGGGCTGGGAATGTATTTGTGTGGTTAGATTTGACCTTGGACCCCTTCTTCAAGGTCGAACGAGGATATTGCATTTGTAGTATTTCTTTAAATATGTTTTAACCTATTTTTTACACTTAAACAATTACCTTGTTATTTTCCTTCATAATACCATTTACAGGGCACAACTTTTTTATCCTTTTCTTCTGTCAGCTTCGGAATTTCTTTCGAACTTGCTGTTCAGTTACCATTTACTGTATTTCTGTACAGCCCTTTTCCTGATACTTATTCTGTCCTCTAATCACCTTCACAAATCAAAAACACTCAGTCAGCTGACACAGTGCCCGTTCACGGGCACTCTCCCCTTGTTTTTCTTGTTTTCAACTGGGTGTATACAGAGAAATCTGCTTCTCTTTGTACATACATGACAACTGGATTGTTTAACTTGCGATTTCGCCACCATTTCTGCATGGATTTTTACACAATAAAAATTGCCAGAAGTACTGTAATAATACCTTTCTAACAATATAGATAACTTATTTGTATGTTGCAATACAATACAATAGGTCTTTAAAGTGCCAAAATCTATCAAATATATTCAGTGACACTTGGGAGTTTACAAAAGGTGATTATATGCTTCATTGAACAGCAGTCCTTTAATTGCACTTTTCAAACTGGAGAGTTCTGTAATTCTTCTTAGTTCAATTGGCAGATTGTTCCATAGTTTAGGTGCACTGTAAGAAAAGGATCTGTCGCTTATGGTTCTGTGGACTGACTTGGGAACAGTGAGAAGCAAGCCATCAGAGGATCTTAGTGTTCTTGAAGGGTTATACTGTTTTATTAGCTCCTTTATGTAACTAGGAGCACTGTCATTCAGAGCTTTGAAAGTTAGTACTAAAATTTTAAAATTGATTCTTTGTTTGATAGGTAACCAGTGAAGGTTATAGGTAATAACCTCAGAAATATGACAATCTCTAGAGCTAAGTGTGACTAACCGAGTCTTTGTTTCCTTCAAAGTTGGTTGAGCGAGTCGTTGCTAGGCAGCTAACGTCACACATTAATAAAAACAAACTGGACAATCCTCATCAGTCAGCATATAAGCCAGGACATTCCACGGAAACTGCTTTATTGTCTATAAAAAATGAGGTTCATCTCTCTCTGGCACGCGGTGAACCCACAGCTCTAGTACTTCTTGACTTATCAGCCGCATTTGACACTATAGACCATAATATTCTCCTTGGTTACCTTAAATCCGGGTTTGGTCTTGGTGGAACAGTTCTAAGGTGGTTTGCTTCCTACTTAAGAAATCATTGCCAGGCCATTAAGATAGGCTCCACACTATCTGAATTAAGCAATCTCATCTATGGAGTTCCGCAAGGTTCTGTTCTGGGTCCGTTACTGTTTTCACTCTATACAACACCACTTAGTAAAATTATTCGCCTCCACCCGCATATTAAATTCCATTTTTATGCGGATGATACTCAGATATACATCCATCTCTCCCACAAGAATGCTTCTTTGGCTCTCGACAAGCTAAATACCTGCCTTCATGATGTCCAAGAGTGGATGTCTCTCAGTAAATTGAAGCTCAACCCTGAAAAAACTGAGTTTATTGTCTTTGGTTCCAAGGCTCAACATCAGAAGATTTCCTCTCACTTTCCTGTTAGCATTCTTGGTAGCCTTTTTCATCCGGTTGATTCTGTTAGAAATCTAGGTGTGTGGTTTGATGCAGATTTTTCATTCTCTGAGCGTATCAAGAGGACTTGCAAAGCGTGCTTCCTTCAGATGCGTGACCTCCGTAGAATTAGAAAGTATTTCACTCCTGAAGTGGCAGTCCTTGCTGCAAATGCCTTGGTTAGTAGTCGTCTGGACTATTGTAACTCTCTGTTCAGAGGTTTGTCCGGTTTCAATCAGTACAAATTGCAAAGTATTCAGAACACCCTTGCTCATATTGTTACAAATCATAGAAAGTATGCTCATGTTACACCCATTCTACAAAAACTCCACTGGTTGCCTGTTAGGTACCGTTGTATTTTCAAAACTGCAACACTTATATATAAATTTTTGCATAGTGGTTCTCCTTCTTATTTCGAACCGTTCTTGTCTTTTAGTAGTTGTCCCTATAGTACTAGGCATAGTCACCCAGATCGTCAATACCGTACAGTTCCTCCTTTCCATTCATCAGTCTTCAAGTCAGCCAAACATTTTGGCCATAGTTTTGCCTTTGATGCTCCTAAGATCTGGAATGACCTCCCTCAAGATGTTCACGGTGCAACTTCAGTTGCCTCCTTCAGAAAGAAGCTTAAAACATACCTGTTTGCAAAAGCCTACCCACCATAGCCTCCCCCGTCACATCTGTGTCTCCTTGGTACGACCTGGCTATGTCCCTTGATTAACGCCCTTGCTTTATGTTTAGATGTGCCTTAGAGTCCATCAGTGATGGAGATTAAGCGCTATAAAAGTCCACATTAGATTAGATTAGATTAGCCTAGCAGCATTATTTACATGGAAAATCATGACGAAAAACTTCAATTGTAATATTGAGTTAATATTCACATTTGGGATACATATCATTCAAATATATCATTAATATATAATTAACTGCCAAAAGGTAGTGGTAGCTCTGTGTGTAGAGTATTTATGTAATGGCGTGGGTTCAAATCCCATTTGGGTCTGTGTCTTTTTTATATGTATATATCTTTTATTTATTTATTTTTATTAATGCCCAACAACAGGAAAGGGATATTGCAATCAGTTTCATTCTGCCTTCCTTTCTGTCCTGTTTGTAAACCTTCTTGTCCTTATAACTCAAAGCTGTAGTAATATCAATCTAGTTCAAATATGGTGGGGAGATACTGCATGGGTTACTTACGAATTCCTCTAAATTTGGTGAAATGTGAGTGAAAATAAACTCATGAGATGGTTTTCTTTATTTTAAATCTGACATATACAAATAAAAAATTTGCTTCTCTTCCTCGCATACATGAATCAATATTTTGCTTTCTGATGATGTCATTACTTCACGATGTCACAATGCAATTGTCATTGTGAGGTCACAAACCTAGCTTGTCATTTTTGCTGTCTTTAGTTAAAAATATTTCTTCTCATTTTATATCTTGAAATTGACAAAGATAATCAAGAGAGTGGCCCAGTGCATTCATGATTTTTACATTTTTATAAATTTCTGTTTTCATCACAAAAACTTTACCCCGAGTGATTTTAACCAAGAAATGTTTTGTGTGTGTGTGTGTGATGTTTGTCTATTGTCTATCTCACTGATTTGTTTTTTTTTGTTTAGATTACTCCAGAAGTAATGAACAGATGTTTGTAAAAAAATTGCATGTGGAAAGGCCCTGGCCAATGGAAGAAGTTACTAATTTTTGGGAAAGATATAGATCATAGTTTTATAGATCATGAATTTTCTGGGGTCCCATTTTCAATTTATTTTCAATTACTTTAGCTTTCTACTTGATATTTCTTCAAAGGTAATGGATAAATTTTATTGATAAATCTTTAATAGGAAGGGCCTAGTCAAGGAAAGAAATAATTACATTTTAGGAAAGATCTGGATACCAATAAACCTGTAAAATTTTGGAAAACGCTACTCTAATGGAAGGGATCGCTCAGTGGTGTCTAGTCCACTTTGTGCCCATGTTATCAATTCACACTTATAATTATGTCAGCTAGGGAGTGAGCCATGCCATTGTGAACTGACTAAACTACCACAAAATAAATGTTTCATCTGGATGTGCATGTGTTTAAGTTTGCATGTGTTCCACAGAGAAATCCACTGAAAATTAATTACAACATTTTTAGTTTCATTTTAATATCTTCCCACATAGCTTCAAATACAAACATAAAATGGACGATAATACAATTCTATATAACACTTGCAATGCTGATCACAATGAGTTGAGCGTTATCTCTCTCTGAGTGGATCTTGTTCATACTTGGTTTAATGTTAGTTGTAACAAGGGTACTATATATTCAAATGATTTTTTCTAAGCATGTCCTCTGATGTTGTTATGAAAGGGAGGGGTGAAGGAGGGGCTTTCTAATTATATCAAATACTTGAAAGCTTTGATTTGAAATTTTAAGCAGTCTATGTGATCATCTTTTGAAAACATTTATAATAGGATGTGGTTACTTCTTGCTGATAGAAACAACTCAAGTTCTAGTTTTAACCATAAGACGATCATTCATATATCTCATACTTTTTGAAAGGTACTGGAAACTTTGATGTACAACAATGACAAGATATTTCATATAAAAAATCATCTGTCTTGACAAACAATTATAAGCTTAGTAGGACATTGATAAGTATATTGGCACAACATTTCATTAAAAGGTGACAAAAACTTTTGTAGAGAAATTTAAACCTGATCTATTTCAAAAAATATGAAGCTGATAAGAAAATTTTGACACCAAAGAGTGATATACCAAAATGATTGCTCAGATAAAATTAGGTGCCTTTTCTAGCCAAAATACATCCAGAACTGTGAACTATTTACTTTCATAGTAGATGATTCAAGTATTGCAAAATGTTTCATGGCAGAGTAAAATGCTTAAATGCAAAGACATTTTCTCTGTTTTTGATATTTTAGCAGTCATGCAAAACGTTTAATACTGAATATATTCACACTACAATGTATGACATTAACTCTACTAAAAAGAACAAAATTCCCAGTACAGGTCTTGGGTCATTTGTGTAAATTTTATCACTACGTTACTGTTAGCATTGGTTAGTGTTTATATTTTTATGTTTTCTGTATACTTTATTTTTGTATCAACAGTGATAATAAAACAGTTTCAATAAAATAATAAGTTTCAATATGATGGTGGATAGTTTTATCATAATGCCATTTTCATTATTGATGTTTATAAAAGGACATAAACTCATTCTCTAAAATACACAATAAGAAGAATAAAACTATAAAATATAAAAATATTCATAATCATCAATAGAAAATTGTGTTTATGCATCACACGTAATGCCTAGAGCTCATTACCTAAACTGCTCAGCCATTTCGACAAATGACTGAAATGTTCAGTAATTACACAAAATGCCTGGTTAGACAGATTGCCTGTAACATTTATAAATGAATGTAAACAACGACAAATGACAAAGAAATACAAGTTATCATAATATTTCCCAATCCACCATGTAAAAGATGTATATTTCTTTTGTTATGTGTTTTCTGAGGTTATTTACAAAACCCAGAATATTAAAAAAACTTTATTTTATTACACTACAATAGCTTACCATGTGGGACTTAATGCTGTTCTCGGGTGGTCACACCCGGGGCCAACGTCTTAGAAAAAAAGATCGTTCTTGTTAGCCACCGGATATACTGGCAGTTGTCGTCACGTGATAACTTCTGACCAATCGTGCTACTTTCTCGTTGGCCACGATGACTGGTAGCAGTTTGTAAATATACAGACATTTTCATTTATTTCTCTTTACTTAGAGGACTTCCTTCTCAAAAAGGCACCTCAAACGATTCTCAGGGTTTTGCACCCTACCAGAATAAGCCCTTTCGTGGTCCCCACAAGAAAAGAGGCTCCTACCAAAAACGCCCCTATGGGGGCAATTCCTCTCAAAGCAGTAACCAATCCTTTCCCTCGGGAAGAGGAAAACCCAACTTCAGAGGCTCCAGGGGTCGTTTTCGACCCCACAATAGGGGAAGGGGGCGTGGAAACCCCCCTTCTCAATGACTCCTCCAAAGCCTCATTCAGTCCACCAGTAGGAGGTCGCCTCCGTTCTTTCAGGAGAGACTGGCTAACAAACAAATGTTCTCAAAACGTTTTAAACATTATCACCAATGGCTACGTTCTGCCATTCCGTTCAAAGCCAAACTTGGTCAGATTTCCTCTGATTCTGTCAGAGTACAAGGCCCATCAAAAAGACCAAGCCTTGGCCTCTTGTATCCAGTCTCTCCTGTCAAAGAACGCTATCGAAAGGGTGGAAAATGTAAAATCTCTTGGGTTTTACAGTCGCCTGTTCCTAGTACCCAAGTCTCACCAAAGGTGGAGGCCAGTCATAGACTTAAGCAGGCTCAACACTTTTCTACACGTAGAAAAGTTCAAAATGGAAACTCCGGAGTCCATCAGGACCTCCCTGATTCCAGGGGAGTGGGTAGCGTCGATAGACCTGTCGGACACTTACCTACACATGCCCATCCACCCAAACTCAAGGAAATACCTAAGGTTTTGCTACAAAGCTCAAGTGTTTCAGTTCACCTCCCTCCTGTTCGGACTGGCCACAGCCCTCCAGGTCTTTACAATGATTGTAAAGGAAGTGAAACTAATGGCCCTCTCAAGAGGACTCAGAATTCACCAATACCTGGACGACTGGCTGATCAGGTCCCAGTCTCAGGAGAAAGCCCAAGTGGACACACAGGTGGTGGTAGACCTAAACCACTCCTTGGGGTGGATAATAAATCAGGAAAAATCAGAACTGAAACCTACTCAGGTGTTTTCGTTCGTGGGCTACGAATACCACCTAGACTCAGCCCTTGTAAAACCCACTCAAGAGAGATGGCTCAAACTTCAGGATTTGATCCTACAACTCAAGTCAAAACGTGTTTTGACTGCAAGATGTTTGATGTCTCTAATTGGGTTGCTAGCCTCAACGGAGAAAATGGTCCCGGAGGGACACCTTCACATGAGGCCCTTTCAGTTTCATCTCAAGGAGCACTGGAGATTTCCTCAGTCACTGGACAACCTCCTTCCTTGGACAGAAGCCATTGCAGCTCACCTAGATTGGTGGCAAAATCCCGCAAACGTGATGAAAGGTGCAGACCTTCATCCCAAAGACCACAGTATCCAACTCTTTACCGACGCCTCAAACGAAGGTTGGGGTGCTCACTTAGACCAAAATTCTACAAAGGGTCTGTGGTCAGATCGGGAAAAAAGGCTACACATAAATGTCCTAGAATTGAAGGCGGTCTCCCTGGCCCTTCAAGACTTCAAGGACCAGTGCCAGAATCAAACAGTGTTAGTTGCCACAGACAACTCAACAGTGGTAGCCTACATCAACAAACAAGGAGGAACTCACTCAGCAGAGATGTGTGCTTTCCTGTGGAAGATCATGACCTGGTGCCACAACTATCACATAACATTGAGAGCCAGGCACATTCCAGGGTGCCTGAATGTGATGGCCGACCTACTGTCCAGGTCCAACCAAGTGCAGTCAACAGAATGGTCTCTGCACCCACAGGTGTTCAAACAGATCTGCCAGAAGTGGTTCACCCCTCATGTAGACTTATTTGCCACTCACCTGAACCACAAGCTCCCACTGTACGTGTCTCCTATCCCAGACCCAAAGGCCTGGGACATAGATGCTCTAAACATAAACTGGAACAACCTCACGGCCTATGCTTACCCTCCTACGGCTCTCCTTCACAAGGTGATCCAAAAGATCAAGCAATGTCATTGCCTGATCATCGTGATAGCCCCAGGCTGCCCAGGGATGCCCTGGTTTTGGGACCTAGTGCAGCTCTCAACAGAGATCCCACTACAACTCCCAGTGTCAACGACTCTACTCAAACAGTCCCACAAGTATGTGTTCCACAACAACCCCCAGCGGACAACTCCAAGAACAAGGCTTCTCTGTGGAGGTGGCAGAGAGAATTGCTGCCCCTCAGCGGTCATCAACAAGGACCATCTACAAGTCAAAGTGGGCCCTATTTGAAAAGTGGTGCAGAGAAAATTCGGTGGATTTCTCCACTCCATCTGTGAAACAAATCTCAGATTTTTTCATGTACCTGTACCAAGACCTAAACAGGCGCCCCTCGACCATTGATTACAGGACTGCAATCGTTGACACTTTGGGCCCAACGGCCCAACATATTGCACACAATGCAGACCTTCATAGGTTACTCTCCAGTTTTCACAGGGATCGTCCTAAAAGTTCCAGAAATCTCCCCAAATGGAACCTTTCTGTTGTTCTCAATGAGCTCACAAAAGCCCCTTTTGAGCCCATGAAAGACTCAGACCTCAAACATCTCACTCTTAAAACTGCTTTCTTGCTAGCTTTGACCTCCGGCAAGCGCCGCAGCGAAATCCATGCCTGGGCCGCAAACAAAGTATCTAATCTAGGCCAATGGGAAAAGGTTGCCTTGTTCCCTTCTTCTGATTTCATAGCCAAAAACCAACTAGCAATAAGGTTCTCAAAGTGTGTCTCCAGTGACTATCCCTGCTTTGACTACCATTGTAGATAGACAATTCAAAGAAGACAGGACCCTGTGTCCGGTACGGGCCCTGAGGTATTATCTGGACCGAACCGAAGACCTGAGAGGGTCTCGTTCTCTCCTTTTCATCTCCTTCAAGAAAGGACATACCTCAGATATCAGACCCGCTACTCTCTCTTCCTGGTTGAAACAAACCATCCTACTTTGTTACAAACAAGCAGACCAACAAGCTTTGGACTTGGTCCAAGTCAAGGCGCATGACATCCGGGCCTTCGCAGCCTCTAAGGCCTTTTACGGTGGGGTATCGGTGGACCAAATCATGCAAGCCTAGATCCTTCCCCTCAGACCAGTTGTCCTCGGAAAGAAAAAAGGGGGGGCACATCCGCTACAACCAAGTCTTCAGGAGTCTCTCCCAGGATCTAGGTATTCCTTTACCTTCAAGATGTTACGGGTAAGGTCATTTTTGTTTTTTAGTTATCAAGTAATTTGTATTAAGGACTTCTTAAGTTGTCATTAATCTCATATTCAGGTTAAAAATCCAACCACTGGGTTGGTCAGTCACTCATGAAGGTCCCTCAGGGACCCTTAGACCTCAAGTGAGCACTGCTGCACTTCCGATCTACAATCAAACATCTAGACAAAAGCTAGCCTGATACTAATTTTGGCCTAGTTCAAAAACAAAATGGGCGCCATATCACATGTTTAATGTCAAACAGGGTTATCCTATTAAAAAGGCCTTATATCTCCCCAAATATTGCTCCTAGAGGTTTGGAATGTGAAAACAACTTGTAGGAAGTCATGGCCTGGGAATCTTTTCCAGGTGTTGAATTTGACCTTTGACCCCTGCTTCAAGGTTAAATGAGGTCATCACACTAAAATATCCTTTTTTATTTCGTTAATACATCCTATCCAGTGGACAATATGCTATACCGGTCGGCGCAGACCGGACCGCTAAACGTCAGAAAAAGACGTCCTGTGTTTCCACCGGCTGGCCGGTCCTCACACTGCACTCGCCAGGTGGTGCATCGTACTTCCTTGCTGTCTAGACAACCTGACGTCATAGCATCTTTTTCGTTTGGCGCATGCACTGCTTGAATGGAATATTTTGTGATTGTAGAATTTTGTGAATTTTGTGAGTTTAGGAAGTGTTGAGGTTTTACAACTTTACTATTTACTTCCTTACATCTTATAGACCAACATGTCCTCTCCTAGTCAGCGTCGAGGGGGTTGCGGCCACATGATGGCAGGTTTTGACTTTCACTCTTTTTGTGCACGTTGCCGCAATAAGAAAAAGGGCTCAGACCCTTGTGTAGAGACACCTCCTGCTCCTTGCCGCCATTGTGATGCTTTAACTGCGGACCAGAAGGCTCAACTCACCACCCCCTCGTATAAGCTCAAGAAGGAAAAGAGAGAGGCTAAGACATCTACTCCAGCTAAAGACTCAGACACTCTCAGTCCCACCCTCGTGGACCCAGCACTTGTGTCGGTAGTGGGGGTAGTGGATGGCCAAGGTACCTCTGGTGCCTCTGGTTTGAGTGGGCCGGAAGAGAAGAAGAAGAAATCTGAGAAGATATCTGAGAAGAAATCTGATAAGAAATCTTCTACATCTTCCAAGCCAGTGAAGCCGGATAAGTCGGTGAAGTCATCTTCCAGCCGACCAACCTCTTCTTCTTCAACTACCGACCAGGGGAAGTCCATTGCCCCATCTACCGACTCAAGATTCTCAGATCTTGACAAAAAGTGGTCAGATTGGTTCAACAGACTAGAAGCCCTGCTCATGGCTAAGACATTGGACCGACCACAGGAGCCAGTATTTGGGACTGTTAGAGTGACCCCTACACATGCTCCTCTGGCCGATGTGGTCCGACCGGACCCTTCATACATCCTAGCAATCAGCTCTCTCAACCGACCGACCCTGCTCTTGCCTCACCAATCACCGACCCAGTTCACCAAGGGTCTACCACTGCCAAAGCTTCTTCATCAACTCAACCAGAACCGACTACCGCACCAGCACCGTCACAGCCAAGTCACAGACGTTTAGCTAGTGCCTGTGACACGTCTAAGAAGGAAACTTCTCCCTCCAGTGACTCTGAGTCGGACAGTCTGTCTTCGGACCGACCACCTGTTGATATCTTTCCGGAGGAAGGGAAGTTGTCTGAGGATCAAGAGGCCAACTTGTCTGACCATGATCAATCTCTCTCGGAAGAACAATCCTACCGAGAAACTATGAGGGGGATTAGATCCTATATGAACTGGTCTCACATTCCGGACATTGACTCCGGCACTACCACCTCTGAGGATAACCCCTTCTCCGGCCCCAAGATGCACACTCCAGGAAAAGTTTCTGTAACTTTACCGACCGACGAATGGCTCTGTAAGAAAATGTCAAGACTCAACCTTACGTTAACTCAAGGATATCCCACGCGAGCTTCTGAAGCAGGGGGCCTTTTGAGAGACCAATTTGTCCGGCCTCCCAAATCACAGAGCAAGTGGTATGCTTTCCAAGCCAACCCCAAGAAGGACTCTGATCAAGCAATTTCATCATGGCACACAGGATCCTCATGTTTCAACAGTGGATACCTCAGGATTGCTAGACAGGCCGGCATAGCTAGTGCGCCCCCCATGTCACGTCCTATCTCTCAAGAGAATCCACGTAAGTGGGAGAAGTCTGCACGTGAGTCGACTGTCATCTGTAATCAGGCTGCAGGGTTCAACCGCTGTCTGCTGAAGATCCAGCAAAGCATGAACACACATTTGAAAGCCATACGGGTGGACTCCAAAGGGAAAGCACCGGCCAAATTTTTAGCTGCTGCGGATGAGCTTCAGTTTTTACTGGACTTCAATGCTAGTGTGTGCCAGTCCATGACGAAAGCAATGGAACACTTGATAGAGTTTATTTTTATTAATATGGCAAATGCAACCCTTCTGAGGCGGGACTCATACTTGGCATATCTGAAAGCAGGGGTCAAGGCAGATACTCTCAATGATCTGTGCACATCACCGCTTCACCTTGATACTCTGTTTCCAGACAGTTGTGTTAAGAAAGCCGAAGAGGATAAGCCGAACAGATCTAGTTCTGTTTATAAGAGCCGCAGATATCATCCATATGAAAGGCAAGAGCAGAGGTCGGACAGAAAACAGGACAAGCCGGCCTGGAAGAATTTGTCACGTTCCAATCGCAGAAGGAATAAAGGAAAACAACAGTATTCCTCGTGACCGGCCAAGGGTCAGCAGCAGTACAAATGACAATCAATGTGTAGTTCAGTTGAGACCCCTGCTGCTGACCGGGAGCCCAACACAAGAGACTATGAACCCTTTAAATGTAAAGCTAGATGTTGTAAATTCTGCTCATACTACACCCGGGCATTCTCAAAAGAACGAAATAAGTCCCGGGGCAGCAGTTTGTTATCCAGAGCAAAGTACATTAAAACCTGTGAAAGGTGTTTCTTGTGTCATTCCATTGTCTCATGTAAATCCTGTCATAAATGCTCCAAATGTTGTCACAAATCTACCTGGAGGGGCCAGACTCCAAAACTTTTGGGAAAAATGGTTAGATCTGGGTGCCGGACCAAGAGTGGTTCAAATCCTGAAATAGGGCTACACCCTCCCCTTTCGGATCCGGTCGAACTTATCAAGGTTTCCCACAGTCATAAGCTGTTATGGCAATCCTCACAGAAATCTCAAACTGTTGGAGGCATTACATCAGCTTATGGACAAAAATGCCATAGAACCAGTTCACAAGCAGGTCTCACTAGGGTTCTTCAACCGACTATTTTTGGTCCCGAAACCCAACAACAAGTGGAGGCCCATCTTAGACCTGAGCAATCTGAATCTTTTCCTCAAGACCGAAAAATTCAAGATGGAGACACCGGAAACCATCAGGACCTCTCTCCAAAAGGGAGAATGGGTAACCTCCATAGACTTCAAGGGCGCTTACTTCCACATCCCCATACAGGAAGTACCTGAGATTTCATGTCCAGAGTCAGACCTACCAGTTCTAAGCACTGCCGTTCGGTCTGTTGACAGCCCCAATGGAGTTCACTATTATAGCAAAGGAGGTAAAACTGATGGCCATTCAGAACGGTATAAGGATCCACCAATACCTAGACGACTGGTTGGTGAGAGCCACATCCCACCGGGTCTGTCTCCAGCATACACAGGTCCTAGTAAAAATGTGCCAACATTTAGGTTGGCTGGTGAACGTAGAAAAGTCGGAACTGGAACCCAAACAAGTTTTCAACTTCGTAGGTTACCAATTCGACCTCCAGTCCGGACGGGTCCGACCGACACCGGACCGGTGGCAAAGCCTACAGGAAAAGATACTAGAACTCATCTCCCGACTGGCTTGTTCAGTAAGGGAGCTGATATCCTTGATAGGCCTTTCAACAGCCACAAATTCATCTGGGCAGACTACACATGAGGCCCATCCAATGGCATCTCAAAAGAAATTGGAGAATACCGGAATAGTTAGAAAAACGGATTCCCCTACCCAGATCTCTACATCCTCACTTACAATGGTGGCTAGAAGAAGACAATGTCCTCACAGGCCAGCCATTACACCCTATGCAACATGCTCTGCGCTCATTTAAACGAGTTCATTGCCAGATGAACCTGGTCCCTACCGGAAAGCAAATTGCACATAAATTACTTGGAACTAAAAGCAGTCCTTCTGGCTCTAAAAGAGTTCCAAAAGCTATGCATGGGCAAAATGGTTCTGGTAGCAACCGACAACACCACAGTAGTGGCCTACATCAACCAGGAGGGAGGCATGAGGTCGGGCCCACTTTGTGCCCTACTTTGGAGAATCTTGACCTGGTGCACCGGGAAACAAGTGACTCTGAAGGCCCGACACATTCCCGGCCGCTTGAATGTAGTGGCAGACAAACTGTCCAGATTGGGACAGACCATCCAAACAGAATGATCCCTCCTTCCAGAAGTTTTCCAAGCCCTGTGCGACAGGTGGCATCAGCCTCAAATAGATCTGTTTGCTACGAGATTCAACAACAAGTTGCCCCTGTTTGTATCACCAGTTCCGGACCCCATGGCCACTGCAGTGGATGCACTCAGTTTGTCATGGGAAGATCTGGACACATACGCCTTCCCACCGACAGCCATATTGGGCAAAGTGGTGGAGAAGTTGCAGGACTCCCCATACCAAAGGCTGATCATTATTGCCCCGGGGTGGCCCAACATGACATGGTTTTGGGACCTAGTGGAAATGTCCAGCCAGATCCCATTGCTCTTACCTCAACTGCCAAACCTTTTGACTCAACCCTTCAATCAGACCCCTCACAGGAGTCTGACAAACCTAAATCTCCATGCATGGTTCCTAGAGCCACAGCTATCAAGGAGCAGGGTTTCTCTGAGGCGGTGGCAACAAGAATTGAGGCTCCTCAAAGGGGATCAACCAGATCCGTCTATGAGGCAAAGTGGACCATTTTTACAAAGTGGTGCATATCAAATCAGGTAGACTTCAGGGCACCGCCTGTAAATTCAGTTGCTGATTTCCTTATGTACCTCTTTGAGGAAAGGAAATTACAGCCCAGCACCATTGATGGCTACAGGTCTGCCATTGCTGATAAACTGGGAAATTCAACTTTTCAACATCAGGGTGTAAATTGCAATTAATCATGTTAAATGATAATATTTTTAAGCACCAATTTTTTATGTATGTTCCTTTTCGAAAATCTGCACCACTAATATGAATCGTTTATTTATTGGTAGCCTAAATGTACGTGGTTTATGTAACTCCAAATTTAGAGAAAAAACTTTCCAGTGGTTTGAAGAACTGAAACTAGATATTATATTTCTGCAAGAAACATACTGTAAAGAAAATTTTGTAAAATGTTTTAACTCTTCATGGAAAGGTAATATTTTACACTGTGTGACTGATTCAGTACACAGTAGAGGTGTTTGTATCATGTTCAGAAAAAATTTGAATATTGAAATAATAAATTTTAAAACATGTGATATGGGACGCACACTACTTGTGAATGCTAAAATAGGTGAGGAGGTACTTACTCTGGTTAACATCTATGCTCCAAATAGTGAAAAAGATAGAATAGATTTCTACACTAAGGTTGAAAACTGGATAAATGAAGATTCACTAAATACTGATAACATAATTTTGGGGGGTGACTTTTACTGTTGTCTCTTAGAAACTGACAGGCAACCACCAACACATCTCAAAGATAAAAGTCGCGAACGATTTAATGATTTAATAAAACACAGCATGCTCCAAGACGTGCAAAATGAATATGATAAAGTAATCAATAAGTTTACTAATTTTGAAAAACAGTATGGCACAAAAAGTAGATTAGACTACATTTTTGTAAGTCCCAATAAATACATAAATATCAAAAGCAATATTGTAGAGCCTTTTGATTCGAATAAAATTGATCACAAACTTGTCTTTGCAGAGTTAACTCCTAACTTCTGCAAACGGGGACCAAATTATTGGAAATTTAACTCAAATCTGCTTAATGATAATGGATACTGTCAGTACATGAAAAATATCACCAATGAATGCACAAAAAAATACCAATATTTAATGAATAGGCATCAGTTATGGGAAATTTTGAAAGTTACTATTAAAGAATCTACCCTTTCATACTGTTACAAAAGAGTAAAAAATCAGAAATCTGAAATCCAAAATCTGCAGACAAAATTGGATGATCTAACAGAGAAGAGCAATAAGCAAGAACCGAATCAAAATGATACCTTGAAGCAAATTAATGACACAAAAATACAGCTGAATAATCTTTTAGAGACTGCAACACAAGGGTCGTACATAAGATCAAAGGCAGAATGGTGTGAGAAAGGTGATCGGAATAGTAAATTTTTCATGAATTTAGAAAATAAAAGACAAAGTAGTAACACTATTAACCATATTAAAACTTCTAATGGAAATTATGTTTACAACCAAAACGATATTATGAAGGAGTTATCAACTTTTTATGAAAATCTTTTCAAAAGCAACAAGACCAGCAATGAAAATGTAAATCAATACTTTTCAAAGGTGGCCATTGATAAAAAACTGGATCGTTGTGAGAAATTATTATGCGATAGTCAGATCAGTCAGGAAGAGTTAGGAAAAGTAGTAAACAATTTAAAATCTAACAAATCTCCAGGCCTAGATGGTTTAACCCCTGAATTTTATAAGTGTTTTTGGAAATCCATAAGCACTCCATTTTGTGATATGGTAAATGAATCTTTCTCAAAGAAAGCCCTTCCTGATTCACTCACCACTGCAGTAATTTCATTGTTACACAAAAAAGGCGAAAGATATTTATTGAAAAACTATAGGCCTATTAGCTTAACAAACTATGATTATAAAATCATAGCTTTTGCCCTATCTTATAGGTTACAAAAGATTCTCCCTTCTTTAATTCACAAAAATCAAACAGCTTATATTAAAAAGAGATTCATTGGGGATAATGTAAGAACAATTGATGATATTATAGCATACTCTGAAAAGTATAACAATGATGGAGTTATACTAAGTCTAGATTTTCAAAAAGCATTTGATACAATTGAATGGAACTTTATGCACAAAGTGCTAGAAAAACTCAATTTTGGCAACGACCTAATATCCTGGATTGAAATTTTATACCAAAACGCTAATGTAGTTATTAAAAATAATGGATATATATCAAAAAAAAAATTCCTTGAAAGAGGCTTAAGACAAGGCTGCCCAATATCTTCTATTCTTTTTATATTGTGTGTTGAGATTCTTGCAATGCATATAAGAGAAAACAACAAAATTAAAGGCCTTCTCTTTGAAGAGACAGAGTTTAAAATCAGTCAGTATGCAGATGATACTGTTCTATTACTTAGGGATTTGGACTCAATAACAGAAGCTTTAAATACTATCAATATTTTTTCAACGGTTGCTGGACCACTATTAAACTTAGATAAAACTGAAGGACTGCTTCTTGGAAACCTAAGGCATTTACAAGTACAAACTTTCCAAAACATTAATTTTAATGAATTATCAGTTAAGTGTCTCGGCATACATATAGGACATAACAAACAAATATTTGATGAGCTTAATTGGAACACCAAATTGACCCAATTTGAAAATACCCTTAAGGTATGGCAAAAGAGAAAACTAAACATATTTGGCAAGGTTACAGTTATTAACTACATTTGCTTTCCAAAATTAATATATCTGTGTTCAGTGACATCAGTACCTAATAAGATTATCGAAAAAATAGAACAACTAATAGATAAATTTATGTGGAATGGTAATAAAAGTCGCGTCAATAAGACAAGCCTCATAAATCCTATAGACAATGGCGGCGTGAATCTTGTTCATGTGAGATCCAAGATTCAATCCTTAAAAGCCCAATGGTTGGTTAGATGGTTAAAGGACCCTTTATGGAAACCAATCGCTGACTCCCTCTTAAGAAAAATTAGATGTTGTCTACCAATGCTTTTTCACATGAATCTTAAAAAGTTGAAAGATTTTCCAGTATTACTAGAAATGCCAAATTTCTACCAAGACGTGTGGTCTTCTTATTATACTTACAAAAATATTAGACCAATTGCTGCTATGAATGACTATGACTTCCTGACCCAAGTCATTTGGGGCAATCATATTTTCAAATTTCAAAATAAATGCCTATCTTTTCATAACTGGATAAATGGTGGTATAATTTATGTAAAAGATTTATTTGATGCGAACGGCAATTTTCATTGTGAAAGTTATATTTTGAATAAAATAACTGATAAACGTGATTGGATTAGGGAATATACAATTGTCAAAAAGGTGTTACAGCATCACTTAACAAAGTTTCGCACTTCTTTAGCAAAATATGTCAGAATCAAGGAGCCTTTTAATTATACTCAGAATAAAATCTGTTTTCTAGACTTAAAAAGCAAAGATATATACCATATAATAAGATCCAAAGTAGCAACAAAACACTTTATGGAAGCCAGGTGGGGTACTATTCTCAACAAAACATTGAGCACTAATGATTGGAAACAAATATACAAGCGCAAAATTGAAAATGTGGTATGCAAACGGTTATCAGAGTTTAATTACAAACTCGTTCATAATTTAATTTACACTGGTTATATTCTAAGTAAATGGAAAGTGTCAATATCTAATAAATGTGTTGTATGTGGTGAAACTGACACTGTAAAACATCTCTTGTTTGATTGTAAAAGAGTAAAATGTATTTGGGAAAAAGCTGGAGAATGTCTAAAACTGGATATAACTTGGTCTCATATTATTCTTGGTTTGGATGAAATATATGCTAAAGAAATAAATCAGAGTAGAAACAATATAATTTCAATAATATCTTATTCTATATATGCCACATGGGTAAAATGTGGAGATACAAAAGAAAGCTTTAAATATCAGAATCTTACAGTGTGTGCAAAAAATTGTTTGACATATTATTTGAATTTATTTAAAATGTTTAATTCAAAGCTAAACTACTTGAAAAAATATGATGCATATGTGCAAAGAATATTAGACAATTCATAAAATTTGTAAACAATTGACTTAAGAATAAGAAAAAGCTGTTTGATTTCTTCCGCTATATTTTTTGTTACTTTATGTTGACACAGTTAAACTAATTTAAATCATTTTGCCTGTATTTTGTTTTGTTTAATGTCATGTAATTGTCATGTAATGAAATTATCTGATCTGTAAATCAGATGGCACTGTAAAAAAGTCTGATGGTTGGTTCCAAACCCTCGCCAACCCAGATCTTATTGCACTATGTAGGAAAAGGGTAAATAAAAAAAAAAAAAAAAAAAAAAAAAAACATCAGCAAAGATGAAAATCTCACCGGTCTCTTGGATAGTTTCCATAGAGACAGACCCAAGGGCAGAAGGGGTATCCCCTCCTGGAACCTATCTCTGGTTTTACACCAGTTAACAAAGGCTCCCTTTGAGCCAATTAAGGAGGCCTCCTTGAAGCACTTGACCTTCAAGACAGTTTTCCTCTTATCCCTGGGTTCAGGCAAACGCAGAAGTGAGATTCATGCTTGGCAAAGTAAGAACATCAGACACCAGTCTGACTGGTCTAAGGTGTCTCTGTACCCATCTCCCAGCTTTCTTTCCAAGAACCAGCTGGCTAAAGAGGGTCCGGACAGAGTGGCCCCAGTGGTTATTCCAGCCCTGGCCCCGACTCTGGATAGGTCCCTTAAGTCTGACAGGTCCCTCTGTCCGGTCAGAGCTTTGCGCTACTACTTGGACAGGACCTCAGACCTCAGGCAGAATAAGGAGTTGGTTTTTGTCTCCTTCAAGAAAGGTTTTGACAAGGACATATCACCTGCCACTATCTCCTCATGGATCAAACAGACTGTGATCCTATGTTATGAGCTCTCAGACCAGGAGGCCCACACTTTACATCAGGTTAAAGCCCATGATGTCAGGGCCTTTGCTGCTTCCAAGGCCTTCCAGTCGGGGGTCTCCTTGGAACAAATCTTGTCGGCCTGCCACTGGAAGTCACATAACACCTTCACACAATTTTATTTGAAGGATGTGGCATGGGCTGATTCTGAGCTTTATCACCTGGGACCTGGAGTGACTGCTCAGCAGATCCACCAGTAGCCCAGGTCAGAGAGGAGATCTGTACATATGAATATAGTGTAAAAATAGTTAAGAAGCATCAAAAAGAAAAAAAATCAGACGTGCTTCCTTCGGGAGGTTTATTTCTTTGGGACTGAACTCATCCCTCTCTTCCCCTACCTCAGAGCAGGTCTGTAAAAAAGGGGGGGAGGCCAGTCAGTTTGGACCGGGTAACCGGTTTCTGTTGACCGACTATAACCTTCAAGGGTCTTGACAATCTCAGTCGACCCTGGCTAAAGAATATTGTTAGTTATTTTCTGAGTTCACATAAGTCCCTAGTAACTTAACCGCCGACCAAGCGGTAGTTATTCAGCATATTGTCCATTGGATAGGATGTATTAACGCAATAAAATTGCAAATTTAATAAGTAAATAAAATTTTTATAAGTTAATACCCTATCCAATGGACACGCAAGACCCTCCCACTGACCCTGCTATCAGCTTACTAGGGGTCTAATAGGTTTAGACAACGAAAAAGATGCTATGACGTCAGGTTGTCTAGACAGCAAGGAAGTACGATGCGCCACCTGGCGAGTGCAGTGTGAGGACTGGCCAGCCGGTGGAAACACAGGACGTCTTTTTCTGACGTTTGGCGGGCCGGTCTGCACCGATCGGTATAGCATATTGTCCATTGGATAGGGTATTAACTTATAAAAATTTAATTTACTTATTAAATTTGCAAATTTCTCCCTTATTATTGGTGCTGTGGCTTCAGAATATAAAGACAGACCATCAAAAGTTCTGGCCTTCAAATTTGAGAAACATTTTGGCCTTATTTTGAAAAACAAAATGGCTGTCATAGCCAATTATTTAAAAATCATTAAGATGCTCTAAAACTTAAAATATTGCAGCTAGGTTCGTCAATTATGCGCAAAATATATATGGCTAGGAAAGTTACCCTCATAGCAATTTAGCCTAGTTTCAAAAACAAAATGGCCGTCATATCACATGTTAAATTGGATTATCTTATTAAAAAGGCCTTATATCCCTTATCATTGCTACTAGGGGTTCCAAATGTGAAAACGACTTATACAAAGTCAAAGCCTGAGACTATTTTCCAATTGCTGACTTTTACCTTTGACCCCTTCTTCTGTTCTTTCACATTGACCACAATGTTGACCGTTGCAGCATCTGGTACAGCAGTTCATGTGCTTGCAGTTAGACCCATTAAAGAACCTTGCCTGTAGCCATCATTGAGGGAACCTTAAATAATATTGTTATGGCAATGGCCTACAGTCATACGTCAATTCTCTGATATCAGCCCTTGTTTTTCATTAAAAGTAAGAGTAGTAATTATCAGAGAAGTAGATCTGAAAGTAGGTCGAAATAAGATAACCTAATTAGAGAGGTCAAATGAGATCTTATTAACAAGGATCAAATAAGAGAAAATTATATCTGAACTCTATTCATCATGGAGACAGTAATTGGCCATAATTCACTTTATGGGTTACAGTTTCACAGGCATGTATAAAGGGGAGGGCGAGGAGATTGTAATCTTGTTTGTTTGTCATATTTTTACACACAAGGTGTGTACTAGCCTTGCCACCGGCGTGAACATACATAGTATAGACACATCGTTTTGATTGCATCATAATTTTTTTCATTATGTTCTCATATTTTTTACTTAACTTAGCTAGGTGAGAAAGATCAGTCTCCCAGACGAAGAAGGATATAGTGTGTGTTATGGCACAAATATTTCACTTTTGCATTATGGTTCAGACAGCATGGAATGCCAGACTACGTGGGGTCCAACTGTGCTATTGTCCACTTTATGGATGGTTTGGATTAGGATCTGGATGGCAAATCCAGAATTATTTTGTGATTTGGGGGGATAAACCCTTGTCTTGGTTCTCCTCAAAGTTGGTCTGGATTAGGATTGATGATCCTAATCCGGATCTGAATTGAACACCTAGATTTATTTATTATGTTATTTTTCAGTACTTCCCATGTGGAAGGTTTGCACATTGTCAGACACAGTTTGTTTCTGGTCATACTTTGTTTTATCCTGTAAACTCAACCAAATTTAAGGTATCCTTATAGGCTCATCTTTTTGTTCAAATATCATAGCATAACCATAGTGGTGTCTAAAATTGCTGCAGTAATCGTAATATAAGATAGCCTTACTAAGGAAGCTTTGGACTGCCAAACTTTTTTTATTTTAAAAACTTGAATATACCAGTTGGTTAACCTGAATATGCCAGTTAATAACTGGAATATGCGAGTTAATAACTGGAATATACCAGTTACTAACTTGAACATGCAAGTTAACCAACTGGAATATACAACTTACTTATTTGAATATTCTAGTTGACTAACTTGATTATACGAGTTAACTATCTTGAATATACGAGTTAGCTAACTTGAATATATGAGTTAGTAACTGGAATATACAAGTTAGCTAACTGGAATATACTAGTTAATAACTGGAATATACAAGTTAGTAACTTACGAGCTAGAAACTTGAATATTCAAGTTAGCTAACTAGTTTCTTAGCTAGTTTGAATATACGAATTAGTAACTGGAATATACAAGTTATTAATGGGAATATAGTTTAGTTTAAACATATTTTATTCACAATTAGGCAACAATTGATTTAACAATTATATCAAGCCTTCTTGCACAATGGGATTTATTTACAATGATAAATGAAATGAGACTGCACTATCACATCATGAATACCTTGCACAATTAAAACCGCTTGCTTTGAGCAATAAATCTGTGGGCTGCATTAAAAATAACTTTATTTTGATCATATTTTAAATTTCTGCTTCCGTATAAGAGTAAATTGGCATTTATTGTTATTTGGCCTTGTATAAAGTGAAGGGATTCTAAGAGATCATGCCTGATGTTGGCATACAAAGGGCAACTGATGAAAAAGTGGTCAGGATCTTCATTTGGAAATCCACAGAGGCAAGACTCACATTCTCTTACATACATATTTTTCTTTAAATGTGAGTTTAGTTTACTGTAACCCAGTCTGAGGCAAGTATGGGCAATGTTTGTAGCCCTGTCCCCCAAATTGTAAAGTTTTTGTAAATTTTTTAGATAAGGCGATGGTTGTAGCTTGTAAAATTTGAGAACCTCTTTGGAAAAAGAACCTAGTGTTGTTTGATTCCTAATATAGGTGGGTATTTTGTTCCATAACTTAGCCCCAACATATGGAAAGAGACGTTCTTGCAACTGAGTCCTGTTTCTAGGGAATATGAAATCACCTACTGATGGCCTGGTATCAATGTCTTGACGGAGTCTTAGTAGTGAAGATGGAACTTCAGATAATCTTGGCAATAAGATGTCTTTCATATAGTTAGCACTTTCATTGTTTATAATTTTATATAACATTTTGAGAGTAAGAATATGCCTACGTGTTTCAAGAGATTGCCATCCTGTCTCTTTGTATAGACTTGATATGTTTGACCTTGCAGGGGCACCAGTTGCAATTCGCATTCCTTGCACTAGTATATTATCTAGTCTAGAAAGTAATTGTATGGGAGCTCCTGACCATACAACACAAGCATACTCCATAATTGGTCTAACATAAGTCAGAAAAAGTTTTTCTAAGACTGCCCTTGACACTGTAAGCTTGAGACTTCTTAAGATTCCTAATAAAGGTAAACATTTATTTATACAACAAGTTATATGGGTATCCCATTTCAAATTGTTAGATATCCAGAGTCCTACATGTTTGTGATGGGGAACATTTGTTATAGGAGTATTGTAAAACACTAAGCGTGGAAGATTGCATGCTTTGTGAGTTTGGAGAGATATAAACATTGACTCAGTTTTAGCTGGGCTAAACTTTACCATAATGGGAATATATGAGTTAGTTACTAGAATATACCAGTTAGTTAACTGGAATATACCAGTTAACTTACTGAAATATATGAGCCAGCTATCTTGAATATACAAGTTAGCTAACTCATATATACCAGTTACAAACTTGTATATTCAAGCTAGCTAACTTATATATACCAGTTACTAACTCATATATTCAAGTTAGCTAACTGGAATATACAAGTTAGCTAACTGGAATATACGAGTTACTAGCTGGAATATACAAGTTACTAACTTGAAAATACCAGTTCACTAACTTGAATATACGAGTTAGCTAGCTTGAATAAATGAGTTAACTAACTGGAATATACGAGTTAGCTAACTGGAGTATACGAGTTAACTAACTGGAATATACGAGTTAGCTAACTGGAATATACCAGTTAGCTAACTTGAATATATGAGTTAGCTAACTTGAATATACCTGTTAGTTAACTGGAATATACAAGTTAATAACTGGAATATATTAGTTAGTAACTAGAATATATGACTTAGTAATTGGAATATACCAGTTAGCTAACTTGAATATACGAGTTAGCTGACTTGAATATACCAGTTACCTAACTTGAATATATGAGTTAGCTATCTTGAATATACCAGTTAGTTATCTGGAATATACATGTTAATAACTGGAATATATGAGTTAGTAACTGGAATATACCTTTTAGTTAACTGGAATATACCAGTTAACTAACTTGAATATACCAGTTAGCTGACTTGAATATACCAGTTACCTAACTTGAATATATGAGTTAGCTATCTTGAATATACCAGTTAGTTATCTGGAATATACATGTTAATAACTGGAATATATGAGTTAGTAACTGGAATATACCTTTTAGTTAACTGGAATATACCAGTTAACTAACTTGAATATACCAGTTAGCTGACTTGAATATACCAGTTAGCTAACTTGAATATAGAACCTTGCCTGTAGCCATCATTGAGGGAACCTTAAATAATATTGTTATAGCAATGGCCTACAGTCATACGTCAATTCTCTGATATCAGCCCTTGTTTTTCATTAAAAGTAAGAGTAGTAATTATCAGAGAAGTAGATCCGAAAGTAGGTCGAAATAAGATAACCTAATTAGAGAGGTCAAATGAGATCTTATTAACAAGGATCAAATAAGAGAAAATTATATCTGAACTCTATTCATCATGGAGACAGTAATTGGCCATAATTCACTTTATGGGTTACAGTTTCACAGGCATGTATAAAGGGGAGGGCGAGGTGATTGTAATCTTGTTTGTCTGTCATATTTTTACACACAAGGTGTGGACTAGCCTTGCCACCGGCGTTAATGTACATAGTATAGACACATCGTTTTGATTGCATCATAATTTTTTTCATTATGTTCTCATATTTTTTACTTAACTTAGCTAGGTGAGAAAGATCAGTCTCCCAGACGAAGAAGGATATAGTGTGTGTTATGGCACAAATATTTCACTTTTGCATTATGGTTCAGACAGCATGGAGTGCCAGACTACGTGGGGTCCAACTGTGGTATTGTCCACTTTATGGATGGTTTGGATTAGGATCTGGATGGCAAATCCAGAATTATTTTGTGATTTGGGGGGATAAACCCTTGTCTTGGTTCTCCTCAAAGTTGGTCTGGATTAGGATTGATGATCCTAATCCGGATCTGAATTGAACACCTAGATTTTTTTATTATGTTATTTTTCAGTACTTCCCATGTGGAAGGTTTGCACATTGTCAGACACAGTTTGTTTCTGGTCATACTTTGTTTTATCCTGTAAACTCAACCAAATTTAAGGTATCCTTATAGGGTCGTCTTTTTGTTCAAATCTCATAGCATAACCATAGTGGTCTCTAAAATTGCTGCAGTAATCGTAATATAAGATAGCCTTACTAAGGAAGCTTTTATTTTAAAAACTTGAATATACCAGTTAGTTAACCTGAATATGCCAGTTAATAACTGGATTATGCGAGTTAATAACTGGAATATACCAGTTACTAACTTGAACATACAAGTTAACTAACCGGAATATACAACTTACTTACTTGAATATTCCAGTCGACTAACTTGATTATATGAGTTAACTAACTTGAAGACACGAGTTAGCTAACTTGAATATTTGAGTTAGTAACTGGAATATACAAGTTAGCTAACTGGAATATACGAGTTAATAACTGGAATATACGAGATAGTAACTTAAATATTCAAGTTAACTAACTGGAATATACCAGTTAGCCGACTTGAATATACAAGTTACCTAACTTGAATATACGAATTAGTAACTGGAATATGCAAGTTAATAACTGGAATATACGAGCTAGTAACTAGAATATACCAGTTAGTTAACTGGAATATACCAGTTAACTAATTGAAATATATGAGTTAGCTATCTTGAATATACGAGATAGCTAACTCATATATACCAGTTGCTAACTTGTATATTCCAGTTACTAACTCATATATTCAAGTTAGCTAACTCATATATTCATGTTAACTGGTATATTCCAGTTAACTAACTTGAATATTCAAGTTACTAAGTTATATATTCCAGTTATTAACTCGTACATTCCAGTTAGCTAACTCATATATTCCCGTTATTAACTGGTACATTCAAGCTAACTAACTGGTATATTCAAGTTAGCTAACTTGTACATTCAAGTTAGCTAACATGTATATTCCAGTTAACTAACTTGAATATTCAAGTTACTAAGTCATATATTCCAGTTAATAACTCATATATTCCAGTTACCTAACTCGTATATTCCAGTTACTAACTTGTATATTCAAGTTAGCTAACTGGTACATTCCAGTGACCTAAGTTGTATATTCAATTTAGCTAACTGGTACATTCAAGTTAGTTATGTTCAAGTTAGTAATTGGTAAGTTCTGTCAATAGAACTTAAAAAATCCTGATAATTCTCTAGTTTTTGTTTAACTTCTTTTACAGTGAGTATTTTACATTTTAAAGGGGGCTTAATACTTGTGCTAAATTAAAAGAAATCAAAAGTGAACGATCAGAACATTAATTACTGGTTGAAGAAAAGTAATGCATAAGACAGATATCAACAAGAGCACTCGGAGAGCGCAGACCTCCGTCAAGGGAGCTCAATTCCTGGACTTTCAAAACCTACCATTAGCAGTTCATTGTCCCATTTTGGACATTTCCTGAAAATTTCATCAAAATCAGTCCATAACTTTTCGAAATTATCTTTCTTTAAAAAATTCCTGGATCCACAAGATCCAGATGGTGATCTGGATTCCTCCCAAAATCTGACCACTTCTTCTTTTTACCATTTCTAACATATCCTGAAAATATCATCAAAATCCATCCTAAAATTATTTGTCTATAACTTCCTTTAAAAAAATCCTGGATCCAGATGATCCAGACAGTGATCCAGATCACTCCCAAAATCTAATCACTTGTTCCTTGTCCCGTTGAGGACATTTCCTGAAAATTTCATCAAAATCCATCCATAACTTTTTGAGTTATCTGTCTTTAAAATTACATTTCATGGATCCAGAAGATCCAGATAATGGTCCAGATCACTCCCAAAATTGAAACCGCTCTTGCATTTAGATTTTCAAACATATCCTGAAAATTCATCAAAATCCGTCTATAAGTTTTGGAGTTATCTTGTTCACAAACAAACTCAAAAACAAACCCACAAACAAACCCAGGCGAAAACATAACCTCCTTGGCAAAGTGTAAATATATTCTTTACTGGCATAGATCCTTCACCTGTTGTCTTGTTGTATTTTAACCCACCCACCCCAAGTAGTTGATCTCTCTCTGTAATCTGCTTAATAACCTGCTCTGGTGTACTTTGATCTCTACTGCAGCACCTAAACTTTAATTTCTTAAGTTAATTTCTTGCTTAGGCTTACCCTCATGGTAGAGAGGTGGTGACTGTATGTAAAAAAACTGTAAATAATACAGGGGTTTGCTGGTTTTCTTTTCAATATATGTCTCTTTATGTTTCTTTGCTGTAATCGCAGTGCTCAACTCAGTGAATAATGTGAATCAATGAAAATCAATCGAGAAAAGACTCAGATTGTGCACTTCAGAAGAGCCAAAATCACTTGTACGGAATTTCAGTTTTCTATTGGAAAAGACAATCTTACAGTGAGCAGTAAATATAAATATCTTGGATGTGTTCTCAATGAAACACTAGATTTACTATTACTGCAGATACTCTGTCTGACTCAGCTGGAAGGGCACTCGGAGCTGTTAAAACAAATGTTTAAAGACAAATAATTTATCATTTAAAACCTTTACCAAACTCTATGACTGTTGTGTCATTCCAATACTGGATTACTGTTCAGGGGTTTGGGGGTACGCCAGTTATCATAAGCCTCAGCTCATCCAAAACAGGGCTATTAGGTCATTCCTGGGTGTTCATCAGTTTGCATCAGTTGCAGCAATTAGTGATGATACAGGTTGGACAAGCCCAATAATAAGATGACACATTGCAATGCTATCACTGTGGAAACGACTGTTGCTCATGAATGATAACAGAGTCACCAAAAAGGTGTTACTATGGGACTGGACACATAAAGGAAAGACATGGAGTTCATTAATACGGTCCATTCTTAAAGACTGTCAAATACAGGTTAACCAAGGATGTAATTTTGCCACTTTAAGTCCTTCCTCCATTATTGCCAAGGTGGGATCGTTGTTCTTGCAAAACCTTCAAACAACCTGGTCAAAAGCAATATTAAACCAAAGCAAATTAAGGACCGACATTCTCTTCAAAACTGATTACAGTGCTGAAAATTATGTAACTGCTAACCTGACTAGGCCAGAGAGGTCTGTTATTGCACAACTGTGGGCTGGGATATTACCTCTGAATATTGAGTTTATGAGATACGGACAATTTCATAAACCTGAGGACAGACTGTGTTCCCTGTGTAAAGAAATTGAAGATGAAAAACACTTTGTTTTTGACTGTCAAAGATATGTAGATATAAGATTAAATTTTTACAAGAGTATAAATTGGAATGTTAATATGTGTAATGATATAAAAATTGCAGATAAATGGAATCAACTAATGAATACCAAAAATGTGTATAAATTTAGTAAATACCTCTTGCAGATTCTTCAAATAAGAAAGAACATATAAAAAATACTGCTCTGTGAACACTACTAGACTACTACTGTAATATTAATATCAAATTTGTGTAACCTGTGTAAAGAAGATTATCTTTAAATATTAATTTTCTCATAAGCCATACTTGGCTGATCATGTATATATAATGTTATGTTCCTTTCTGTTATGTTTTCTCTTATTTTATACATTAACTCTCTCATAAGCCATACTTGGCTGGCTGTAATATATAACAGGTGAGAGTATAATAAAATGTTTATCTTTCTATCTATCTACAAGCTTGTAGCAAATTTTGCAGCAGGAAAACAAATTGCACACAAGCTCAGTTGTCTTTCATCCATATTCTTTCACTGGAAATCCAACCTAAACTGAAGGAAATCACAGAAGCTTTGAAAAACCTTTAAACCAACCCCAAGTGTCCCACAGACTTATTACACCTATTCTCAAAATAGTCCTTGGAAAGGGCTTGCTTTCTTTGGAAAAAGTAAGAATGAGCACAGTTGTCAGAATCAAAAATACAGTAAATAGGCCCATATGGTCTAAATGAGTACATAATGACTTGTGATACGTGGACACGTTTTAAAATCATAATGCTCTCTGTTAAATTTCATTGGGATGTTGATTTGTGACAGTAAATGTTGTTTTAAAGTGAAAGTTTGGGTTTTACGTCCCGTTCAACAGCCAGGGTCATATTGGGACAGGTTCTCATCATTGTCACTTGTAGGGCTGAAACCCACAGAGGTGACAGCCTATGATTAGATGCCAAACTTGCTAACCACTAGGCCACCGAGGACCTCTAGATGGTGTTTTAAATATTATTTATGACACTAAATGGTCAAAATCAAAGAATTTTATATTTATGTAACATTATATAGCTTGTGGCTATAACTGCAGATTAAAGATGTCAGAGAGGGCCATATCAGGATTTATGGCCCTATACACCTACAGACAATTTACAAATATACACAGACTTCAACTATTCTTATAACCTATGTTGATTGATTGAGTGAGTGAGTGAGTGAGTCTTTTTAGTTGATTATGTTTGACCCACCAAAAGGGGGCCACGGTGGCAGAGTGGTAACACTCTCCCCTCCCACCTCTGAGGCCGGGGTTCGATTCCCGACACAGCCTCAAGTGGGAAATCTGGTAGTTGCTTGCCGTTGGTCACCAGTTTACAGTACAGAACCCTAACGAACTGTATGTACTGGTTTCCTCTGCCCTTCCAACTACCCATCGTAATATGACCTATACAGTGTTGAAAGCGACGTAAAGCCCCAAATAAATAAATAAATTGACCCACCAAAAATACCCAGTCGAAACATGTGGTGATAACCTGTCTGGGGATATGTTGGTGCCGAGTTGGCCCAGTCTAGTTGATTTCTGTTTTCATCGATTTCAACACATTGTGTAGGTTACTATATATCACAATGGGTAGTTGAGTGGATATTAGTTGATCAAAGTTCTGCACTGAAAACCACAGAGAAATGACAAGTAACTGTCAGTTTTAACAAATTAGAAAGAACTCATAGGGTACACAGTTCCACCAAAGGGGGCACTTCCTAAACTTGTGTTGTGGGCCTGTCCCAATATGACCCAGTCTGGGGAATTTTTCCTGTTATATTTATATATACTTGTACACTTTTCAGACCCTAGTTTAACATTTATACTCCTGTAAGACGTAGGTGATGTTTAATTGTTGGGGGATGTGTCACTTCAAATATGATGGAAAAGCCAATAATTGTAACATCCAAAAGATTTATTGTGAGGCAGTTATGAGCAAAGCGAGTGATCGCAAGTACTCTAGACACAGTAATCCCGACTCTCAGAGGTTTTCTTTAAACATTTTTGAAAAAAAAATATGACAGAAATAAATGATCACGATTTACTAGGAAATTCACCTATCCTTGTTCAACCGCACCCGTGTTAGTATCAGTGTGTGTGGAAAGAATTAAACAAATAAAATTGTCACACCTATCCATACATGTCTCCATACAGTTTAATACCATGTCCAGGCATGGATGCATCGATGGGATTAGCCTGGCCTTCCAGGCTGTCTGAACCATAATGCAAACGTGAAATATTTTTGCCATAATGCACACTGTATCAAAGGCCTTTCTAGTTAGCAAGCTAGGCTAAGTTAGTGAATGAGAACATTATGAAAAATACTTATAATGCAGTCAAACAGTTGTGTCTTCTTTATACATATAAACGCCTGTGGCAAGGCTAGGATGGGATGGTTTCAGATCGTTCTTCTAAAGACACGGATGGATGGGAATGTCATATAGTTGTAATCCCAAAGCAATATGCAAGGAAAAGGTGAAATATAGTGAAAACACATACAAAAATGTGTGGATGAAAAAAAAATACAATGGATGTAAATTAAGAAATAAGTGTAGTCACTGATACGGTCACAGATATGCTGATTGAAATCACGGAAACGTTAAGGACAAGTGAAGTTCCGACCTCACAGTCCCAAGCTTGATAAAAGTTAAGGTGGATGATATGGCCAACAAGATTGAATAATCAGGCTGGCCAGTAAGTAAGTAAATAAGTAAGTAAGAAACACTTATAAAGCGCCGAATTGATGTAAACATCCTCTAAGGCGCTGATGTGCAAAAAGGGATAGTCCAGTTCCAAACAGGGTCCGTTACCATATTAGCGTCCGATAGGGGAGATAGGCTATGGTGGAGGATAAGCTAATCTGAAAAGATATGTTTTCAACTGTTTTCTGAAACCAGAAATGGTTTCTGTGGTTCTAATGGCTTGAGGAAGCTTGTTCCACTCTGTGGGAGCACGTACTATGAAACTGCGGAGCCCTGATCGTTGCCAGGAGGCAAACTTGTGAAGGTTGATTGATATATTTAATGTCAAACCATGTTCCTTGTTTCAGTTAGATTGAGACAGCACCACCATTTACGTGATAATCTGAGTCACTATGAATCTGAAAAGACCTGGGCCAGAGCTCAGATGGTCACCCATCCAAGTACTAACCAAACCCAGTGCTGTTTAACTTCAGTGATCAGACGGGAATTGATCAAGCTACACCACATTGGCAGATCAAACTCTTGAAAGTGGAATGGAAGCATATTACAATATACACCATATTATTCATCATGCTAGTCCATATTTATAAACAGTTATCCATCTTTGGGTTTAATTGAATTGAATTAGTCCACATTTATAAACAGTTATCCGTCTTTCGGTTTAATTGAATTGAATTAGTCCACATTTATAAACAGTTATCCATCTTTGGGTTTAATTGAAATGAATTAGTCCACATTTATAAACAGTTATCCGTCTTTGGGTTTAATTGAATTGAATTAGTCCACATTTATAAACAGTTATCCGTCTTTGGGTTTAATTGAATTAAAATGGCTAACTAAATTGATATATTTGTGAAAATTAAGTTTTTGCATCGGCATATGTCCTTGCCAACAATACATCATCTGTAGGAATGTATGTATGATTTTCTGGCCACATCAAGCTTTGAGACTGTATTTTGGAAGCCCTTTACCAAATCTTAGACTTATGCTAGCTATATTGGTACACCAAAATTAAGCCTAAGACTTGGCTAAGGCCCTTTGTGAATACCACCCAGCCATCAAAATTTGCACACAAGTGTAGATTTTTTATTGTCCAGATCTTTTCTATCTTCAGTCGATCCTAGTGTTCATATATACCTTCATGAGGTTTGTCATCCATTCTTGAAGAATCGTGAACCGATGGGGAACGTTTTTGAGAACCATTCAGATGAATCATGAAAGACCCACATGTCACACTCATGTTTTTTGGGAACCAACTGAAAGGTTTTAAACCCCCCCCCCCCCCCCCCCCCCCCCCAAGTCCCTCAGAAAGCTATCGGAAACCTGTAATAAAATCCACACCTAGTTTGTGACTGTTTTGATTTTTTTTAATCAGGTTTACAATTCACTCGTGGATATGGTACAGCCATCCATAAGTACTGAAGTACTGGGAGGACATTCAAAGATCCATATGGGGGGGGGGGGGGGGGGGCACGGTGACGCAGAGGTAACAGACTCACCTCCCACCTCTGAGGTCGGCAGTTTACAGTACAGATCCTTGACCAAATGTATGTACTGGTTCCCTCTGCCCACAAAACTACCCTTCCTGATATGACCTGTACTGTGTTGAAAGCGATGTAAAACCCCACATAAGTAAATAAATAAATCTGAATATCCATAAAATTTAATTATTTTTTGGTGTACATCAGCCATGTTTATAAAGGGAACCGTTTCTTTTTTGAGTAATTGGCACATATCACTGAAATTACTTTGGCTACCACTTATTTCTATTTCTGATGAAATGTTGTGCCTTGGGCACTTTTTGTTCTAAAGTCAACTTGTAAATGACACATAAAAATCCAGGAACTTCCTAAAGCTGTTATGATATCTCAACCGGAAGCTAAAAATAGTAAAACACAGGACGTTGGTCACAGCTTTTAAACAAGTCACAGTCAAATGTACCTATTTGTGGATGTTGCATTATCATGTAGGAAGATGTCAATATTCATTAATCTGTGGCCGCTGATGCTTTTATTTATAAAAATGGGGGCAAACTCTTTAGTTATTCATCTGAGTAAACACCCAGGGGACTGAACAGAAATGGGATCACCCTGCAATATACTCATATGTGGCAGCCTGCCCAGAGTGCAAGTCTGTAATTATAACCACTCTCTGTAGTTATTTGTTTCACGAAGCAAGCTTTTGGAGGAATTGTTACATTTAACAGTACTTCCCAACAGAGCTGATCACACTTTGAATACATAATCCCTATTTATCCAGCCCGGGAGGGGGAGGGGGTGAAGGTATTATGTTATTGCATACATGTAGATTATCTGTTTGTCTGTGAGGATTAGTCAAAACTGTACATTGTATTATATTTTTTTACACAAGGAGGGATCTCTTTAATTGTGTCTTAGACTTTATTCAAATCCTTTTGTCTAAGGTATTATATGAGGACTGAATGATTGTTTTTAACCAGAATCTGGGGCTGTCAAATGTATTTCATTAGACATAAGATTCCCCACTCATCAGGTGGATTCATAATGATTTCATGTGTGTCGGATTTGGTGGAATGAGAAATACAAAGACTTAGACCAAGTCTATATGTGTGTTAGTTCTTCTCAAAAAAGATCTTGACCCATACTGGGCCTCCAGAAATTTAGGGATGCTTTGCCACTATCTGGTTCTGGTTCCCAGGCCGAAGGTTTGTGCTCCACAGGGACTGCCTGTTGGTCTTATTTTATGTAATACTACAGAACTATTCCAAACACCCTTCTGGCATACCAAACACTAAAGAATGTTTCGCAATTAGATAGAGTATGTCTTTGATTGGTTTGCGATGGTAAGGGATGATATAGCTGAAGTATTCCTGAAGTGACCCTATAATATTCAATAGTGATCTCAATTAGAACTAGTAATCTTCCTTAGGAGGTTATATTTAGGTGTGTTTGTTTGTCCGTCCGTCTTCACGAAGACTTAAAAAAATTAACGGATTTTCAAGAAATTTTATGTTGGTAAGGCTCAACATAACCAGAAACAGCTACAATTAGGACTTACTCCACAACCATTTTTAAAAGTTTAAAATACTTTGGGTAGCGTTTGTTACAGATCCAAATGCAAGCTGATTATGTCCTTCAAACAATGAATTGACACATGTTACCATATTTCCAAATAAGGGAGTTTATTATATATGTGAAGGTATGTGAAGGTTATGTATGCGAGAAGTGTGAATGTGGTGTAGGAAGTTAGGTTTTTGGTAATAATTGATTCTGCATTGTCAAGTCACAGTAGTTTATTAATGGAAATAGATGTGTCCCAGTTAAAATATTGTTCCAATTGATAATTTGTCCCTTTAGTTTATTTATTTCTACAATCAAACTATAGGCAGTATTGCTTACGTTTATAGGCGTTTTATACCCCCATGTATTGCCAGACTTCTGTCAGTAAACTTTGCATACAGATGGTTTCTGTATTTCCTCACTGAAACACCAAAAACTACATCAGATTGGAACAACTAAAGAAAATACCTGCCAGATATGCAAGTGAGACACTGAAACCACCAGCCATCTTTTGCTGACATGTGAAATAATAATGAGATAACTATGAAGAGATTTAAGAATTGGCTGGAATTGTATTATAGAAACGGATAAGTTGTACACCTCATGGAATCCTTCTAGGCCATTTAAACAGCAAGAGTAATTTCCTTCCTGTCAATTGCGGGTGAGGTGGTTGGACTTATGGTGTTGTGGGTAACACATTCTCCCCCCGCCGCCTCTGAGATCTGTGGTTCAAACCCTGGACCCCATGTGGGAAAAGTTGGTAGTTGTCTACCGAGCCCTAGCAGTTTATTGTGCAGAATATTGACCAACTAGTACCAGTCATGGATATAACCAAAATAATGTGTTGAAAACGACATTAAATCCAAATAAATCAAATCTTATCAATACCCTAAGATTGGCTACAAAAATATTTTTTTTGTTTATATGTGCGGTAAAAACAATAAGCCTAAGCTTTCATAGGTTTAGTCTGATACTAAAGCTATGCTATGAAGAGTTGTACTCGTTGAGCATTGATACAAATAAAGAGAAAGAGTTCAGAAAAAATTGCTGTAGGCCAAAAGATTATCTTAAGTTAATCCTAAAATTAGATAAGCACTAACTTTAGTATTCATAGAGAAGCAAAGCTAATTCTTGTATTAACTTTGATGCAGTAATCACAATGGATTTAATTTTGAATTAAATATACATTAAAAATATATATATTAAAGTGAATACTGATAAAATCCGAAGATTAGCTGTCAGTTTGCCATAAAACTTTTTTATAATTAAGTCAAGCTGATTGTTATTATGGCCCAAGGTTTCATCAAATAGTGCAAAATCATTCATTTTTGTAAACTTTATTAAAACTTTTTATATAATGCCCTGTTGTATACTATTTCCTCCGTAAAAAGCCTAGTGGGTAAGACACTTACCTAGGAACACAGAGGACGTGGGTTCAAACCCAGGTACAGCCAGATACATAGTGTCTCGGATGACCACTTAAAATGGAGGTCCTCTGTCATTGGGTCCTACCCCCCAGTGGCAGGCTAAAGAACCTAAGCGATGTTGATAAATGGTCATCCTTGAGCCTCTGTCTTTCAGTAAAGCAAATGTCAGGAACTTGAGAGTTGGGCTGTACTTGTGCAGTCAGATGGGTCATTTTGCACTTTGAGTCCTGTAGTAGTACATGGAGATATTGCTCTCAGCATAAATACAATACAATATACAAAATAATCTTACCAGTGTGAACCATTTGTATAGTTTATTTTTGTATATTTTTACTATCCCTATATTTTCTTGAAAAATAAAACAACAAAAAGACGATTAATAAAAAAGAAACAGAAGTTTTGACTTGTTCAAAATTTTTGTCTTTGAATTTGGAGTCGTATTAACTGGCAGTTTACATGAATTTTTGGACACCTACAAATATAGGTAATGTTGCCTGTGTGATCGGGCCTTTACATCTGCAGTGAGCAGCCTTATGGACAGGACAGTACAACGGACAGATGGTAAAACTGATTTTGTCCATTATGTAGGTAATGTAGGTAATACTGCCCATAGTGTGATCGGGCCATTACATCTGCAGTGGGTAGCCTTATGGACAGGACAGTACAACAGACAGATGGTAAAACTGATTTTGTCCATTATGTAGGTAATGTAGGTAATACTGCCCATAGTGTGATCGGGCCATTACATCTGCAGTGGGTAGCCTTATGGACAGGACAGTACAACAGACAGATGGTAAAACTGATTTTGTCCATTATGTAGGTAATGTAGGTAATACTGCCCATAGTGTGATCGGGCCATTACATCTGCAGTGCGCAGCCTTATGGACAGGACAGTACAACGGACAGATGGTAAAACTGAGTTTGTCCATTATATAACTGTCCCATCTGTAAGACTGTCCACCCCTGTGCCCACCCTTGGAACAAAGTGCTACAGCCTACTCAACAGTTCTTATGCTTAATTAATACACAATTAATGTCATCTCACAAGTCCACCCTTAATCGTTAAGAGCACTTGGCGAGCACAAAAACTCACCCAAAAGTCTAATACCTCCAGTATGGCTTATGAGTGCAACGATAAAAAAATCCTTTAAGAAATTCCTGGATCCAGATGGAGATATGGATGTCCACCAAAATTAAATCATTAGTTACTTGAGCCATTGTCCTAAAAATTTCATCAAAATCTGTCCATATGTTTTTGAGTTTATTTGCAAGCAAATAAAACAAACAAGCAAACAAACATTCTCAATTACATATACTTCCTTGTGGGAGGTGTGTTATTTGTAATGGAAGTACAAGGGTGTCCACTCTCTCTGTTGTTATTTAAATTGCTATGCAGGTATAACTTTAAACATATAAAACAGAGAACTGATCAGGAATCAATGGCTGTATCTGCGTCAGTTGAAACCGAACACACTTCTGGTGTGATGTTAGCACATCTCTTGATTTTGATTGGTCCATATATTGGTCACGTGATGGCTGACGGACTTCAGTATATGGATATGAAGAAACAGACAGATGCAACTCTTTACTGAAATCCAGAATATTTTGTTGTTATACCTTTGTATATGAGAAATGCCAGTTAGTCACAGACCGTGTGTTTGGGATGATTAAAGGGAAAACGCAATCTGTTGGGATTCACCCCACTAATTGGGCAATTCTGCAAGTGTTATAGCTTGGTGTGATATGAACTTGTTCACTGTGAAAATTGGATAGTTGTAACACGTTTCTCACAGTCTCTGTGTTGAATGATAGGCTCCAAGTGCCTGGGAAAAGTTAATACTGCCATTGGATAATCGCTATATTTGGAATTTTAAAATAAGTTATCAACTGCATTTGTTTGTAAATATGCACATTATATTTTTGTATTTAGATTAGTGTATGACTTTACAGAATTCAGCATATCTGTCATGATGGGATATTTTTGATTATCTCAGTAGATTTTGATTAGTTGAATGTGTATTTGGTGTATCAACTAATTTGCATGTTTTAGATGGATATGACTGTCTTAGAACTGTATTTTGCATCTATTAAAAGAAACAAGAAACTTTAAACAGCAGTCTCACTTCCAATGTACCAGTTTGTGCAAAACATTAATTTCCCATAATTTCCTCTATTGTTCCAAGAAAAAGAAATGATGCCAATAATACATCAAACATAAAGCATAGCATGCTCAAGGAATTTTTGGCTAAAAACTAAAAAAAAGCATTTGTTGGATTATAATCCATTAAAATGGCTGGATATTTACTTGAAAATAATACCACCCTGATGGGGCCCATTGGCTTTGTGGATGGATTCACAAATTCACCCATACCTGTGTTATTAAACTCTACAGATCATGTAGCCAATACAAATAACACAACCACGGATCAATGTGCTTATTTACACCATGTGCCTGATCCAGTTACAGCCATGATCCAGAAGTATGGTCCATATGTTGTCCTCACATTTTGCATTGTAGCATTCCTATTTGGGGTGCTAGGTAATGGCACACTGCTGGTCATCATTATCCGCGAGAAAGAGATGAGACGTGTCACTAATATCTATCTCTTCTCCATAGCATTGGGAGACTTTCTTTTCATCATTGTCTATACTCCATTTACCATATTCATCTTTGGTCTGAAAGACTGGCCATTTGATGAACCTACTTGTAAATTTGTCACATTCTTACAAACATTTTCCATGGGACTATCCGTGTTTACTCTGAAAGTACTCAGCTGGGATCAATACAAAACAAGCCGACAGGTGATCAAGTCAAAAGCATCTACATTAAAGACTACTATCAAAATTGCTTCAGGAGTCTGGGTAGGAGCTATTGCCTTTGGTGTCATAGATCTTGTGGCAGCAATTTTAGAGCCAATGCATCCAGGATGTTCTAATCTGGTCTTCTGCGGCAGTAGATGGGGAGAGCCGTTTGCAAAGTTTCGAACCATTCTGGATTTTGTTGTTTTCTGCTTAATACCGACGGTTATAATGCTCTTCTTCTACTCCTCTTTAGCCTGTAATAAACACGACAGGAAACCAAAGTCTGATCATAGTATAGGACTTAATACACATAGCAATGGTTCTACTGACCAGCAAACTAGCCTTCATACAAACATCAATGATGAAAAGGATAGCAATGCCAACAGGAAGAGGGAGGTACGCATCTCAGTAGGACTGGCCATATTGTTCCTGCTTTGTGTTTTGCCAATGCAGATTTTCAGAATCTGGTACTTCTTTATACCCCTGGGATCCTTTAACAACTTCTGGTATATCTTTAAAATCTTCGGTTCTGCGACCACATTTGTGAATTCTTGCATCAACCCCATAGCGCTTTGTGTTTTGAGCGACCAGTTCAGAAAGTACTTTAAAAAGTACCTCTGCTGTATCAGGCACAGTGGTTCTTTGTAAATTGCCAATATGAATCTACCATAAGTTGGTATACTTTTATTAGCAGCTATATGCTTGTGTATCTTTCTGTGTTTGTTAGGACCACTGAAACTAATACTGAATTCAATGTGCATTGTACATAGTCAAAGTTGGCATTCAATGCCCCACTCTACAGCTAAGGTTATATCGGAACCGGCTCTTAATGATACTCACTTATAGCCACAATCTGGGGCCGAACCTGCAACTAAAGAGGTGAGAGACCAGCAATTAAATTCCAAACCTTTGAACAATCATTCGGCAAACCGAGGCCTGTATGGCCCCATAGTAAGAGATGAAGAATGTTTGAGTCAGAGCAAATATATATATATATAGCAAATGTTGGTATTATATTTCTGGGATGAAACACTCTTGTAGGATGGATTTATGTTGGACTTTTGTCTCTCGCCAGTTGTCGTCTTGTCAAAACAGCAAATCAATTTCATTTGCATTACAGCATCACTCTCTGGAGACAAATGTTGTCTGATTAATGTGGAAATTGTAAATAGCACAGAATAATTTATTGTGCATACTTTGCTGAAGGTTCTGCATCTCTATTATACTTTTGATGCCTGGTGATATAAATGAAAAAAATACCACGTTGAAAGTATAATTTATTTGTTGAATAACAGTTATGTATATACAAGTATACAGTAGTGTGTCACTAGTCAAATATCAATACAGATATATGTTCACGTGTTGTTTGCTTCAGTTATGACACTGACTGTAAGCTAAGAGGACTATAATATAAATTGGTACAATATTTAACAAATGCTTGTAGTTACTTATACATGTTATTGCTAATGCTGTACATGAATACTTCAATGTGGTGTTAAATGGTATTTGTCTATCATGTCAGTGTAATATATTTGTCATATATCAGGTGTACAATAGGAAAACTTCCCGAATGACATATACAGAAAAAAATATATCACGAATGAAGATAACAATATTATGTGAGCGCGCAGTACAAGTATTATATTTTTTCTTCATTGTGATTTTTTTTCTTCGTTTGTAATATATTTTTCTGTATATGTCTAATGAGGGATGTTTTACTTTTATTATCCACCATTTTGTACGATTTATGCATAGAAAACGGATTTATGGGTTAAATAACATGAATAGTTAATGACAGAATGTTAAAGGGCTGTCAAAAAGCACAGGCAACAGTGAATATAAAAACTGCAATCTTTAACTTGCAATAGCTCCTTTATTTCTGCATAGATTTTTATGCAACAAACATGAGCAGAAGCGTTGTAGGAATACCTTTCCAATGATATATTATACATATTTGTAAGTTACACACTTTCCGAGATATTGTTGAAAAAAATGAAAGTTATTCGTACTCATTATCCACAGTACCGGGGCGCCCGTGTGTACAAAAAAATACATCCCGGTATGTACTTACTTCCCCGTATTTAGGGCAAATACGTCGCGTGGTGGATTATAAGTATATCATATATATCTCTTGTAAATTGTTATTCAAATATACTTAATGTTTGTGTATTCCTGATGCACTCTATTTGCATTTACGTGGGTTTATTCACCATTTTATCCGGAGCCTATGCTGTCCCCATTAGTAAAGGTAGTATGAGCCTAATTTTTGGAAGCCAGTTCATTTTGGAAGCCAGCACAGTCACTAGAAATTGAAGGAAAGTCCTGAGAGTTCAAACCCAAATAGGAAAAGCTCTGGTCCAGCAAGGTTCATGTTGCATAACCCTTCACTAACCTTAAGGCTATGTACCTGCTCATTGTCCACGTTTTAAAGACTTTCTACCACAATATTATATCCACACATAACTTGTGTTATATAATAACAACTGAAAAAGGTAAAATATATAAATACCATTGCCATACTCCATTTCATGAGACTAGTTCCACAGTCATCCATCGACCCAGAAACTGATGCACACATTTGTGGACTCTCAAAAACGTCTGCATAAGACATGCATAATAAAAAATTCATAAAATTTCATATTTATTTGTAAGGGCAGCAAATATTTTATTGCAACAAGTCATGTAAGATTCCATAAATAAATCAAGTGGCACTTGCATAACAGTCATCCTTTGAAATATTTTTGGTGAATTCGGCTAAAGTTATAAGAAAACAAGGCCAAAATGTGTTTCAGTCTACATGCGTCAGATGCAAAGCCATCAGAGACACGAGTAGTACACTAGAATTTCCAATTTTTTTGGCGACAAATCGGACTCATATATCCAGATAGCATTCCAACATTGGGTCAACATTGGCCTAACGTTGGCACATCCGTCGGTCCGACATTGGCAGCCAACGTTGGCCGAACGGATTTTTGGCCGGGAGAGGCAAGCCACCGTCGGCAAGCCACCAGTAAAAAAATCTACTCAATGTATAGCATCAGCCAATCAGATTGCAGCATGGTCTTACATGGCCATTGTTTAACAGAAGGCAAGTGATAGACAGATTGGGCGAGGATCGTAGTCAAGGGAATCCCTGATAAGTCACATGACCAAACATTAACAATGGTGGAACAGTGTCATAAGGTGTCCATAATCCTGTGATAAAATTTAGTGTTCACAAACAACTTTTTAGTGTGAATTTATAATGATAATATTATTTTTATGTCTAAAATTGTTAAGTAGTTAAAATTTGTGGGGTCACAGAAATGTGATTTTTACATATACCATAATAAATAATTATATCCCCAGACGAAAGTCGGGGATATATTGGATTCAGGTCCGTCGCGCCGCCGCCGCCGCCGCCGTAGAAATTTCCTTGTGGACGCGATAACTCAAAAACAAATTAATATTTTTTTTTCAAACTTGGTACACATGTTAAGGATGCCCAAAGGAAGATCCCTATTTTAAGGTGACCTTAAACTCCCAGTAAAAAAGAACTTATGGCCACCTTAAGGTCAGAAATTGGACTTTTGGCCACTTAGAGCCCTGTAGGTCACAAACTATGATGCTCAGCTGACTGAAATTTTACCTGACAACACATTAATATGTTCTTAGTACATGTGCCGAAAATCACGACTTTAAGTTGAGGAGAAAATTGTGTTTGAGGCCCATAAAGACCCCCACTTAGGGATTTTTTGCTATACTTTTCACATATTTTGCCCTATAATTTGGAAGTGGTAATTCTGATGAGTCTCAAACTGCGCTAGGTATAACTTTGATATGTAATCCTTGTCTGTAGAAAATTTTAGGGCTGTAGGTTTACCCAAAGGGGTCGACTGAAGGTCTCAAAAGTGCCCACAGAGACCCAATTTATGCACTTTTTGCCACTTTCAAGCACTGTAGCTTTCAAACAATGTCTCTCATCTAAGTTAAATATCATCTGGGAATATATCTATGTGTTTTCTTATATGTGCCCCAACATTTAGGCCTTTAATAGACAGTTAACCTGTGTATCAGGACCATAAACACCCACCCGAGTGACCCTTATAAGACATTTTTCACATCTTTTTCCCTGTAACTTGGAAATGGTAAGTCTGAGAAGTTTCAAACTGTATTACATATATATTCTGTGTGTAATCTTAGTATGTAACAGATTTTAAGTCTGAAGCTTTAATTTTGAAGGTCAAATTGAGGTCTCTAAAAGGCTCCCAAAGACCCAATATTTGGACTTTTTGCTACTTTTAAGCCCTGTGACTGTCAAACTATGTGACTGATAGAGCTCAAATCCTATCTGGGAAGATATTAGTATGTTATTTATATATGTGCCAAAAATTAAGGCTTTAAGAAGACATTTAACCTGTGTACGAGGACCATAAATCCCCACCCGAGTGACCATTTTTAGACATTTTTCACATATTTTGCCCTGTAACTTGGAAATGGTAAGTCTAAGAAGTTTCAAACTGTATTAGATGCATATTCTATGTGTAATCTTAGTATGTGACAAATTTTAAGTCTGAAGCTTTAATTTGAAGGCCACATTTAGGTCTCTAGAAGGCCCCATAAAGACCCAGTATTTGGACTTTTTGCCAATTTTAAGGCCTGTGACTGTTAAACTATGTGACTGATAGAGCTGAAATCTCATCTGGGAATACATTATTATGTTCTTTTTACATGTGCCAAAAATCAAGGCTTCAAGTAGACATTTAACCTGTGTATGAGGACCTTAAACACCCACCTGAGTGACCCTTTTAAGACATTTTTCACATATTTTGCTCTGTAACTTGGAAATGGTAAGTCTGAGAAGTTTCAAACTTTATTAGATACATATTCTATGTGTAATCTTAGTATGTAACAAATTTTAAGTCTGAAGCTTTAATTTGAAAGCCACATCGAGATCTCTAAAAGGCCCACAGAGACCCAATATTTGGACTTTTTGCCACCTTTAAGCCCTGTGACTGTTAAACTATGTGATTGATGGAGCTGAAATCCCATCTGGGAATGCATTATTATGTCCTTTTTACATATGGCGAAAATCAAGGTTTTTAGTAGACATTTAACCTGTGTATGAGGGCCATAGACACTCGCCCAAGTGCCTTTTTGGACATTTTTTCCGTATTTTGCCCTGTTATTTGGAAATGCTTAGTGTGACAAGTCTTAAACTGTATTATATATAATTTTTGTTTGTTATGTATGTCCCCCAAAAAGTTTCAGATCTGTAGTTTAATTGCTAAGGTCTCTTTAACAATTGTAAAATGCCCACAGAAACCCAATTTATGGACATTATACCACTTTAAAGCCCAGTAACTGTCAAACTGTGTGGGTTATAGAGCTGAAATCTTTGAATTTTTAAAAGGAAATGCCTGTCTATTTAAATTTTGAATATTAGTAATGTTATGGCTATCTTAGTCTTTTAAGAACTTATTTTTGTGTGTTATACCTCTGCTTGCTGAGTTTTTAACTTTTTAAAATGAAACTGGTTAAACGCCGGTTAAACATATTCAAGTAGACAAAATGGACACTTTAAGTGAGCTTTAAGTCCCAATATTAATGAAATTATATCCGTATGTAGTAAAACTAGGGGATTTTTAACCCTCAACTAGCCCAGTTTTATTCAACTTGCCTCAGTTAATTTTGACACAGCTCCTACAGTTATGAACTCATTTCAGTTGATAATCACATACTTAAAATTCTCAATTCTTTTTGTATTTGAGTACCCCTTTTATATAGATTGTTTGTTTACCATTTATGCTGTAGCACTCCATCTCTTTGAGAGAACATGTAAACTGTGTAAAAAAGATGTAGAAGATGAGATACATTTTGTTTGTGTTTGTCCAGCTTTAGAGCTGATTCGTATGAAACATTTCAAAATTTTAAATATAAATAAATCTGAATTATTAATAGATCAATTATCAAGGGTATTAACTCATATGAATGTCAATATGGTTATTAATTTTATTTTTGATTTGTGGCAAGAAAGAAAAAGTAAATTATATTGTTATTTTTTATGTATTGAATTGCTGTCTTTATTTACTGTATCTTACCTCAAAATATGTTTGCTCTGTTTGTTATTAACTCTCTATTTAAAGTGACTTATAAGCCCATATAGGGCTGGGTATTACTTCAATAGTTTTTGTATAATCCTTGTCAACATAATACATGTCACTATAATAAACTAAACTAAGTCCCAACCCACATCCCCCACCCGGATTTCCCCCACCCACCTCTGGGACCTCCAGCTATATTGAGTGACACTAAATAAACAAAGATATTTAATGATATCAGATGAGAAACAAAGAACTCAATGGGGTTGCAGATCTTGTGTAATAGTGAGAGAGGTGTGGAGAAGGGGAGAGGGGTGGGGGTGGGAGGTGGTGGGCTTCATTACATATAACACAAAGGGGAGTCAGAACTGAGATTGTGTCACATATTTAGGTTGCATATATATGGACCACATATATAGGTATAGAGGAAATGAATAACTGAAAACAATTTGCAAATTCTAAAAATAATATAATAAAATAATAATATAAATAATTTTTTTTTAAATAATATTTTATTTGTGAACAAATATAGAAACAGATATGCGCTTTTGGGATTATGAATTTTAGAATGGACATTGAATCATCAATCATTTAAATACTTTGAAGGAAGATTGAAAAGTATGATGAGTTGAGTTAAAAATAACATTTTATTTGTCAACAAATATAGAAACAGATATGCTCTTTTGGGATTATTATTTTAGAATGGACATTCAATCATCAATCATTTAAATACTTTGAAAATAGGTTTAGAGTTATCATTGCAGGAAGATTGAAAATATAGTTTGAGTTATGTATTCGGCGTCTGGGGATACACCATCTTCTTTGGGAAGATATAAACAGAGTAGATTGATGTGCTGAAGTTCATATAATAATGGGTAATTATGTTTTTAAAAATTCCCGATCAAAACCTGTGGCGTGAGTGATGACCTGTCTGGGGATATGTTGGCGCCGAGTTGGCCCAATCTAGTTTTTTAATTAATAAGTTTTACAATTATTGCTCGCTGCCATCTTGAATATAAATCCACCATTGGCCCGACGGCCCAACATCAGCAAAATATAGAGATATCTAACTTGAGTAGTGGTCGGTAAGCCACCGTTGGGCCAACGTTGGCAAAATCTGCTGACAACGGCAGAATGCTATCTGGGTACATCCCATGCCTGGCTTCAGATGGTCACCCATCCAAATACTAACATAGCCTATTGATGCTTAACTTCAGTGATTATTACTGATTAGGTGGTAATCCTCATACTATTCCATACTTTATGAAATTCTGGTTATAAAAAAAATGAAAAATAAAATTATAAAAATAATGAACACTAGTTTGCTCTGGAGAAGTATGTATGAATACTAGTTCTATGTATACACACGTACAATTTTCACTTATAATCAAGGTTCCTGGTGGTGGTCATGCCCAGGTCAGACAGTAATGAATTTTTAAGGTTTATTTATTTGGGGTTTTACGTCGCTTTCAACACTGTACAGGTCATATCACGACGGGTAGTTGGAAGGGCAGAGGAAACCAGTACATATAGTTCGCTAGGGTTCTGTACTGTAAACTGCCGACCAACGGCAAGCAACTACCAGCTTTCCCACTTACGGCCATGACGGGGATCGAACCCCGGCTGCAGAGGTGGGAGGCGAGAGTGTTACCACTCTGCCACCGTGGCCCCGTGAATATTTGCTAATAGAAAATTCTTTTAAGTACACACGGCAACCTATTTGTTAATCCCCTAGTGTTTCCAAGTCTCACCATCACTGCCCCCCTCACCAACTACAGGCAACCTGCTGTTTTGAAATTTATTAAGGGACTTCTTTACCTTTGAAGTTTGCCGTGGCAATTTGTAATAATGGGTGTTCCATCCTTTAATGTTGTAAGTCCTTTGTCAAAGTAGTTGCCAATATGTCACATTGGTTTCTTGTACTCAATAAATTCTCTAGATTGTCTTCCCTATTCTCACATAGTCTCATGTCCTGTTTGTGGCTGAAGAATTTTCACATCTGGCATTTCGTTCTTGCCTACGCATAGCTTGTTCATTGGGTATTGTGTTATTCATGCAAGAGTTATTTAGAAATCTTTATAAGGCTGTTCCATTTCTGCGATATATCGTAAACCTTGCTCCCGATTGTAAAAATGGATGATTCTGGGTATAGTTTATGATCGCTTTAGAATGTGTTCCTGATGCACAAGATCTTTTCCAGATAGCTTCCCGATTGGCTTTGCCATTGCCTCGGAAAATCTTCTTATAGCTTTGTGATTGTTTCCCAATCCATCTGATTGGTATCCGATTGGTTGACAATGGACTAAAGATGAAACAGATAGGTTTGCAATCACTGTAAGATGGAAAAGATTGCTGTACGAGTGTAAGATAGTTTAAGATTGCTGTAGGATTAAAATATGACAGTACGAAGGGTTAGCAATGTCATAAAAGTGATAAGAATTTTAAACAGTTTCAATTTCTGGTAAACTGTTCCCGATGGACTCACTAGTGCTGTACTCGTAAACCTATCCAGAAGTTCTGTATTTTGCAGGGTATATTCATTACAATCAATGCTTTGTTGAGGTTTCATCTCGACATACTTACAGAAAGTTGGAGGATGTTGTACAAATCTGGACTTTATCATCAATTGGCTCAAGTTTTGATGGCAACTTTTAAATGATCTTGATTCTCTCCCAGTAGACATTTTGGGGTTTTGCAAACGTTTGATAGGAAATGTTTGGCAAAGGTTAAAATGATGGGTATAAAAACCATTTATAATAGAATGTTTTTAAAACATTTTATGTATACTTTTTATTACACATTTAATGGGGTCAGAAGTCAAATTCAATGCCATTTTAAGGTTGCTTACTAATGAAAATATTATTTTTATGTCTATAATTGTAAGATAGTGGCTTAAAAATTGTACCGCCATTCAATTCTTACTTTTTGGGATTGCATGTGGGGCAATTTTTGAAAAAGTCCTCTAAAATCCCCTATTATTGCTCACCGCCATCTTTGTTTGGACATGTTTGAAGGTGAAGGTTAAAAAGCATTTTGAAAATATGGGTTTAAAAAACGTTTTTGACAAACAAAATGTTTTTAAAACATTTGATCAACAATATTTTTTAAACATTTTATGTGTACTGTCTATAAAACACTTCATGGTGAATGTTTGAAAAAAATTCTAACATAAGCTTTATTTCTTTAGCTATTTTATAAATGTTTAAAAATGGTTCCATTCAAACCTAGCTTCTTGAGTTATTTTATAAACCTTTAACAAACGTTTTCATATTGAATGTTTATAAAATGTTTTCTAAACATTTCAGTATAAACGTTTGCTTGGAAATGTTTAGAAAACCTTAAGATAGGGTTTAAATAGGTTTTAAAACGTTTTGTAAACGTTTAAGCCAGTTTAAAACGTTTCTAATGTTTACTGGGCTTATATTTACCCAGATTATCCCAGTATTCTCATCAGTATGTGAACTGAGCTTTAAATGGGTTTGCTTCACAAAATAAGAAACTCTTATTTAATATATTTTATAAATTTAGAAAATACCTTTCAAAAATCACGGCATTCCATCTTCTATCGCCAAAAAAGTACCAAATCATGTGCTTTCTTTATATTTGTTAATGACAGTTCCTGGATATGTTAATTGCTTTCTGGGTGTTTGATGACTGTGAGTTCAATCAGAGACATTTTAGGAATGAACACATGTAAAAGATTAATAACAAAAATAGAAAAATGAGAAAGCAGTACCTGAGAAAGCACACAGCCTCACTTGCTGGTAGTGCATAAAGAGAACATGCTAGAATGTTGGTCCAGATGTAGATCAGGATTTACTGTGGTGAACCAAGTCAAGGGCAGACCTCATCTTGGGTGAAAATATGATGCTGATCCGTTTTTTTTTCTTATTTGTTTTTCTCCAGAGTTTCATGAATTGTGGTGTAACACGGTGATTACCATCTGTTCACTGAAGTTAAGCAGCAATGGGCTACGTTAGTACTTGGATGGGTGACCACCTTAGTGCACTACTCGTGTCTCTGATGGCTTTGCGGCTTGTGCTAGTAGACCGAAACCCCTTTTGGCCTTATTAATTATGCACAAGCGTCATTACAATACACTCAAACCCTCCTCTTTGGAGGGCAAAAGTAATAACTAACTTCCTTACCTACCATGACCCCCCCCCCCCCCCCCCCATTTGACCTAAATTATGGGGAATAAAGACTGGGGAATGTAATTTCCTTGTTTTAGGAGCCCCATTCTATGGATAACCAGTGCACACAAATGCGTAAATGAGTTACCGAGGTTTTTTTACATTTTTTTCATTAACTATGTAAACTACAAATATATATCTATATACATATCATTAGAAAAGGGTTTTTGTTGCCCACATAGAAACGGAGGAGAAATCTAGAGTTCAACAGTTAAACTTTTATTTTCACTGGTGTCACTTATTGTGAATGTTTTACAGCGTTTTTCCTCCATTCTTAATGTAATACACATTACGTCTACCAGGAGCTTGTGATTTCAGGTGATTCTGTTTGCCTGTTTGTTTTTAGAATAACTTCAATAATAATCAACAGATCTTCCTTTTTTATGTGAGCAAGACCTGACTGAAAGAAGAACTTCATGGGCGGTTTATGTGGTTAGGGCCCAGCTGGCTATAGAAAGAACCCATTGGGAAATGATCTGTGTCATATTCTGGATACAAAATATCCCAAATTTGTGGAAACACCTCCTGGTGAAGATTTGCACTCTGCAAATACCTTTTAGTTTTCTTTGCCTATTATTCATATAGAATGGTCGATACAATAAATGTAAAAAGACTTTTGTGACATACATGTTTAAATTTTAACACTAGAGAAGGCAAAATACACAATGCCTGATGTTAAAAAACTCAGATTGGAATACACTGGAAAATTTCCCCAAGGTGTCGTATATTAAAATGCTATCACAAGAGAAGACAAATTGATACAATCCAATATAATAAAAAATAAAAAAATATTTATGAAACATATCCATGGTTATGGACACCAGTGAATATAAAAATTCAATTTTACCCTTGCCCCCCCCCCCCCCCCCCCCCCCCCCCCCCCTCCCTTTTTGTAGGATATTGCAATCGAGTCCATTTCACTGTCTGTTTGTCTTATAATATAAATTATAACGGATAAAAATAAAATATTTTATTGGTTTGAGGGTATATTGTCACACAAGATGGGGTCTTCTCATTGCTTTTCCCCCTTAAAAACTTTATCTGGAGTCGGATCAATGAAACTCATTAGGATCTGGATTGAGAAAAAAAAATTTTTTTTTTCAGCACTATAACCACGGGCTAGGATTTGTGCATTCTTAGGCGCTGAGTGTTAATTTCAGATTTTTCAATCATTTCTGCATAGGTTTCAATGTAATAAAAAAGATCATGAGCTCTATAAAAATGTCTTTTTAATGATGTTTACACCATATTTGGATGTTACATAGTTTTAAGAAATATTAACGAAAAGTCAGCACTTGGTTTATTTGTTTATTTGGGGTTTTACGTCACTTTCAACACTGTACAGGTCATATCACAACGGGTAGTTGGAAGGGCAGAGGAAACCAGTACATAGAGTTCACTAGGGTTGTGTACTGTAAACTGCCGACCAACGGCAAGCAACTACCAGCCTTCCCACTTAAGGCCGTCACGGGGATCGAACCCCGGCCTCAGAGGTGGGAGGCAAGAGTGTTACCACTCTGCCACCGTGGCCCCCAAGTCAGCACTACGAGACGAATTTATAACCCTCATTATCCATTTTCCCTGGCATCGAGGAAAATGAAAGATATATGTCCCAGCTTGCATTTCTTCGTATTTCAAGAAAATGCGGCCTTGAGTAGATGATAAAAATAGTCACTGGGGCAGCTTTCCTGGGGCCGTATTCACGGCAGGTCTTAGCCAAGTCTTAGGCTTAACTTGGCTATATTTTTATACAAAAGTTAAGCCTAAGACTTGGCTAAGACCTTTCGTGAATACGACCCCTGGTGTATGTACTATTGACTTCTCTTTGTGGCATCAGTTTGATGTACAAGCCTCTATGTGTCATATGTATTGATTTTGCATCTTGGCCTATTATTGCTAAATCCTGTTACTCTTGTACTACAAAGTAAAACTTTTAGATGGCCCTATTAATTGATGTTCTCACCATGTATATCATCCTTAAAGATATGAAAAATTGAGCAAAGATTTAAAGCTCTTGTCATCATTAAATATCAAACTGTTTGACTTGCCAGGCTGTGTAATGGTTTATAGAAGGATAAACCAAGAGAGATCAACCAATGCATGAATAAAAGTACAAGAACATGCACCAAATCAATTGTCTTTCCTGATATACCTATTGCATCACCCTGTGTGTTAGTCATTATGCGAAGGTTATAACTAGTAAATAAAGGGGCACAGTTGTCTAACGTGTACTACGTTCAATGAGGTCATGGGTTTGAACTCAAACCTAAGACAGATGGTTCACAATGTAGAGTCTTCTTCAAGCACCTGTACAAGGCATAGTAAATTATCGTATGCAACTGAATCCCTTTAACTGCAGGTCTTTTATATCAGCCCAATTTTTATTTGCATATTCTCAAAAATGCAATAAAACGGGGTTTTTTTAAATTTTACAACCATTAACCCAAATTGATGATCCGGGCAATTATAGTAGTTGTATTTGGGTCCTAAGACAAAGAATATCCAGAAATATTATTTCACAAATTGTAAAGGTTAGTTTTTTCCTATTTAATTAAGGTAAAATAAAAAAAACGATCAATCTAGATTAAACTTTTTCCAAAATAGTTTTCCCAAAGTTATAAAAATGATTGTTTATTGTTTTAAAATGTTTTCTGAAATCGCTTAAGAGATTTTCTTTAAATGTTTCATTTATATAAGCTTTATATATTTGCTATGTACAGTTACTATATACAGTTGACTATTTTATGTACTGAAGCGATTGCAATTATGTCTCAATAGCTCTGTGGTGTACTGCATTAAAATTTTTGCCATTTCATCACATGTTAAAGAACAGTGACATGTGAAAAGAATAAAATAATAAATAATCACTTTAATTCATCTCTGATCTCTGATCTAATATGCATCATGTTGAGAGAGGTCTAAAACCCAAACCAATATATTTTTCTGAGCGATAAATTGGTATGAGATAAAGAAATTGGTCATTCTAGAATAACCTGGTTCCTCGACCACTTTTCTCTGTAGAAAGTGGACTGGTGACCAGTTTTATTCTAAAACGGATATTCATTCGGGAAAGTGTAGTGGTGCAGTCTCAGGTAGTGGAGAGGCAAGTCTGAACAAACTGACCTTTAGTATGTTATTTAAACAGATAAAATATTTGTTCTGATCTAGTTTGAGCTGGCTATAGCCAGAAGCAGTTAAAATTTATGCAATTACTTAATTAAAATATAATTTCAAGATGACTAAAGAAATGTGAAAACCATGATTCTAATCACCTCCATCAAGGAATATATGCTTTTGGCAGCATTTATTTGTGGGTTTACAAAAATAACTTAATAAAACTACGGACAATGGCAATAGGAAGATTTGATTGAAGCGATCATTCGGATCATTGTCTGGATCCAGGAATGCAGTCAAGGCCAAAGTCAAAGAATAGATTTAATGATGTAAACAGTTGAAATTATAAACAAACTTGTTGAAGAGATTAAGGTGAACTTAAGTACACGAGTTTAGGATTTTAAGTAAAACAACAGATTATAAACAGAGGTATGATTGGGACAGGAGCCTTTATTCCACATACACAAATATAAAACATTGTTAAGATGTACAATAACAAAGACATGGTACTAAACATATTAAAAATCTAAAACAATTACTTGACATTGAAAAAGGCCCAGACAAATTTAGTGAGTACCTGTTGAAAAGTGTTTGCTACTCGTGATGAGGCTTTTGGTGGTATGCTTGTGGTCAAATGAATTAGCAGTAGCAGGAGCAACGCCTGAGAGCCTTAAAAAGGCGAAATAAGCTAACAAAAAGGCAGGTTTGTAGACTTTGCATGCCTAATCTGATCAGATGCATGTACCAGTCTAGTGAGAGTTTCAATTGGAAAAATAAACTTTGAATCTAGGGAAATATTTAGAGTTTATGCTGACAGATTTTACAAACAAATGATTTTTTTTGCTAGGTCATACAGCCTGAAGAAATGCTTCAAAACAGAAACATAACTTGCCAATGTGTGAATTCGTTAGCCATTTTGAGCTAAAAGTTCCAGGAAAGCCAGAACAGAATCCATTTAATCCATAGGAATCCGGCACCAGGAAGTGAAAGTCATGTAGAGTTTGAATTTCTCGAGGTAGGCCTTAGCTGTCCTTGGTCCGAGGACACTGTCGATTCTGTTGTAGGCACTAGAGAGCAGAGATACTGTGGCCACCTGGAATCATAGAAGAGCATTAGGGTAACACCAGAGTTCACTAACAGGCCAGTATTTACAATATCTGAGTTCATACAGCTTAGCAAGGTCACATGAGGGGTCAAATGCACAGGACAGAGCATTAGCATCTGTGTTTAACATTCCTGGAATATGCTGGTATTGAAGCTGAATATCATTGGCTGCAGCCACTAACCACACTGACCTGGCCATTGATCTTTAATTCTACCAAACTGAAGAGCATGCACTACTGGTTGATTATCAATGTTAAACATTACACATTTTTAGACCATACTTTTGCAAAACTTCTAATAGCCAGCAACATATTACACATTTGCAACTGTATGATAGAAGCTTCCTGAGTGACCGTCATAATACAAGAAGCAGCATATACTTTGGATTCCCATATGGCACCCACCCCTGTAAGACATGACTGCAGAAACATAATTGTGCTATTGAAGTGGTCAAGAAATTGTATGACACATGTGATGTCCTTCACCATGTCCTGAGGGACATTGATCCTGCTAAGGCCTGCTAATGTAAAGAGTTGAGGAGTCTATCAACAAAAATCCTGGCAGGCAGGAGGAACACATCTGTGGAGGTAGATGAGTTTTCCAAGTAGATGAGTTTTCCGACTAGATCCCGACACATATCTAGGTTCTGGAGACACTTCTCCTGAGGGATAGTGAGAGAGCCAGTGTCCACGTTGACATATATATCCATGCAAGTGACCAATCTAGAGGGTGGACAGACCTTCTTGGGATTGATTGGCAGCCCAAGGAACTCAAGCAATGAGTAGAGAGTATGAAATTCATGCATCGCATTATGATGTGAATGGTTGAATATGATGTCGTTGACGTAGTTGCAGACGTTGATGTCAAGGGATGCCATTATATGCCTGAGGATATCAGTTGTACACTGGCACAAGGCACTGCCTGTCTTCATTCCCATGGGCACACGGACGTCCAGGAAAGACTGACCATTGCAGTGAAGCACAAGGGATGGACTCTAAGATTTCTGAATGCACGACTGATGCTGACTCCAAATCTTGTATCTTTTACACGATATGGTCCACTGTAAGGTACTTTAAAATGAAGTTGACGCCGTCATTGACAGAACAGTCCTGTGGATGGCTGAGATTAACAATTACAATTCTGGCATCATCTCTTTTTGTGTCTTGTCAACATAGGCAAGCAATGAACAGAGAATGGTATAAAAGTACAAGGGACCACAATGGCTTTGTGTTTTACTTGGTTGTTGAAGTATGCAGTGACGTCAGAAAGAAACTGTGGCAAATGGGTGGTTACACACCGGGAAACCATATTGAAGATATTCTAAAAGTTTCTGATCATGGTAGTTGCCACAAAGAACCCTCCAGTGGTCAGTGTAACGTTCTGTGGGGGACTCGTAGTCTGGCTTCTTTGTAGTTAAAAGAATTTGTAGATTTCACAAGCAAGTGAGTTTGAAAAGCCAATTGTTGCAGATCTGGAGCAACCAAGTTATTCGAGGGTTTGAATAATGGGAATTCTATACTACTAGTGGGTAAGAATCCAAACTTGTTACCACTGTTCATTAAAATATTGGGATCTGTCACCTTGCTATGAATAAAATTCCATTTAAGAGTCCTATTTTACACGTACGGAGGTGATTAATCAATTGTGTCTCATTATGTGCAATAATTCACTTTATTAAATGAAGTCTGGAAGTCAAACTCACTTGAACTGTCAAGACTACATGAATTGTCCATAATATCTGATAAAGTAACATACTGGCTTTCTTCCTGGTGCAAACAAACAGTATCAAAAGAAAATTCACAAAAACTATTTACAAGACTTAAAACAATTATCACCAAAAGCACTATCTGAATGGTACCTGTCATAGTTTGTGTTGACCATTCTGTTGGTGTTGGTTTTCCTGATTGTTGGGTGATATCAGCTGTTATGGCCCCTGGAGTCCTTTTGGCTTCCTTTTCGACATAGGCAATCCTGGACCCTATGGAAGCATAACTTACCCACCACTTGGAGGCAAAATGAACAAGCGTGTTAATGAATCTTACCTTCAATCACATGATCTGCTGAATGTTTACATGTGTTATTTATAGTCAGTACAGATGATCTCCTTTTTACTGCCTTTGTATTGCCTTTGGTTAGAATTAGGTGCTTTTGGTTGAATGACTCGAGCTGTATTGTGAATGTGAATTTTTTTCAATTTGATCCGGATCACGCCATGAGCACTTGCCCCTCTCAATATCTTGTAGCAGTATCATGTGTGCATGACGGGCAGTAGTCCAATTTGTCTCCAGGGCATTCTGGAAAAGGTGCCTGTCATAAGCTATCATGTCAGTATGGACAGTAGTGCTGGTTTCATCTTGGAGACAGTCCAGGAAGCCCATCATGAACTGTTATGGAGAAAGCTCCTTGTAGTCTGGTAACTGTCCCCCAGCACTAGGGAAACAGTGCTTGGTGGGGCCAAGATATCTCACGTTTCTCATACCAGCTCTGTGAAGACCTGATTTTGTAGATTTCGTACCTGAAGTTGTCCTTGCAACATCTCCATCTGCTTCTGGACTCTCTTCTATCATTTCTTAGGACATCCAGTGAAAGTTGGTTCTGAGAGGTATGGGAGTCTGATGAGGGAGAGCTGTGGTGATGTAGTTGCTGCCTCGACTTTGAAGGGTTGTAGTCCTCATCTGAGTAGGAGTCATCTAAAGACCTGTTGTAGTTGTCCCTAGCAGGAATCCTTAAGCAGGACCTAGACTCATGATCGCAGTCTTTCAAACATTTGGGAGATTTCTTGGGAGAAGAGTGAGTAGGGTTGGTTGCTGGCCTGGCAAATCTCATGTTAGTAATCTTATTTTCCAACTAGAGGTTCTTGTTCTCAATCTACTCCATCTTCTTAAGAATGAGGTCTCGTTTTGAGTTCATTTGTGATGTGTTAACACTTGAAGAGCTTCCTGATAGGGCTGTATCCACAGCTGGGAGATTAGCCCGTATGGCAATGTCCAGGAGAAGTTACATCCTGCACATCATCTGAATGGTTGGAAGCCGAATGTGGAGCAGGAGCTCTGACATTTAATTGTATTTTGCAATGAACACCTACAGGTCATGAATGTTTTCTTCATTATTTGGTACAATTAGCCACAGTCAGACAGGTTTGTTTTTCAGCCATAACAGTTAAAAGAGTGTAAAGTTAAAATATGTTTAGTTAAAATCCTAAAATCAGTAAAATAGATGTACTCCAAGTGTAAATATCCAAGAGAAGCTTTTGAACCATAATGATGCAAAATACCCCAATGTGGGCGAAAGAAAGAAAGCATTTTTGGCGGGAAGTATGATGGTAAAAACTCGTGAGCTGCCAGGGTTGAACAAAATGTTAAGTATTTTCACAGAAATTCGGACACATGAATGTGCTTGATAAGTTTGACACCTTGGCAAAAGATTTGACAACAATGGGGGATAATTATACCCTAGCCTTAGCTGACCCAATGTGACAAGCACACAAACAATTTTATGGATCTTTTATTATTGCGAAATAGGGCCATTTTTCAGCATATGTATATTCTTCTATATAATCAATCGTCAGATTATTTGGCAAAACTAAGGAACACATCCACAATAGTGACTATAATATATCATGTACCCGGGCATACTACAATGGGTGTTGTTTACATTGAAACATCTCATTCCTATGATAAGTGATAAACTTCTGTCTCTGCACTGTATCTAGCTTTCCCTGCTTAATCTGTCAAAACACATGGAAGTTTTGCAAATGTTCCAAATTTCTGCCTCATAGATTTGCAGGGTCTTTGGATGGCTATAAAATTAGAAAATACGGCCTGTACTGTGACTGGCGTATAAGCTTAGATCAGATCCCAGTGAACTTCCATATGCTATGATCCAGAACAGGAAGAAATAGAGGTGGAAATAAATATCTTTATGAGGAGGTTTGTGTTCTTCGAATGCTTTTCTACTTCTACATGTAACTAAATCAAAGGAGCGAGTCTGCTTTTATAAACCCAAGTTCTCTGTCATTATGCATCTGTGCACCAAAATATGTACCACTAACACTGTTACTTATACCCCACCACCATAAACTCTTATTTGTTTCATTAATTGTCTCCAACTCTATTCAGCAACTATAGATCAGCATGAGGTGTGCCAGAGGCTACACAGCAGTGTAACCTTTTTTCACTGTTAGTTGATCATTTTTGTGAACACACCCCATGCTATTTATTTGCTTTGTCTGTTACAATAATGGGCAAAAACCACACCAGAAAGGTTTATTAATGTAATTTTACGCAGTGAATCTGTTTAGAGTCAGGTGAGCTGCATCCTGGTATACAAATTTGTTTTCCATTCTGATTTGCAAGTCAATCTACAGAGGGCTAATTTAAGTTGGTTATAGAAGACAGGAAAAACAGAGAGGAAATGGTTACATCCTTTGAAACCCAGCTACAAACTCCACCACAGCAACAGCTTCACTACAGAAGAGCATCAGAATTGTGAAGGACAATGATCACGGTTTGATACAGTAAAGATGAAGAACTATTACAGCCAATATTTAACTTCACCGGAGACACAGAAAAATACAGAACAGCACAGGATTGAGAGAAAAGGTAGCAGAACAACTACAGAAGTGATGGGACACTGCAGTAACCCCACAGAACTTGATGCTGTCTATGGTGATCGGAAATTATTTTGGTTTAAATTCCTGTCTCAGTAACAATGGCAAGCAAGGAATGCAACATATGCAAACTAATGGATATTTGGCAGTACACGAAGGATTATCAGACGCCGATAAACGTTCGCAAATACTGCCTGTAGTATGACTTATTTTTTCTGTGGCTTTCCAGATTCTTATTTTAGACCCGTGCATATCCAGTTACTTAATAAAGTGACACGTTGGCTTAATTGTTAAATTAACACCTGTGTTCCACCTCTCTTATTCTGGGTTTGATTTCCTGCCCAAGTGGGATTTCCTCAGGTGGGAAAGTTGAAGGTTACTCGATGGTGCCTGAAGGTTTTCACTGCAGTATGCATGATCAAACAGTGTGAACTACTCCCCCCTTCAATCTCAACTACTGTATAAGTTGCAATTGTCTTTTGATTGTGGAATTCCAATAAACCCCTCCTCAACCTCGTCTGTCTGGAATAAATAACATATCAGAATTACATCGAAAATGTTGGACTGTGGAAGTGTGAACCCAACATTATCCAGAAAGAAGATATTTTATCGAAGCAATTAAGCAAAACCAACAAAAATTATCAAAATCGAAAATGTTAGACTGGTGAAGTGTGAACCCAAAATTAGTCAGAGGATTTAATTGAAGCAATTAGGCAAAAAATTTTTTAAAAATTATGATACCCAAACATATGTGATATTTAACCACAAATTAAAATAATGCATATGTCGTGGCAATTTATAACAAGAGTACTCGGAAAATGCAGTCTCTGCCAGAGCCCAACAACACCAATATTGCTTATAAATGCAATGATTAAACAAAAACTGTCCAAACATTCCTGGATCCACACAGTGATCCAGATCTCCACTAAACTTTAATCATTTGTTCCTTTTGCCATTGTCGACACTTCCTGAATATTTCATCAAAATCTGTCCTAAATTTTTTGAGATTTTTTGCATACAGTCGAATGTATGCTGCCAACTTCATTGGTGGAGGCATTTCTTAACGCTGGTATCGCAGGCAAGACTCACCATGTCCCAGAATTATCTTTGGTGACAGTTTGGATAGCCCAAAATAGCCCCCGTGGTATACTTAGGGCTATCCCATTGTACACAACAAAGGGTTTACACCAAGCTAGTCCAAAGCATACCAGCTGTCCAGAAATGTACCTAGTGTATAACCCCATATTTTACCCCCCCCCCCCCCCCAATTTATTTTACAGCCGTGTATATCCCAGGATAGAATCCAAGGTATACCTCGGGATAAGTTTTGCACACTCCCAGAAATACATGTACTGACTATTTGTTTAGTACAGACCACTGTAAGAAACAAATATTTATGGTTTTACCTTACCACACAGTGAGATGAGAACAAACGTATCATGCAACATTTTTCCATACCATTGTACTGAAAAATACTAATTAACTAAGATGGTGGCCAATACCGAATCCCTTTTCTGCTGAGAAAAGTGGTGTATTAAACAAGACTAAGGTAATCACAGTTTTGCTTTGATAGCAATGACACGCAAAGTAGATTTATGGAAAACAATGGGAAAACATTTAATATCCTGTCTGTGAGGCTCTTTGAAACTGCCCTTTTGACGCTGTTCCACTGAAGTGACTAATCAAAAGCCCTAGACAATCAGAAACTATGGATGCTATGGCTAACTTTGTCAACAAAGGCGGGAAAAACTAACAAACTATGTGATTTGCCATATGACCCCCCAAAAATTGGTCTTACGACCTGCTCCCAACTACAATGATTTTTAGAGATCACTCTTAACATTACGTCTCCTTTGCATAAATTGGTGGATATCTATGACTAATCTTGTTGGGGACAGAATTATTTTTCACAGAGAAGTTACAAGATTAGTTGTAGCTAACAAAATATAAGATCTGAGACATTAAAGATTAGTCAGATACATCACGAGTACTCAAGACAGAAATGCTCACTCACAAAAGTTTTTAGAAATGTTTGAAAATTGGAAACATGCTTCTGTCTGCAGCTTTGAACAAGACTGATCACTCCATCTTACATGATTGTCTGAAAGACTGGTTTGATGTTGATGGTACTGTGTTGACATGAATAGATTCTCAAACAGAAATTTAAATTGAGGACACATTTTCTGAGGCTTTCCATCTCCCTTTTGGCATCCCCCAAGGTTCAGTTCTAGGTTCTCTTCTTTTTACTCTTTACACTGCTCCCCTTGGTCAAGTCATTTCAAGTTTTAAGGCCACACACCATCTGTTACTCTAGAATTACAGAGTTGACCGAGTGTCTTGTTTCTGTTCTGGAGTGGATGAACGGTGTGAAATTCAAACTGAATCCTGACAAGACTGAATTTTATTATCATTGGTGGTAAATATACCAGAGAGTCACTTGTACCTAAATTTCCTGTTGCATCCCTTCAAAGCTCTTTAGTGCCATCAGAGGATGTAAAAAAGTAGGTAATACTTCAGACTTAGAAGACAATGATGTAAGTAAGGTCTGCCGTGCCTGCTATTATCACCTTAGGGAGTTGTGACACATTGTAAATTCCTAACTTTTTATACTGCAGTTCTTCTGGTAAACAATCTGGTCAGTAGTCGATTAGACTATTGTAATTCCCTACTGTATGGGGTCAGCAAAAGTATTGTTCCTAAACTTCAAAAAGTTTAAAATGCACTCTGTCATTTCGTTTTCAGATTGGACCAAACGAGTTATGACAAACCTCACCTAGAAAAACTGCACTGGCTTTCCATTTCATGTCATATTCTTTTCAAATACAACCTTGTTAATTTCAAAGCCATAAACCTCTCCCCATCCCCGTAATTGTCATCCATGATCAAGTCTAGTAAGAACGTCACACTTGGAAAGAGATTATCAGTGTCCTCAGTCTGTCCCAGGAAGGCCATAGGAAGACGTGGTTTTGCCACTGCTTTGCCGGTGGAATGAAACAGGCTCCCACTTAGTGTCAGATCACAACAGACCATTTCAAGCTTCAGAAGCCAACTTAAGACTTACCTGTTTAGACTAGCTTACCCACCACCATAGTCACCCTATCCTGGTGGACGCTTGCTGGGGTACAACTTTGCTATGCTTAACGACTGTCCCTTTTTTGGATTCCAGTGTATTAGAGGATGTTCATCAATTTTTCACCCTATAAATGCTTCTATAGTATTATTATTATTATTGAGACAGCATGCACACACTTAATGGCTTGTATGCAATAACTAAACAGTAGGACGCAATAGATATTATTCAATAATAAATATGAAACTCATATAATACTTCTTCCCTACTTGCACTGATGATATGATATGAGCCGATACAGTATGGTTCATCATTTTGAAGAATTCTTCAACTTTCATAGGAATTGAAAGGTATCATCAGCTTTTAGGATACACCTCCACTTAAATCACCACAATTTTTAAATTTTAGGTCAATTTTGCTGGCTTTTGAATGGGACCGAAAAACAACTTTGGCCTTTAGACCAATTTTAAAAATTTGTTCACCATTTTCTTCAGCTTGAAGAGAATTTGTATCCGAATGCATCAGATTGAATGGAATCGGTTTGGTTTGTATTGACCTTAGCAATGTGCCTTTTGAATGTTTAATTTGACATATTCTTTCATAAAGTTTGTGCTATCAGCTTGCCATTGACCTTACTTACCCATTTAAGAGTATCAGAATTAAATTAGATATGGTGACATGTCGGGTAAGTGTGAACCTGGTATAGCTAATGCATCTGTACCAGGTCTCTTTCTGGGCTCTGTGACATGTAGCATGTACGTGCAGTGCATATTTTAAAGACGAGGAAACTAAAATTATGGTTCTATATTTATAATTTAAATCAATGCACACAATGGTACTTTTATCCTTCCCTATGCCAGATTCTAGGCAAAACTGAAGTATACCAAACTTAAGTGCCTACTTTTGTAAGAATGAATATATCAGTTTTGTTAAAATCAAAAGGGTCCCAAACTAAAAAGTATATGATTTATTCAAACTTAAAAGTGTATACCCATCTAAAGTGGAGCTTTTGGTTACAATAAATATGATAGACTTATTTATCATCCAGTATTTATAATTATGGACAGGGCGGTAAAAACTCTACCTTACTCTCCATTGGCATATTTTCCTTTACACTATACATGTATATGGCTTGAAATATATAAAAGTATAATATCCAGGGTAGTTTAACAATTATTCTTTACAGGTGTACACATGTACACCCATGTATGCCTTAAAATTATGTACATGTTTCTAATGAAACCAATTAAAAACGAGAGGATCCGCCATTGAAAGAATTTCATGTCTTATAATATATCACTCTTCTGTCTTGATATCTTTTTGTCTGAACAATTTTCGTCCAATCACTGAAAAGTATTTAGTTCTTTATACCCTATTGATGTTTTTGGGTCCAATTTTCGCTTAATGCAGTGTGCTTGATATACACCAAGACAGAGTTTAATACATGTATTCTGTATACTTCTAACCATTCTGTTTTGCATGTTCTTGAATATATAATAAAGATCTTGTTGACTGTTTTCCTACTATATATAAAAAAGAACCAATTCAGTCAAAGGAAATTTTGGCAAAGACCATCTTATTTCACGAGGAAATCAAAACAACCCTCTTTATAAGGAATTGAGTGGGGAGGGGTTTACCGAACCAAAACATGATCATCATATGTTCAATTCATACACAAAGAAACTTTCTGAGTAGAGCACCTATAAATGTGTTTATGAGCTTGGTTATGTGACCCAAATACGTGTAAACTGGACAGATGATTAAATATATTATGTCTGTTAATTTGTTGCGATGGGATTGTTGTTTGTATTTTAAGCTTGTGGAATAAAGTTGCATATTTACAATTAATTGACAATTGTACTGCTAAAATGGATCTCAATAAAAACGACTTGCTGCTTTTATTTTTGGAAGCAGTTGAAATTTGCAACAAAAGCATGTCACAGTTCATGTGTGTGATCTATGTATTCTCTGAAGTGCAGTAATTAAGACAGATATTGCGTTGTATACAATTTGTATACATAACCAACTTAATGGAAGACTTGAAAAATTGACGACCTATATACCTATTACATGTGTTTCAACAAAGCGTATACAGTATATGCTGTCAAAGGCTTTATAGATTTCTGAATTTTGTCTCTAAAAATCGTTTCGCCAGAACGTCTATGATACAGTTAAATAACAATGATCAGAGTTCTGTGGATACTGATTACCCAGGCAACAGTGGTTGCTATGGAGACACCTACTTGCTACATTCCACCAGGACATACAGACGGAGAATTAGTGTCAACAAACAAGGATGATTATAGAGAGCCCAAATCAGGGTAAGGTCGAGTCATGTTTACGTTAAAAAAATAAACCTGTAGCTTCCTATGATACTGCTTGCCTTGCAGTCATTGCAGCTTATTTTAATCTACTGCTTTGCAGGTGCTATATTTTTCCCATAAGGGGGAACTGAGGGCGCTGAACTAACAACATAAAAGGCAAAACTCATAGTTGAGGGACATACTGGGACAATAATACTACTTCTCATAAGTTTATGTGTAGTTCTGCCTTTGAGCCTATCAATCATGGAGATTAAGTGCTAAGTCCATATTCAATTAGAATAATCTTGGGTTGTGGGTGTGAACAGTGAAAAATAATGTATGTGGAAACTTTATTGATAGAGGTGAGTCTTAATATGGTCATGACAGGAATTAAGATTATATTTTATTACCTGTCACTGGGGTACAAAGTATGGCACACACAGGGTTGCCATATTTACCTCTGGCAAAGAGGTATTATTGTCAGGACCATATATATGTCTGTTTGTTTGTTTGTTAGTAGGATTATGCAAATACTACTGGTTGGAACTTGATGAAAAAATAATCCGTAGACCGGTCTTGGTCCAACTAAATCCCATTAAATATTGGAAGTGATCTAGTAGTTACAGCGAAGAATCTTAATTATGTAGTACTATGTAAAGATGGGACATATTGACATGTTTTGTTAGTTTGAATAATTTCTAATTAGAAATGAGGTGTGTGTGAGATCTTTTGTTCAGATAAATGATAATTATGTGCATCATGATACACTAAACTGTAAAGTAACAGTAGTGGGGGGGGGGGGGGGGGGGGTGACACTTATATTTGCTAGAAGGCACTTGAGGAGTGTATACATCCACCAAGATGTGTTTCTGAAAATTCTGGGGTCGATATCACAAAAGGACTTAGCCCAGACATAGACTTAAAGTTATGACTTTTGTCTTAAAATGAGGCTAATTAGTTTATGGTCTTAGAGGATTTCACAAAGCTGCTACGTCTAGGCTTTGGCTAAGTCTACCCAAGAGTGGGCTTAACTTTTGTAAACAGAGACTTAAATATGGCCATCATATATTTTTCTCACTTCAAAATTTGAAATGCTTGAAAATAAAGAATAAATATATAGAACACCTCCCTAAATTAGTCTTTGGACATATCTATGTGATTACGAGGCTTCCCATTGAAAAAACGCATTTTTTCAAAGATAAAATGAGTTAAACAAAGGACATATGTTACCAATAAAATATTTTGACTAGAAATAAAGGGTTACATGACATAGAAAACCACTGTCACAGTGGTTATATGATAGGCTTGGACTTAGCTAACTCACCCTTTGTGAAATCCATTTAAGTCCAGGACTTAGCAAAGACAAAAGGCTCAGTTTTAAGTCCCTGACTTAGCCTAAGTCCAGGCTAAGTGTGAGACCCTTTGTGATATCGGCCCCTGGATTCTTTGTTTTTTTCTGTGCAGAATATGATTGGGGTCATTCTCCAAATGCAATCACTTCTTCCTTCGGTCAGGCCCTACCCACATAAATTTCACAAAAATCTGTTCATTGCTTTTAGAGTTATCACAAGTAAAGACAAACAAACAGACAGACAAACTAATATACAAAAAACATAACCTCCTGGTGTAGGTAATACATCCATGGATGGTTTTGCAACTATTTTGTGAAAGTCTGGTACAAAGATTACTTTTTTTCAAGTAGGTTGTTCCCTCTCTCTAGTTTCACATGGTGCTTTGAGTATCTTGCCAATAGTGGGGGTGACATCTCTATTATTATCTCTACATTATATCTACATTACTCTGTGACTTAAGTGTGATATTGTAGGGAGCCAATAAATGTTTTAATGTTGTCTCTGGTTCTAATACATTGTATTTGTGGCAACATTAAGTGAGCCGTCAGCATGAGTTAGGTCACAACACATTATAGAGTGTGACTTTTAAGCTAGTTATTAATAAGGACAGCTGTTGATCACTTTAAACAATGCTTTATTGTTAGTAGTTTTATGATATATAAGACAGATAGCAGGAAAAAAATATAGTGCACCAGGTCCTATGTATAACAGTATTCTCATTCCCGAAATACTTTTAATGCTCTCCCATCTGCTGCATTGGATGGAAATTTTTTCTTGGTGAGTTTAAGGCAGGCATCAGACCACTCGGTTTTACACTTATATTTGAACCCAGTTGGTCTAGTTTATGTAACTTTACTGGGCTGTGGCCAGAATTCGAACCAAAGGCCTCTGAGTGTTTAAGAGGGAGTCTGTTGTAACTACACCACCTTATGCCCAACCAAATACAAAGATAAACAAATGATGACAAGAACATCACTTATTACCTCTGCCAAAGTGGTCTTTATTTCATCACTGTTTCTCTGTTTGTGTTTTTAAAGCCAGATACACAAATACTACTGACTGGATCTCCATCTAAGAATCAGAAGACATGTCTTGTCCAACTTAGATCCCATAAAATTTTGAAAGTGATCTTGATCCCTGTCTGGACACAAATGAAAATGATCTGGATTTTCCCATTGGCTTATTATTACATACCTTGGCAGAGATATGTGCTCTCCAAGTGCTTTTGTTTTATGTCTATCAATCAGCTAATTTCTGGAGAGAACTTCAAATCTGGATTTTGACCGACCTTAAATTGGACTTTGTTTTACTGTTTGTGAAATTATGTTTGGAAGCTTTATTAGGAACATAATGTACAAACAGCAAATTGTTTATGAAAAAGCTTATTCTTTCTGGATTTGTGTTGGCACTTGGCAGTGAAGAACATATAAACAATAAATTTCGGGAAAATTTTGACTGAATCACAAGGAGGCGTGGTAATTGGCAGGATATGTTTCTTGGCTAGCAAAATAACTCTAAAAAGTTGTGGGTGGATTTCAATGAAATTTTCATGAAAAATGCCAACAATAGCACCAAAAACAGGTTATATGGATCCATGAAGTTTATAAAGGATTTTTTATCAATGCACTCATATGTCATATTGGAGATGTTGGCCTTGGAGTAGATGTGTACTGTCTAAGTGTCAATGCACTCATAAGTCACATTGGAGATGTTGGCCTTGCAGTAGGTGTGTACTGTCTAAGTGTCAATGCACTCATAAGTCATATTGGAGATGTTGGCCTTGGAGTAGGTGTGTACTGTCTAAGTGTCAATGCACTCATAAGTCACATTGGAGATGTTGGCCTTGGAGTAGGTGTGTACTGTCTAAGTGTCAATGCACTCACAAGTCATATTGGAGATGTTGGCCTTGGAGTAGGTGTGTACTGTCTAAGTGCATTTCTGGTTAAGATTGTTTTACACTGTATTATAATATATTTAATGTGACAAAAACACAAATCTGAAAGAAGTTTAGAGTCGGATGCAACAAAAAAAATACAAAGTATTTTTGTTTACTAAATGCACAGTAAATACTAGTTCAAAGAGGCTACAGCATATTTGTTGTCATTTTTCACAAGGGGCATAAAAATAACAATGAGACATGAAGCATATTTTACTAAGAGCTTACTACAGAGTAGCTTTAGAATTGTTACTACACTATTATCAGAGGCCACAGTAGCGTAGTGGTTAAAAACACTTGCCTCCTACATCTGAGATCAGAGTTCGAATTCTGGCCTGAATTCTTATGGGAAAGCTTTTAGTTGGTGGTTCACAGTACAGAACTTCGACCAGCTGTACATGTATCTACTGGTTTCTTTCACTATTCCAACTACCCGTCACAAAAACCTGAAACAAAGGTGCTAGGCATGACATAAAGCACTAAATATCTAAATAAATTGATAATGGAAGCTATAACTGAGAGATAGACAATGCTATATTGTTCTTAGCATTGCTAGATATTTCCTGCAGGCAAAAATTCCTGTAGTTTCTTTTATAAAGTCAATCCTCTTTTTCTGATGATTTAACCTGACAGTTGCCTATTGCCTGTTATTATCTTGGACTAAGATGGATAAGCAAAGTGCATGAAAAATGATGAAAATCTCCATTTTTGCATTGTTGTATATTGTTATTGTTACATTCTCATATTACCTTCTTATACAGGACGTCATGACTCCCAGGTATCCTGTCTGAGGCAACAAAATATCTGTGATTTAGACAACTCTTTGCAATTGCTCTATCAATCCCATAGTCAGATAATATTCTTCAAAACATGTTATCTCTCATTAACTCGCAAACTTTCATGTTACTCATACTTTCTGTTTTCAATTTGTCAAATAGACGGAGCCTGAGCTCTCACTAATACCCCAGTCACACTACACCTGGAACGTTCAACGGTAGTCCCTGTCCTTCAGTTGATTGCTTGTAGTCCATTTGCAAACTTGCAAGTCAGTGGCCTACAATCCCAATCCTTGAGTGTCCCACGGAAGTTTTAAAATGCGCCCCGGACCGCTTCACCATTAGCAGGCGCAGATGAATGCGAGCATGGGCAGAGGAATTTTTGTCATGGTAACTGAAGGTGTGGTCTATGGTGTATATAAGGTTGTGACTTGGTCATCTTTTGGTGTAACACGGCGACGTAAGGTGAATGGAAATACATGGACATTTCACCACTGTGTTACAAGCTCGCATACAAACCTCACGTGGTAGTTGACGGACAGGGGCATTTCACCCAACGCCAATAACTGCAAATTATACTGCCTGTAGTGTGATGGAAACACCAAATTTTGGAAGGTATGAAGCTTACTTGTAGGCAGTTCCGCTGACTAGTAACACCTTTCAGTGTTGGACGTACTGTCTTTAGTGTGACTGGGGTATTAGGCATTAAATAACACAGACAGAAACAAGACTACTGCCACAGTAGTTATCTCCCACCTTAGGATCAGTAAGGCCTTTGTGGTAAGATAACCCCACTTGACACTGAAGAAGGGGTCAAAGGTCAAAGTCAGTAATTGGATAAGATTCCCAGACTTCCTATAAGTTGTTTTCACATTCCAAACCCATAGTAGCAAGGATAAGGGAGGTATAAGGCCTTTCTAATATGATAACCTCATTGAACATAACATGTGATATGGCGGCCAGTCGCCGGCCACTTTGTATTGCAAACTAGGCCAAAATTACTATCAGGCTAGTTTTCCTAGCCATATATATCTTTTGTGCAAATTTGATTATGGTAACTGCAATATTTCAAGATTTAGAGCATCTTTATGATTTTGAAATAATTGGATATGGCTGCCACTGTGTTTTTTAAAGCGAGGCAAAAAATTTGCACAGACATGTTTTTGTAGCCATAAACATTCCTTTCAAATTTGGTGACGGTATCCTTATAAATGAATGAGATATTAAGGTTTATGTAAAAATGTGACAAACGGATGCACATACAGAAGGCGTTTCATAATCTACCGACCACAGCCTTCGGCCACTGGTGGGAGATAAAAAGTCATCCCACATTGTAGCTTCAGAAGTGTTAGTGCAGTAGTCTAAGCCTTTATTCAAAATTAGGCAATGCATTCTTATTAGTCATGGCATCAGCAGATTTTTCCTGTATCAAAAAATGCCTGGTTTGTTTTACTATGTCAGTTGGATTTCTGGTTAATGTTACTCCAAAAGTAATGGACGTATCCTCATGAAATTGTTGGTGTAATTGAAGAAGTCATAACATTTTGGGTAAGATACAGATCATAGTCTGGATACAAAAAAAATCAGAATTTTCAGTAACACTCCTGCTGGAGGTCTGTGCTTTATTAGTGCTTTCTGGTTTTGTACTAAGAAACAGTGCGTGAAAAATTACAGAAAATCCTTATTTTTGTCTTGTTGTATATTATTATTAATACATTCTTGATTTGGTGTCTGATAAAGGGCTCCATCATTCACACATACCCTTCAGTCAGGAGCAAACAATATATCGGTAATATAACTTGTTGTAAAGGCCTGGTCACACAGTTCCGTGATGTCATAACAAATCAGATTTCGACTTCAGTCCTTGACCTTGTCCTTGTGACTCGGAAGAGACAGCTCATATCTTGGTAGTGCATATTTAAAAATGAACCACCCTCCCATATAGCCATTTGTCCCCCCCCCCCCCCCAGTATGTGCTGGAAATGCTATCCAATTTTTGGTAAACACATCTTACCGAAATACCAATCCTGACTTATATACATTTATGAAACCTAATGGATACCACTAAAATAGGAAATGCGTTGAGCCACATATAAGCCCAGACAAGTTAAATGTATTACGTATGTGGCTTGCGTGTGAAATAGGTATAACCTATTTATTCCATTGTCTTAAAATATATTCTTTTCAAGAAAATGCAATCTTTGAATAACTCATACAGACTAAGTGTTCTTCTATCTTTCTGTTTTAAGTTAGTTGTCAGTTTTGCTAAAAAGATCGAGAGTTCTTTTATTTGGCAACAGTTGTCTTGTTAGCAATACCATTTGATATAATTACCTCCACCAATGAAGTATTACTTTCATGACTGTTTGTCTCTTTGTTAGCATTATTACACAAATACTATGGCTTGGATCTTCCTGAAACACCAATGGTCTCACCACAAAACCCTTATCATGTTTGACTACTTTTGCTTTATGCATTATGTTTTGGTTTTTATTTATTTATTATTTTTATTTGGGGTTTTACGTCGCTTTCAACACTGTACAGGTCATATCACAGGTAGTTGGGAGGGCAGAGGAAACCAGTACATACAGTTGGTTAAGGTTCTGCACTGTAAACTGCCAACCAATGGCAAGCAACTATACCAGCTTTCCCACTTGAGGTCGGGTCGGGAACCGAACCCCGATCTCAGAGGTGGGAGGCAAAAGTGTTACCACTCTGCCACCGTGGCCCCTGTATTATGTTTTGGATAGTGTGCCTTAGAAGCCGCTATTTCAAAGATTAAGCACATGGATACTTGATACCTGAAAAAATCAGAAGATGGGCCTTGGTCCAACGTAGATCCTATTAAATTTTGAAACTGATCTCAATCACAATCTGGACACCAAAAAATAATTTAGATTTTCCCATTCACGTATTATTATGTGCCTTGTTTTTAATAATAACTGTCTTGACACGTTGATGGAAGCACAATGTCTTTTGTTGATGCACTCATGATCAAGCAAGGAACCATTATCTCTTGTGGATACTGTAAATTGTCCCATTGACTTATTAGTCAGGGATATGTTGAATTTATGACTGTTTGTCTGTTTGCTGTTTCTCTGTTTTTTGTTTGCTTGTTTATTTATTAGCTGGGTTATGTAAATACTACTGTTATTGCTCCATGACTTTCATTGTACTTCATCATGTCCCGTCCAGGGATACACTTTATCAAATTGCCACAATTTCTAGTTATTACATGCCTTGGTGGAGGTTTGCGCTCCCCGAGTGTTATTGTTAGGGTTTATAAATCCAACCTCCACATAGGATTTATAGTGGACTTTGGAAATGACAATAAGTTATATTTCTCTATTGTCATAAAACACTTTCCATCCAATTTCGGTTATCATTCCTAGAAGGATATCTCAATCATACCCTATGTATGATGGTTGTCAAAATACTCTTTTGTAGTTACAAGTGAGGAGCTCTCTGGTGTGACAATAAAAAGCATAAAAAGCAAATTGGTGTTAGCAAGTAGATATGGATTCTGACCATTTTAAATTAAGCATGTAATCGCATCAGAGTGTTACATTTTTTGCTGATAGCGAGTTGATCTCAGATATCAAAGCTACTGATTCATCCCTCATTCTAATGATTCCAACAAACATCCCCAATATTTATCAGAATTATGAAAAAAAAATCAGCTGACGAATGTAGGGGGTTCAGTCTATTACAAAAATAAAAGTCCAACAAAGTTCTGTGTTATATATTGTTAAGCATTTATGTCTGACACAATTTCATTTCTAAAAACCTGTGGAATTGGGAAACATATGCTATATATATATATACATTTTTCTAATGAAAAGTGTACAACAGTATTATTTATGAAGTTTGTAAAATAGACAGACATAATTTGAACATTAAATAAGCTTGTAATTATCACAGCAAGATTCCTTGCATACTGGTATGCAGGTCAAGGTTATCTGTAACATTTTTAACTGAACAAATACTTCGAAGTGGGTGTAAGTTACAACATGTAAGCCAGTGTGCTTAGTGATTAGGCCACAGATTCACTTACATTTTTATCCTTATTTTCATGATCATTTGTTTGTTTGTTGGCAGGGTTACACAAATGGAATTTGCTTCAACTTAGATCCCATTAAATTTTGTGGATGATCTGGATCACCATCTAGATAAAAAACCAAAATAAAATACAAATTTTTAACTACTTACTTTAACTACTTACTTTAAATTAAAATACAAATTTTTAACTACTTACTTTTTAACTAACTATTACATGCCTTGGCAGAGGTAAGCTCTCTCTGAGTGCTCTTGTTTCAATAATGTTTTAGACAACATAACAATTTTCTGAGAAAAAAATCTGAGGATAAGGAAAAATTATTAGAATTTTAAAATGCCTGGGAAGTGTTACTGTTTTCACCCATGTGGGTGGGCAGTCAGGCAATGGGAAAAACCTTGCCAGGGCTGTATCTCAAAAACCGTGAAGTATAAAATGTTGATACTTAGTAGGGACATTGGTTGGGGGGTGACCTTTGACCTTACTGTAAAGACCTTGAGTTTGAAAGTTTTATTCAGGCTATACTTAAGATATAAGATGTTGATACTTGGCAGGGACATTGGTTGGCTTTAGGTGTGCAGCATCATAATGTGACCTTAATTTGACCTTTAACCTTGCTCCAGTGGCCTTGACCCTTTAAAATCTTGTCTGAGCTATATCACAGAGACTGTAAGGTGCAGGAAGTTGATACTTGATGGGGACATTGGTTAGAGGGTGTAGGTGTGCAACGTCAGGGTGTGACCTTGATTTGACCTTTCACCTTGCCATAGTGACCTTGACAAACTTGTAATTTTTGTGACTACATTGGCAGTCTACCTCCAATCATCAAATCAGGATTCAAACCCAAAATCAGTCATAAAGCAAATTGTAACCCTGAAGAATAGAAACATAGCAGTCCCAACTAATCACTACAACATCAAGCATCAAACATCAAGATACTTCTGAAAGGTAAAACCAGATTTGTAGAAGATTTGAACCCAGCTTGGACCATAAGGACCAGTTGACCAAACTCACTGGACCATATGTACCCAGATGGAAATGATCGAAAGAGAGAAGTTTGATGTTTGTATTTATTTTGTGTCTATATAATTTACAAGATTCCGTGAAGACTAAGGCTGCTAAAGTTGTAGATATTTGAAAAGTTGATATATAACACTGTAAATGAGTTTGAGCCATTTATTTATACCATTAAACAACTTTAGTGATTTAAGTATTATTTGTAAAATAATATAAAATATAACACAAGAACCTAGTGGCATGAAATAAGTGATAGGTAAAGTATGAAAAAGTGTTCCTTACTGGCCCTTCGGGGTCTCGTAAAGTATGCATTATTTTCCCAGTGAGGCACACTTTTGAATACTTTACCGAACTTAAAGCTCACACACTTTTGGGGACATCCCCTTGTAATCCTACGCTTTCATGGAATTGTTTCAAAAATTCTTGACAAAATAATTAACCTAAACCTCAATGTATTTGATTGGTGGTTATTTATTTATATATTGACTTTTATATATTGGCCTATTATTTCATATTTATTTTTTTTTCAATTTATATCATTTATATCATGGTTCTAGCAAAAACCATTTGACTGTTTCAGGTGTCTACAAATTGGAACAAAAAAGTCTGCATTATCTAAAAATAATGCATTTTTAACAATAGAATCACATCACAAGTGACCTTTAGATGTGGCTGACCCCCTCAAGCTCTGAGACCACTAACCTCCCTTGATGCAAAATTGGCATAAATTTTGATTATTTTGGTTTACTTTTATAAATTGTCCCTTCCCCTCCCCAAAAAGGGTCCCTGCTGGTCCTTCACACATTTTCTTCTTTCCACTAGACCTTCACCTCACATTTCACTATACCACACAAATAGTGACAAATTCATTAATGTGCTCAGCTGAATGTCACCCATTCATTGTGTATGCATATAATTACAATCACTCACAGCGTCTTGAATTCTCTTACCTTGTCATGACCCAGTAAACTCTTCAACTCTTACCTTTTGATAGATTTTTAGGGGGAAAACAGGCTGACACCAGTATCAAAACATTTCACTGATGTGGGACATTTTGTTAAAGATTTGCCCTTCTCAGTATTGGAATGGTGTTCTCTAAATTTCAAAACACCTACACCGGAGCACAGAAAAAGTTGAGAGAGGTGGTGGATGTTGAATACTGGAGATATCCATCTGATCAGGTCATGCAGTTAATCAGTTTATTTAACTGCTTCTCATTTCTAGTAATCTCTCACACTCAAAATACTATGTTTTCTTGCACTTTTATTAGATTTGATTCAAAGTAACCAGTCTTTTTGATACATTAATCATGCATGTACATAACAGTACTCAGTATATAAAGGGGCTATGGTGGCACACTGGTAACAAACTCACCTCCCACCTCTGAGATTGGAGTTCGAATCCCGGCCTGACCTCATGTGGGAAAGCCGCCACTGGTCGGCCATTTATAGTACAGAACCTTGACCAACTATATGTACTGGTTTCCTCTGCCTTTCCAACAATCCATCACAATATAACCAACAAGGGCATGACTTATCACATAAATAAAATAAAATAAATAAATGGTATATAAAATTCAAATACTTAGTGTAGAATTAGAAAAGAACTTGTAAAAAGTGTATGGTTCTTTTACCTTGTTTAGTTTTTTATTGGAATAAATAAATAGTTAAATGTCGACTAGCTTTAAATATTCAAACATAAAATCAATAAACAGTATATAAAATTTTAATACTTAATGTAGCTTCAGAAAAAGAACTTGTAAAAAGTGTATGGTTCTCTTACATTGTTCATTTTTTTTATTGGGATAAATAAACAGTTAAATATTGGCTAGCTTATAGTATTCAAACATGTTTTGAATTAAAAATGCAGAATTGTTTAGAGTGAACTTAAGGGTCACTGAACTTCTGCTACTGTAAATATATGAATTTTTATCTCAAAGAAAATGTCACATGATTGGAAATTTTAAGAAAGTCACTTGAAGTAATGTTTATTATAAATGTAAAATGAACGTAGATTTACAGTTTCACAAAGAATGAATTTTCACAATCCAACCTCATCAAGTTAAAATAGTTAAGATTATTAGCCAGTGGAAAATTTGTGCTTGAACAGTATTCCAAGTTATTTACCTTTAGATTGAGGTGAGTGATCAATGAGGTCCAAACCAGTATGCCCATATTTGGGATAAGAATGTATGGTCATTATTAGTGTGTGGTCAACATGCACAAATGTAGCCAATCACTTGGACATTAAAGGTAAACTATTCATTATGTTCAGAAAACCAGACACTCAGTGTCCTATACCTGTAGGAATTTATGTGTTGTTTTCCACTGTGTTTAAAAGCCCAAAATATTTAGTCACAGAAGTTCAAATACATTTGTAATGTAAGAGTGAGTGACCAGGGATGACAAAGAGGTCAATTTTGTTTGCTTCAAATGTGCATTACTTCTTGTTAATATACCATGTTACTTTTGAAAGTATGCTATTTTAATGTATTTGTAAACAGAAAACTAAGTCAACAAACTTGACTGCATATCCAATGCCCAATCAAGGTAATTTACCCAATGTACCCAAGAGATCTAATTCCAATCAGCAGGTCTTTCTGTCACAACACCTTCATCTCTAGAGGTCTTTAATTCTGTGAGAGTAAAATTGCCCTCCTAGAAAAGTACTGTCCCAGAAAAAAACCCAGGAAAAATGCTTCCTGGAAAAAAATGCTTTCTGGAAAGAATGCCTCTTGGGGAAATGCCTCCTAGAAAGAAGATCTCCTGCATATTTTGTAATCCAGTAAAAAATGCCTCTTAAGAGAAAATAAATCCGCAGTATTAAGAAGACAAAATTTACTTTTACCATGAATGGTGTACCATATAAGAACCGTATAACACAGTGTAGTAATGTAAATAAAAATGCATCTTTGGAATTTAAATCAAAACATCAACATAATTTAAATGAAAACCTCATCCTGGGTATATTTGAAAGAGTAGCTGTTCGTGCAATCATATTACTATTTCCATAAACCTGCAATAAACTTCTTTCAAATGACATAATCAGGATAGTAAATTCTTAACAATACACACTGTCAGCAACTAAAACCACTCCTTTTTCATTACTAATCAAAACGCACAGTTCTAATGTAGAACTGGTCATGAGTTGAAAGGGTAGCTGTTCTTGCAATTAAATACAGGCAGGCATTATTTACAGGACACAATATTTGCAGGAGACATTTGTACTAGGAGGTATTTTTTCTGTGCACCCAGAAAACTGCTCTCCTAGAAAACCGCCCTTCTTTATTTGTTGGGGGTGACAAACTGTTTTCTTTCCCTTGCAAGTTATATATTATATATTTGGAAAACATTGAAACATGTAAATATAAAAGAACAAAATTAACTCTTCTGCCACATCATGCTTTAAGCTACTATTACATCCCGCTGTGCAGGTAAAAACACTTACAGGACCTACTCTTTTTTTTTGTAAAAAATATGGCCATGGGGAGTTTGTTAGGAAGCAGGTCTTTGCAAGTGTGGCTTACTTGTAAAGCAAGGGAGTCTTATGGCCTTGCTGCATGTCAGTTGTGTCTACAACCATGCAATAGATAATTCACTTACCAGTTTCTTCTCTATGGTCATGTCATGCTGTTTCCATGATAAAAATAGTTACAGAACCCCTTGCCCTCCACTTGCTTGTCACTTGTGTGTCACTTGCAAGTTTAATCATATTTCCCTATAACCAGCATGTAAGGACACATACAGTGGGATGTAAGAGAGGCTTAATTATCAAAGTTACAGTTGTTATAAACAGTAAACATTATCCTCGTAATGGTAGCTTTGGGTCATTGTTCTTATCTCATATTAGAGTGAAGTATTAAGAATCCACTTACTTCAGAAGTTCATAATGGAGGAAAAAACAAATTCTGTCACATAATATAATTATAAACATACATTTGACTTTTAGATTTCTTGTGTACATGTATCTATGAAAGTGAAGGTTATTCAAGTACATATAAACTGAGCGAAGGAGGGCAGTTTTCCTTCCACACAAAAATAAAGGAGGGCACTTTTCTAGGATGTGCTTTTCCGGGAGGGCATTTTTCCTGAATTCCTGTAACTCTGTGAGACTAAAACAAACTCATACTTCATTATCAGATGCTGTCACTATTGCATGGCTAAATTATAAAATAAATTACCTACAAAGTTCAGAGACTCCCTTGATAATTTCCAAAAAAAGACTTTCTTTACGTGAAAATCTTGTGACTAAAATATCCATTGACACAAACAATAGTCAAAAATATAATTTAAATAAAAAGGCTTAATAACAAATCTTTTATTGTGTATTTAATGAGCAATAGTGTAATTTTAGCATGAAATTACCACCTAAAATGGCATGAAACTAAGAATGTACACTTTAAAATTCAATAAGACATGTACATGTATATTGAATTTTATTTTTGTATTCTATTCATATAGTATCACCTCTAACTTGTATGTTACGTTCCTGTTCCTCTGTTTACAAAGATTCTTAAACTCACACTTAAACTCAGACACTTAATCTCAGTTTTTAGTTTACCTGGGATTATGTTGAAATTCTTATTTACAAAAGTACGATCATTTGATCATAAACCCCTGAACAACTGTAGGCAATAACTGTATAATTTTTATATAAGTGTTAATAACATGAGGAAATTCTGATCGCTTCAAATGTGCATTACTTCTGTGAACACATGTATAACTGTTATTGTGCTTCTATATTTCATTACATTTAATTATTTGGCACTCACTCCTTTGAATTTAGTTCAGCACGTGGCAATATGTGGAATAGACTGATACTCTGTCCTGATGTGATCTTTAAGCTATTTAAAGTTACGTTAAAATACCTACTTAGTCACCTTACAAGTGACTGGGTATATACGATTGTTTTAACAGTTCGGTCGTCAGGCTGTCATCCCCAAAAGTGGCAATGCTGAGGACCTGTCCCAATATGACCCTGGCCATATGACCCTGGAACAGGAGGTAAAATCCCAACTTTGACCTTTGGTCAGTATTCAACATCCGATTAATTGTGAAATGTGTGTGTTAGATGTTTTATTATATCGTTTTTAGACTAGTGTATATTAGTCAGAAGTAAACTGCCCTGAAAAAGTGAATTAGATATATTTGATATTTGTATTCTTAAATGTTTTACGCCTTCATAGATTTCACGTTTTGATAAACAAGGTTATTCAGTTTTATGATTCAGTTTCAAGTCATAAGAAAACAGTCTACATGGGTAAAACTTTTTTCAAAATAAGCTATAAGTTATAAATAAAGTTGTACAATGTAAGTTATAGTGAATAGCATGCAAAAGGTGATTTTTTTCCCAAAATCAAAGTTGTTTTTAAGTCTTTAAATATCTGATGAAAGAAGAACGACCTTCAACTTTCATTTTATTTGATGGGAGTTCTATAGGCCAAAGTTGCTAATTCTTCTTGTGGTTTACAAATTGTCGTTGGTATAGATTCGTTATATGATTTACAGTGTTGACGAAAAAAACACCCTTTATCATTTAAAGAAATGAAGGTATTCTTTACTAATGAAAGGTTTTTATGTAGAACTGAGACAGAATAAGCCCTTATTATATTTTTTAAATGCAAAAATTATTTTCTTTTTCTATCTTGTCTCTTAATGTGTATCATTATGTAGTTTTTTATTGTATACTTTTCTTGTACATGTAAGGGTGAAAGTATTATATTTTTGGTTTCGTAATATAAATAACCACAATACTAATGCTCTAATTTGAATTTTAATTACAAATCTGTCACACTGCAAATTTTCAAATGTTGTTCACGTTCAAAGGGCCTAGAATATTTTGAATACAATATTTTCTGATTATTGGACCCAAAACCACTTCTACTTATAGTTAAGTTGAACTTACTTAGATTCCACAGATTACACAGAATCTACAGGTTTTTTGTGTGTGTACAGTAAGGCACCTAGTATAGGAAAAGCTATAATGTTTTGCTGGCATTTATCACTTTGTCCAAACGTGATAAGATATATTAAATCAACAAAACTATGGAGTACTAGTAGAGCACAAACCTCCCCCGGATGGGTGAGGGGGGAAACTTTTCCAAATATAGTTCCCATTGAACAATGAGCCAACATTAAAAAATCGACAAAAGTCGGGGCCAAAGTCGCTAATATGGAATCACAACTTTAGAATTACATCAGAGTTGGAAAAGTGAAAAGAGAGCATATTGAGTCTTGATGAGTCATAAAAAAGGGGGGCATTGTACTGGGAAAAATTAAATCTTGTGGTTGTAAATATATAATGCAAACATTATATTAGTCTATTGCATTTGTTATGATAAAGATGTTTCAAGTGTTGTTTCACCATCTATCTAAAATAAGTACTGCAGTTAGATTTTAAGTTTAATGAGTGAACATTTGTCAAAGGCTGTGGTACCTGGGACTTTCTGGGTCCAAAAAGGGTGTCTTTTGATGAAGCTTTGGCAGGTTTCCACCTCTGTCTCCACTAATTACAGTAATATATATAAATCTTGTGTCAAAAAAATATAATTACAGTTTTTTAAAATATCCATTAGAAAATAGTTTGAAGTTAAAATAACAAGGTAAGTTATTAGATTTAAATTAGTAGTTGATATGAGTGACTATTTTAGAGTGTTGAAGCTCTAAGGTAAGGTCACCTCTGGTAACTTCTGATACATACTGTTGGGAAACTGCTTACTGGGTGTGAACGCATGATGTATATACCCGTAAAAATTTACATCCAAATCATTCTGTGTGTCTTAAAGATGTACACACTTTACAGGTAATTAAAATTTAACAAATAGTAATCTGTTGTTGTTGTGTCAAATGATATTCGAATGACTCTGAAATATCTGGTAAAGGGGCCAATTGGTGGCAGAGTGGTAACACGGCCTCAAGTGGGAAATCTGGTAGTTGCTTGCCGTTGGTCGGCAGTTTACAGTACAGAACCTTGACCAATTGTATGTTCTGGTTTCCTCTGCCCTTCCAACTACCCGCCGTCATATGACCTGTACAGTGTTGAAAGCGATGTAAAACCCCAGATAAATAAATAAATATCTGGTAAAAGTGCTTTTCAGAGTCAATGTGATTGAATGCAATTTATAAACACAACTTTCTTTTGTATTTTAATGAAATTAGAGTAAGAAATCTAAAATTCGCCAGGAATCTAAAATTCGCCACCTCTAAAACCTTAGTTAATTTTATGAAGAAAATGATGTTTTTATCTAAAAATTGGTATTTTTCAGTTCAAAAAGCCTTAATTTACTATACAGTCAACAAATCTCACCACAATTCATTTATTTTATTAGTATTTTCGCATGTGGCGAATTTCAGATATGTGGCGAATTTTAGATTTCTTACTCTATATTAGGAAAACTAAAAAAGCACTCATAGAACACAGATCTCTGCCAAGACAGTGGAGTATCTGCATGATGTAGTTTTAACCAAATAATATTTATTTATATTATTTTAACCCTCATAATCAGATATAGCCTGACCCATGATGAAAATCATTGGAAATGGGACTGTTTAAACTTTGGGTTTTTTTTTATATCTGTCCAGAATATGATCTGGTTCTTTTCCCCAAATTTAATCACTTCCTCCATTGGTCAAGCCCTACCCATATAAAAATGTTCAAAAAGATGGGCTCATTAGATTTTGAGTAATAACAGACAGAAAGACAGACTAACAAACAAATGTACCCGAAAACATAACCTCTTTGGCAGAAGTATAGGAAACTAATCAACAGTTGGTTGTTATTGGCAACTCCATGCATTTCTGAGTAACGTACCAAAGAAATTACTATATCAGGAGGGAGGTACTCGACTGCCTTGATGGAGGTCGGCACTCTACGAGTGTTTCCTGGTCTGTTTTGTGCCAAATTGATGTGTGTGCCAAGTTACAATGCCAAGCAGTTGTGTTTAGAATACTTAGCAAGTTTTAATTAGGGGTGTTAAAATAACACAAATTACAGGATACATACATGAAAATATATTTTGTTTGTAGGATGAAAAAAAAAATTGTGTTTAAACATTTTCCCAGAGTTTTAATTACAGTTTGTAACCTAAAGCAAAAATTTGTATTAGTTTACTGTATTTATTGATATATACAAGTCTGTGAAGGAGACATGAATTTCACACTCTGTCAAACATGTAAGGTGCAGGTGCAGTATTTATACTGAATGTTATGTTACATTTATTTGGTGTTAGAAACAAATGATCAGTAATGTAGAATGTAGAAGAGTACATTTAAAATTGAGCTGGAACAAAATTGTCACTAATATTTTCTAAATTTTAACAAACTAACTTAAAGTAATTGAAACTGATGTCCAGTTTATACAGAAGATTGTAGAGTTTCATAAGGAAATTACTGTCAATGTGTAAATGTCTTAGTTGAAAAATGCTTATTTTAATGGCCAACCGATGAAAATTTCCAGTCCTGCAATATACAGATCTGGTTTATGAAAAATTATAAAAAAATTGTTATTGTTGACAAAAGTTACCACTAAAGTTTACAGCAAATCTGATATCCCTTTGAATTTTCTAAAGTAAGGTAATAGAACCTTTGGAATCTTTTAATAGGTTCATTTCTTTTTGAATTGTTTATCTCAAGTAATGATTGCAGTGACAATGATTCACTCATTAATTTGGTCCAATTCACATGACTTAAAATCTGATTTAAGAATCCCCATATATTTATGCAGCTATATAATTAAATAAAAAGTAAACTTATGCTTGAAAGCTTGCTTTAAAATAAATTTACTCATGTCAGGAATCTACTTTTTAACTTTTTTTCACTCACTGAAAATATAAAATTTATAGTGGATGTCTGTAATGGTGTCTAAAGGAAACAATCAACATTTAATTGTTGGTACCAATGTGCACATTTATGCATACGCATGAAACTGTAGGCATTATTTATGGATATCATATTACTTCTAGTCTTTACAAATATTAATATTTATACTGACTTTTTAATTTGTTCTGGCATCTCAGTTAAAAATAAAATGACTAACCTTACTATTTCATGGTTTGGAGAGAAAAAGTGAAATAATTATTGTAATTTTTGTTGAATTAATACCAGCAAACTGCAGTTTTTATTAGATGTCCTCAGTGACTCATGGCTTAGCAAGTTTGGCATCTAATCATAGACTATCACCTCTCTGTGGGTTACACTCCTAGTAGTAGCAATGCTGAGGTTTGTCCCAATATGACCCCCGTTGTTAAACAGGACATAAAGCCCTACAAACAATTTATGCATAAAACAACATACATTTTTTCATATGACCTCTGGGTTCATATTTACTAATATTATGAGGATTACTCGTTTCTTCCAGTTTTATAAGAAATCAACAATTTTCTTAGAATTATGCTTTAGAGTATTAAGATATTTTTAAATTTCTGAGGCTTATTTTAGATTCTAACAAGAGCACTCGGAGAGCGCAGACCTCTGCCAAGGGAGCACATATTCTGAAAATTTCATCAAAATCTGTCAATAACTTTTTGAGTTATCTGTCTTTAAAAATTACATTTCATGAATCCAGAATATCCAGATAGTGATCCGGATGACACTCCCAAAATTGAATTATTTCTTCCTTTTACCTTTTCAGACATATCCTGAAAATTTCATCAAAATCCGTCCATAAGTTTTTGAGTTATCTTGTTCACAAACAAACTCACAAACTCTCAAACAATGACCCAGGCAAAAATATAACCTCCTAGGTGGAGGTAAAAATAATAGCACATATTTTTAGATACAATCTTTGTGTGGAAAGCAGACGGTATTAATATTTTAGTTGTTTGACAAGTATCAGAGCTCTGTTTGTAGGAAAAATATAAGAAAAAGCTCTTTTATGGCAAGTTTGAAAAATTCTTATTCTATGAAATGTTTAATATTCTAATGAATAATAAGAAAGCTAGTTAAAATGGTCCTAGTTCCCAGAATTTTTGGTTTCTGTATAGTTTTTGTTTTTTGATAAAAAACAATTATCACTCAAAGGGTCATCATACTTCAACCCACAAAAGCTGATCTTTTTCTGAGTTTGTCTCTGAAAACTTTACACATACAAATGAAGAGCACCATCTTTCGTGCAAATTTTACTGTTGTCTCAAAGTAATTTGTCATATTAGCAACTAGAAATGGTAATGGTGACAGAAGCTGTCGTAAAGCCTGGTGCTAACCCTGCCAGTCCTTAAGCTTATGGGTGTTTCACACATCTCCGAATGTGTAGATCTCTTTTTACAATATCACTGAGTAAACTCACCAAACATTGTATAAAAAGTGAGTTTCTACTGTTTTAAATTGTGATGTAAGAATTCAATACGGTTCTAATGTAGATTTACTGTGACAGAAAGTGTGACTACGTAATTAATATATTGACAACATTAAAAATAGCCGTCACATAATCATAAAGTAACATAAAGGGATTATAAAACATGACTCTTGCCGATTCACATTTGGATCCCCTGTAAATGAAAATAATTTGTCCGTGGACTTTGATGGAGGTCAGGGGGCACTGCATAGAAATCCATGGACATCCAGTGTGTTGTTAAATGGTACCACAGTAACAAGTCTCAGACTCACTGACCAAACTAGGTGAAAAGCTTTAATTTATTCCATGGTCAAACACGGATGCTTTAATGTACAGAAGACTGTTATTTTTACCTAAATTAGAAGTTCAAACAGTTTACAGATTTACTGTATTTTTGCCCAAATTTTAAATTTAAAGTTTAGGAAGTTTTTAAGTATTTTGAGAATAGAAAGGGTGATTTTATGTAACTTTTCCAAAGGACAACTCACACCATAGACAATAGTTTATTTTACAAGGTATTAGGAAGGGCACATTAACTTTACTGCTGGAAAAGTCTAACCACTCAAGTTAGCTGTTATTTTGAGGGGTCTTGAATTACATGAATTTTTTTAAGTTATCAAAGATTACAATCAAAGTAGTCTTAAAATCAGTTGTATTTGCCAAAGAGTTTAATGTTGTCCATGTTCAAATATGGATGCATGTATGCAATCCAAGGCAAAACATGAATGTTTGGATGTAAATCATGGTCAGACATGGACACTTGAATGTAATCCATGGGATGTAAACCATGGTCAAACATGGATACTTGAATGCTGTCCATGGGATATAAACCATGGTTGAACATTGACACTTGAATTGTTTAACATTGACACTGGGATGTAAACCATGACCAAACATGGACAGTGGGATATGGTCCATGGATGTAAATCACAGTCACATATGGCCATGTAAAAGTAATCCATGGGATGTAAACCATGGTTCAGCATAGACAGTGGGATGTAAACCATGGTCATGGTCAAACATGGATACTAGAATGCTGCCCATGGGATGTAAACCATGGTCAAACATTGACACTTGAATGTAGTCCATGGGATGTAAACCATGGTCAAACATGGATACTAGAATGCTGCCCATGGGATGTAAACTATGGTCAAACATTGACACTTGAATGTAGTCCATGGGATGTAAACCATGGTCATTGACACTAGAATGCTGCCCATGGGATGTAAACCATGGTTCAGCATAGACAGTGGGATGTAAACCATGGTCATGGTCAAACATTGACACTTGAATGCTGTCCATGGGATGTAAACCATGGTCAAACATTGACACTTGAATGCTGTCCATGGGATGTAAACCATGGTTCAACATGGACAGTGGGATGTAACCCATGACCAAACCTGGACAGGGGATGTAGTCCATGGAATGTAAACCATGGTCAAACATGGATACTTGAATGGTGTCCATGGTCAATATGGACACTTGGATGTAGTTGTTGGGCTGCAATGCCATGGATCAACAAAGAGATTGGGATGTTAGCCATGATCAAACATGGAGGCTTTGATGTTGCCTTTGGCAGAACATGAAAAATCATTGTATCTAAGGTTTCTCAAAGTCTGTTCATAGTCATACAAGAGTGGATTTAAGACCTTTATATGTTGTTTTGTATCTCATTTTTGACTCCATTTGGATTGACCATAATGGCCTACAAAACAGATCCATGTAGACAATGTTAACATTGTCTAGTTCAAAGGTCAAAGTTGGGGTTTTACGTCCCGTTCAACAGCCAGGGTCATATTGGGACAGGTCCTCAGAATTGCCACTTGTGGGACTCGAACCCACAGAGGTGACAGCCTATGATTAGATGCCAAACTTGCTAACCACTAGGCCACTGAGGACCTTTGTCTAGTTCAAGAACATTCAAGAATGGGCTTAAATGGTCAAGCCTCAATTTCACTGGGTCATCACAGTACTCCAAAGGAAGATTGAGAAAGGGGCTTAACAGTTTATAGACAACTGCAAATACTAAGACAAAGAAGAAAGAAGACACTAAAACATCATCCCACCCACTGCTATAGTCATAAAATGCATTACTATAAATTTGGGCACTTGATTTTTTTTTTGTTTTTTTTTGGTAGAAGATCTAGAAAATTCTTAGTTTATTGTTGCAGTTATGTAGTATGATACCTATATTTCTTTGATGAAATTTATCTATGACTGTTTGAAGAATTTTATGAAGTGACATAGTATTATTGTATGAATTATATGGCACAGGTTATGATTTCTTTTGGTTTCCATAAATAACACTATAAGTAGCAACGTCAAAGTAACAATTCTGCTGAAAATAAGAAGGGTTTAGTCCTTTTTTGTAGGATCAAGCAAATATGATTGTATGCCGTAAATCTAGAAGGGTTATAATTTGTGCTTGTTGTTTGAAATAGAAGCATAGTTTATCTAAGTAGCTTTGACTAGAACTTATTTCCTGAAGGAAATATTTAGCTGAATAAACCCAAGATCAAGACTTAGTCTAATATTGATAGACTTGTGCAGATAAAATTTCAGGTGAAAGATCATTCATTTTACTGAAATAACATTGTTATTTTTTTGAAGTGAGAACTCAGAGTGCATTCTCAGGCCCTGCTTGTTGTTGTCACCAGTATCTATGGTTGCTTTGTTCTTTCTCCTGTATCATCAGCGTCGTGGACTGTCGTAGTCACACTTTCGTTTTGGGACAGTATATCAAAAATGGCTTCACAAATTAAGATCAAAATTGGCATGTGGATGTAACTGTTCCTCAAGGTGTGCCCTATTGTAAGGTGACCTTAAACTCCCAGTAGTAACATATTTATATTGAGTTTAAGTTTTTTTTATTTCTGGAAAGTATCTCAAAACTGCGTTGACAGATTCAGTTCAAATTTGGCATATTGGTTGTAACTGGTTTACAAGGTGTGTCCTATTTCAAGGTGACCTGAAAGTCCCATGTATAAAAGAACTATGTTGAGTTTAAGTTTTTTATTTTTCCACAGAGTATACTGAAAATAACTTGAGAGATTTGCATATAAATGTAACTGGCCATAGATAAGTGCCATACATTAAGGTGACCTTAAACTCCCATTAATATTAGAATTATATTCACTTTAACTTTGGCAATTTTGAACAGTATTTGAAATACTGTGCAATTCTAGGCATGTTTAGGTTGTGGATGTAACAAACCTTTAACAGAACCTTCATGGAAAGATTACCAGAAATTCCCTCACAGTTGCAAACTAATATTGAGTTTAAGGTTGGGACAATATTTTGAGATTATTGAGATTTTTTCATTGATATTAAACATGTATACATATCTAGACACAATAAATTGGCTCTTTTGTAAGGGTACAGTAAATTGCTGATATTTTTTATACTTATGAGTTTAAGGTTGTAACATTTTTGTGTCACTAGTAGGTGAGATGGATCATGTATATGACCAGCATTGTCATCACATTCTGTTTCTGGAAAATATCTCAAAAATTGCTTGTAGGATGAAATTCAGATTTGGCAAGTGGATGTTGGCGGTCATTTGTATGTGCCCTATTTTAAGATGACTTTAAACTCCCACTAATAACACAATTATATTGAATTTAACTTTTGCCATTTGTGGGTGATAGCTTAAAATGACTTGACAGATTCCAATCAAATTTAGTATGTGGATGTAACTGGTCTCCAAGGTGTGTCTTATTTTAAGGTGACCTTAAATGCCTACTGCCTAGTGATAACATAATTATGTTGAACTTAATTCTTTTTTCATTTCTGAAGAGTATTTCAAAACTGAATGACAGATTTAATTAAAATTACGCATTTCGGTCTTTATAATAATGTGGGTGTTCCACCACACGACTAAGGCTCCCGATTAAGGGATTTTTGGGGTCGTTTTGAAAAATATGCTTTCCGACCAGAAAAATGGCTTAGTCGGTTCTTAGTCCCAGACCAGTTAGGGATTGTCTGGGGCCGCCTGAGGCGTCCTGAGGCTTCTTGAGGACGATCTGTACTTAATCCCAGACTTTGAAACCGACCCAGTATTCCCGTCCATTTTTTTTTTTTTTTAACCGACTGTCCACGATTAAGGGTCGCCGACAGGGTCGGGGCTTAATCCTTTGGTGGAACAAGGGCATAAGTGATAATTTTGTGTATTTGCCACTCTGTCTGCCTGTGTGCATTTGTCAAAATATGTACATTGGATTCAGGTTATATTTTTCAGCATAGTGGTGCCTCACTGTGGCTATGATCTTCTCAAAGATGGTCTGGATCTGCAAAAATACTGCCAGTCAGCCAACTATTTATGTCTATCCAGCATAATTTTCATCTGCTTCAGTCTTTAACCAAAGCTGGTGACACAGTACAATACCACTGAATTCTTGTTACTTGTTTTGTGTTTGAATACTTATGATTATTCACATTGGTTTTGTTCACTTGTGCCTAAGAGTCTGTCAATTGATGCAGATTAAATGCTATAAAAGTGCACATTAGATTAGACTAGATTAGATTGATTTACAGCTTTCAGGATTAGTTTGTGAGGTAGATTTTTTTTTTCAGTCATGTGCTTATCTTTTTAATTTGGTCAAATGATGTAGTTTGTCAGCTTTTCCACCATTTTCCAATAGGATCAGTCATAGTAACCTTCTGGTTTTGAAATCTATTTGGAAAATAATTTGTTAAAATGGAAAATCAGTATAATGATTTGAACTCTTGAAAAACATCCCTTGCCATACTACTCCCTGTGAAAGGAATTAATATCCATGGATATTCATGTTATCATATTCAAAGACCTTTAAATATTAAGCAAAAACTCATATACTTTACATTCCCACAAAACTACCCATTGTGATATGACCTGTACAGTGTTGAAAGTGATGTAAAACCCAAAATAAATAAAAATTAAAATTACAACAAAACTGATGACTTCAAACATTTTTACCATATTTGGGCAATCAATATGTAAACTCAAAACCTTGACCAGGAAATGTCAATCAAATTAGTTAAGGCTGATACATGCATCTCCTGTCCTGGGGCCGTATTGTACAACAATACTAAGATCATTTTCTAACTTAGATTTCAAGTATTTCTTAGATTTCAAGTAAGAAATGATGACACTGAACATTCCTAACTTTTGTTTTTTGAATACAAAGTACAAGAAAAACTTAAATGAAAAACTTCCCTTACTTAGATCTAAGGTCATCTTATCTAAGTGTTGTTGTAAAATACGGCCCCAGTTCAGCAGCCAGGGCAATACTGGGAAGGGCCCTGACAGCATTGCCCCAGGTGGGAGTTAATTCCAAACAGAGGTGACATCCTGTGATGACATGCCAAAGTTACTAACCACTAGGCCACTGAGGACTTCTAGTGAAAAAATCAACTGCAAACTGGATAAATCCCAGTTGATCTATCAGCCATTTTTAAGGTTGCAGAAAAAAAATCACTTGCTGGGATATAATATACAGATGTGATGATATGAGATGTTGATGAAAAAAAAACAAAGGTTTTACTCCCCTGTCTCAGTTCTCCATCCTTTTTTTATGATCGACATCCCCATTTAGAAACATAGAGTGAAAAGCTGAATCCAATGTTCAAAATTTACTACGACTTAGGTCCAAAAACTACAGTGTAGAGTCATTTAATTTTAAAGATTTTCAGTCATTTGGTATAGCAACTTACAAAGGCAGATTATGCAGTACATGTTGCTATAAATTGAGGGAGAACGTGGGATAGTAGGAAACATTCTTGCTTACCACTGTCAAGTCCCGGATTCGATTTTCAGACTGATCCTGAAGTAGGAAAATTGGTTGTTGCTTGAGAATGTCTGATGATTTTCAGTCCAGAAAATCTTGACCAATTAGTTTGCACTGCTGTGCTTCATTTCCTGAGATAAAAAAATAAACTTTATCAGTGATTCACATCCAACTACCGCTTCTGGAGCCATTTCAAGAAATACCTGTTTGGATTGGCATACCCACTACTATAGTCATTCCTCCCTGGTAGGTGCCTACTTTGTTTTCACCTCTGACTGGTTTTGGATTGTCACTTTTTGAATTCAAGTGCATTAGAGAATCTTTATCAATTTTGTGCTGTGTGAATGTTTCTAATTATGATTCATTTAGACTTTGATAAGTACAATTTCACACCTTTTTTGGCTGAAATTGTGATTGGTAGAAAAACTAAGTAACAATAAATAAAATGTTCAAAGACAAAGAATGTTACCATAATCCTCAAAACATGTATGCTATTGTAATTACTAAACCAGATATATGGTTCAATCTATTTTCACTAGTACATTGATTACCTGAACTTCAGTTATCGGATAGGATAGGATTTTTTTTACTACAGTTAGTTCTTGCTAGTACATGACTAGTGTACCAGATGCTACAGGGTTAAAAACTAAAACAGCATTGGGAATGCCTATGTCCCACAGCCCGGAAAAATAGTTTTTGACACCATGAGATATAAAAGAAGTGAAACAGTACAAAGATCAGGAGACTTTCACTGCAAACTATGTCGGTTATGTAAAGGTCCAATTAATGTTAGCAGAGAAAATAATGTTTAAGAGAGAGAAAATATCTGTAAATTATGAAGCTATAAAATTTATTAATTGAAGTATTATAAGCTACCAACAGAAATGGCATCATTAAGTAAAGTATATGTGATAATCAGTTACAGCAATGAATATATCTTTTTCATGAGAGAGATATGTATCAGTTATGGTATGTGAACACAATTTGGCAGGGCCAAGGTTAATGATCACACCATGACTAATAGCATACCATACTCCTATACTAATGACCCACCCAAGAGTTAACTTTCTCTACCTTTTACTTTCTGAGATCCGGCCCACAAAAGATTTTAAAGGTCAAGGTCACTACAGCAAGGCATATTCAAGGTGACACCATAATGCTGCAGACCTACACCCCCAACCAATGTCCCTACCAATTTTCAACTTCCTGCACCTTACGATTTCTGAGATATAGCCTGGAAATGATTTTCAAACTCAAGTTCACTACCACAAGGTCAAATCAAGGTCACACCATAATGTTGAACAACTAGACCCCAACCAATGTGCCTACCAAGTTTCAACTTCCAACACCTTACAGTTTCTGAGATATCCCCAGACAAGATTTTCAAACTCAAGATCACTACGTTAAGGTCAAAGGTCTAATCAAGGTCACAACATGCCTTTGCACACCAACAATCCCCCAACCAATATCCCTGCCAAGTATCAACTTCCTACACCCTAAGGTTTGTGAGATACAACCTGGACAAACTTTTTCCTGCCACCAGCCTGACCACCTGACCTTAAAGGCTGTGGGATAAAAATCATTACAAATTAGCTTGTACAACTTTAACAGACATAAAATTAGTTTCTTCAGAAAAAAAAATCATAAATATATCATTTTTCTTCAATTGTTTTATTTGCCTTTTTAGAATGTGATTTTGTAGAAGTATTAAAAGCCAACACAAGGTCCTCAGTGGCCTAGTGGTTAGCAAGTTTGGCATCTAATCATAGGCTGTCACCTCTGTGGGTTCGAGTCCCACAAGTGGCAATTCTGAGGACCTGTCCCAATATGACCCTGGCTGTTGAACGGGACGTAAAACCCCAACTGTGACCTTTAAAAGCCAACACTATACGGATCACATGTTACCCTTTCAGTAATATTTATATTTATATTAGAAACATGGAAATGAATCATCGAGGAGGGTAATAAGAGAGAATGCAAACATCAGAATCATTGTCCCTAGGCTGAGTTAATTGTTCATGGGCGACCTGACTAATTTCATTAATTACTACCATTCACTACCAATAAACATTCAATGGCTTCATTGGATGAAACAATGAGGTTTCTATGATACTTTCACTGAAGGTTTTTTTCTCCAGTGAGTATAATGAAGCTTTCACACTTGTCCAGATGATTAGGGAAGTATTTAAAACACGCTGGTTATAACCTTACAAAAGCCTATCTACCTTAGCACATCCCCCTTGTCTTTTGTTGCATGACCTGGCTACGTTGATGTGTAAGTGATTAAATTTGGGGAAATATCCAGATCATGTTCTGGATACAAAATATCCTGAATTTTCAGAGATATCATTATATCCCCAGACGAAAGTCGGGGATATGTTGGATTCAGGTCCGTCGCGCCGCCGCTGCCGCCGTAGAAATTTCCTTGTGGACGTGATAACTAAAAAACAAATTAATATTTTTTTTTCAAAATTGGTACACATGTTAAGGGTGCCCAAAGGAAGATCCCTATTTTAAGGTGACCTTAAACTCCCAGTAAAAAAGAACTTATGGCCACCTTAAGGTCAGGAATTGCACTTTTGGCCACTTAGAGCCCTGTAGGTCACAAACTATGATGCTCAGCTGGCTGAAATTTTACCTGACAACACATTAATATGTTCTTAGTACATGTGCCGAAAATCACGACTTTAAGTTGAGGAGAAAATTGTGTTTGAGGCCCATAAATACCCCCACTTAGGGATTTTTTGCTATACTTTTCACATATTTTGCCCTATAATTTGGAAGTGGTAATTCTGATGAGTCTCAAACTGCGCTAGGTATAACTTTGATATGTAATCCTTGTCTGTAGAAAATTTTAGGGCTGTAGGTTTACCCAAAGGGGTCGACTGAAGGTCTCAAAAGTGCCCACAGAGACCCAATTTATGCACTTTTTGCCACTTTCAAGCACTGTAGCTTTCAAACTATGTCTCTCATCTAAGTTAAATATCATCTGGGAATATATCTATGTGTTTTCTTATATGTGCCCCAACATTTAGGCCTTTAATAGACAGTTAACCTGTGTATCAGGACCATAAACACCCACCCGAGTGACCCTTATAAGACATTTTTCACATCTTTTTCCCTGTAACTTGGAAATGGTAAGTCTGAGAAGTTTCAAACTGTATTAGATATACATTCTGTGTGTAATCTTAGTATGTAACAGATTTTAAGTCTGAAGTTTTAATTTTGAAGGTCAAATTGAGGTCTCTAAAAGGCTCCCAAAGACCCAATATTTGGACTTTTTGCTACTTTTGAGCCCTGTGACTGTCAAACTATGTGACTGATAGAGCTCAAATCCTATCTGGGAAGATATTAGTATGTTATTTATATATGTGCCAAAAATTAAGGCTTTAAGAAGACATTTAACCTGTGTATGAGGACCATAAATCCCCACCCGAGTGACCATTTTTAGACATTTTTCACATATTTTGCCCTGTAACTTGGAAATGGTAAGTCTAAGAAGTTTCAAACTGTATTAGATGCATATTCTATGTGTAATCTTAGTATGTGACAAATTTTAAGTCTTAAGCTTTAATTTGAAGGCCACATTTAGGTCTCTAGAAGGCCCCATAAAGACCCAGTATTTGGACTTTTTGCCAATTTTAAGGCCTGTGACTGTTAAACTATGTGACTGATAGAGCTGAAATCTCATCTGGGAATACATTATTATGTTCTTTTTACATGTGCCAAAAATCAAGGCTTCAAGTAGACATTTAACCTGTGTATGAGGACCTTAAACACCCACCTGAGTGACCCTTTTAAGACATTTTTCACATATTTTCCTCTGTAACTTGGAAATGGTAAGTCTGAGAAGTTTCAAACTTTATTAGATACATATTCTATGTGTAATCTTAGTATGTAACAAATTTTAAGTCTGAAGCTTTACACCACATCGAGATCTCTAAAAGGCCCACAGAGACCCAATATTTGGACTTTTTACCACCTTTAAGCCCTGTGACTGTTAAACTATGTCATTGATGGAGCTGAAATCCCATCTGGGAATGCATTATTATGTCCTTTTTACATATGCCGAAAATCAAGGTTTTTAGTAGACATTTAACCTGTGTATGAGGGCCATAGACACTCGCCCAAGTGCCTTTTTGGACATTTTTTCCGTATTTTGCCCTGTTATTTGGAAATGCTTAGTGTGACAAGTCTTAAACTGTATTATATATAATTTTTGTTTGTTATGTATGTCCCCCAAAAAGTTTCACATCTGTAGTTTAATTGCTAAGGTCTCTTTAACAATTGTAAAATGCCCACAGAAACCCAATTTATGGACATTATGCCACTTTAAAGCGCAGTAACTGTCCAACTATGTGGGTTATAGAGCTGAAATCTTTGAATTTTTAAAAGGAAATGCCTGTGTATTTAAATTTTGAATATTAATAATGTTATGGCTATCTTAGTCGTTTAAGAACTTATTTTGTGTGTTATACCTCTGCTTGCTGAGTTTTTAACTTTTTAAAATGAAACTGGTTAAACATATTCAAGTAGACAAAATGGACACTTTAAGTGAGCTTTAAGTCCCAATATTAATGAAATTATATCCTTATGTAGTAAAACTAGGGGATTTTTAACCCTCAACTAGCCCAGTTTTATTCAACTTGCCTCAGTTAATTTTGACACAGCTCCTACAGTTATGAACTCATTTCAGTTGATAATCACATACTTAAAATTCTCAATTCTTTTTGTATTTGAGTACCCCTTTTATATAGATTGTTTGTTTACCATTTATGCTGTAGCACTCCATCTCTTTGTAGTCCCAACCCACATCCCCCAGCCGGATTCCCCCCATCCACCTCTGGGACCTCCAGCTATATTGAGTGACACTAAATAAACAAAGGTATTTAATGATATCAGATGAGAAACAAAGAACTCAATGGGGTTGCAGATCTTGTGTAATAGTGAGAGAGGTGTGGAGAAGGGGAGAGGGGTGGGGGTGGGAGGTGGTGGGCTTCATTACATATAACACAAAGGGGAGTCAGAACTGAGATTGTGTCACATATTTAGGTTGCATATATATGGACCACATATATAGGTATAGAGGAAATGAATAACTGAAAACAATTTGCAAATTCTAAAAATAATATAATAAAATAATAATATAAATAATTTTTTTTTTAAATAATATTTTATTTGTGAACAAATATAGAAACAGATATGCGCTTTTGGGATTATGAATTTTAGAATGGACATTGAATCATCAATCATTTAAATACTTTGAAGGAAGATTGAAAAGTATGATGAGTTGAGTTAAAAATAATATTTTATTTGTCAACAAATATAGAAACAGATATGCTCTTTTGGGATTATTATTTTAGAATGGACATTCAATCATCAATCATTTAAATACTTTGAAAATAGGTTTAGAGTTATCATTGCAGGAAGATTGAAAATATAATTTGAGTTATGTATTCGGCGTTTGGGGATACACCATCTTCCTTGGGAAGATATAAACAGAGTAGAGTGATGTGCTGAAGTTCATATAATAATGGGTAATTATGTTTTAAAAAATTCCCGATCAAAACCTGTGGCGTGAGTGATGACCTGTCTGGGGATATGTTGGCGCAGAGTTGGCCCAATCTAGTTTTTAATGTATTTTTAATGACTTTGGCTTTCTTATGCCAGAAGTAAAAAGTGGAAGTTTGTGACCTTTTTATGTGGGTAGGGCCTGGTAAAAGGAAGAACTGATTACATTTTGGAAATGATTCATGCATGCAAAAAAATCCTGAATTGTCAGAAGTGTCCCCAGGAAAAGGTCTGAGCTCTACATGTGCTTTCTAGTTGAATGTGTTACTTACTTCTCATAACATGATAGATTGTATTTTTGCCAAGTTAGGTGGGACAAAAAGTAGGAGCAATAAACTCTAATTTTACAGGAAAGTACTGAGACTTGACACTTGCTGGACCAAAACCTGTCCTGGTTTTGATTTGTGATTGGATAGTTTGTTCAACTGAAAGTAATTGTAATGGCACTGTAAACTAATCAAAATCCATTCCTTTGACATACTGATAAGACATATTTCACAAGTTCCAATATTGCATTTCCAAATAGTGTAGTTGGATAATGGGGTTTCCTATTGAAACGGAGTGCTGAAATGGAGAAGTGAGACACTGGTTTGAAGTCAAAAAGTGCAAATTTGATAAAATTTTGTAAGACATTTTTAATGATACTATAATTTCATGTTGTTGAACAGTAAGTTATACTGAGTAATATTAAAATTTAGGAATTTTTTTGTCAAAGTTACTGTATTTTTCAGTCCATCGTATCAGCTATACAATGTGGTTCTGTTTCTGAGCATTATCACTAGCCTTGTTGTTTGTCATGTCACATTACAAGAAATTCAATTCAGCTCAGATGGCTGACCCCAGCGGAATTCATTCAAAGTCAGAAGTGTTAAATTTGTCACTGGAGAAAACCCAGAAAAAGGGGGAAAGGTTTTGTTCGGGAACAAAAATCTATTCAGTTAGACTTTTGAGGGTATGTCGAGGTATTATGGTGAATAAAAAACCCACAAGTGATCCTATCACCTGTTTGACAGTGACAGCCTCTATAAATCTTTATATAAACAGCGGTGTTACTGCTTTGATCAGTCTGCATATCAGTATTCTTGGAATTGTCATGTGGATGTAGTTGATGTTTGTTTCAGTATCATGTACTGATAGAAGAAAGAGTAATTCTCAAAGCCCTGTCACCCTTCTATCTTTGGGATTAATTTACTCTGTATTGTGGGGTTCTCCTCTCATATTTGTGATTTCTCTGACGGTTATAAGTAGTTTATCTCTTCGATTGCAAAATTGTGTTGAATTCTCCTTGCTTATGCTTAATTTAAAGGGAATACCCTAGAAGCGGATTTCAGATGCTCTGGTAAATATTGCCATGTCTTGCCCCAGATAATTTAATTCCAACCAGTCTCTGTGTCAGGATAATTAACACTGATAGAGGGAGAGTCTGTCATCAAACGTTAGTCTCTGCTTATTGTTAAATGTTAAAGACAAACCCCTGGAGCAAGAAATTAATACGGTAGAACCTCTATTATCTGACCCTATTGAGGGAGTAACAATCAGGTCATATAATAAGAAAGGCCTAGAATAACAGGATTAAATGGAGCTGGGAGAGTGGGTAATTGGAGGTTGGATAATTGAAAGATAATAATGGTTCAGAAAATGGAGGTGCCACTATCTGTATACCATACAAATGAAAGCAGTTATAATAGTACAAAATAATAGCCAAACCTAAATTATGTAAAAGAGCTATTTGGTACATACTTGAAGTAGCAGCAGCAGCAAGTGTTTCAATTATTTTGTGTATTTTAAAACTTTATACGTGTGTTGTACAGTAAACAAAGAGTTGGCGTTTTGTATCCCGTTCAACAGCCAGGGTCATGTTGGGACACTCATTCATCAGTTGCCATCTGTGGGAGATGAACCCATGCAAAGGTGTCAGCCTGTGGTTAGATGATAAACTTGCTAACAATTAGGCCACTGATGACCCTCCTGTTAGGGTTTATGATTGTGGTGTATTATTTGCAATGCAATATTATTAATGTTCAGGTACTATGGTACAGAAATTATATATAGGTAGGGGGATCTAAGTAACTATGCCCCAGGCAGAAATCTCTTTCTACTGATGAAATTATTCTGTTGTTTCCTGTTTTCTTTTCTTTTTTCCCCTCATCTTTAGGGGTTAATTTGTATCGCAGATGTACAGTCAGTACAGAACTAACCAACAACAGTTTTTATATATCTTGTAGCAAATTTGTCTTAATTCAATCTACAAGTAAATATCAGCTTGCTGATGTAGCTGGAGGAAAGAAATAGTCACATGCAATTAGAAACAAGTCTAACAGTATAGCTAGAGCTGTTATATCTAGTTGCATGTAGTTTCAGGCTAATTTTGCATGCGTCATATATATGTAATTCACAATTGACTAGCGTTTATTCACACAAACAAGTTGGTGGCTATAGAGTTTTGCAGTTACAGCACAATCCAGGTTAAATAGATTACCAACTGTTACAGTAGTCAGATCACACACAACCACTACCTTTTTTAGAAAACAACTAAAAAGTTCTCTTCAAGGACCAGTTTTGGTTGAATGCTGCCTGAGACACACAAGACCTTTATACACTTAGTTCTAGGTGTGTACAAACACAATGAGATGGGAGCACCTGAGTTCCCTTCAACAAAAAAAGAATTGGTATCGCCCAAAAAGACCTTCTCATAGTCCATCTCAACTGCAGTGCAATTTGTAGTCGTGAATCAGTAACATGAATACTTTTTAAAATATAGTCCCATTACTTTTATCTATTTTATGTAGGTTGAAATTTAAGACAAATTTTATTAAATTGATAACATTATGTAAAAAGGAGGGACATATAATATCAAAGTGTGCACCATATTACATTAAAAGAATCCTCTTTATTGTCTTTTACTCCTATAATTGCTAAGTGTAACTACTGATAATCCCAAATGGTGGCTGATACGAGACCCTTTATTGCAGGGTAAAGCAGTCCAGAATTGCAGACAAAAGAGACGTTCATTAAATAGGTGATTTATATGTGGGGGATCACACACAATTTAAAGATTGGAAGCATCAGAGAAAAACATCTGTGCTTCAACAGTAATAATGGACACTTACTTATTATGTCCACCCCCCTGGGGGGTGGATATATTATTTTTGCTTTTTTCGCCGTCCGATGTCCGATGTCCGATGTCCGATGTCCGGCGTCCGGCGTCCGGCGTCCGATGTCCGGCGTCACGCATGGTTTCCGCTCATTTAAAGGAAAAGTATTAGAGCTATTGTCACCAAATTTGGTATGCAGGCTTATTGGGTCAGTAGCTTGCTTGGGATTGCTTTTGGCTGTTGTACCTCTTTTGCTTACTGAGTAATACTTAAGTACAGCTATTTTCAGTACCCATTGGTTTCCGTGCATTTAAGCCAAAATAATTAAAGATATTTTACTACAATTTTGAATACAAGATTGTTATGTCCATAGCTCGCTTGGTATTGCATTTGGGACTGATAGCTTTGTCAGTACATGAGTAATAGCCATTTAGGTACTTCATTGTGTATTTTCAGTACTACTTTTGAGTAATTTGCTTCTATCTCCTTAACCGTGCGAGATAGAGCGATTTCGGCAAAATTTTCGACCCGCAGGGTATCTGAGGAGTGTACTCTTTGCAATTTTCAAAAAATTTTCCCCTCCCCAAAAATGGCGGCCATTTTGAATTTTCGAATTTTTGCCAAAAATGGCAAAACACAAATTTGCTTCTATCTCCTTAACCGTGCGAGATAGAGCGATTTCGTCGAAATTTTCGACCCACAGGGTATCTAAGGAATGTAATATTTGCAATTTTCAAAAAAATTTCCCCTCCCCAAAAATGGCGGCCATTTTGAATTTTCGAATTTTTGCCAAAAATGGCAAAACACAAATTTGCTTCTATCTCCTTAACCGTGCGAGATAGAGCGATTTCGGCAAAATTTTCGACCCACAGGGGATCTAAGGAATGCAATCTTTGCAATTTTCCAAAAATTTTCCCCTCCCCAAAAATGGCGGCCATTTTGAATTTTCGAATTTTTGCCAAAAATGGCAAAACACTAATTTGCTTCTATCTCCTTAACCGTGCGAGATAGAGCGATTTCGGCAAAATTTTCGACCCACAGGGTATCTAAGCAATGCAATCTTTGCAATTTTCAAAATATTTTCCCCTCCCCAAAAATGGCGGCCATTTTGAATTTTCGAATTTTTGCCAAAAATGGCAAAACACAAATTTGCTTCTATCTCCTTAACCGTGCGAGATAGAGCGATTTCGTCGAAATTTTCGACCCACAGGGTATCTAAGGAATGTAATATTTGCAATTTTCAAAAAATTTTCCCCTCCCCAAAAATGGCGGCCATTTTGAATTTTCGAATTTTTGCCAAAAATGGCAAAACACAAATTTGCTTCTATCTCCTTAACCGTGCGAGATAGAGCGATTTCGTCGAAATTTTCGACCCACAGGGTATCTAAGGAATGCAATCTTTGCAATTTTCCCAAAATTTTCCCCTCCCCAAAAATGGCGGCCATTTTGAATTTTCGAATTTTTGCCAAAAATGGCAAAACACAAATTTGCTTCTATCTCCTTAACCGTGCGAGATAGAGCGATTTCGTCGAAATTTTCGACCCACAGGGTATCTAAGGAATGTAATATTTGCAATTTTCAAAAAAATTTCCCCTCCCCAAAAATGGCGGCCATTTTGAATTTTCGAATTTTTGCCAAAAATGGCAAAACACAAATTTGCTTCTATCTCCTTAACCGTGCGAGATAGAGCGATTTCGGCAAAATTTTCGACCCACAGGGGATCTAAGGAATGCAATCTTTGCAATTTTCAAAAAATTTTCCCCTCCCCAAAAATGGCGGCCATTTTGAATTTTCGAATTTTTGCCAAAAATGGCAAAACACTAATTTGCTTCTATCTCCTTAACTGTGCGAGATAGAGCGATTTCGGCAAAATTTTCGACGCACAGGGTATCTAAGCAATGCAATCTTTGCAATTTTCAAAATATTTTCCCCTCCCCAAAAATGGCGGCCATTTTGAATTTTCGAATTTTTGCCAAAAATGGCAAAACACAAATTTGCTTCTATCTCCTTAACCGTGCGAGATAGAGCGATTTCGTCGAAATTTTCGACCCACAGGGTATCTAAGGAATGTAATATTTGCAATTTTCCAAAAATTTTCCCCTCCCCAAAAATGGCGGCCATTTTGAATTTTCGAATTTTTGCCAAAAATGGCAAAACACAAATTTGCTTCTATCTCCTTAACCGTGCGAGATAGAGCGATTTCGTCGAAATTTTCGACCCACAGGGTATCTAAGGAATGTAATATTTGCAATTTTCAAAAAATTTTCCCCTCCCCAAAAATGGCGGCCATTTTGAATTTTCGAATTTTTGCCAAAAATGGCAAAACACAAATTTGCTTCTATCTCCTTAACCGTGCGAGATAGAGCGATTTCGTCGAAATTTTCGACCCACAGGGTATCTAAGGAATGTAATATTTGCAATTTTCAAAAAAATTTCCCCTCCCCAAAAATGGCGGCCATTTTGAATTTTCGAATTTTTGCCAAAAATGGCAAAACACAAATTTGCTTCTATCTCCTTAACCGTGCGAGATAGAGCGATTTCGGCAAAATTTTCGACCCACAGGGGATCTAAGGAATGCAATCTTTGCAATTTTCCAAAAATTTTCCCCTCCCCAAAAATGGCGGCCATTTTGAATTTTCGAATTTTTGCCAAAAATGGCAAAACACTAATTTGCTTCTATCTCCTTAACCGTGCGAGATAGAGCGATTTCGGCAAAATTTTCGACACACAGGGTATCTAAGCAATGCAATCTTTGCAATTTTCAAAATATTTTCCCCTCCCCAAAAATGGCGGCCATTTTGAATTTTCGAATTTTTGCCAAAAATGGCAAAACACAAATTTGCTTCTATCTCCTTAACCGTGCGAGATAGAGCGATTTCGTCGAAATTTTCGACCCACAGGGTATCTAAGGAATGTAATATTTGCAATTTTCAAAAAATTTTCCCCTCCCCAAAAATGGCGGCCATTTTGAATTTTCGAATTTTTGCCAAAAATGGCAAAACACAAATTTGCTTCTATCTCCTTAACCGTGCGAGATAGAGCGATTTCGTCGAAATTTTCGACCCACAGGGTATCTAAGGAATGCAATCTTTGCAATTTTCCAAAAATTTTCCCCTCCCCAAAAATGGCGGCCATTTTGAATTTTCGAATTTTTGCCAAAAATGGCAAAACACAAATTTGCTTCTATCTCCTTAACCGTGCGAGATAGAGCGATTTCGTCGAAATTTTCGACCCACAGGGTATCTAAGGAATGTAATATTTGCAATTTTCAAAAAAATTTTCCCCTCCCCAAAAATGGCGGCCATTTTGAATTTTCGAATTTTTGCCAAAAATGGCAAAACACAAATTTGCTTCTATCTCCTTAACCGTGCGAGATAGAGCGATTTCGTCGAAATTTTCGACCCACAGGGTATCTAAGGAATGTAATATTTGCAATTTTCCAAAAATTTTCCCCTCCCCAAAAATGGCGGCCATTTTGAATTTTCGAATTTTTGCCAAAAATGGCAAAACACAAATTTGCTTCTATCTCCTTAACCGTGCGAGATAGAGCGATTTCGTCGAAATTTTCGACCCACAGGGTATCTAAGGAATGTAATATTTGCAATTTTCAAAAAAATTTCCCCTCCCCAAAAATGGCGGCCATTTTGAATTTTCGAATTTTTGCCAAAAATGGCAAAACACAAATTTGCTTCTATCTCCTTAACCGTGCGAGATAGAGCGATTTCGTCGAAATTTTCGACCCACAGGGTATCTAAGGAATGCAATCTTTGCAATTTTCAAAAAATTTTCCCCTCCCCAAAAATGGCGACCATTTTGAATTTTCGAATTTTTGCCCAAAATGGCAAAACACAAATTTGCTTCTATCTCCTTAACCGTGCGAGATAGAGCGATTTCGTCGAAATTTTCGACCCACAGGGTATCTAAGGAATGCAATCTTTGCAATTTTCAAAAAATTTTCCCCTCCCCAAAAATGGCGGCCATTTTGAATTTTCGAATTTTTGCCAAAAATGGCAAAACACAAATTTGCTTCTATCTCCTTAACCGTGCGAGATAGAGCGATTTCGTCGAAATTTTCGACCCACAGGGTATCTAAGGAATGCAATCTTTGCAATTTTCCAAAAATTTTCCCCTCCCCAAAAATGGCGGCCATTTTGAATTTTCGAATTTTTGCAAAAAATGGCAAAACACAAATTTGCTTCTATCTCCTTAACCGTGCCAGATAGAGCGATTTCGTCGAAATTTTCGACCCACAGGGTATCTAAGGAATGTAATATTTGCAATTTTCAAAAAATTTTCCCCTCCCCAAAAATGGCAGCCCTTTTGAATTTTCGAATTTTTGCCCAACATGGAAAAACACAAACTGGCCTTAACCGTGCAAAATAGAGTTATTTTGTTGAAATTTTCGACCCATAGGGTATCTAAGAAATGTACTCTTGGCAATTTTCAAAAAAATTTCCTTTTCCCAATAATGGCGGCCATTTTGAATTTTCAAATTTTTGCCAAAAATAGAAAAACAGGAATTGGCTTCTATCTTCTTAACCGTGCAAGATAGAGTGATTTCGTCAAAATTTTCAACCCAACCAATGCAAAAAGGCATGAAGCGGAAATAAATTACATCTACACTATCAAATATTTAAGCATCATTGATATATTTTACAAATGAAACAGGGTCTTGTAAGACTACTGTACAATTTGGGCAAAAGGTTCATGGGTGGACATTACACATGATAATGTGTGTTCTTCTATGCTATCCTGTTTCTATTCGCATCTACTATCAACAGGGCGGCCTATTTCTAGTTTAAATTACTACCAGTACTTGATTTGTTATTTCTTAGATGTTGTCAAAACTTGGCACACTCCTCAACTCATAAAACAGAACAAAGAATATTTATTTAAAGTTGATTGTCTTCTATAAGTCTGTTTATAGCTTGTGCTTCTGTCAATGCATATTTTAATCAATAGAAATCCATGTAATGGTATTAAACGTAAAAAAAGACCACAAGTTTTCTTGTGTTTAACTTGTGGCAAGTATCAGTGGGGAACAGAAACATCATTACTTTCCATTTTTGTATTTCTATTATGTATTTTTGTGTTTTCAGTTTTCAGGGTTGTTTAGGTAAAATAAAAAGTAAATAAAATTTGGAAAAGTGGGTAAACAGGGTTTTTCTATGTTTGGATATATAATCACTTAGTGGCACAAATGTTCATTAATTCAAACAAAAGAAAAAAATCTCAGGTGTAATTTATTTGTAGAATGATTTGCACTGAGCCTGACTATATACACAGTATCTACCGTCACTGTGAGTCTCGATACTGCTGCCATCAGACGGAAACATGTGGCTGTAACTCTACAAGCAGCAATCACTTGGTAGAGGACAGGGCTAGCTGTGGAGACCAGCAAAGGTAAGGATTACTTTGACTTATTTTATATCATTTGTGGCTCTGTGTCCATTTTTAGATGCATTGGTCTGGATCAGAGCATCTGAGGGTCAGGGTAGGTGAAGACTGGTGACCTTGTTTGAGTATCACTCGTATAATCTTTGGCACCCTGGGTTCTTTGTACTTTTTCTTACAGTGTGTTCATCTTCTTTACTGCCATACATTGTTTTCAGCTGTAATCTTGACATTTCATTGGTCTGGGCTATTTCTATGGCAGACCTTAAAATTAGTTCAGTACCTTTGATATGAACTTCTCTCTGATGCAGGAGTTATTGATCCTAAAGATAATCCTGTCTCGGACCATTTGGCCACCGTCATTGAATGCACAGTCTTGGACAAGACGTTTTAGGTCAGTTACAAAGCTTTCAAATGGCTGACCTCCCTGCTGGACTCAAGTATGAAACTTGTAACAGGCAAACACCCCAAGAGACTTGTGACTGACATACTCTTTGTATTTGTCAAAATAAGTCTTGAGCAGCTTGGCCTGGGCAGCAGATAAAGTCCACGTGTTCCTGATGTCCAAGCCCTTCTAACCTACCCAGATGAGGAGGTAACTGATCTTCACACTTTCTGATGAACTTACAAGTGGTCCTGAGAACATCAGCTCCGTGTGTTGGAAATTTTTCCAACATTCTGGGAGATTTTGGGCTTTGTAGTTCATCACGGATGCAGGAACACTTTTATCCATAATTTTTCTTTGTTATCCAATATTTATATGTTAATCCAAGGATAAGAAAAGCTCGACAGCAATTATATAATGACAGTCACTTATTTAAGCGTATGTAAATATCTGAATTTTATGTTTTATATTATAATGTTGATCCAGGAGCTCACTATTAAACACATTTGTGCTCTCTTTATTGAAGAGTAACTTAATAACACATTGTAAGTCTGCATTACAGTACATGTGTGGTACATTACGTATTTGGGAGTGGACTCAATCATTACAGTTCAATACTTTAACGCTCATTTGTGACATCACAGTTGAAGGAGACTGTCATAATGATGTCACCAGAAACATCACTTCGTGACACACTTATGCCCCTGTTCCACCAAAGGATTAAGCCCCGATCCTGTCGGCGACCCTTAATCGTGCACAGTCGGTTGAAAAAAGACAAAAATGGGCGGGAATACTGGGTCGGTTTCAAAGTCTGGGATTAAGAACAGATCGTCCCCAGGACGCCTCAGGACACCTCAGGACGCCTCAGGCGGCCGCAGACAGTCCCCGACTGGTCTGGGACTAAGAACCGACTAAGCCAGTTTTCGGGTCGGTTTCAACCACGATCCTGTCGGACACAAACCGACTGGGTCCCAGGACGCCTCAGGCCTCCTGGGACTAAGAGCCGACTAACACACGATTAACTACCGGCGTCCTCAGGCGTCCTCAGGCCTCCTCAGGCCTCCCCAGACCACGATCCCCGATTATTGTTTTTCAAAGTTGCTGGATTTTCTGGGTATATATATATAAAATTTGCGATCTAATCATCATTGCTTTTCTAGGAACACACCAGGATGCCACCTTTTAATGGAAGACAGATTCAACAACAACTTAGGGCTTTTTTGGTTTTTATTCACTTACAAATAATCATGTATTTCCATTTTTTACGTCAAGCACAGCAACCACCACCACCACCACCAGCACCACCAGCACCCATACAGAGACCCAGAAGAAGGCACAACATGTGGGTCAGGCCATGGCTACTGCAGAGAGAGGAGAGGGGGGCCTACCACAACATTATGGCTGATCTTTATGCCACAGATATTCCAGGATTCACCAACTACATGAGGATGACCCCAGAATTCTTTGAAATGATGAAGACCAGACTGGAACCACGTCTAGCCAGGCAGGCCACCAACTACAGAGCTCCTATCAGTGTTGGGGAGAAGTTAGCCCTCACCATCAGATATCTGGCCACTGGAGAGTCATACACATCATTATCCTGTCAGTTCAGGGTTGGCAGATCCACCATTTCCAAGTTTCTACCAGAGGTCTGCAGGGCCATCCAGGATGAGTTCACCAGATAGTACCTCAAATGTCCTACTACTCCAGATGAGTGGAAAGAACTGGAAAGGGAATTCAGGATCAGGTGGAATGTTCCACATGCCCTGGGAGCCCTGGATGGAAAGCATGTGGCCCTGAAGAAACCCAAGAACTCTGGAGCCCTCTACCACAACTACAAGGGGTTCTTTTCCATTGTCATGTTGGCCTTGGTAGATGGGCAGTACAAATTCAGATGGGTGGATGTGGGTACAGAAGGGTCTTGCTCAGATGCCCAGATATTTAATGCCTCTCAGCTGAAGAGGAGGATTGAAGATGGCAGGATAGGCTTCCCTGACCCAGCTCCTATAACACAGGGTGGTACAGATGTCCCCTACTTCATTTTGGCAGATGATGCCTTTGCCCTGAAGACCTGGCTCATGAAACCCTATGGCAGAAGGCTGTTAACAAGGGAGGAAAGGATTGCCAACTACAGAATATCAAGGGGCAGGAGAGTTGTGGAGAACGCTTTTGGCATCCTTGTGTCAAGATTTAGAGTCATGAGGACCACCATTGAACTACCCCCAGAAACAGTTAGAGAAGTGGTCATGACCTGTGTGGTTCTGCACAATATACTCAGAAGCCAGTATCAAGGTCAACCTGCTGGTCAGCAGCCTGGGGGGGATGATGATGATGATGATGATGTGCCTGGTGATTGTGGATTGATTGGTGGTGCTGCTGGTGGTGGCCAAGACAGAAACCCTGCTAGAGAGGCCAAAAGACAGAGGGATTACCTGAAGGACTACTTCAATAATGAGGGAGCGGTGGCCTGGCAAGATGGCAGAATATAAGTCCTGTTGCAGTAAACAGTCCTTTTCAGGACTAACTATAACAGTCCTTTTCAGGACTACCAAATATTCCAAAAACAATTAATCAGCTATGTGGACAAACAGACAAACCCCATGCCAAACATAACTTGTTGAGATGGACAAACAGACAAACCCCATGCCAAACATAACTTCTTGAGACGGACAAACAGACAAACCCCATGCCAAGCATAACTTCTTGAGACGGACAAACAGACAAACACAACTTACTCACCCAACAAACAGACAAACCCACTCTTAAACAAAAGCCAAACACAAAGTCACACATAATATCCTAAATTAAATTATTATTTCATATATTTTCAAATCCACATCCTAATTTAAACATTTTCCTTTTTTCATGGCTGGGAAACTTATTTGTAGCAGAAATTTTTTTATGGAAATATTCAATTTTAAATATTCATTTCTAATCACAAAAATTTGGAAAATATAACCATGGAACTAGTTTTGCTTTCAATAATGGGGGATTGTGTTTGCTAAATACTTTGTCAGTTCGTTGGCATGGGTTCTATTTACTTTTGGGTTTGTGTGTTTGTTGGTTACTGGGGTTGGGTTTTTTGGGGTAGTTGGGTATTAGGTTTGGTACTGGGTTTGTTATTTGGGGGTTATGTTTGGTATTGGGTTTGTCTGTTTGTGGGTTGGTAAGTATGTAATTATGCCTTTTAACTCTAGGGAAGGTGCAAGTGTTGGACTTTTCAATTACAGATTTTAAACTATCCCATGGATTTTAATCTAAAAATGGGCTGATTAATGGCCATATTGGGAGTTACTTTTAATATTTTTTTTATGTGGCCTTTTTGGTTATGTGTAGTACCATGGGTTATTTGTTTCATGTTTGGGGTGGTGTAAGTGTTGGACTTTAATTTTTTTTTTCTTGTGATAAGTATTTGTACTGAACTTTTTTGTTTTGGGAGGGGAATTGGAAGAACACGTAGCTGAATAATTGTTTTTGGATGATTTGGTGGCCCTGAAAAGGGCCTGGCAGGTCAAAGACCCGCCCTGACTGGATGGCTACTGAGGAGGCTGCTGCTGCTGTTGAGGCGGTGCTGAAGTGGTGATAGTAAAGAGCTGCTGCTGCGGTTGTTGCTGCTGCTGCTGAGGCTGCTCGACGATCTGTGTTGATGTCAGATCTGGTAGCTGGCTTAAGATTCCACTCAGATTGTGTCTGCTCCCTTCGTCCTGTACAGTTAGGACAGATGTCGGGTTGCTGAAGCCAATGGGGCTTGGTGTATAGTACACAAAACTGCTGCTAGCTGCTGCTTGAGTAGAACTTGACGCCTGTGGAGTGGTTGTTGGCAGTAGGCCGACCCTCTGGGACTCCGTGGTAACAGTGGCTGATCTTCTGGGCAATGGCTGACGTCTGCGGTTACTCTTAATATTTTCGATATCTCTGAATATCTTGCCCTTTAATTCTTCGAATTCTTCTTGAGTCATCTTTTCGGCCTCTGATGCCACGTAGTCAAAGAAAGGCTGCCTGTCTGACTTCTGATGCATAAAACCTGAGATAAGTGTCCTCATCTGCTCAAAGTGTTCGAGAATCTTGGAGTCTGTAGTTGAAACGGGTGTTGATGTAATGATGGACTGACTCCTCTCCCTCAGGACACTTGACTCGAGGTGTTCTGTGTCAGTAGTTGACCCACGTGATTCGTCCTGCTTGCTGGTATTTGGACTGGCCTCAAAACCTGAACTTCTATTGGCCCCCTTTCTTCTGATGTGGGTTTTAAGAAAACCCATCTGTTGGTAGACCCAGGACTGTCTCTTGGTCATCTCCCTCGGGGCTTGGCCAGATTGGAGCTTAGACAGCTTTCCATAACGGGTTCGCTGGGACTCAAACCACCTTCTCACATCAAAGGGCTGGAGCTTAAGTTCTGCAGATATTTCTGCCCAGAGAGCCTCTCTTCTGTTCCTGTCGTGGAAACGTGAATGTTCCTTGTCATACAGTTCAGGGTGCAGCTTGACGAATTCTACAATGGAAACTTCATCACTGTCTGTAAAAGTGGCACACACCCTGGCTCTCTTGGCTGAAGAATGGCACTCCGGATCTTCCTCACACCTCTCTTCTTCTTCTGCCACAGCTTCCCCAATAGCTGGATCTTCCTGAATCTCCTCCTCCTCTCTCCTCTCACTTCCTTCTTCTGTAATAACCTCACTCCTCTCCTCTACTTGACTTTCCTTCTCCCTCTCATCCATCTTTTTCCTTCCTCTCTTCCCTCCTTTCTCTTTTCTCATGATCCAGTCGACAAAATAATAAAAAAATAGTAAAATGTGTCTCCTAACTGTGAAATTTGCCTTAAGCTCAAGTATATAAAATGTAAAATAAAAACTGAAAACCCCTACAAATCAGTGACACACGTCTCTCAGTAGCCAAACAGTCAGTAACAACGACAATGTGTGCGCGGTCGCTTATATAGTCCCAGACCTGCTCATTGCCTCGTTTTAATTTCCAACGCGCGGAAAACAGTCGGTTCTTAATCGGTTGTTAGTCCCAGGCCGCCTGGGGCGTCCTCAGGCCGCCGCAGACTGAAAATGCGTGGTCCCAGGCGTCCTGGGGAGGCCGGTTTGGATCGGTTAGGGTCGGTTACCCTTAGTCGGTTCTTAGTCCCAGACCTTGATTTTTGGGTCGCAGGACACCGCAGACGGTCTGAGGCTTCCGGGGACTAATGCAACCGACTCACTTTCAGACGCATGAAATTCATACGCATCATATTTGAGTCTGGGATTAACAACCGGCCTCCTGGGACTAAGCTACGGAGGTCTGGGACTAAGGGTCGCAGGACGCCTGGGACAACAACCGACTCTGTAAATTTGGGTCTGAGGAGGCCTGAGGACGCCTGGGACTGGACATTTTGTTGACGGCGGGAAATAGGAATCGGTTGTAGTCGTGTGAAATATCAAACATGTTTGATTTTTCACACGGCCCCAACCGACCACAACCGACCCTTACAGAAGGTCTGGGACTAAGCAAATATTTCAAACCGACCCCCAAAAACCCTTAATCGGGAGCCTTAGTCGTGTGGTGGAACACCCACATTAATTTCCTTAGCAGCAGTCTTTGACATATTCTGTCAGGGGCCTTGGTAGTGCAGTGGTAACACACTCCCCTCCCACCTCATAGGTTGGCAGTTTAAACCCTCGACCTTATGTAGGAAACTTGGTAGTTGCTTCCTGATGGTTGGCAGTTTACAGTACAGAACCATTTACTGTTTTCCTCTGTCCACTAAACTACCCGTCGTGATATGACCTGTACTGTATTGAAAGCAACGCAAAATCCCAAATAAATAGATTGACACATTCCCTGCATCCTCAAATTGTTTTTTTTTTCTGAAATCCTCACAGAAAACCATACGCTACAAGATAGTAGTGCCTGAGAACACACAAACCCTTGACCATGGGTAAATTAAGGAATCTGAAATTGGCCACATATCTGAAATTCGCCACATGTGGAAATACTAATAAGTTAAATGAATTGAGGTGACATTTGTTGAAGGTATATAGGTCACAATGGCATCTCGGAGAATCGGAGTCTCCACTGTGACATATATATTAAGGCTTCTTGAACTGAAAAATACCAAGTTTACGACAAAAGATTATCAGGGGTGGTGAATTTTAGATTCCTGATGAATTTTAGAGTCCTTACTCTAGTGCCAAAAACAGGCCTGGGGTCAAGTACATGGAGCCAAGTACAAGTACAAGTACAATTACTTTGCCAAGTTGCAAGTACAAGTACTGATCTCAAGAGTCAAGTACAAGTACAAGTACTTTGAAAAATTGCAAGTACAAGTACTTTTATAGCGTACGACCCCAAAACTATAATAACTAGATAATCACTATTTATTTAAAATTAATTATTTATTGAGACATACAATTTAAAGCAATCCTGCAACAAAGACTGATGAGCTAAAATCTGCTCCATTACTTTTCTGGTTACACTTAATAAATACAGGTCTTTCAAAAATTTTGCCTGTGAGACTCACAGTGTGAGTAAACACCTGAATGCATGGAAATCCTGTCTTGCAATGCTAAAAAATCTGATTTCAAAAGATCCACTTGGACATCAGTATGCTTGGGTTGACAGATAATGAATTAGTTACTTGGGGCACATAAAACATTTTTAAATGGTTTGTACCAGTCCTTTATGTAAAACTGATATTACATATGGTTGGAATACATTTAATAAATGAATGAATGAACAAATGAAATAAAACTTTATATTTAAGGGCAATTGTATAGTGTAAAAAGCCAAAGCAGATATACTAAACATTGATAATTGTTTATAAAGGGGTGTATTGAAATGAATGAGTCAACAGTTTATTTGTGTAAGGGATTAGCTTGTTTGTCTTACATAAACAAGTAATTGGCCCTCCTGTCCAATAAGCTTGGCATCAACACTCAGGCTGAGTGGGTCTTTTGTGTGAAAATGAATAACGGTAGGTATATGACAAAAGCAAAGCTATGCTGTGACTGAGTGGATCTTTTGTGTAAAAGTGACAAAGGATAGATTAAATGCTGTACCTTTATGATTAAAACACAGCTATATTCTGAATGAGTGGGTATCTTGTTTAAAATGTGAAAAGGTGTTGATTAAATGCAGCCTTGTTATAATTAAAGAAAACCAAAGTTCTGGCTAACTAAACAGCCCTTTGTACTTTGACAAAACAACACAAACTATAATCTATCTACACTCTGCTGAAAGAAACAGTAAAAGTTTACACCTAATAAGTCACTTAATTAAAGTTATAAAACTACAAAATCAATGTACTTGGAATGTACTTGAAAGTAATTGAAAAGTACTTGGATATTTTAGCCAAGTACAAGTACTTTTAATTTTCAGCTGTCAAGTACAAGTACAAGTACTTGAAAAAGAGTAATTAAGTACAAGTACCAAGTACAAGTACTTGTACTCGCCCCAGGCCTGGCCAAACATCACAAAAACAATTGTGGAGTTACAAAATCCAGATCCAGACCATGTTTGAGGAGGACTGATCTATAGTTAGACCAGACCACCTTGTGTCAACATATGACTCCAGATCCTGTACAGTTTTTGAGCTACGCACACAGACAGACCAACAAACAGAAACGATTGTAATATCATTGCCCCTCCCCTTCAAAGAGTAAGGTTCATGATCTGGCTGACTGGGCGGAAAATGGATCACTCCCATGTTACAACTCACTGTATCAATATCAATTCACTGAATGTTTCTTTTTTCAGATATTGTGTCATTTACCAATTATATACGTTATGAGATTGCTGCAATAATAGCATGATAAATATAGTTGATTTCAGGTATCCTTTATCCTTAGCATATTAGTATCTATAAGCTCTATTATAAATGCCCTAAAAGCTGAGATTAACTGGAATGGAAAATTGTGATAAATCAGTGGCCATAATACACAAGTGAAAGCAGAATATTTTTAGTTTACTTTTAAATATGGAAAATTACCTATCTCTGAAATGGAACTGGTTACCTCAGAAAAGACTGTCGAATCCCTTTAAATTGAACCATTTTTGTGGAATTTCATTTTAAATGGAAGTAAATAGCAGATCCTTAAAGAGTGTTTCCCATTAAGATAAACCTTGTTATCTGGATATCCTGGTTAAGAAGAAATGTCTCTTGATTTTCAACATAACAGTGTTTTAATGTAAGTGTGGTGTAAAAAATGTGACACAGTATGTGACAATTCAGCAAGTATGTGACGATTCGGCACTGTATGTACCAATTTAGAACAGTGTGTAACAATTCGGCACAGTATGTCACAATTCGGCACAGTATGTGACAATTTAACACAGTATGTGACAATTTAGCACAGTATGTAGCAATTTGGAGCAGTATGTAAAAAATTTGGCATGGTATGTGACAATCCGGCATAGTTCGTGCCAATTAAGTCACAGTATGTAACAATTCGGCAGAGTATATAACTATTTAGCACAGTATATAACAATTCAGCTCAGTATGTGACAGTGTAGCTGAGCATGTGAAATTTTCCATTGCTGAAGCCCTCTTCTATTTCCTTCTATTGAGGGAAGTTCTATACGTACCGTATTTATCATTTTTCAAATGGGGGCAAAAGGGCCAGTATTTGAGAAAAAAAAATTACTCAATTGTCCGTGGGCAGTGGGCGATACTTCACATACTTCACAACTGGCATCTCATAGTGGAAGAACTTAAAATATTAGAAACAAACCTTAAGTGTGGACTGTGGAGATATAATGAGGCTTTGTCTCATAATTTGGTAAATTTTACGGTGATTTTAAACCTGCTATTTTTGTTTTAATTTTCTTCATTTCCTGTTTTTGGTTAATCACTTGAGGATGTACCAAAGTGCATCTTTTTTCATAATTCCAGAATTGCAGTTATGAAGATGAAGTGGGGGTGGCATTCAATAGGAGGGGGCATTTATATGAATAAATATGGTATTTGTGATTTTTTATGACTACATTTTGATGGTTTTGCCATTATTTTCAGTAGTTCCCCGCAGTTCCTGCTTTATCATATGTATTTTGTAGCTCTGCAATTGAACTCAGTTGCTATGTACTACACGATAAGTTCCGTTTCTACATTGACGTTTGCTGTGCAGGATTTATTGACAATGGAGATGGAGTCTGTGTTAGTAAGTAACATTTTTTTCCATTGTGTCTGATCAACATACTGCATTGTTTGACTTAAGATATTTCTGTTGATATATTGTCCCTCTCAAGTGATATATTACACATCAAAAATACCAAGCATTTCGTACATAACTGCCTTTTATCAGGAATGATTACCAACTGACAGTGTGTTTTTGAAAAAGAAAAACCCTGAGTGCTGAAAGACAATAGAAACATATCAACTATGGGTATTGATATGGTTTTCTGGGTCCATAATCCATATATTCATTTTTAGGGCCTCTGATAGGAACAATTTGTTTTAATTAATACAGTGGAACCCCTGTTATTTGACATTCTATTATCTGTGAATACATTTCTTACAATTATTTCCCTTTCGTTATATACTAAATTAGCTCATCTATGTTACACCTCAGTCTAGGTAGGACATAACACAGAACACAATTTGCATTCAGGACCATTTTTATAACCCCAAAACCTGTGTAGGTACTGCTTTATCCATGATATCCGGATGGGCTCGTGGGAAGGTGTCAAGATGAGTGAGCTGTGGGAAAGAGCTTTTCGGTGCTGTGTCTCAGAAACTGTGAGGTGTAGGATGTTGATACGTGGGGTGTAGGTGTGCAACATCATGATGTGACCTTGATTAGACTTTCGACCTTACTGTAGTGACCTTGACCCTTAAAGTCTTGCCCGGGCTATATCTTGGAAACAATAAGGTGTGGGAAGTTGATACTTGGTAGGAACATTGTTTATGGGGTGTAGGTGTGCAACATGATGTCTGACCTTGATGTGACCTGTAACCTTGCTGTAGTAACCTTGAGTTTGAACATATTGTCTTGGCCATATCTCAGAAAACGTAAGGTGTAGGAAGTTGATACTTGGTAGGGACATTTGTTAGGGGGTGTAGGTGTGCATCATGGTGTGATTACCTTTATATTACCTTGGCTCTGCCGAAGTGTTTTAATCTGCCATGTTTCTCTTATGACAAAGATTAGCAACTGATTGTTATACCATATTTATCCGTATAAACGCCCCGGGGGCAATGCATTTTTCAAAAGGGCGGGCTATTATTATATCCCCAGACGAAAGTCGGGGATATATTGGATTCAGGTCCGTCGCGCCGCCGCCATAGAAATTTCCTTGTGGACGCGATAACTCAAAAACAAATTAATATTTTTTTTTCAAACTTGGTACACATGTTAAGGGTGCCCAAAGGAAGATCCCTATTTTAAGGTGACCTTAAACTCTCAGTAAAAAAGAACTTATGGCCACCTTAAGGTCAGAAATTGGACTTTTGGCCACTTAGAGCCCTGTAGGTCACAAACTATGATGCTCAGCTGGCTGAAATTTTACCTGACAACACATTAATATGTTCTTAGTACATGTGCCGAAAATCACGACTTTAAGTTGAGGAGAAAATTGTGTTTGAGGCCCATAAATACCCCCACTTAGGGATTTTTTGCTATACTTTTCACATATTTTGCCCTATAATTTGGAAGTGGTAATTCTGATGAGTCTCAAACTGCGCTAGGTATAACTTTGATATGTAATCCTTGTCTGTAGAAAATTTTAGGGCTGTAGGTTTACCCAAAGGGGTCGACTGAAGGTCTCAAAAGTGCCCACAGAGACCCAATTTATGCACTTTTTGCAACTTTCAAGCACTGTAGCTTTCAAACTATGTCTCTCATCTAAGTTAAATATCATCTGGGAATATATCTATGTGTTTTCTTATATGTGCCCCAACATTTAGGCCTTTAATAGACAGTTAACCTGTGTATCAGGACCATAAACACCCACCCGAGTGACCCTTATAAGACATTTTTCACATCTTTTTCCCTGTAACTTGGAAATGGTAAGTCTGAGAAGTTTCAAACTGTATTAGATATATATTCTGTGTGTAGTCTTAGTATGTAACAGATTTTAAGTCTGAAGCTTTAATTTTGAAGGTCAAATTGAGGTCTCTAAAAGGCTCCCAAAGACCCAATATTTGGACTTTTTGCTACTTTTAAGCCCTGTGACTGTCAAACTATGTGACTGATAGAGCTCAAATCCTATCTGGGAAGATATTAGTATGTTATTTATATATGTGCCAAAAATTAAGGCTTTAAGAAGACATTTAACCTGTGTATGAGGACCATAAATCCCCACCCGAGTGACCATTTTTAGACATTTTTCACATATTTTGCCCTGTAACTTGGAAATGGTAAGTCTAAGAAGTTTCAAACTGTATTAGATGCATATTCTATGTGTAATCTTAGTATGTGACAAATTTTAAGTCTGAAGCTTTAATTTGAAGGCCACATTTAGGTCTCTAGAAGGCCCCATAAAGACCCAGTATTTGGACTTTTTGCCAATTTTAAGGCCTGTGACTGTTAAACTATGTGACTGATAGAGCTGAAATCTCATCTGGGAATACATTATTATGTTCTTTTTACATGTGCCAAAAATCAAGGCTTCAAGTAGACATTTAACCTGTGTATGAGGACCTTAAACACCCACCTGAGTGACCCTTTTAAGACATTTTTCACATATTTTGCTCTGTAACTTGGAAATGGTAAGTCTGAGAAGTTTCAAACTTTATTAGATACATATTCTATGTGTAATCTTAGTATGTAACAAATTTTAAGTCTGAAGCTTTAATTTGAAAGCCACATTGAGATCTCTAAAAGACCCACAGAGACCCAATATTTGGACTTTTTACCACCTTTAAGCCCTGTGACTGTTAAACTATGTGATTGATGGAGCTGAAATCCCATCTGGGAATGCATTATTATGTCCTTTTTACATATGCCGAAATTCAAGGTTTTTAGTAGACATTTAACCTGTGTATGAGGGCCATAGACACTCGCCCAAGTGCCTTTTTGGACATTTTTTCCGTATTTTGCCCTGTTATTTGGAAATGCTTAGTGTGACAAGTCTTAAACTGTATTATATATAATTTTTGTTTGTTATGTATGTCCCCCAAAAAGTTTCACATCTGTAGTTTAATTGCTAAGGTCTCTTTAACAATTGTAAAATGCCCACAGAAACCCAATTTATGGACATTATGCCACTTTAAAGCCCAGTAACTGTCAAACTATGTGGGTTATAGAGCTGAAATCTTTGAATTTTTAAAAGGAAATGCCTGTCTATTTAAATTTTGAATATTAATAATGTTATGGCTATCTTAGTCTTTTAAGAACTTATTTTTGTGTGTTATACCTCTGCTTGCTGAGTTTTTAACTTTTTAAAATGAAACTGGTTAAACATATTCAAGTAGACAAAATGGACACTTTAAGTGAGCTTTAAGTCCCAATATTAATGAATTTATATCCTTATGTAGTAAAACTAGGGGATTTTTAACCCTCAACTAGCCCAGTTTTATTCAACTTGCCTCAGTTAATTTTGACACAGCTCCTACAGTTATGAACTCATTTCAGTTGATAATCACATACTTAAAATTCTCAATTCTTTTTGTATTTGAGTACCCCTTTTATATAGATTGTTTGTTTACCATTTATGCTGTAGCACTCCATTTCTTTGTAGTCCCAACCCACATCCCCCACCCGGATTCCCCCACCCACCTCTGGGACCTCCAGCTATATTGAGTGACACTAAATAAACAAAGGTATTTAATGATATCAGATGAGAAACAAAGAACTCAATGGGGTTGCAGATCTTGTGTAATAGTGAGAGAGGTGTGGAGAAGGGGAGAGGGGTGGGGGTGGGAGGTGGTGGGCTTCATTACATATAACACAAAGGGGAGTCAGAACTGAGATTGTGTCACATATTTAGGTTGCATATATATGGTATAGAGGAAATGAATAACTGAAAACAGTTTGCAAATTCTAAAAATAATATAATAAAATAATAATATAAATAATTTTTTTTTAAATAATATTTTATTTGTGAACAAATATAGAAACAGATATGCGCCTTTGGGATTATGAATTTTAGAATGGACATTGAATCATCAATCATTTAAATACTTTGAAGGAAGATTGAAAAGTATGATGAGTTGATTTAAAAATAATATTTTATTTGTCAACAAATATAGAAACAGATATGCTCTTTTGGGATTATTATTTTAGAATGGACATTCAATCATCAATCATTTAAATACTTTGAAAATAGGTTTAGAGTTATCATTGCAGGAAGATTGAAAATATAATTTGAGTTATGTATTCGGCATCTGGGGATACACCATCTTCCTTGGGAAGATATAAACAGAGTAGATTGATGTGCTGAAGTTCATATAATAATGGGTAATTATGTTTTAAAAAATTCCCGATCAAAACCTGTGGCGTGAGTGATGACCTGTCTGGGGATATGTTGGCGCCGAGTTGGCCCAATCTAGTTAAAGATAAAAAAAATCAACTCTCAAGTCCAGTGACAATAGGAGATAATGGACACTTACAGCCTTGATCTCGCTTGCCAGCATGTATAATAGCGGGAGAGCTTAAAAAATTAAAAAGAAACCTTAAATCTGAAGAAATTATAAACTTTTATCTCGTTTTTTGCAGATTTTAATGCATCTGTGATCAAAATTGCCATGTTTTGATTTTCTTGATTTCTCGTAAGCGGTATTCGATTGGGCATGTACTAAAACGCAACTGTTTTTGGAATCCCGAAATCGCAAGGCTAGTGGCTGTTGAGAGAGATGTTAAACCCCGAAATATTAACTTTGCAAAGGTTGAGAAGAGGGGGGGGGGGGGCAATTAATAGGGAGTGGACATTTATACGGATTTATACAGATAAATACGGTATGTACGTTTACTTAATTGTGCTATTCCCATTGACAGCTATACTTCAATTAATAAATTTTACAGTTTCATGATTTTTAGTTTCCTGATTAATGCTGTTATCTTGCTATTGAATTATCTTGTTTTAATACTTTATCTTTACATACATTTTCTTTCTCTTGGAAATTATTTTCTCTACTTAAACATTATTTGGAACTTTATATTACTGATACTGCTCTGAAAGTTTCCCGATCTTTGTACTTTTTTATTACTTCTATGTCTCATGGTGTTGACAACTATTTCCCTGGGCTGTAGGGTACGGGGATCTCCGATGCTATTTTTTTGGTTGTTAAAGGAACCATTTACCCGACCAGAATACTATAATTATCTGCTATTAGGTTTGGGCCACTATGCAAAGACCTGCTAAACACTGTTTTATAAAATTGTAAATTTGAATGAATTTTTTAAACTTGTTTTTGTCCTTGTTTTGAAGAATGTCCAAAACTGTGATGCTACATTACAATAAAAAAGGGTGATGCTCTGTTGCATCTGTATTATTTTCAGCACAATTTTTTTTTCAGTTTGGACAATCTGTTGGCTGATACTTGAATAGGTTGTATCTAAAATAAATTTATTAATAATTCTGTTCATTATTTTATATCCAAATTCTTTCAAACTGACTATCCCAGTCTGTTCCCACCCATAACTTTGCGCAACTTGCACAAAAAAAAGCTTATTTTCTATTGTTTTAAGTGTAGTTACATACATTTATTTTTATGGAAATATGAATAATGATACAAACACCACTTATAAATGCATGTTACCATCATGAAATCCAAACAATTATGATACCTTTTAGAATCTCTTATAGGGAGATTTAATATAATTCTGGCTTGAAATCATTGGCAAACATTGCACATTTGCATATGGAAATTCTAATCTAATCTAATCTAATCTACTGCTTTGCAGGCGCAATATCTTCCCCACTAAGGGGAACTCAGTGCGCTAGTAACAAAAATCATTTCTTATAAGGAGAGTCGAGGGGCGTTCAAGGTCAGTGTACCAGGTTTGTGGGTGGGACCGAGAGGGAAGGAGACTAAGTTGGGAAGCTAGAGTTGAAAAGGTGCGTTTTGAGGTGTTTCCTGAAAGTTGCGACAGAGGGACTGTTTCTTATTTGGAAGGGGAGAGAGTTCCAAAAAACTGGGGCATAGTGACTAAAAGAATTTGAGAAGTGTTTAATTGATTTATGAACTCTACGGTCAAAAGTGGGGGTATGAAGGAACTTGAGTTTAGGGGTACTTCGTCTAGTATTTCTAAAGGAAGTGTAGGGGTGGATTAGTTCACTTAGGTAAACAGGCTGACCTTGGTTGAGGATTTTATATGTAATGAGGCCTATTTTGAATTGTACCCTGTACCTAACTGGAAGCCAATGGAGTTTTTTCAGTTGAGGGGTGATGTGAGAAAATTTTGAGGAACGGGTGACAACCCTGCAGAGTGAGTTTTGCACTAGTTGCAATCTTCTTAGCTCAAAGTCTGTGAGTGATAGAAACAGGGAATTGCAGTAGTCCAATCTGCTGCTGACCAAGGCATTGGCTAAAAGAACTGATGTTTTAAGGTCTAGAAGGGGGCGTGGAGGTAGAGGTCTCTTGCATGAGCTCTAGGGGACTTTATGACCTGTGACACATGGTCGGAGAAAGTGAAGTTGGAGTCAAACACCACTCCGAGGTTCTTGACACTTTGTGCTGGTGAGACCTGATTACCAAGAATATTGATTGGAAAGTGAGGAAGGAGTTGTTTACGGTTGTTTTTCAAACCTATCAAAATGAACTCGGTTTTATCAGGGTTGAGTTTTAATTTATTTGTGAACATGAAGTTTTGGATGTCGTTTAGGCAATTTTTTAGTTTTTGTACAGAGTAAGAAAAATTTGCTGGACAGAGTGAAATGTATGTATGAAGTTGAAATTGCCCAAGATATTAATTGTTTCAGTCAGTACTTCAACTTCCTTATTTGATATGTAAAAATTAATGAGTTTTGCCATTGTTATTAAATATTCTATCTTCCCTTTTGTGCCAAGTTGAGTTTTTGCAAAAATTACCGTCGGGAACAGTAGATATTCCAGCCATTTTATGAAAGCTAGAAATACTGAGTATTTCACAAGGAGATATCAGATGGATGTTGAAGTTCTGGAAGTTCTGCAGTTTTTTCCACCAGTTTGTAAGTCTACCTAGTTATTTGACATGGCTTTGCCTGTGATGTTGCAAACTGAATTGTCTGGTAATAGAGTAAGAAATCTAAAATTCGCCACATATCTGAAATTCGCCACATGTGAAAATACTAATAAAATAAATGAATTATGGTGAGATTTGTTGAATGTATAGTAAACTTAGGCTTTTTGAACTGAAAAATACTAATTTTTAGACAAAAACATCATTGTCTTCATTAAATTAACTAAGGTTTTAGAGGTGGCGAATTTTAGATTCCTGGCGAATTTTAGATTTCTTACTCTATCCACTCAGCCACTCCTCTATCGAAAAGAGGCTAAAATAGGTCTGTTATGTAATATCACAAGTGGATATCCATCTTGGCTTTTACATGTACATTGGTTTCCTCTCTGAAGCCAACCCCTTTTTAATGTCCCTGAAGTTTGTATTTGAGATTTTTTCCTGAAGTCACTTGGAGTCTGTCTTTTGATTCAGATTAAGCATTATGAAAGAGATAATTAGAACAACTATAAATTTCAGCATTCTTTGACACTTTGCACTGTCTGTTGTAGAAAACCGATCCTGTGACAATGGGGAAAATGGCGGTTGTGACCAGATCTGCAAAACTGAAGATGACCGTGGTTATTGTGACTGTCAGGAAGGCTACAGAAAAACAGATACACACAATGAAACAATCTGTACAGGTTAGTACATATTCTAGTACAACACACAATCATGCAATGAGTGTCATTGGTGGAGCAGCAAAAAAGGCCAGATTGTAAATCCATATAAGGGTTCACTATTACAAAAATTGTACATAACACTGTCAACTGGAACCATGGTATGAATGTTTGTTTGATGTAGCAGCAGTTTAATTTCTTGCATTTTTGTAAACATTGCAGTGGTAAATTACAATTTTTGTTTGAAAAGGTAATTGAATTAATAACAGTGGTGCTGTGGGCAATCTGATTTAATTTTGGATGATTTTCATATTTTTTACTAGAGAAAAATGCAATAGACAACAGCTTGATGGAACAGCCAACTGTTTTTATATCCTTTAATATCCCGATTAACCTACATGGAGTATGCCATAAATGCTTAAATGTATTTTATGTAACTCCTTGTTCCTCCATATACTGTCAGACTTCTGTCAGTAAAGTATTCTTTGCTATCCATGGCCAAACACACACGCACAGAAGTTTACAATAGGTGGTATTAGCTGGCATGGTGAACCAACCTCTTTATGTGAGTACATGCACGGATGTCATTGTAAGTTTGCTTTGCTATCTAAGGTGGTATGAGGATCACCTCCCATAATCGGCCATAACTGCAGGGTGTCCATTTATTTCTGTAGTTTGTCTGATGCTATTCCACTACATTCTGTGGCATTCTCTGTCTTTGTGTGTCCCCAGGTAAGTTAGATGTTTGCTGTATCTCTGCAGTATCTTTTCTTCATGTTTTCTGTCTCAAACTCTCGCCATTATCCTCCCGAATTCTGATTCTCCTCTGTAGCAAAACTGTAGCTTATCTGGGTTTTTACAGGAGCTACAACATTTTACCTCTGATTTTCCTGACACTGCTGGCCATACCACCTGTAGCATGGTCATGGCATAAGAGAAACATGGGAATACATTTTCTTAAATATTTATTTGCGTGTACATATTGCAGTTTTAAACTTGCAATAAGATCCTAATTCTGCCCAAAGTCCACCCAGTGTTGAAATATTGATATGATAAGGCTGGAGACTTATTTGTATTATCCTTGTACTCTTTGAACATTCAGAGACTCTTTTTTATTATAAAATTAATCAAGTTTTACATGTTTTGCTGGTTCAAGATGTATAGAAAGTGACTGACTTTAGTTAAAATCTTGTGAGAATAGTTGATATTTTTAAACAAAAAAAGTACACTCTTTTTCCCAATCTTTTACTTTTACTTTATTAAGTATTAAGTACCAGCAGAGGTTATGTAATCATTGGGGTTTATTCATGTGTCTGTTTGTTAGTGTACAGCGTAACTCAAAAAGTTATGACTGGATTTTCTTCAAATTTTCAGAGAGTGTCGATATATGCTCAAGTAAGAAGCACATAATTTCGGAGGTGTTAATGCCACCGCCACCACTGTTAGGGCCACCTTAAAGTTGAAAAATGAGGTTTTTATTCCATAACTTGCACTATTCCAGTTAAGTTAAATGTTTGCAGTATCTCTACAGTATCTTTTCTACATGTTTCCTGTCTCAAACTCTGGCCATTATCCTCCAGAATTCTGAGTCTCCTCTGTAGTTGGTGGTGTTTATCTGGGTTTTACAGGAGCTACAGCATTCAGAAACATGGGAATGAATTAAGTTAAATATTTATTTACATGTATGTATTGTGGTTCTAAACTTGCAATAAGACCCTAATTCTGCCCAAAGTACACCCAGTGTTGGAATATTACTATGATAAGGCTGGAACAGGTAGAATGATTTGTATTGTCCTAGTATTCTTTGAACATTCAGAGACTCTTCTTTATTATAAAATTAATCAAGTTTTGCATGTTTTGCTGGTTTACGATGCACTAGAAAGTGACTCACTTCAGGTCAATTTTCTGAGAATATGTTCATACAATGTATTTTCAAACAAGAAAAGTACACAGTTTTCCCAATCTTTTACTGTCAATAGTCTATTACTTTATTTTAAATGAGTAAAAGTAATGCTCACTCCTCAACCTTAGATTATCTGAAAATCTTATTTAACAAGACTTTTCTGGTGCCCCATTTTTCAAGTTTGCTGTGTGATGGTTACATTGTAATTAAGCACAAAATTAGAGGGAAACAAAATAGAAGAATTAACCATAAGCCAGGAAATTCCGAATGAAAATGCCCTATTAATTACATTGCATTTTTCTCATGAGTAATTGGGGGGAAATCACATCAATAAATGGAATGCATTTATTGCATTAATTACCATACAAAACAAGAGGATGTACATGATAAGGTGAATCAGAAGCTTCAGAGTATTCGCTGTTTAGTTTATCAGGCTTTCACTAATTATGGTAGGGAAAGTGCTTGTATTTTTCCACTTTGACAAACTCAGTGTTGCTTCTATAGAATATGTTTCTTGAGGAATCACCCATTTATTTGCTTGTAAACACAGATTTACATAAAAAACTAAGAATACATAAAAATCTTTGTGAATACAGACTCTGATGTCATAAAAGGTTTTCAGCCATTTCCGCGATGACATGTGATTCATTGTTGCATCTCTATAATTCATGCTATTAACCGAGTGATCTGAGATTATAAATACACAAATTCCATGCATATAGCTAATCAGAAGAGGATTACTTTAAGGGTTATAATTTTTTTCTGTAGTACTTTTTATTTTGTTTGTACGATTTTTAGTTTGCAATTTTTCTTATTGCTTAATATCATTTAGCTGCACACAGACTAATACAATTCCGAACTAGAAAGCACTCCTAGAGGACAAACCTCCGCCAATGCCGCTGGTCTCCCCATCTTGTAATTTTACCCAAACACTCATTTAAAATGGGACTTGAAAAAATTTTTTTTTTTGTGTGTGTCTGGAGTATGATCCAGATCTTTCCCAAAATTTAAACACATCTTCTTTTTTGTCAGGATTTACCAACAAAAATTCACAAAGATGAATTCATTAGTTTTAAATTTATTATAAATGCAAACAAACAAACAAAAAGAAAGAAAGACAGACAGACAAACAAATGCACCCAAAACATAACCTTCTTGGCAAAGGTAATAATAATAGCTTTCTATGGTATTCGGGTTCGACAATTTTTTTTTAATATTTGATATATTGCCATTTACATCAACCAGCAAAGATCTCTGGCAGGGAGGATCTCGCCTTTTATGACATACATTTTTATATTCCCAACATGATGGTAAATGACATGATTTTTCTAGAACTCTATTTACATATATACAGTGGATGTCTCTGCCAAACCTATATTTTTTCAATATATTTTGTAGAAATATTACTTATACATCATTTACTGTTAATATTTATTACAAGTATCTTGTATTCTTTTCATTTTGAGACACATGCAAATGTAAAACTTATGTTGAACATTTTTTTCAATAAAAATGATTCAAACTCACAATATCAGTCACATTGTACAGTAATTGGATATCCAACATAAAAAGGACATGATTTAAAGGCAGATTCACTCCATTCAATCTGGTCATAGCAGCTTGTATTTTAATTTTGCTTCACGACCTCATCCTAATGACTCCAAAAGAGACATAGGGTTTATTTGGTAATTATCTTGGTAGTGCATATTTAGAAATAGCCATTTCCCCCCTCTGGCGTGTACAATTTAGTTTAGCATGTGAGAGCCTGTGAGAGTTTTTTCAAACATTTAAAAAAAACTGCTGTATGTTAAAATGGCAGTCCTTGTTGTATCAAATACATCCTACCCAAATAAAAATCCTGACTTATTAAACCTTATGGCTACTACTAAAACTCAAAATGTATTAAGTCATAAATCGGAGCCCAGGAAAATTAAAATATTTTTTTCAGCTTGTATATGTAGGTTATGAAGCCAGCATGGAACAATGTAAACTAGATAATCCATACACTACAGAAATATATACTCATGCAATACATAACTTTATTATATTCAGATGATATATGCCACATACTTGAGCTGTGTGTGTAATGCTGTGCATTAACTAATCTAACAGTAAAAAAATGTGAAATTTGACACAGAATGTATATGTAGTTTGCAATTGTGGCAGCCTTTAAAAGCTAGGCAGAATAATCAAACTTATGCCAGTTTTCAATCAGGGGAGATCAAGCACATTATATAGGCATAAAAATGGAAAACATGTGAAAGAATTTCCCACAAATAAAAAATAGAATGGGGTTCGATCTGACACAAAGGCTTAATGAACACCAGATATATATGTTCAAAACTTACAGCCTCAAATTTCTACTCCGGTCTCCATACATGTTTAAACAGAAACCTTAATCATTATGTAAACACATAATTTTAATGTCAAGTGAAAATGTGGCCTCTTAAGCAAGGTGTCCATTTATTTTAATGTTATAAATTACACCAGGACATTTTGTCTTAAGACAGTGATGAAGCTATTTTGTTATAAGTTATGGTATTTAGATGTTATGGTATTATAGTGCACTTCAGCCACAGTTTTGCTTTTGATGCTCCCAGAGTTTGGAATGATTTACCTAATGATATTCATTCTTCCCTAACTCTTGCCTCTTTCAGAAAAATGCTAAAATAAATCTATCTCTACTAAAAGGCTTCCCCCACATCCCCAGTTGCTGTATAAAGTACCAGTGTCTAAGTGGCATCGACTTGACTATATCTATGGAATAGTGATTATTGAATTGGTTTCTGGTGTTGTGCATTAGAGTCTGCCTTGGCAGAGATTAAGCACTCTAAGTGTAAGATAGAAATCTAGGATAGAACAAAATAGTGTGACCAGGTGTTTACATTTCATCATTATTTATACTCAATTTTATTATCAGATATAGACGAATGTTCAGAAGGCAGCCATCTATGTTCTCAACGCTGTGACAACACAGAGGGAAGTTTTACCTGCAGCTGTTTCCAAGGTTACGGTCTCCTGGACGACGGAAGGAACTGTGCAGGTACCCATTAAAACATTTACTAGGAGCAGATATACTGTTATGGAATGAGTGCTTTTCATGTGGCAGTTATAATTTTTGCATTGCAAAAAACAGAACCTTCATTGAAAAATATGAGATTTCACCCCGAGATCATGTGCAAACTGGCATCAGTAATATCGGGTAACTGATGTATTGTTTCATCTTCTTTTTTTCTATTAATAATACATTATGAAAGAAATAACTAACAATATTATGTATAGCAAGGCAGGGAAAGCCTTGTAATTCTGTCTTGTATTTCAGTTTGACAGAAGTACTGAGTGATAAAAATGTATTTGTCGTAAAACAATCCTTCGCTTTAGGTCATAACCAAGGCAGTAAACTCAGATATGTTTTTGGTTGGACTTCCATTAAAGTAATTGTTGTAACATAATTGAGGGATGAGATACTACAATCCATGCTTAGAATGTAATGTTTAAAATCTTGATATATTTGATGGGTTTTTACTCCAGCCAATGAAGTTATGAAATTGGTGGCATATATTTGTCTGTATGTTTGTTTGCAGAATAACTCAAAAACTTATTGACAAATTTTGATCAAATTTACAGGAAATGTTGACAATAGTACAGGGGTCAGACGATTAGATTTTGGTGGTGTTCCAGCTCAAAGTCTTGATCCAGGAATTTTTTAAAAGATTCTTATCCATTGGCACTTTACAGTATTAATAGAGGTGCTGTGTTTTGGCAGATGTATGTGCTCTCTAAGTGCTCTTGTTACAGATGAATTTTTCCTCAGCTTTTACCTGTTTCTCTGACTGACAACCCATATCTGGGTCCAATGTCCTAGTGAATTTTGAAACAGTGATTCTTTTTTATGAAAGTGCCTTTAACAATCTGCTAGGACAGAGACAAAACATTCCATTAAAAATTGGTTAAATAGGTTTGCTTAAGAATGCATGTTGTTCAAAATTGATTTTAAAAAAAATGCATGATATTATACTGAAAGTGGAAACGGCCCATTTAAACAAAATTAATACTTCACGGCTGCGGGGTCAAAGTGCACTTCAAAATATTAAAGTAATCCACAATCCTGGCCAACAGAAGAAGACAAAATGTGCTTCTATGTATATATCCACAAAACTCATTTTCCTTCATTAGTAGAAGTACCTTGAAGCTTCTAGAGTTCTGCAAAACACATCTTTTCTGCACACACGCCAAATGAAAAGACACCATGACATTATGTTCTCTAGCCAAGAAAGGAAGTATTGCACACCATTTAGAGAATTGTGGCAACTTAGCCAGCCTTCTCAGTGGAAACTCAATACATGTTTTTCCTGTGCTTGGTGAGGCTGGCTCACACCGACAATATAGCTTATTGTCCATTAGGTGAGGTATTAAGTATTTAAAAATTTAACATTTTTAAATTCGTAAGTGTGCTTATGTATGGATGGTGTTAAAAATTTATTAAAAAATAATGTACCGGAGATATATCCTGAAAGTGGAAATGGACCATAATGATTACAATAATTCTTCAATTCATAATGTTTGCTCTGTCACATCCTGATTTTTTTTTTTTTTTTTTTTCATATGTATGAATAATAAAAAATGCTAAGATAGAACGATTGGAAACAAAAAAAATATTAAAAATTGCCATAAATGTGTATTTGAAGCATTTCTTTCTTTTCTTACTTTGTGCTGAGCAACATCTAATACAAATATCATACTGTACCATGCTGGTCTCAGGAACTTCATATAAGTGCAAGATATTTAACTAATTGGGGCTTATTTGTGCTGTGACACTTTTTCTATATTAGTTGTATCCATTAGGTTGAATAAGTTGGGATTCATATATGGGTCTGATGCACAGCAGAAACATTTTACTACATAGCCATTCTTTTTTCAAATGTTTGAAAAAAAAACTTATTAGGAGCCCTCACATGCTAAACTAAAATAAACATACTGGTGGGGCGGAGGCAGAATGGCAACATTTTACATTTGCACCCCCGACAAACCAGTACTATTTATGAAACAACAAGGACATGGTCGCATCCTGATGATGTTTTTGCCTCCCACTATGCAGCCTGTTATGGTTGAGATTCATTACATCCATTGGTTGTAAACTTTGGCTTTCTGGTTGACATTACTCCAAAAATAATGAGTGTATCTCCATGAAAAGTTAATATCTGAATCGTATTCTGGATATAAAAAAGTCTCTTATTTTCAGAAACTCCTATCCTGGTGGAGGTCTGCACTCTACAAGTGCTTACTAGTTACGCAATGCATTTGTCAAACCCAGGAGCAGAAGTCACAATCTTGATTGTCCCAAAATGATACCATCACTCAGTATTTGGAATTAGCACAAAGGGCCGAATTCACAAAATGGATGAAGTTAAGCTGAAAATTATCTTACCTTTTATGGAGAAATGGCTCTGCTAATCTTTCGCTTAAATCAGTTTTGACAAAGTTAAGCTAATTTTTGGATTAAGTGCAACAGATTCAACTATTTTTAATCCAAATTTCAATCTATTTTCATGGGTGTATTTAATACAAAACTTAACCAAAATTAGCCTTGCTTCTCTGTGAATGCCAATCTTAATTCTAATCAAGTTTTTGAATTAGCTTATTATAAGTTAATTTTTTGCTGATCTTTCACTAATACTGAATATGGACCCAGATTACCAAGTACAAGTGCCAGGATCATACGTCTTTAGTTAAGCCAGATTTAAGTAAATCCTGAACAATAGCTGTGCATTTTTTTGTCTGTGTACCAATCTGACACCTGTTTTAAATGAACATCATAAGGTACTGTTAGTACTACGTGCCAATACTCTATAAGATTGTGGATTGGAAAATAATTTTATTCACCAGAGTAACAGAGACCTTGATAAGTGCAATGCTTCTTCCAAGTTGACACTCAGTAGAGTCTCAGTTGGCTTTACTTTCCAAAACTGATTTTTGGTTTCTAAAAACAGGCAGTGACTGGTTATTAACCACTTTATAAATGTATTACTAGTCTCTTTAAACACTCTAAATGAACTAAAAAGCTTCAACCATTCGATGAATCTTCGGATAATGGACGAGCGAGGCAGCGCAAGTCAATTATGTTGGAAGTTACGAACCTGAGGACTTTATTTCTGTTTTTAAAACCAGTTTCATTATTAATTCCATAAATATTATTATGAATTTGATTTTTGACACACCTATTTGTCGCACTTTATTTTGTCTGTATTGTTATGTTATCTATTATCAACGATGGCCCATTTATGGCCTCAGATAAATGTACACAACAACATGCGCACTGCTTGTTTTTTGCAGTCTGCACACTTACATCCTTTCCAATCCATCATTATATATAGCTAGCTTTTTATAACTTTCTATAATACGTTATTGAACAGAGTGAAAGAAACCTACAAAATATTTGTTGAGTGCTGACTGATACAACTGGTTCTGCAAATTCTTACAATTGGTTGTTGGTTTTTATGACAAAAGCTGCCAGTAATCAGATAACTTTGGTTTTCTATTTGCAACCTCAACAAAGGGTTTTGCTGTATAAAAAGTCTCCAATCAACAACAGTCTTTATTGATTTTTTTTTTTTTTTTTTAATGCAACATAACTTTTATTAGCTGAAGATATGGAAATATCAATATTTTGTTCATATTACAGAAGATTTGTAAATTAGAAATACTTGTAATTTATGTCTTTATTGATTTTGACAATATGTCACTGGATCCACCGCAAAGCTGCTCATGCCATCATAATAACATACAGGATAGTAAAAAAGTGGTCCACCGCTTTGAGATGTAGGTTACTTGATCTGATATTGTGTAGAGATGAACCTTTTTTAACTTAATAAATTCCCTTACTCTAATTATGGGCCCTACACCATTAAATAATATTTCTAATTGACCAAGGGTCAGAAATTAAGACAGGCGGTATACTACAGTTAAAAGACCAGAGATTGGCCAATTTTATAGTTTTTCAGGCTGGATGTTATATAGCATACGAATGTACACAATTTTATGCATACAGTAAAGGTCATGCAATATTTATTTTGTTGACCATATCGGTGACGTGGTTACACCTTAATTAAAGTTAAGAAAATACACCAAAGAATATCAAAGAAAGTGAACTAATTGAAACATTTTAAGGTTACCATAGCTTAGTTTTGGTATAGACTACTGCTTTTTGTTAAAAATCATAAATTGCCCCCAGGCCTTTATTACAGTTAATTAAAGTTAAGAAAATACACCAAAGAATATCAAAGAAAGTGAATTAATTGAAACATTTTAAGGTTACCATAGCTTAGTTTTGGTATAGACTACTGCTTTTTGTTAAAAATCATAAATTGCCCCCAGGCCTTTATTACAGAATTTATAGTTAGCTAATATTATCATACTTTTACAGGACTTCAGTCTTTGTACTGGCAGATTCTAAGGAAGAAAGACATAATTGTAAAGAATCATTAGTAGATTTGTTTGATGCTTGACACTTAAAAAGTATCCCTTAGTAAATGGGAATATAAGGTACAGAGACAAAATCATAGGTCAGAATCATTGGCAGAAAAAAAGAGTTCCTTATAAGGTGTGAATATTCATCTGTGCTGTCTTCAGATTTGCAGGAACTCTCATGTTTTGGCAGTTAGTTTAACTCACTCACTGACTTCACAATCAGCTTCATTGGCTGCTGGTATTTTATATGGCTCTGACTAAAACCCAAAATATCCCATATTTGTGGTGTCAGCTGGTATAGACATATAGCTCATGCTTAACTGGTCACTATTTTTAGACCCTAGTAATGCAGCTGAAGGCCACTAGTAGATTTGCAACTGGGTTTCAAAATAGCAGTGTTTTGACCCTTGGGTGTGCAGTAATGACTGGGTTAGTGTGGTGACATAAAATTTTTAGATGGTGTAATTGTTTCCATGTACACGATCCGCAGTTTGTGAAAATGTTTCTTTTTTTTCATATTCTGAAGTGTTTGTGTATGTTTTATTTTGTGTGTGGATGCAGCATATAGCTTGTGGGCATACCTTATGATAAAACATTCACAAACAATAGAGAAATGGCAAGACTGTTTCCTTGTACATGATTTTTGTGTGTACTTTGAGTTTGCAGCATATTTGCGCAATGCACAGCTTTTACCATATATGTTGCAAGCTAGACTGGGTATGTATTTCACAAGACATAAAATATTTTTTGGCATGAAAAGTTTCATCTCATTTGAGTGAAGACAATAGTAAAAACTAGCTTTTTAAAAGGTAATCCTAAAGCTTAAAAGCTTAGTCTTTATACTAGTAGATTCTGAGGAGTAGAAACATTGTTGAAGTTGAAAAAAGGTACTAATAAATAGAGCACTCAAACAACACCTGCATCTGCCTAGACCCAATACCTCCAATATTGCTTTTAAGTGCAATGGTTAAAAAACCTTTCAAAAATTCCTGGATCTTTGTTCCATTGTTTCATTGAAGTGAAACCCTGTTACCTCAGAGGTAGGAGATAATGGTATGTTACCTCGGTGCCACTGTGTTCTGAATGTGGATGGAAATATAGACTCAAGAAGAGCACTCGAAGAGTGCATACCTTTGTCTAAGCACATAATGCTAAGTAAATGGGAAAATCTGGATTATTCTTCTTTGTTAGACCCATCTTCTCATTTTTTTTCAGGAAGATCCGGCTGGTAGTATTTGTCTAATCCTCCTGAAAAGGCAAACAGTAATGAAAAAGAATACCTCCTTCACAGAGGTAATTATACACTGTGTACTATTTGCAGACAACAATGAGTGTGATCAAGGCACAGATGGGTGTGAGCAGCAATGTTACAATGACCCAGGGGACTTCCACTGTGACTGTGAACAGGGCTACCAGTTGGCACAGGATGGACTCACTTGTATAGGTACTAGCAGTACATTTGCCATATAAGTCTATTATTTAGATTTATTCATTTGGTGTTTTACATCACGCCTAGTATTTATTATATCCCCAGACGAAAGTCGGGGATATATTGGATTCAGGTCCGTCGCGCCGCCGCCGTAGAAATTTCCTTGTGGACGCGATAACTCAAAAACGGATTAATATTTTTTTTCAAACTTGGTACACATGTTAAGGATGCCCAAAGGAAGATCCCTATTTTAAGGTGACCTTAAACTCCCAATAATAAAGAACTTATGGCCACCTTAAGGTCAGAAATTGCACTTTTGGCCACTTAGAGCCCTCTAGGTCACAAACTATGAGGCTTATCTGCCTCAAATTTTACCTGAGAACACATTAATATATTCTTAGTACATGTGCCGAAAATCAAGACTTTAAGTTGAGGAGAAAATTGTCTTTGAGGCCCATAAAGACCCCACTTAGAACTTTTTTCCTATATTTTTAACTTATTTTGCCCTATAATTTGGAAGTGGTAATTCTGATGAGTCTCAAACTGCACTAGATGTAACTCTTATATGTAATCCTTGTCTGTGAAAAATTTAAAGGCTGTAGGTTTACCTGTTAGGCCGACTTAAGATCTCAAAATTGCCCACAGAGACCCAATTTATGGACTTTTTGCCATCTTCAAGCACTGTAGCTTTCAAACTATGTCTCTCATCTAAGTGAAATATCATCTGAGAATATATCAATATGTTTTTCTTGTATGTACTCCAAAATTTAGGCCTTTAATAGACATTTAACCCATGTATGAGGACCATAAACACCCACCCGAGTGACCCTTTTAAGACATTTTTCACATATTTTGTTCTGTAACTTGGAAATGGTAAGTCTGAGAAGTTTCAAACTGTATTAGATATATATTCTATGTGTAATGTTAGTATGTAACAGATTTTAAGTCTGAAGCTTTAATTTGAAGGTCAAATTGAGGTCTCTGACGGGCTCCCAAAGACCCAATATATGGACTTTTTGCCACCTTTAAGCCCTGTGACTGTTAAACTATGTTATTGATGGAGCTGAAATCCCATCTGGGAATGCATTATTATGTCCTTTTTACATATGCCGAAAATCAAGGTTTCAAGTAGACATTTAACCTGTGTTTGAGGACCATAAATCCCCACCCGAGTGACCCTTTTTAGACATTTTTCACATATTTTGCCCTGTAACTTGGAAATGGTAAGTCTGAGAAGTTTCAAACTGTATTAGATACATATTCTATGTGTAATCTTAGTATGTGACAAATTTTAAGTCTGAAGCTTTAATTTGAAGGCCACATTGAGGTCTCTAAAAGGCCCCATAGAGACCCACTATTTGGACTTTTTGCCAGTTTTAAGGCCCATGACTGTTAAAATATGTGACTGATAGAGCTGAAATCTCATCTGGGAATACATTATTATGTTATTTTTACATGTGCCAAAAATCAAGGCTTCAAGTAGACATTTAAACTGTGTATGAGGACCATTAACACCCACCCGAGTGACCGTTTTAAGACATTTTTCACATATTTTGCTCTGTAACTTGGAAATGGTGAGTCTGAGAAGTTTCAAACTTTATTATTAGATACATATTCTATGTGTAGTCTTAGTATGTAGCAGATTTTAAGTCTGATGCTTTAATTTGAAAACCACTTCGAGATCTCTAAAAGGCCCACAGAGACCCAATATTTGGACTTTTTGCCACCTTTAAGTCCTGTGACTGTTAAACTATGTGATTGATTGAGCTGAAATCCCATCTGGGAATGCATTATTATGTCCTTTTCACATGTGCCGAAAATCAAGGCTTTTAGTAGACATTTAACCTGTGTATGAGGGCCATAGACACTTGCCCAAGTGACCTTTTTTGACATTTGTTTCTGTATTTTGCCCTGTTATTTGGAAATGCTTAGTGTGACAAGTCTTAAACTGTATTATATATAATTTTTGTTTGTTGTGTATGTCCCCCAAAAAGTTTCAGTTCTGTAGTTTAATTGCTAAGGTCTCTTTAACAATTGTAAAATGCCCACAGAGACCCAATTTATGGATATTATGCCACTTTAAAGCCCTGTAACTGTCAAACTATGTGGCTCATAGAGCTGAAATCTTTGAATTTTTCAAAGGAAGTGCCTGTCTATTTAAATTTTGAATATTAATAATGTTATGGCTATCTTAGGCTTTTAAGAACTTATTTTTGTGTGTTATCTCTCTGCTTGCTGAGTTTTTAACTTTTTAATATGAAACTGGTTAAACATATTCAAGTAGGCAAAATGGACACTGTTATTTTCTGGTGAGCTTTAAGTCCCAAATATTAATGAAATTATAGCCTTATGTAGTAAAAATAGGGGATTTTTAACCCTCAACTAGCCCAGTTTTATTCAACTTGCCTTAATTTTGACACAGCTCCTACAGCTACGAACTCATTTCAATTGATAATCACATACTTAAAATTCTCAATTCTGAATTATTATTATAAATCTGTTCTTGTCGTTTGATAATTTATATTTAATTCTGGAGGTATATAATCTTCCTGTTGGACATTCCTTATTTATATATTTGATTTTATTTTAGTGATAAGATTAACTGAGCTTTTTGTATTTGATTACCCCTTTTATATTATAAGTGTTTGTTTACCATTTGTGCTGCAGCACTCCATCTCTTTGTAGTCCCACCCCCCATCCCCCACCCACCTCTGGGACCTCCAGCTATTGAGTAACACTAAATAAACAAAGGTATACAGATCTTCTGTAATAGTGAGAGAGGTGTGGAGAAGGGGAGAGAGGTGGGGTGGGGGTGGGAGGTGGTGTTTGCTTCATTATCTAATTATGTAAGACAAAGGGAGTCAGAACTGAGATTGTGTCACATATTTAGGTTGCATATATATGGACCACATATATAGGAATTGAGGAAATGAATAACTGAAAAACAATGCAAATTCTAAAAATAATATAATAAAATAATAATATAAATAATATATGATTTTTAAATAATATTTTATTTGTGAACAAATATAGAAACAGAGATACGCTTTTGGAATTATGAATTTAGATGGAATTATGAATTTAGAATGGACATTCAATCATCAATCATTTAAATACTTTGAAAATAGGTTCAGAGTTACCCTTTGCAGGAAGATTGAAAAGTATGATGAGTTGAGTTAAAAATAATATTTTATTTGTCAACAAATATAGAAACAGATATGCTCTGTTGAGATTATTAATTTAGAATGGACATTCGATCATCAATCATTTAAATACTTTGAAAATAGGTTCAGAGTTATCATTGCAGGAAGATTGAAAATATGATCTGTTGAGTTATGTATTCGACGTCTGGGGATACACCATCTTCCTTGGGAAGATATAAACTTAGTAGATTGATGTGCTGAAGTTCATATAACTTTTCCCAATATTTATGGCATACAACAAATGGATTAAATAAAAAATTCCCGATCAAAACCTGTGGCGTGAGTGATGACCTGTCTGGGGATATGTTGGCGCCGAGTTGGCCCAATCTAGTTTATATTGTGATGGATTGTTGGAAAGGCAGAGGAAACCAGTACATACACTTGGTCAAGGTTCTACACTGTAAACTGCCAACCAATGGCAAGCAACTACCAGCTTTCTAACATGAGGTCAGGCCAGGATTTAAAATGTAGCCCCCATTATATAAGTAGAATTGTGTTCTAGCTAGAATATTGCCATAAGTAGAAGTAATTTTAGTATGAAATGCACAGATAACTGGTAGTTTGAAGCCATAACTTGAACCTTAAAGTTGATGCATATCAAGTTGTTAATTTTCAATAGAAATACTGCATTTATCCGCTAATTATTAATAAATAAAAACAAAAAATAGATACTTTGCAACCTGGATGTCGATTGTCAACAAATATAATGGTGGGAGAACTTAAAATATTACAAACAAACCTATAATCAAGAAATAACATGCTTTTATCTCATATTTTAAGCCATTCTTATCAAAACTGTAATGTTTTGTTTTGATTTTCTTTGTTTCCAGTTAGTAGTTATTCAATGGGGGGCTGGACCAAAATGCCTGTTTTTTTATTCCTGATGGAGGGGAGCGCGTGTAATAGGGAGGGGGCATTAATACGGATGAATATGGTCATAGTCATTGGCTAGTGCAAGCATTTACCTGTCGACCAAATTATGCTAACTGTTTCAGTGAATGTGGGTGTAACATTTTCACCTATGACCCAGCCACTCTCCTGTCTGGTTCAGAGTACTCCAAAGACAGGAGGTATTCTTTTAACAAACAATGTCTGTGTTTCTCCAGAACATTATGAAAGTGTGATTCTAAGTCGAAAAAAATGATTCAGTGTTGAATGTATAAATACCAGAAATCTAGAAATACCAGACATAAGTGTTGACATTTGATGTTCCTTAAAGTACCTTCTTTCGACTGTTAAGTCCAAAAATCCCACAAACACCTTTTTAAGCCCTCCAGTCATTATATGGACCAACTTTTTTTTTGGAACTCTCTTCCTGTTCATGCTAGCTCCAGTCCTCCAGTAATATCCTTTAGGGAGCATCTTAAGACTCACCTCTTCAACTAAAGCTTCCCTACTTGCCATCTTCCCCTATGATCAGATCTGCAAAACGCTGAAATACTAACCATAAACATCCCTTGACTGTCCTTTTTGTCAATTCCTTTTGTTGGCTTAGCATACTGAGATTCCCACATGTGGAGAAGATATTGCAAAGCATTTGATTAGATAGGTTAAAATTAGTATAAAAACCATGTTTGACTTCCAGACAAGAATGAATGCGAGGAAGCAGAGGAGAAGTGTGATCAGATCTGCAGAAACAAAGATGGCGGCTACAGCTGTGAGTGTACTGTGGGCTATATCCTGGCAGAAGATGGCAGAACCTGTAAAGGTATGAGCCAATAGTAAAACATCTTTTAGCCAAATGTATGTCATATGAATACTTTATAGATTTAGATTTATTTGTTGTTTTACGTCGCGTTCAACAGCCAGGGTCATATTGCGACGGGTAGTTTACAGGTGGAGGAAACCAGTGCATACTGCATTGTAAACCACCCGGCATCGGCAAGTAAATACCAACTTTCCAACATGAAGCGCCCGGCCTGAGATTCAAACCGGCGGCCTCAGAGTTTGGAGGCGAGAACTCTTACCGCTACACCACCGGGCCCCCTTATGAATACTTTATAACTGAAAAATAAGTAAAAAATTAAGCTCCTAGTGCTGCCACTGTGGTCTAGTGGGTATCACACTTGCCTAGGAACACAGAGGACTTGGGTTCAACCCAGCTTCCGGCAGATACATAGAGGCTCGGATGACCACTTAAAATGGCGGTCCTCTGTCATTGGGTCCTATCCCAGTGGCAGGCTAAAGAATTTTCAGTTGGTGGAATGTCAGCAAGTTGAGAGTTGGGATGTACTTGTGCTGTTAGATGGGTCATTGTAACAGTGCTTTTTGAGTCCTGTAGTACATGGAGATATTGCACCGAGTATAAATATAATACAATACAATGGCCTGATACTAATGTGACCGTAGCTATTAAAGGGAATGTAAAGTTAATGAATCATTTGTAATCCAAATTATCATTTACCAATTTCATGAAAGAACGTAGCCCAGACTTCGACTAAAACTTAAGACCTTTGTAAACAACATGAGATAAGTCTGTTGTCCTAGACTTAGTGGATTTCATAAAGCATTTAAGTCTAGGTTTTGGCTCAGTTTTAGGCTTAAGGTTAAGTTCAACTGGTAGCAGACTCAACATTTATAAATAAAAATTAAGTATGGCCACAATAATTTTTTTCCTCCACTTCAAATTTGGCATGGCTGAAAATAAAGTACAAATATATATTAGAATATTTCCCTTAAGTAGTTTTTGCAAGCTTTAATGTGGTTACAATGTTTTTCTATTGCAAAACCGCATTCTCTGTGAGATAAAATTTGTCATACAAAAGGATATAGGTTACTAGTTGTATATTTTGAGTACAAAATACAGGGTACATGCAAGTCACATGACATAAAACCCATTGTGGTTATTTTGTAAATCTGCCTGAGCTTGGTCTTAGCTAAGACACCCTTTGTACAATCCACTGAATATATATGTGCTACATTTAGTTAAGACAAAAGACTCAGGGTTAATTGTATAGCTTAGCCCAAGACTGGCCAAGTCTAAAACCCTTTGTGAAAGCAGCCCCTAGACCAAAGCTCTCATGAAAGATATCAGATATTGCAGATTCTACTGTCATGTGCACCATTCAGTTTATGAATGTTTCTTGCTTGACCTTTTGGTGTCCAAATATTTGTATTTCAATTTGACAAAGTTATATGGTTTCCTCATATTTTTTATCTCCCGCCAGGCTTTAGCCCGGGAGGGAGATTATGAAATGATGCCTGTGTGTGCGCGTGCATGCGTTAGTGTGTCATGCAGATTTCTCCAAAACTACTACAGCTACAGAGTTTTTGTAAATTAATTGTCCCAATGATTTTTACGCCTTTGAATTATTTTTTTTTGGTTTTAGGGACTTAGGCCTAAAGATACGTGAGTAATAGCCATTTTTGTTACTTTGAGTAAAGGTCTCATAACTCCAAAACTATTGCAGTTACAGCTTTTTCTTCAAATATGTTGTTCAGCTACTTTGTCCTTAGCTATAAGATGGTACATAAAATGGTGCCATAAGTGAGTAATAACTATTTTCTTATTTGTAGCAAAATAATGACATAAGTAAATGTCAAATATCTTCAAAAGTATTAAAATTAGGGAATTCTTTTCAAATATGTTATTCATCTAGTTTTTGATAAGCTATCACATAGTAAAGTTTTGGACCTGTTGCACATTGGATAGCTGAGTAATAGCTACTTTGAAATTCTGACTGTTGAGTAAATCCATTGTAACTCCAAAACTATTGCAGTTAGAGTATTTTTCTAAAATATGTTGTTCAGCAATTTTTTCCTTAACTATAAGATGGCATATAGTTTGGGGTTCTGTTGGATGCCATAAGTGAGTAATAGCTATTTTCTTATTTGTAGCAAAATAATAACAGAAGTAAATGTCAAATATCTTCAAAAGTGTTAAAATTAGGGAATTCTTTTCAAATATCTTATTCATCTAGTTTTTGATAAGCGTTCACATAGTAAAGTTTCAGACCTGTTGCACATTGCATAGCTGAGTAATAGCTACTTTGAAATTCTGACTGTTGAGTAAATCCATTGTAAATCCAAAACTATTGCACTTAGAGTATTTTCCTAAAAGAAGTTGTTCAGCTACTTTGTACTTAACTATAAGATGGCATATAGTTCAGGGTTCTATTGCATGCCATAAGTGAGTAATAGCTATTTTCTTATTTGTAGCGAAATAATGACATCTATCTTTTTATTTATCTCAGAATCGGAGTGAGATAGAGCGATTTTGATGAAATTTTTTACCCATAGGGTATTTGGAGACTCTACCAGCGACTTTTCCCAAAAATCGTTTTCCTGCCACTTTTGGCGGCCATCTTGAATTTCTGCATAAAATGCAAAAACACGTCTATCTTGGAAACGGAGCCAGACAGAGCGATTTCAACAAAATTTTTGATCCACAGGGTATCCGCAGAGTCTATTAATGACTTTCCCAAAAATCAGTTTTCCGTCACTTTTGGCGGCCACCTTGAATTTCTGTGTAAAATGCAAAAACGTGTTTATCTCGGAAACAGAGTGAGATAGAGCGATATCGACACAATATTTTTGATCCGCAGGGTATCTGCAGAGTATACTGGCAACTTTTCCCAAAAATCACTTTCCTGCCACTTTTGGTGGCAATCTTGAATTTCTGCATAAAACGCAAAAAGCGTTTATCTCGGAAATGGAGCGAGATAGAGCGATTTTGACAAAATGTTTGACCCGCTTTTGGGTGATCTATCATATAATGAACTTGCAGATCAATAGTTCTTTGTATAGCACAGTCATAGCTACTAAAATGAGTAAAATTAATGTATTTTATCTCTAAAAGTATTATAGATACGCAAATTTCTTGTAAATAAGTCATTCACCTACTTTTGGCTGATCTACCACATAGTAAAGTTGCAGAACTGTAGCTCTTTGCATAGCTGAGTCATACCTGCTAAAATGAGTAAATGTCTGTTATCTGTAATAGTATTGCAGATAGGCAATTTCTTCTAAATAAGTTATTCACCTACTTGGGGGTGATCTGCCACATAGTGACATTGCAGAACTGCAGCTCTTTGGGTGGCAGAGTAACAGCCACTAAAATGAGTAAATGTATTTTATCTCTAAAGTGTTACAGATAGGCAATTTCTTCTAAATAAGTCCTTCACCTACGTTTGGATGATCTACTACATTATAAAGTTGTGGAACTGAAGCTCTTTGCATTTCAGAGTAAGCTACTAAAATGACTAAATGCCTTTTATCTTTGAAAGTATTGCAGTCACACATTAAAGTGCCGCCTCTTGCTTATTGTCACTTCTACATGTGCCTCCATCTCACAAGAAAATCTTTATTCCACTATCTTTAGTACATCTAATTTATATGGCGGGAGATAATTGCATGCGTCAGAATGCTTGTTTTTTTTTAAATCCAGTCACAAAGCTTTTATTCTTGAGATAGGTCAGACTCCGTTTTTAAAGAAGAAAAACCTTCATTTTACAGAATTTAAGAGTTGAAAACAAACTTCCATTTGCAGTAAATGCACAATCCATTAAGCTATATTTATATATTTTTTGCTTAACTGTACCACTTCAAAGGTTATCTTTTCTTTTGTACATAATTTGATCAATTTGTCACATAATTGAGTTAGCCAGGAAAAATGTATTTCTGAACATTTTTTAGTAGAAATTTTGTTGCTTTGTTAATTTCCTCAGATATAATCTGTTTCTGTGAAATTTCTATGAACATTTTGATTTTGAAATTTACTGGGTATCCTTTTAAATAGAAGTGCTATCACTCAGTAGAACTGCTATTTTGAACCTCCTTGTTTCTCCTAGCAACTGCTATAGCAACACCAGACAATATCATCACCCTGACTGGCAGTATTTGGCAGTTTATCATTATCACTTTTCAGTTCACAAATTCGGTCAAACATTCTGGCTATAGTTTTGAATTTGATGCATCTAAAATTTTAAATGACCTACCCTATAACATATGCAATGCAACATTTATTGCCTCCTTCAGTAAAAAGCTCGAAAATTACCTGTTTGCAATAGCCTATTTGCCTAAGCCACTCTACCTCCCTGTGTCTTCTCTTTTATGGCCTGGCTATGTTGATGGACTAAATCTTATCAATATCTTTATGGATTGTTGATCCTTAGAGTCTGGTAGGTGATGGAGATTAAGCACTATAAAATTTTTCGATTAGATAACATTAAATTTTCTAATTAATCAATGGCAGATGGTAGAATTGAACCTTTTAACAATAGCTCTGATAAGTAGAAGTCAGTATATCAGGTCCAATGTTTTATCTACTGTGCTTTTACAATTGGAGAACTTCCTGAATGACATATACAGAAAAAAATATATCACAAATGAAAATAACAATATTATACAAGTGCATAGCATTCTATATATGTCTAATGAGGGATGTTTTACTTTTATTATCCACCATTTTGTATGATTTGTGAGGTAAATAAATCCTCATTTAACAAGAGAATGTGAAAAAGGTCAAGATGAACACAGGGGCACCAGTGACTATATAACCTCAATATATTTCACTTGCAATTTCACAGCTATTTCTGTATGGATTTTTATGAAACAAAAACGAGCAGAAGCACTGTAAAACAACCTTTCTAATGATATATATTTGTAGGTTACATAGTTTCTGAGATATTAGTTTAAAACCGGAAGTTATTGACACTAATTATCCATGGTGCAGAGGCACCGTTGTACACAAAAAAAATATATATCCCACTATGTATATCCCCCTATAAGGGTCAAATACAGCTTGCAGTGGATAATAAAATGGAAATCTACCCTGTTACGTATAATTCCTTTTTGAGTAAAAATATTAATTCTGGTCCCCGGAAATTCAGCTGAACAGGTTTGAACATAAAAAGAAATTGAAAAAAAGGATGCTAAAACATGATGCCAAATTTTAAAGAATGTATTGTTTTGTTGCTGTATCATGCTATTTTTATGTTACTTTCAGATGTAAATGAATGCACTGACACTGATGTGTGTGACCAAAACTGTGTCAACTCAGAAGGTAGCTATGAGTGCAGCTGTAACCAAGGTTACCTCCTGGCACTTGATTTAAAGACCTGCTTAGGTAGGTAGATTTGCAATTGGTAAAACAGGTGGCATAACAGGTTTGATCACATTCCAATTTGAAATAACAAATTTACCTCAATATATATTAATTAAGCGTCCCGCAAGGGACGCTTGTTTGTGTATGGGAGACCTTCAGGCTCCGCCGGCTCCAGCGGCTCCGCCGGCTCCGCATTTTGTTTTCCTTATAACTCTGTAACCGTTAGGCGGATTCTTTTCAAATTTGGCAGGTTTAGGCAGTAGCCTTGGGGAATTTTTTTGAATATGCTGCAGTGACATTTCAAGCAATCAGAGAGGTCACATGACCAAAAATATCTTTTTTCGATGGGGAAGCTTATCCGGATGATAACTTGAAAGGAATTTTATCAATTTACCTGAAACTTGGCAAATACATTCATTCTATTAAAATCTGGAAATCATTAGATTTTGGCATTGATTGGTTAAGAAATGGCCGAGTAATTAATGATTAATTAATCATTACGAATTTTCCAAATAACGAAAACACAAAAATGCTTATATCTCGAAAACCGTGCTAGATAGAGCGATTTCGACGAAATTTTTGACCCCCAGGGTATCTCTGCGGAGTACTTATCCCAATTTTGAAAAAGTTTTTGTCTCGCCAAAAATGGCGGCAATTTTCGAATTTTTCGCAAAAATTGCAAAACATAAAAATGCTTATATCTCGAAAACCCTGCTAGATAGAGCAATTTCGACGAAATTTTTGAACCACAGGGTATATCTGCAGAGTAGCCATGCCAATTTTCAAAAAAATTTTGTCTCGCCAAAAATGGCGGCCATTTTGAATTTTCGAATTTTTCGCAAAAATTGCAATACATAAAAATGCTTATATCTCGAAAACCCTGCTAGATAGAGCGATTTCGACGAAATTTTTGACCCACAGGGTATCTCTGCAGAGTAGCCATGCCAATTTTCAAAAACATTTTATCTTGCCAAAAATGGCGGCCATTTTGAATTTTCGAATTTTTCGCAAAAAAATTGCAAAACATAAAAATGCTTATATCTCGAAAACCCTGCTAGATAGAGCGATTTCGACGAAATTTTTGATCCACAGGGTATCTCTGCAGAGTAACCATGCCAATTTTCAAAAAAGAAATTGCTCGCAAAAAATGGCGGCCATTTTGAATTTTCGAATTTTTCGCAAAATTGCAAAACATAAAAATGCGTATATCTCGAAAACCGTGCTAGATAGAGCGATTTCGACAAAATTTTTGACCCACAGGGTATCTGTGAAGAGTAGCCATGCCAATTTTCAAAAAAATTTTGTCTTGCCAAAAATGGCGGCCATTTTGAATTTTTGCGCAGAAATTGCAAAACACAAAAATGCTAATATTTCGAAAACCGTGCTACATAGAGCGATTTCGACGAAATTTTTGATCTTCAGGGTATCTCTGCAGAGCAGCTATCCCAAAGAGCTTTCACTTGGTGAAGTTTCAGACCCACAGCTAATTGCTCACCTACTCAAAATGAGTAAATGTGAATTACTCTAAAAGTATTGCAGATAGCCAATTTTTCTCAAATAACTCATTCACCTACTTTTGGAAGAGCTTTCACTTGGTGAAGTTTCAGACCCGTAGCTAATTACTCACCTACTCAAAATGAGTAAATGCGAATTATCTCTAAAAGTATTGCGGATACCCAATTTTTATCAAATACTCATTCATCTACTTGTGGGAGAGCTTTCACATGGTGAAGTTTCAGACCCATAGCTAATTACTCAAAATGAGTAAATGCGAATTATCTCTAAAAGTATTGCAGATAGCCAATTTTTCTCAAATAAATCATTCACCTACTTTTGGGAGAGCTTTCACTTGGTGAAGTTTCAGACCCATATCCAATTACTCACCTACTCAAAATGAGTAATTTATTTATTTGGGGTTTTACGTCGCTTTCAACACTGTACAGGTCATATCACGACAGGTAGTTGGAAGGGCAGAGGAAACCAGTACATAGAGTTCGCTAGGGTTCTGTACTGTAAACTGCCGACCAACGGCAAGCAACTACCAGCTTTCCCACATAAGGCCTTGACGGGGATCGAACCCCGGCCTCAGAGGTGGGAGGCGAGAGTGTTACCACTCTGCCACCGTGGCCCCTCTCAAAATGAGTAAATGCGAATTATCTCTAAAAGTATTGCAGATAGCCAATTTTTCTCAAATAACTCATTCACCTACTTTTGGGAGAGCTTTCACTCTGTGAAGTTTCAGACCCATAGCTAATTACTCACCTACTCAAAATGAGTAAATGCGAATTATCTCTAAAAGTATTGCAGATAGCCAATTTTTCTCAAATAAATCATTCACCTACCTTTGGGAGAGCTTTCACTTGGTGAAGTTTCAGACCCATAGCTAATTACTCACCTACTCAAAATGAGTAAATGCGAATTATTGGCAAAACACAAAAATGCTTATATCTTGAAAACCGTGCTAGATAGAGCAGACTGCGTTGACTTTGGTTGCCACAACAGTATAAGGCTAGAAACGAAGCATGTTCTTAATACTTTAGCACTCACCTTTATATCCTTTTTGGGACGCTGTGTTTTTGCTATGCAAAAACCTTATCTTTTTTTTTTTGCGAGCGATCCTCTAGTTTATAGTTAGTATGTGAAACCAATATTTGTATCCTGGGGGAGGCAGAAATATGTTGGTTTTAATTTTGTCACACAGCCGCTGCAGGTGTTTCTGTAAAGTATTTGACCTGGTGATGGAATTTATGTAGGACGTAGTTGACAAGTTTTGCCTCAGATTAGTCTCAGTTGTGTCAGATGTTATGAAATGGATTTGAATCCAAAATTCAGCTGACAACAAAAAAAACTCAGATTTGAGCCAGTGGCTCAGCCTGAGAGTGTGCTAAGTTTGAGACCTTTAGTGAGATGGATCCCTTGAGCATTAATGATATCCAGAGGCTGTAGAAGGCTTGTCTCAAGAGTTAAGTTGTGTAGCAAATCAAATTACCAGAGTATACTTGCAGGACGGCTGGAAACTGTAATAGAATGTGATGAGCTAACAATGTTGTATCAGTACATTGATTTCTCAGAAGGAGACACATATTTTACTCCAGCACCTTCATAAAATTAACTGCTGTTAAATGTGTTGGGTTGCCATTACTTTGTGGAAACTCCTTTATATATGTGAGGGCGAGTATTCTTTAAAAATCTCAATCTAGCTCACAGTCTCAAATTCAAACTCCTGCATAAGTATACACCCAAATTTAGCATATTCAAGTGAAATAGTACCTAATTCAGTAGTGTAAATTCAGATTTAAAACACGGTCAAACAAAATTAAAAATGTAATCAAACAAGACTAATGCAGCCATAAACTTTTAATACTCATTTCATGCAAACTCAAAAATAATCCTTAAATATTCGGGATTATAAATGATTTTGAGTCTAAGCAAGTTTAAGTATATACTTAATTGAAAATGTACATTATATTTAAGTTTGAGTTTAAACTTAAATTTAAGTTTGAAACCATAAATTTTCGAGGTTATATTATGAATACCAGTCTCACTGGTAAAATATAGGCAACTTGGCTGAAAATGAAGGAAATGAACAGAAATAATTGTAGAGAGTTTAGTTCCTGTTATGGCAGTAAGGACTGGAAAACCTACAAGTACCTGTGTACCTTCCCCTTTTGTATTTTCTTTTTAAAATGTAAGTATGATGTGACCAAAGACAGGTAATATTAACAATGGTTTAAGATTAAAACCAATGAATAAAACTACATCTAAAATCTAATAGGGGTATAAGGGGTATAGGGGTACCAACTATACCAATAGAGGAATTACTATTACACAAATTGGTTGATGCCAATAGGGTTAATGGTAGGAACCTCCCAAATGTAATATAATTCTTTTGCTCTGTGCACATCCTGAGTATTTAGGGTAATTTCAGAACCTAACCCACTGAATCTCATATTTGAATAAGAGTGCTTGTCTGAGTGATAATGTTTAGAAACTGGTGTCTCTGCATTTTTCCCTACTTTTGACACTTGATAAATGTTCATAAATCCTGTTTCTAAATGGTCTACCTGTTTCATCTACGTATGGTTTCCCACATTCGGTACATTCAATTAGGTAAATGATGCTACTGATTTCACAAGTGAGATATACAGGCATCTAAAATCTATGTTTTGTTTGTGATATTTCAATCTGTAATTGGTTAAAGCTCTTAAATTCAAACGTGGGCTTTAACTCTGAAAATAAATCTCAACCAGTAGTACGTCTGTAATCCTGCTAATATACAAACAGTCAAACAGGCATGAATTTAATACTCTTTGGTTGAGGTAATTAGGAAAAATAGGGCAAGTTTCCTTTTCAGTTTTGTAGAATAAGCTTATTGGAAAGGATTTTAAGGGGTTACTGACTTAATAAATGTTTCAATGAATCACTTTTTATGATAATTATTATTACTATTTTTTTTTTGGGGGGGGGGGGGGGGGGAGGTTGGGATAGAGCTTTTATGCTACTTTTAATACCCGTACTGTAGGAAATAATATTACTTAAAGCTACTTTGTGTGAAATGACAACAAATAAAAATGTTGCTTAATAGGATTTGTTAAAAAATACAGTTTAAGCCTGTGGAAGTTCATTATCACAGCAGCATAACAATCTGCCTCTATTCTGTAATGGGTAAATCAAACTTGATTGACAAAGCTGTGTTTTTTGTCAATTATTTTGTGTTTCATTTCCTAAGATTGTCTGTTGCACATTATGAGATTTGTAAAGCGGAACCATACATACCTGCCTCATAGCTAAGAGGAAAATAAAATTGCTTTAAACAAGTAAATATTGCAAATATTTCCAATTTTATGAAATTAATATAATAATGTTATTATGTTAAACCTACAAACGTGTATTATATATCATTAGAAAAGTATTTCTATGGCGCTTCTGCCCGTTTTTGTTGCATAAAAATCCATGCAGAAATGACTGAGATATCGCCAGTTAAAGATTGAAGATTTTATATTCACTGGTGTCCCTGAAGTTATGACAGTCTCTTTGAAGTTCTCCCTTTAATGTGTATTTATTATCGCCAGTTAAAGATTGACATATTATTTTTGCTTTTTCCGCCGTCCGGCATCACACTTGGTTTCCAGACATTTTAGGCAATAGTTCTTATCCTATCTTTACCAAATTTGGCATGTAGGTTTATTGGATTAATAGCTGGTATGGGATTGCTTTTGGTGATGATAGCTCTATAGCTAACTGAGTAATAGCTACTTTTCTACTTTTGAGTATCTCTTTGGTTTCCAGACATTTTAAGGAATGCTATTAAGCCTATCTTTCTGAAATTTGGTATGGAGGTTCATTGGGTTAATAGCTTGTATGGGATTGCTTTTGGGGGGAATTGCTTCATAGATCAGTGAGTAATTAATTAAATAAATGAGTAATTGGCTATTTTGAGTACTGAAAAAGGCAAATGTGCTCATATCTCCTAAACCGTGCAAGATAGAGCGATTTCGTCGAAATTTTCTACCCACAGGGTATGTAAGGAATGTGCTCTTTGCAATTTAAAAAAAATTTTCCCCTCCCCAAAAATGGCGGCCATTTTGAATTTTCGAATTTTTGCCAAAAATGGCAAAACACAAATTTGCTTCTATCTCCTTAACCGTGCGAGATAGAGCAAGTTCGTCGAAATTTTCGACCCACAGGGTATCTGAGCAATGTACTCTTGGCAATTTCAAAAAATTTTCCCCTCCCCAAAAATGGCGGCCATTTTGAATTTTCGAATTTTTGCCAAAAATGGCAAAAGACAAAATTGCTTCTATCTCCTTAACCGTGCGAGATAGAGCGATTTCGTCGAAATTTTCTACGCACAGGGTATCTAAGAAATGTACTCTTAGCAATTTTCAAAAAATTTTCCCCTTCTCAAAAATGGCGGCCATTTTGAATTTTCGAATTTTTCCCAAAAATGGCAAAACACAAATTTGCTTCTATCTCCTTAACCGTGTGAGATAGAGCGATTTCGTCGAAATTTTCGACACGCAGGGTACCTGAGCAATGTACTCTTTGCAATTTTCAAAAATTTTCCTCTTCCCACATATGGCGGCCATTTTGAATTTTCAAATTTTTGCCCAAAATGGCAAAACACAAAATTGATTCTATCTCCTTAACCGTGCGAGTTTAAAATTTCCTATTTTATTAATATAAAAATAAAAAAACAATGAGCTGAAGGGTAAAATGAGATTTTACAATGAAGAGCCATATTCTGATCACAAAGGTGACGTTTCTTTTTTGATGACAATAATTTTTTGGTTACAGCAAGGATTTTAGCCTCTGTCGATAAATAATGAGCATAATCAGAAACAGGAAACAAGGCCAGAAGAAATCTTAAAATGTCAGATTTTAAAAATTTTTAACAAGCTTTAAACCTTGAAGATTTCCTTTTTTCCGGGGATGTTGGGTTACTAAATATATAGCAATAATTTCCTCCACCATTGATCTAAACCCTTGATGATGTTCTAATCTATTAAAAGTATAATGTAACCAGCTTAGTGAAAACTAGGAAGCACTTGATTGGAGAGCCCAGACTTCAGCCGGAGGGACAGTGGTAAGATTCCAAAAATTCAGGATTTTTTTTGCATCCAAAATATGATCCCAATTTTACTCAAAATCTTATCACTTCTTCCTTTGGTCAAGGGCCTGCCCACATAAAAAAATTCAGAAAGAATCCCTTCATTGCTTTTCAAAGTATTGTGCACATAGACACGCAGAAGGACTAACATACAACTGGACAGACTGACAAACAAACACACCCCAAAACATAACCTACTTGTGGAGGTAATTAGCATGCTGTCACTCAAGTTTATAAATGAATACAGGTCCTATTGATTTAATAGCAGAGTGAGAAATTTTGAAGTTTTGAAATTCTCCACAGGAAACCTTTTTCTATTTCTTTGACTTGAATGTGGGAAATTTTTCACATGACATTGTTTGTAACTTTTATGATTACATTTGTTTTCTGATCTCCCCTGATGCAAAATTGGCACAATTTTGGATTATTTTGTCACAGTTTCAAAGGGTGCCCCCAAATTGCAAAATTCACATTTTATGTTCCAACAAATACTGATGAAAAAACTTGTTCCAGATATGAATGAATGCCACCTAATGAATCACTTGAGTGACATCAAATCCTGCAGTCAGAAGTGTATCAACAATCCAGGGTCTTACCAGTGTGACTGCAACCCTGGATATGAGTTGGCTGAGGATGAATTCACCTGTGATGGTAAGTCCATAGAGAACAAGTCCGAAAGGTGTTTCGGTCCCCCAGCGCAAGTGCAAAGCCATCAGAAACACGAGTAGTGCACTGAAGTGGTAACCCATTCCAGTACTAACGTAGCCCATCACTGTTTAACTTCTGTAAAACACAGCCATTGTGGCCACGCCACAACTTCTGTAAAAGACAGACAGTCATTGTGGCCGTGCCACTGTTCATGAAAGTCCGGAGACGAAAAAAAAACGACAAAAAAAACTCTACCGAGGCTCGTGCTTAACAAGTCACAAACCACTGCAAGCCCCAAATAAAAAGAGGCAAAATCCAAGTGCTTGAATGTTATACTTATTGACCACTCAGCTACTTGACTTTTCACACTGGTCAGTGACATTAACAAGGCTGAAAGGGGTTTCGGTCTACTAGTGTGAGCCGCAAAGCTATCAGAGATGCCAATATAGTGCACTGAAGTGGTCAGCCATCCCCGTACCAATGTAGCATATTGCTGCTTAACTTCTGTGAAGATACAGGTACTCGTCATGCTATGCCACAATTCATAAAAGTTCAGAGACAAAAACAAAGAAAAAAAATGTGATCTGTAGAATTGCGAGCATCGCTAGAGCCAAACTTAAAAAGACACAAACCACTGCAAGCTCACAAATAAAAATATATAAAATACTGCAAGTCCAGAAATAAAGATTTTGAATATCCCTCCAGTTCATAAATATATACAAAATACTGCAGGTAAATAATAGGTTTATAAGTAAAAATATATACTGCAAGTTTATGAATAAAGATAGTCAACATAAAAACACACAGAACTTGGTAAAAAAAAGCAGTATGCTTCTGCAATTAACCATCAGTGTGTTTTTCTTTTTTTTAATATCTGTAGTAATCTGTGTACAATTTACACTGATTGTCTGACTGACTGATTGACTCAAAGCCCCTAAATAAATATAAAAATTACAAGTCCATTTTGCGTGTGCAAACACATTATAGAATCTAACAGTGACCTAGATATACTGACTGCATAACCTGGATATTCCAGTTAATAGTTGCCCAGTGAAACATTTCTGAACAATCATTTGAAAACTTCAAGACATATAATTCTTTTTTGAAGATATAATCTTGAATTTAATTTTTGTCACAGTAATGAGATATTCCAAAATTCTCTGCATTGATTGTATCTTACCTATAACAATTCAGAAATCCACATAAGACTACAATATCAACTATATCTGGTTTGTACAATAATTACAGTTAATGCCATAGACTCTGCTAGTTCTGAATTAAGTGCTATATAAGTATGATATGATTAGATTAGGTGTTCCTCAGGATGCAAAAATGGGCAAGATCATGGACTGGCTCATATTTTTGCCTGATTTTGAGAGAGTAACCTTTAATATATATTGCGATCATTTTTAAGCTTTTCCTGAGTTGATGCACTATATAGTTACCCGGTATATATGGCTTTTCTTTAATATAAAGGGCAGACTATGCATTGATAGCACAAACATACTTTCAAGGTAATGTGTTTGATTCTTGGTACTGACTTGAAGTTGGCAAGCTGGTAGTTTGCTTTCCAAAGTGGGTCAAAATGAATATTTGGGTACGACTAGTATGTATTGGCCTCTTCCATGATCCAAATCTAAACTATCCGATGTGATATAATGTGTTAAAGGCAGTGTTGAATCTAAATTAAGTGATTCTAGTCTTTTTGATGCAGATATAGATGAATGCCAGACCAATACCCATTCATGTAGTGAACTGTGCATTAACCAGATTGGATCCTATACCTGTGATTGCTTACCAGGATATGTTCTCACTTTAGATGGAAACAACTGCAAAGGTAAGTTTCATGCATATCTGACTAAATTATAACCAAAATACTGATGTTTAAATGCATGAATAAATTCAGTTCACCATTTTGTTTGTGGTTGTTTAACTGATGTAAGTAACAAGAACCAGGGCAATTTTACTTTACCGGTACGGGATCTGCCATATTTGATAATTACTGGAAATTGTGAAAGAAATATTTATTTAAATTAGCTGAATGATAAATGGGGGCAAGTCCCCAACCCTAAGTATTCTTGTGTATATTACAATAAAAATGAAGGATGGTATTGCTAAAATGTGGAAGTATATTATCGCCCAATCCCGTACTGGTAAAGTAAAAACTATCCCAAGTACCATCATTCTGTTTTTGTTGGTAAAACTTGAGCATGATCCACAAGGAAGTTTTGTCTGTTCACTAAATTCTAGGTACTGCAGGCCTGGTCACATAATTGGAAGCAGTTGTAACAACTCATATTTGAATTTTGGTTCCTGACCTTGTCCTTATTGCCTCATAAATGTGTCTTGTATGTTCCTAGTAAACATTTAGAAACAAACACCCTGTATAGCCACTCTAGTCCCTTCCCTTACCCCTTTGGTCTCTAGAATTTAGCTTACCTGGGGCCAGTTTCACAAAACTTCCTTTAGAAAGGGCCTCCTTTAGCAAAGGAAGGTCATTTTATTCCTTTGTGAAGGCCACCTTAAAACTCAGCTTCATAAAGCCTCCTTTATCTCTTCTTACAAAAGCTTTTCCTTGAAACTTAAGGAGGGAGAAAATGTTCTTTAAAGTTATTAAAAATTCTTTAAAGGACACTTCCTTAAATTTAAGGTAGGTCATTGGCTTCTTTGAAATTTAAGGGAGTTTTCAAGGTCTCCTTTAAGGAAGGAGGCTTTGAGATTTTTAAAGGAGGGAGAAATTCAAGGAAATCCTTGAATTTAAGGTGACCTTTATCTTAAGGATGTTTTGTAAAACTGGCCCCAGATGACAGCTCATGGTAGCTTTTTCAAACATTAAAAAAATCCACAGCATGCTAGAAAGGCAGTCTGCATTCTAGTAAATGCATCCTTTCTAAATACGAATCCTGACTTTTTTTATAAAAATGTAAAAAAAAATCCTGACTTATGTACACTTATGAAACCACTCAATAGATATACTACCAAAACACAAAATGCATCGAGCCACAAACAAGCCATGACAAATTAAATATTTTGCACTTGTATGCAGCTCATGAGACCAGAACAAAACTGTGTAAAGTAGGTATGATACTTGTACTTGATCATACTTATATTTTATGTAATGTTTACATTCATTTATAGTGTGTTTTAAAATGAAAAGCATGATATTTTTGTTTAAGCAGGTTACATAGTTTTCAAGATATTAGTGGAAAACAGAAAGTTATTAATAAGCAGCTTATTATCCATGATACAGAGGTGCCGTTGTATACAAAAATATCCTGTGTCTCTATACCCACCCACCCCCACCCCCCCCACCCCCCCCCCCACCCCCCACCCCCCCCCCGTACAGGTAAAAAAGGGCTTGTGGTGGATAATAAATAATTCTAAAACAGGGCCAACCAGTATACTTCAATGGAAAACTCCATCCTCTATTATGAACCAACTTTCTGGAACATTCTTCCTTTTTCATATGAGAACAAGTCCCTCAGTAATATCCTTAAGCCTCTCTTACATCCCATCGTACGTGCACGTACATCCTGGTTACAGATAAAAATTGGCTCATTTGCAAGGGACCCTCAAGGCACACTTGTGATTTTATAACAGAATCTCAAGGTCGCACAGACCCCGCAAAGGACATTGACATGCACATTTTCTCTGCATGCACACAGTGTGTTCATTGATATTTAAGTAGTGACACTCTTGTTGGGAGGATTCACCTTCTTTTTAAGTGCATATCTCTGCTACCCCACTGCCAGGCTACGTTCATATTTTTCAACAATATTTGCAGCACACTTACATGTGCATACACGTACGATGGGATGTAAGAGAGGCTTTAAACATCTTAAGGTTCAGCTCTTCAATTCAAACTTCACCACTTAGTATCTTCTCTACATTCACACCCAAAGTCCTGGAATACTGACCTAGAACATCCATCGACTATCACTTTTAGGCATTTTTTTATGTCAGCTGACTTGTCAGTCAGCTGACATTATGTCGTCACTCTGCGGCGTGGGCGTACGCGTACGCGTCCGCGTACGCGTCCGCGTGAACAACTTCTCCTCCAAAACTACAAGGCCTAGAGACGTGCTGTTTTTTTTAAAAGATACCTTATCTATCGAGGATGAAAAATTGTTCAAGGCATGCAAATCTGTCTGTTCGTCTGTTTGCTAGAGACATTACAAGGGGGGTACCCCCACCAAAAGTGTGAAAATTTCAACACTTAATCACAATTTTCTCAGTGACTATTGCAGGGATTTCTATCATATCTTGCATATATGTACTAGGCCACAGGTAGATTCTCTTGTGTGAGTATGAGACCTGGATCTGTCTTACTTTTTTTTTAATAAATTTTTTTAATAATTTTTAATGCATTAAAATTCATGAAATCATGCACAAAATCATTTATAACTTGAAAAGTGTTGCATTTAGAGCATTTTGTTAAAATATGTTATTCAGCTACTTTTTTCATAGCTACAATATGGTGAGTAAGTTGGGTGCCTGTCTCAATAGCTAAGTGAGTAATAGCTACTTTTGGGCTTTTCAGTAACTTCCATCATGAGTAGAATCACTTGTAACTGAAAAACTATTGCATTTACAGAATTTCGTATAAATATGTTATTCAGCTACTTTTGGGTCAGCTATAACATAGTAAAATTTTAGACCTGTAGCTCATGGCATAGCTGAGTAATAGCTACTTTTAGGTTATCACTATTGAGTAAATCGCTTATAACTTCAAAACTATTGCATTTAGAGAATTTCATATAAATATGTTATTCAGCTACTTTTGGGTCAGCTATAACATAGTAAAATTTCAGGCCTGTAGCTCATGGCATAGCTGAGTAATAGCTACTTTTAGGTTATCACTGTTGAGTAAATCGCTTATAACTTGGAAACTATTGCATTTAGAGTATTTTGTTGCAATATATTATTCACCTATTTTGGGATCAGCTATAACATAGTGAAGTTTCAGATCTGTGGCTCATTGCATAGCTGAGTAATAGCTACTTTAAAGTTCTCACTATTGAGTAAATCAGTTGTAATTGGAAAACTATTGCATTTAGAGAATTTCGTATAAATATGTTATTCAGCTACTTTTGGGTCAGCTATAACATAGTAAAATTTCAGACCTGTAGCTCATGGCATAGCTGAGTAATAGCTACTTTTAGGTCATCACTATTGAGTAAATCAGTTGTAACTTCAAAACTATTGCATTTACAGTATTTTGCTTGAATATGTTATTCACCTACTTTTGGGTCAGCTATAACATAGTGAAATTTCAGACCTGTAGCTCATTGCATAGCTGAGTAATAACTACTTTGAGGTTCTCACTATTGAGTAAATCAGTTGTAATTGCAAAACTATTACATTTAGAGAATTTAGTATAAATATGTTATTCAGCTACTTTTGGGTCAGCTATAACATAGTAAAATTTCAGACCTGTAGCTCATGGCATAGCTGAGTAATAGCTACTTTTAGGTCATCACTATTGAGTAAATCAGTTGTAACTTGAAAACTATTGCATGTACAGTATTTTGCTTAAATATGTTGTTCACCTACTTTTGAGTCAGCTATAACATAGTGAAATTTCAGACCTGTAGCTCATTGCATAGCTGAGTAATAACTACTTTGATGTTCTCACTATTGAGTAAATCAGTTGTAATTGCAAAACTATTGCATTTAGAGAATTTAGTATAAATATGTTATTCAGCTACTTTTGGGTCAGCTATAACATAGTAAAATTTCAGACCTGTAGCTCATGGCATAGCTGAGTAATAGCTACTTTTAGGTCATCACTATTGAGTAAATCAGTTGTAACTTGAAAACTATTGCATGTACAGTATTTTGCTTAAATATGTTGTTCACCTACTTTTGGGTCAGCTATAACATAGTAAAATTTCAGACCTGTAGCTCATGGCATAGCTGAGTAATAGCTACTTTGAGGTTATCACTGTTGAGTAAATTGCTTATAACTTGGAAATTATTGCATTTAGAGTATTTTGTTTCAATATGTTATTCACCTATTTTGGGGTCAGCTATAACATAGTGAAGTTCCAGACCTGTGACTCATTGCATAGCTGAGTAATAGCTACTTTGAAGTTCTCAGTGTTGAGTAAATCACTTATAATTTGAAAACTATTGCATTTAGAGAATTTAGTATAAATATGTTATTCAGCTACTTTTGGGTCAGCTATAACATAGTAAAATTTCAGACCTGTAGCTCATGGCATAGCTGAGTAATAGCTACTTTTAGGTCATCACTATTGAGTAAATCACTTATAACTTGCAAACTATTGCATTTAGAGTATTTTGTTGCAATATGTTATTCACCTATTTTGGGGTCAGCTATAACATAGTGAAGTTCCAGACCTGTGGCTCATTGGATAGCTGAGTAATAGCTACTTTGAAGTTCTCACTGTTGAGTAAATCAGTTGTAATTGGAAAACTATTGCCTTTACAGAAATTTGTGCAAATATGTTATTCAGCTACTTTTGGGTCAGCTATAACATAGTGAAATTACAGACCTGTAGCTCATGGCACAACTGAGCAATAGCTATTCTCGGGCACTGACTGTTGAGTAAATCGGCTATAACTTGAAAAATATTGCATTTGGAGTATTTTGTTAAAATATATTGTTCACCTACTTTTGGGTTAGCTATAACATAGTGAAATTACAGACCTATAGCTCATGGCATAGCGTAGCAATAGCTATTTTCAGGTTCGCACTATTGAGTAAATCAGTTGTAACTTGAAAACTATTGCATTTACAGTATTTTGCTTAAATATGTTGTTCACCTACTTTTAGGTCAGCTATAACAGAGCAAAAATTCAGACATGTAGCTCATTGCATAGCTGAGTAATAGTTCCTTTGAGGTTCTCACTGTTGAGTAAATCAGTTGTAACTTGAAAACTATTACATTTAGAGTATTTTGTTAAATATGTTATTCACAGACGTTTTGGTCAGCTATAACATAGTGAAATTGCAGACCTCTATGTCATGGCATAGCTGAGCAAAGCTTCTTTCAGGTTCTCACTGTTGAGTAAATCATTGTACCCAACCTGTAGGAAATCATGGGCTGGGAATCTGTTAATATGGTCCGATTTGACCTTGGAACCCTCCTTCAAGGTCAAATGAGGATAGCCAAACATAAAAGTGCTTAAAACTCGCTTATTATTGGTCCTAGAGGTTTGGAATGAAAACCAACCTATAGAAAATCATGAGCTGGGAATTCTTTGGTGTGGTCGGACTTCACCTTGGACCCCTCCTTCAAGGTCAAATGAGGATAGCCAAACTTAAAAGTGCTTATAACTCGCTTATTATTGGTCCTAGAGGTTTGGAATGGAAAACCAACCTATAGAAAATCATGGGCTGGGAATCTTTTGGTGTGGTCGGATTTCACCTTAGACCCCTCCTTCCAGGTCAAACGAAGATAGCCAAACTTAAAGTGCTTATAACTCGCATATTATTGGTCTTGGAGGTTTGGGATGGTAAACCAACATATAGGAAATCATGGGCTGGGATTCTTTTGGTGTGGTCAGATTTGACCTGGGACCCCTCCTTCAAGGTCAATTGAGGATAGCCAAACTTACAATTGCTTATAACTCACTTATTATTGGTCCTACAAGTTTGGGATGGTAAACAAGCTACAGGAAATCATGGGCTGGGAATTTTTTTGTGTGGTCGGATTTGACCTTAGACCCCTCCGTCAAGGTCAAACAAGGATAGCCAAACTTAAAAAGTGCCTATGACTCACTTATTATTGGTCCGACAGGTTTGTGATGGTAAACCATCCTAAATTCTTTGGCTGGGAATCTTTTGGTATGGTCAGATTTGACCTTTGGATCCCTTCTTCATGGTCGAACGAGGATATTGCATTTATAGTATTTCTTTAAATATTTTTAACCTACTTTTTACACTTAAACAATTACCTTGTTACTTTATTTCATAATACCATTTGCAGGGCACAACTTTTTTGTCCTTTTCTTCTGTCAGCTTCGGAATATCTTTCGAACATGCTGTTCAGTTGCCATTTACTGTATTTCTGTACAGCCCTTTCCCTGATAATTATGCTTTCCTCTCATTATCACCATCACAAATCAAAAACATTCAGTCAGCTGACACAGTGCCCGTTCACGGGCACTCTCCTCTTGTGTTAGTTTAGTGCACGAGTTTCCCCTTGTGGGGATGATATTGCACCTGCAAAGCAGTAGATTATATTACAGTATTACTATTAGTCATTTTTGTTTATTTATGTTATATTCACAGATGTAGATGAGTGTTCTGGTGAACATCAGTGCGATCAGATCTGTCACAACACTCAGAGTTCTTATACTTGCAGCTGCACTGGTATGTAGTTTGTTTTTTTCTTATGTACTGTAAGAAGTGCTAGGTCATTTCTGTTCTGTAAGTTGCATGCAGTTTTTGGGGATATCTTTCTGAATTGTGCAATTTTTACCCCACAGTCCTTAAGGGCTGTCGGGGTATTGTTTTCACCCATGGTGTCCGGATGGGTGGCAGAAAAAAGTTTGTCCAGGCTGTATCCCAGAAACCGTAAGGTGTAGGAAGTTGATACTTAGTAGGGACATTGGATGGGGGTGTAGGTGTACATTGTCATGGTGTGACCTTGATTTGACCTTGCCGTAGTGACCTTGAGTTTGAAAATCTTGTCAGGGCTATACCTTGCAAAGTGTAAGGTGTAGGAAGTTGATACTTGATAGGGACATTGGTTGGGGGGCATAGGTGTGCAACGTCATGGTGTCACCTTGATTTAACCTTTGACCTTGCTGTAGTGACTTTGACGTATAAAATCTTGTCCGGGCTATATCTCAGAAACCATAAGGTGTAGGAAGTTGATACATGGTAGGGACATTGGTTAGGGGGTGTAGGTGTGCAACATCATAATGTGCCCTTGATTAGACTTTTTACCTTGCTGTAGTGACCTTGACCTATAAAATCTTGTCCGGCCTATATCTTGGAAAGCGTAAGGTGTAGGAAGTTGATACTTGGTAGGGACATTGGTTAGGGGGTGTAGGTGTGCAACATCATAGTGTGCCCTTGATTAGACTTTTGACCTTGCTGTAGTGACCTTGACCTATAAAATCTTGTCGGGCCTATATCTTGGAAACCGTAAGGTGTAGAAAGTTGATACTTGGTAGGGACATTGGTTTGGGGGGTGTAGGTTTGCAACGTCATACTGTGACTTCATTTAACCTTTAACCTTGCCATAGTGACCTTTACTTTCTTCAGCAATATGCAGTTTTTGTAATTTCTTTTGGTACTGCAACATAATATTAAGTTTATTCTGTAGTGTCATATAGCTCCTTCCTTTACCTGTTTTGTATTCTGTTGCTTTTTATGTCAGCTGACTGACAATTATGGCATCACTCTGCGTCGTCCGCGTACGTGTGTGTAATGCGTCCGTGTCTGTATGCGCGTGAACAACTTCTCCTCCAAAACTACAAGGCCCAGAGACATGCTGTCTTTTTAAAAGATGCCTTAATAATTGAGGATGAAAAACTGTTCAAGGCATGCAGATCTCTTACAGTTGTCTCTTCTCCAGAGCCATTACAAGTGAGGTACCCCGACCCAAAGTATGGAAATTTCAACACTTTATCACAATTTTCTCATTGGCTATTGCGGGGATTTCTCTCATATCTTGCACATATGTACTACGCCCCAAGTAGATTCCCTTGTGAGTATCAGGCCTGGATCTTTCTTAATTATTTTTTTATGAATTTTTAAAATAATTTTTAATGCATTAAAATTCTTGAAATCAGGCACTAAATCACTTATTTTCTCATTGACTATTCTCTCTTATCCTACATATTTTTTCCTAGGCCACAAGTAGATTACCTTGTGAGTATCATTCCTCTATCTTGCTTAATTATTTTTTAGGACTTTTTAAAATAATTTTTAATACATGAAAATTCATGAAATCATGCACTAAATCACTTATAACTTGAAAAGTATTGCATTTAGAGCATTTTGTTGAAATATGTTATTCAGCTACTTTTTCCATAGCTACAACATGGTGAGTAACTTGGGTGTCTATCCCAATTGCTAAGTGAGTAATAGCTACTTTCTGACTTTTCAGTACATTCCATATTGAGTAAAATCATTTGTAACTTGAAAACTATTGCATTTAGAGAATTTTGTATGAATCTGTTATTCAGCTACTTTTGGGTCAGCAATAACATAGTAAAATTTCAGACCTGTAGCTCATTCCGTAGCTGAGCAATAGCTTCTATGAGGTTCTTGCTGTTGAGTAAATCAGTTGTAACTTTAAATCAGTTGCATTTATAGAATTTTATTTTAATAATGAAATTGTAGACCTATAGGCCATAACATACCTGAACAATAGCTACTTTGAGGTTTTCAGTTAAATGAGTTGTAGCTTGAAAACTATTACATTTAGAGTATTTTCTTTAAATATGTTATTCAGCTACTTTTGGGTCACCTATAACATAGTAAAATTGCAGACCTGTAGCTCATTGCATAGCTGAGCAATAGCTACTTTGAGGTTCTCACTGTTGAGTAAATAACTCGTAACCTGAAAACTATTGGATTTAGAGAATTTTGTTTAAACATGTTATTCACCTACTTTTGGGTCAGCTAGAACATAGTGAAATTTAAGACCTGAAGCACATTGCAAAGCTGAGCAATAGCTACTTTGAGGTTCTCACTGTTGAATAAGTCAGTTGTAACTTGAAAACTATTGGATTTAGAGAATTTTGTTTAAATATGTTATTGACCTACTTTTGGGTCAGCCATAACAGAGTGAAATTGTTGACCTGTAGGTCATAGCATAGCTGAGCAATAGATACTTTGAGGTTCTCATTGTTGAGTAAATGAGTTGTAACATGAAAACTATTGCATTAAATTAGAGTATTTTCTTTACATATATTGTTCAACTACTTTTGGGTCAGGTATAACATAGTGAAATTGCAGACCTGTAGCTTATTGCACTGATGAGCAAAAGCTACTTTGAGATTCTCACTGTTGAGTAAATGAGTTGTAGCTTGAAAACTATTGCATTTAGAGTATTTTGTTGAAATATGTTTTCCACCTACTTTTTACATCTTAACAGTTAACTTGCTACTTTACTTCTGAATACCATTTGCAGGGCACAACTTTTGTGTCATTTTGTTCTTTCACTTCTACTGTGAAACAGCCACTTTAATGTCTCTAACAAACATAATTGAGAGTTAAAAATATAATTATACTAGGTCACGCTTGGCGAATTCTTATTGTTGAGGTACTTATGTCGTTATCTAGGATTGAAATAATACTCGAGCATAAGTTGATACCATAATTAACTTGAATGTGTTTTTGACCAGCACACAAGGGTTTTCTATTGCATAAAGAATCTCTGCATTGAGGCTGATATATTAGTGGGTCAGAGTAGTTTAGATTAATTTCAAAGAATAATAAAAAAGACAAAAAGTGTGAAGTTTATGTCAGTGTCATATTAGATAAAACTTTTTGCTGGGCAAAAAGATAATTGGTTATTTGCCATGTTTGAAATGTTTTTAACATTCTTTAAAGTCAGTAATGTTTATGGAGCTGCTGTGTTCATAATATAACATGTAATGCGAATAGAAGAGTAAAGATAATAAGTCATGTCTGACCACAAATTATTTAGCAGAAACTTGATGCATTTAGGAGATATAAGTTACAGACAGTTAGAAATAAATTTCATGATGAATGTAACATTTTTACTTTCTGTTATAAAAAAGACAAAGTCTTAATGTCAAGGTGATACCCTGTTCATACATTTCTGAGAAGGTGCATGGCAAACCTGAAATTGTAAAGTTTTAGGTTCACTGTGGCCTAGTGGGTAGTCCACTCGCCTAGACATACAACAGACCTGGGTTCAATTCCAGGTACACTGCAGCGGATACATGGTGGCTCGGATAACCAGTTAAATGTATTTTATCAACATAAAATAAAACCAATTAATCTTTTACATTGCTTTTGAAGGAATGATATGTATAATTTGTACTTGAAATTAGTGCCCTTACTTGGCATGTATCTGGAAATTTCCAAAACTGATAAATTTATATTTGTTACCACTCCAGCTACCATTGTTCTCACCATATTTGGTATTGTCCGATCACAGAACATAATAATAGGGTTTCGAAGCCAGTTAAAGACCTACTTGTTTAGACTTGCATACCCTCCACCATAGTATATCTCCCCTTGCATGTGCTAAATTTGGATCTTGACCTGGCATGTCCCTCGACTTTGTAAACACTCTGGAGTGAGTTGTCGCAAAACCAACTCACCAACGCGTCGCTACCAGGCGAAACACTCAAAACTGACCAAAGAAATTCGTCTATTATCGGAAGCGACAACGTACATATTTCCTCATAGAAATAGGTGAAAAAGACATGAAAGTGAGTTTATTTTATTTGATATATCCAGGTAACAGTAATTCACGGGAGAATTTGGGTATTCTCACGAGATTTCCGTGCTTTATGTCTAATTTTTAACTTGTCTTCTGCATATTGTGTCACAGGCGAAACAGTCGAAACAACTACTGACCAAAGAAATTTGTCTATTATCGGAAGAGACAAAATATATATTTCTTCAAAGAAAAGAGAAGAAATGCAATTTATTTATTTATTTGATGAATCCAGATAACAGAAAAATAAAAGAAAAAATAAAAAAAGACCAGTAGCACCCAGCCATTAAGATGTGGTTTAGAAGTGAAATTTTAAAAAAATTAAAAGACAAATAAAAACAGCGTTAAATATTTTATTTATTTAGTTTAGCATCTATTTCTTATTATTTAAATAAAGAAGATTTTATGCAGTCCCAAATTGGAACTAAATATTTCAAAATATCTTGACGCAAAACATGTCTCACATTTTTTCACAGTTGTCTCACCTTTTCAAGTGAAGGGAGACAGTCTGTCTCGCATTCATTTTTGACCAGAGCGAACACTGCCTATGTAGAGTCTCTTTGTACTTTAAGGACCTATTAGCACTTGAGTGACCATGCAAGACCAATGAAGTGATGCATTCTAACATGTTAGAACTATCCTGACCTCTGTGGTGTCACAATTAAAGATAGACCAAAAATATGGGCTTATTCATCTACATGCACTCAAACTGTGCCTGGAAGAGACCTTTAGTGTGTATCATTGAACCTGAGGTCATCTTAGAATCCATTTAATCATCCATCCAGAGATTTGTAAACTTGGGGCATGCCTAATGGCAAAAAAACAATGCCAGGTAGTATTTTTTGCAATAACTGATCAGAATGTAGGAACACAGATTTTTGTTTCAACCAATTGAATGGGAAAGCTGGTACATATAATTGCTAGCCATTGGTCGTCAGTTTACAGTACAGAACCGTGAACAACTGTATGTAATGGTTTCCTCTACACTTCCAACTACCTGTCATGATATGACCTGTACTGTAACAGTGTTGAAAACAACGTAAAACGCCAAATAAATAAATAAATAAATAAACCAATTGAAAGTTAAATAGTAAAGCCAGTGAGTGAGTGAAGATGAAAGTTTGTGCACACACAATTTATTTAAAATTAGAAGGTCAGAAATAATTGAAAATTAGGAAAATTAACATTGCGTAGGCAGATTTATTTGTCTTTTTGTTTGTTTACAGGATTACATAAATACTACTGGTCGGATCTTCATGAAAAAAAATGAGAAGATAGGTCTTGGTCCCACTTAGACTCCATAAATATTTTTAGAGTGATCTGAATCACTGACTGGATACAAAGAAATATCAAAGATCCGGATTTCCCCTTTACATATTATTGCACCATTGAAAAAACAAAAATCATCAATGCCTGGTTGAGGTATGTACTGTTTGTGTGCTCTTCTTTCATTATGGCTGTATGAGCTCCTGGTTTCTTGGTTTTCAGCAAAGCTAGCGTGTTTTCAGTGAACAGTTATTCCATCTAAGACATAGTTTTTAACCCCAGCCCATTAAGGCTGGTGAATGTACCGTCCGGGCGGCGGTGGCGGGGGCGGCAGGCATAAAGCTTGTGGGTAGTCCACAGCCTAAACCCCTGTACAGATTTTCACCAAAATTTCAGGGTATGTTTACCCCATGAGGAACTACAGCTGATTAGGTTTTGAGGGGTATCTGGTAAGAACTGTTGCCATGGTAACACTTTTGAGATTTTGGGTCTTAAACTTTGTGGGTGTTCCACAGACTAAACCTCTGCACGGACTTTCACCAAATTTTCAGGGTATGTTTACCCTAAGAGGATCTAGAGCTGGTTAGGCTTTGGGGGGTATCTGGTAAGAACTGTTGCCATGGCAACACTTTTGAGATTTTGGGTCTTAAACTTTGTGAGTGTTCCACAGACTAAACCTCTGCACGGACTTTCACCAAATTTTCAGGGTATGTTTACCTTAAGAGGATCTAGAGCTGATTAGGTTTTGGGGGGTATCCGGTAACAACTGTTGCCATGGCAACACTTTAAAATTTTCGGATCTTAAACTTTGTGGGTGTTCCACAGACTAAACACCTGCACGGATTTTAATCAAATTTTCAGACTATGTTTAACCCAAGAGATCTAGAGTCGATTAGGTTTTGGGGGGGTATCCAGTAACAACTGTTGCCATGGCAATAATTTTAAGATTTTCGGATCTTAAAATTTTTGGGTATTCCACAGACTAAACCCCTGCACAGATTTTTACCAAATTTTCAGGGTATGTTTACCCCAAGCGGATCTAGAGCTGATTAGGTTTTGGGGGCTATCCGATAACAGCTGTTGCCATGGCAACACTTTTAAGATTTTCGGGTCTTAAACTGTGTGGGTGTTCCACAGACTAAACCCCTGCATTGATTTTTCACCAAATTTTAAGGGGATGTTTACCCCTAAAGGATCTAGAGCTGATTAGATTTTAGGGGGTATCCAGTAACAACTGCAAAAATGTTGCCATGGCAACATGTTTACGATTTTCAAGTCTTAAAGTTTATGGATGTTCCACAGGCTAAACCTCTGCACGGATTTTCACCAAATTTTCAGGCTATGTTTACCTCAAGTGGATCTACAGCTGATTAGGTTTTGGGGGTATCCAGCGGCAACTGTTGCCATGGCAACACTTTTAAAATATTCGGGTCTTAAAGTTTGTTCTAAAACTATTAATGTATTCTGTAACCTAAAATATTGCAGCTAGCTTCATCGGATTTGCACAAAATGCAAATGGATAGGAAAGCTTGCCTAAGAGTAATTGTGTCCTTGTTTAGGAAACAAAATGGCCGCCATATCATATCTTTAATGGCAAGTAGGAGGGTCATCATATCAAAAAGGCCTTATATCTCCCTTATAATTATTTCTTTGGCTTCAATATATGAAAACTACTTGTAAGAAATCATGGCCTGTGAATCTTTTGTAGAACATCTTGTGGGTTCTCTATACTTCTTACAACAGAAGTTGTTCCTAAGATTTTCCCAAATCTCAATGTTGTTGGCCATTTAGCTGTACCTGCGGGCTGGGATTCTTGCCTGCCGAGGCTGGCTATTTTAATATATAGTATATACCATAACTTCAAACCATAACTGATAAATTATTAACCAGAAGAGACAAGGAATGGCAACTAGTAGCAGTTTGTCAATGCTTAAGCTTCTCTTACATCCCATCATACGGTTACGTACACATAAGTGTGCTACAAATATTGTTGAAAAATATGACATGGCTTTGTAGTGGAGTAGTAGACATTATCACTTGCAAACAAGTTGAATTCTCCCAAAAAAGTGTCTTACTTGAAAATCCAAGAACAGACTGCAACTAGCTGCAGGCAGCACAGTGGTTTTATATGCATACGAGATACTTGCGAGTTCATCATACAGCATGTGCAAACGCTGTAAGTAAATGGGGAACACTAGCAAGGAAACTGCACGCACCCAAGCCTCTCGTACATTACCCTTGAGATATACATGCCTTTGTAGCCATACTGCAAGCACAGAAAGAATAATTTGCATGTCAATTTTCTTTTGCAGGGTCTCTTCAACCTTGATATTCTGTTACAAAATTGCACATCTAGGTTTAATGTCCCTTGGAAGTTAGTCATTTGTCTCTGTAACCAGGATGTACATGCACATACGATGGGAATGTCAGAGAGGCTTTAGTGGAAAGAATTTGTCTCCAGTAAGATGTTAGCTATGGAGCTTTAAGTGACACAATAAACTACTTCAAGGTGCTTCAATTACATCATGTATCTCACAGCTTTAGTGTAAACCAGGTGAAAGCTAATCTTTCTTTAAAAAAGGTAATCTTATTTGATGTCCTTCACGATATGTACTCTGATTACTTGAAAAATAGCCTTGGTTTTAATCCTAGTTAGGAGAGGGCAGGAAACTAATTTGAAACTCGATATATGAAATAAATTGCTAATAAAACCACCATCTACAGTATGAGATATTTCACAGCATCATGGCATTAACAATGTATAAGCAATGTACTCCACAATCCATAATATCACCAGAATTCTTCTATCTTGACAATGGTAGGCCTATTAGTAAAAAGTCATGGCATTTTTTTATCCATATCAAATGTTCAAATTTTTACTGATTTGTTCTTTTTGCATTTAATTAATTTAATTTTTCTCCCTACATTAATGTAACAGTAATTAATATGATGCAGAAAAGATTACGCATTGCAAAATTTAAGTAAAAATATGTTATACTGACTTAAAGTTCACCAAATTAAGCAGTCGGTGTACCATGTTGTCACCATGAGAAAGTGGAGATCTGCTGCACAGTTATAGCACAGTAAGATAGCCAAAATAGGTAAATTATCAACTATTAATAAAATCAGTACACATGGTTTTATAGGAAAATATGCATTCCATCAGATGCTACAGTATTATATACCAACTTCTTTTAGTAAATGCTTAGTTGCAGTTTCTCATTTTTCAGTAAAATATGGCATATTTTAGGGACGACCTAAATTTTTGCTGTTTACTTCTTTTGACCCTGTGGAGTCATAAAAGCAGTACCATCATTGCTTCACAGCAGACTGTTACATTCTTTTTATTATGCTATAGCTACAAAAATAGAAACTATAAAAACTGCCACAAGTTTACAAAATTTACAAGCTAAGAAATAGCCAGAGATATATATTAATATGTTTTGTCATTTCCAAGCAGGACGAAATATGTTCACACAGTTGCACTCTAATAAAAGAAATCCCATGGAAACCAGAATAGCACTTTTACTGTAGAAGATATCAAATTCTCCACAGTATGTGGCATTTGCCACTGGGGGGTACCTTATAAAAGTAAGGCAAAATATTCAAAATCTATGCCAATTTTGCAACTGGTGACATAAGAGGTCTAAAGTAGGGATACAAAATGTAGATGTGTGAATAATTTCCCACATTAGCAAATGAAATAGAAGTAAAGAGGGGAGGGAGTGTTGTCACTGGTGAATGTTAATCACTTTGGCTAAGTTTATATTTTTAACTCTTATAGACAATAGGGTAAATTTCTATAGGAAATGACCTTTCCAGATGCAGATATTTTGTTTTATTTAAAAGATAGTTTTGCTTTTACAAGATTTGACTGTATCATAGGAAATTGCCTAAGTAGGCAAATCTTAAATTCACCACTTATACAACCTGAGCTTATTCATAACAGAAAGTGATATATTGTCTTAAAATTGGTACAACGTATTTCTTAGTTCAGAAAGCCTTAATCTACACACTTTCAGTAAATTTGATCTCACTTTGTTTATTTTATGAGTATTTCTACATGTGGCAAATTTCAGATATGCAGTGAATTTTAGATTCCTTACTCTGCCAAGGAGGTTATGTTTTGTTGTACGTTTGTTTGTTTCAAAATTTACTTTCACTAATCAAGTCAAGTCTGCAATCAAATCCTGTTTTGCTAACCTGGTTATTTTGCATTGTATGCTTTCTCTCTGTTTATGTTTTAGTCATCGTTGCAAATGCTTTATTCAGAAGCTGTCTGGATTATTGCAATTCTTTGTTTCATAGTTTGTCATCCAAAAATATTACAAGGCTCCAGAATATTTTTGGAGATTAAGCACTTGGATACCAGGGCCCCGTTTTACGAAGGCCTACTATCTCCTTGGTGGGCTGCTAAGTGCAAGTAGTCTACTAAGCCTATACTATCTGTTCCACTGAGATAGTATTCATTTTGGTAATCAATAGGCTCTCCTCACTAGAAGTCCTGTTATCTCAGGAAATTAAAAGTTCCCTGGTATTAGCTCAGTGGAACACTTTGGTAGTGGCTACAAAGGGCCCACTAAGATATAGATTAAATAACAAATTATCTTCTATGTTTAGTAGGCCTTTTTGAAACTGGGCCCTGATACCTGGAAAGTTATGGATGGATTTTGATAAAAATTTCCAGGATGTGTTGACAGTGGCACAGGGAACAGATAATTCAGTGGAAGTGGTGATCTAGATTACTATGTGGATCCAGAAATTTTTGAAAATATTTTCATCATTGAAGACATAATCAATACTAGAAGTTTTTGGCCTTGGCAGATGTATGCTCTTTCTAATGCCCCTGTTCCACCAAAGGACTAAGCCCCGATCCTGTCTGGGACCCTTAATCGTGGACAGTCGGTGAAAAAAAAGATAAAATGGGCAGGAAAACTGGATCGGTGTCAAAGTCTGGGATTAAGGTCAGATTGGTCTCAGGAAGCCTGAGGAGGCCCCAGGTGGCCCCAGACAGTCCCTGACTGGTCTGGGACTAAGAACCGACTAAGCCATTTTTCTGGTCGGTTTGATCCAAGATCTGGTCGTAGACATACCGACTAGGTCCCAGGACGCCTCAGGCCTCCTGGGACTAAGCCCCGACTAACCCACGACTAAGTCCCGGCCTCCTCAGGCGTCCTCAGGCATCTCCAGACCAATGTGGCCGATTCTTGTTTTACAATGGGACTAAGGGTCGCAGGAGGCCTGGGACTAAGGCACTAAGGGTCGGGGACTAAGGGTCGCAGGCGGCCTGGGACAGCATAGGACTGTGTAAATTTGGTCTAAGAAGGCCTGAGGAAGCCTGGGACTGGACATTTTGTTTATGGCGGGAAAAAAGAGTCGGTTTGCATCGGGAAAAATGTCAAACATGTTTGATTTTTCACACGGCCCCAACCGACCGCTTTCTTTCAATCTTAAATATCAAGGGACTTGGTGTGCCTGTATTTATTAGGTTTAACAATTAATCTTGACTCTTTCTGCTGTGATCCTGGGTTCTATTCTATCCCATGATAACAGAGGCGAAGGCCTCAGTGGCTGAATGGTTCACAAGTTTTGCACTTAATGAATTGGTTCTCACCTCAATGGTCTTAGGTTCCAATCCAGTTCATTGTAAATTTTGTGAATCACTGACAGCCTGATTTGAGATGACCTTGGCAACCTAAAAGGTCATGTTGAATTTGACATCATCACTGGAATATACAGTTGGATGGACCATCCCTAATAAGGATAGCTGTTAAAAGGACTTAAAAACTCATTGACCATTGACCAATGGTTAGTGTAGTACATAAATGGATGGCTTTAATGCTATTGGTTCAATAGTAGCTGGGCTGCCAGCAATGGGCCAGCAGATTTTGTTCAATATTTGATGTTATAACTTCAGTTATACATTATAAGACCCAGGTAAACCTATATAAAATAGATATGAGTAATTAGTCATTCAATAAAAATCATAGAATTACCTGATTCACCACAATCAGATCCACAATGCATGCATTTCTGATTGAGACTAATTGAAGGTCACAGTAGGTCATCCCTTTTCTTTGGAAGTGGACTGGTGTCCGGTCCATGAGAATTGAATGAAAGTTGCATGGTAATTAGCATATTAAAAGAAAAATCACTTATAGAGACAAATTGGATTTTTTTTTCAAAACAATATGACAAGATATGTGTTTTGGCAAAACTTGAAAGATTGGTCAGATAGAAAAATTGGGGAGTGTGTCCATAATCTTAGCCATCACCATAATCAGAAGGAAAGTAGCATCCTATTAGCTTAATAGCATAAGATTTATTGAGGATATATATATATATATCAAGCTAAATATAACAAGTCATGTCCATATACAACTTGCCCTTACTGTTGAATTATTAAGCAAGCGGTTTCTGTATGACACAACGCTTTATTGTCTTGAAACATCCTAACCTTCCCACACAATTTGTCAAACTTTTCATTTAGAACAGTGTTAAGAAGAATTGTGTATAAAATATGAAAACATATAAATTCAATTTTTTCCATCTGTGTATAATCTAGGAAGCAATTTGGTCATAGGTTTGCCTTTAATGCAGCTACAGTCTTGATTGAATTGCCTGATGATGTTTGTTTTGTCCCACCTGTGGTCTTCGTGAGAGAAAAGCTGAAATCATATCTGCTTGCTGAGGCCTTTGCACCATATCCCACTTTCAGACAGTGGCAGTTTTTAAGCACGAGTTCTAGCGATGCTCATGCTTCTAGAGATCACTTTTTTTGTTTCCATACTTTCATGAATTGTGGCACAGCGTGATGAGTATCTGTTGGTTCACTGAAGTTAAGCGGCAATGGGCTACGTTAGTACTGGGATGGGTGACCGCTTTGGTGCACTTCTCATGTCTCTGATGGCTTTGTGGCTCGCGCTAGTAGACCGAAACCCATTTTGGCCCTATTTATTTGGAATATTAGCAAATAGAAAATTCTTAGAAGTTTGTGGCATCCACTTAATTATTTATGTATTGTATCCCATCCTCTTTATTATTCTCCCTCTCGCTGTGACAGTAAACCTGCTGTTCAAAATTATCATGGTTATTCTTCATCTTTGAAGTTCACCTTTATAATTCACAGCAATGAGTAACACATTCTTTGAGGTTGAAAGTCCTTCACCTGAGCCAACATGTCCAGCTTGTTTCTTGTTCACAGTAAGTTCTCTTGATGGTCGTCCTTATTTTCACCTTGTCTCACCTTCTTAGTTTGTGATAGAAGAGTCTTCACAATTTTCAAAATTATTCTAACCTACCCGAAGCTAAGTCTTCGAAAGTCTTTACCAGATTGTAGGTATTCTCATTATAATGCTTAGTTGAGGTTTCATCTCAGCATACTAGAAGAATGCTGAAAAACATCATAGAAATCTGAAATTTTTAAGAGCTTCTAGAGATCAGTTTTTGTTCGGTTTTTTTGTCACTGGACTTTCATGAAATGTTGATTAGGATGAGTACCCATCTCTTCACTGAAGTTAAGTAGCAACGTGTTATGTTAGTACTTGCATGGGTGACCATCTGAGTTCTGGACCAGCTATGGGACATGTCTGTTTTTCTCGCCAGATGTTCATAAGTCCTAGTGCACTACTCCTGTTTCTGATGGCTTTGCAGCCAGCACATGTAGTCTGAAAAACTTTTCGGCCTTGTTTATCATTTAACTCCTATTTCCTGCCTCTCTGTCATGATTGTTGGGGGCTTTTAAATCACCCTGATTCCCATTTACAGCTGACGTTATCGCGGTACCCTGCCCAGTGTGTGACCTTGGCAGTAGTTTTTTAGTATATACCTAGTAAGTGTCTCTGTGTTAATGAGTCTTGTTATTTCTATGGACAAATCAACCTTGAATCATCTTTGGGTGTTGCACGTTAGAGTGTGACTCTGTGCAGAGATTAGTGTTTTAAAATTCCAGAATAGAATAAGATAGAGTGTTCCAAGGGCCATTTCCATAAAAAATAACATTATTATCTGAAATTTCTAGTTGTTTTTAGTACCCATGATGTTTGAATTTACCTTAGTCACCTGTAAGATGCCAGTGTAACCTACCATACATATGCTCTGAAAGATTCTTCTTAGAATTTCCCCCAAGAAATGTGATGTTCTTGTCCTTGTTTGTTGCTATTTCATCAACTTTTACACTTACTTCTAAATTGAAAAGTTTTTTTCCCACTTTCCACCAGTTTACCAAATGTTGTACACACAAAATGCAAACAAATGGACAAATTGCACTTATAAAAACTGTTTATATTTTCTCTTCTTACCTAAGAATATCTTCCATTCTTAGAATTATTCTTATCCAAGAATTGCTCTGTGAATAGATTTTTATTCTAAAAATAAGTGTACGTACACATGTATGAGGCTTATGACATCCGACATCTAATTTGGAACAGCAGTTTTTCCCCTCCTTTTCATTTATGTTTGGTTCTTTAAATGTGTCCAACTCCGACTTGTGACACCCAACGTTGGATTTGTGATGGCAATTTTTTTGCTCTGGGAGGGAAAAAATTCGGATGACAAGTGAATTTAGATGGGTGTTTACAAAATATTGAGATGGAAAAAAATTCGCCATTGCAAATCAGCCGTCGGATGTTGTAAGCTGCATACGTGTGTAGGGACACTAAGAAAATTCCTAGGTTAGAATTTTTCTTAGACTTAAGTATAATACTTCGAAAAAATTTAAGATTCTGTATGAATACAGAACCTGATCCACTGTTATCGCCCATAAATGCTATTATGGCATTACTAGGCAGTTTCACTTTTTCACCCTTCAGCTCACAAATCAGTCAAACATTTTGGCATAATCTACCTGATAACATAGTTACATAATGTTACCTCTGTTGCCTCCTTCGGGAAAAATCTTAAAACTTATCTGTTTGCAACAACCTTCTAATTTGCCTTAGCCAACCCTCCTCACTGTGTTTTCTCTGGTATTACCTGGATACATTAATGAACTCATATCAAATTTATTTATGTACAGTATCAGCTTAGAGTCTACCAGATGATGAAGATTAGGCACTATAAAAGTTACTACCATATTTATTTGTATAAATGCCCTGGGGGGAGATGCATTTTCTAAAGGGGTGGGGGACTATAACCTATAAAATCAACTCTCGAGTCCAGTGGCAATGGGTGATAATAAACACTTTCAGCCTTGATATCACTTGCCAGTATGTATAATAGCGCGAGAGCTTAAAATATTGGAAACAAACCTTAAATTTGAAGAAATTATAAAGTTTCTCTTATATTTTTGTAGATTTCATTGCACCTGTGATGAAAATTGCCATGTTTTGTTTTGATTTTCTTCATTTCTCATAAGTGGTATTCGATTCGGGAAGCACTAAAATGCATCTTAAAGCCCGGAATCGCAAAGGTGCTGGCTGTTGAGTTGGATGTAAAACCCCGAAATATGAACTTTGCAAAGGTTGAGAGGAGGGAAGGGGCAACTAATAGGGATTTGTATGGATAAATATGGTAGTTCTAAGGTAAACTGGTCAAATATGGGCAATATCTGGTAATAACTGTTACCACAGCAATATATTTTTTGTTTTGCTTTACAGTCCAAACCCCATACACAGATTTCTATCACAATTTTATGCTATTCTTACCCAAAGATAAACTGGAGCTATTTAGGTTGTGGACAATATATGCCAAGAACTATTACTATGGCAATACTTTTTCTGTTTTCCTGATTTGTAATTTTATGGGTACTCTCACAGTTCAAACTTATGCATGGAACAAAAAAAAAAAATTCCTCTTACATTTCAAAAGTTTGGTAATTTCCCAAATATCCGCATGGTGATTTGACTTCTATTTATGTATGCTGGCTAGGGTTCTTGCCTGCCAAAGTTGGCTATTTTTATAAATTTGTTTAATTAACTACATTTTATGGAAAAAAAGTTTCTTCAAGCTTTTCTATGAACCAAGTTTATGGCAACCTGAGTACTATTTTTATAAAAATTTCAGTATCAGGTAGATATACTGTAAATTGGTTTTTGTAGAAATTTATAGTTAATATCTTTTTTCGAAAACACTGAAAGAATTATTTTTTGGCAAAGCAATAGAGAACTTATTTACAATGTTCAAAAAGAGTTAAATGTGAAAAATAGCAAGGGAATGTTCTGATGGTTTTAAACTATGGGGAATTCTATGAAAACATTCCTTCATTTGCACATAAACAAGGTTATAGATCAGACAACATTTTAGCAGAAACCACGACAAGTATAGAGAAGATAATTCAACTCTAAGCTTTGGTTTTCACCCCACAGTCCTTAAGGGCTGTCAGGGTATTGTTTTCACACTTGGTGTCCAGATGGGTGGGCGGGCCAGCGTTCGGGCGTTCGGGTGGCAGGAAAAAGTTTGTCCAGGCTGTATCTCAGAAACCATAAGGTGTAGGAAGTTGATACTTGGTAGGAACATTGGTTAGTTGTAGGTGTGCATCATCATGGTGTGACCTTGATTTGACCTTTGATCTTGTAATAGTGACCATGAGTTTTAAAATCTTTTGTCTGGGCTATTTCTTAGATTCCATAAGGTGTAGAAGATTGACATTTGGTAGGAACATTGGTTGGGGGTGTAGGTGTGCATCATGGTGTGACCTTTTTGCTCTGCCAAAGTGTGTTTACCTGCTATATTTCAGACATCTTTCTCTTATGAAAGATTGCTGCAACTGATTATTATATGCACTTTTACATTTTTGCATTTTTAGTTTACTGATTAATGCTGTCATCTTGCTATTGAATTGTCCTGTTTTAGTACTTTGTCTTTACATACATTTTCTTTCTCTTAGATGTTATTTTCTCTACTTAAACATTATTTGGACCTTTATATAAGTGACACTGTGCTGAAAGTATCCCAGTCTTTGTATTGTTTCACTACTTCTATATCTCATGGTGTTGAAAACTATTTCCCCAGACTATGAAGTATGGGCATCTCTGATGCTATTTTTCTAATTTGAGAAACATTTTGGAGCTTGTTGCATTGCATAAAACTCAATAAATTTGTATATAGGGGCTTAGCTCATCTTCAGATGAATTATTTGAAACTCTGCCCCTGAAATGGGCTCACAAAAATGCATAGGAAAGGGGGAGGAGGGCACTTCTAGTGATCAGTGTATCCATGCTTTTTTCTAAATATTAAGTTATGTCACAAATGGAAATAGAATTCAACATAGTTCTAAAGGGATAGAATATATTGCTATATAGCTAAAACTGTGTTGAAGAAAATATAACATTCAGAAATTATTAATATGAAAGTTATATGAAAATAAGACTGCTTGCAGTCTGTGAGTAATGCAGCTATAGTGAGGTAACAACTGCCAAGTAAATACCGTAAATGACCTATTTAGCACATCCACCTTTGTAACCGCACCCTACCTCTTTTTCCCAGCAATATCATCGGTGACAGTGCACAATATCCACATATTTTTTATATACTGTACATATTTTTACTTAATAAATTGACATTTTTGTTGTGACTTTCGAGTTTGTTTTTATCTACCACCATATTTACAGGAAGTGGGTAGTTTTAGTAGATTCTAAATGTCGAAACACCGTTATTCTTACCGGATTGACCTATACTTCATCCCGGAAAGTGTTTTATGATGGGTGCGCTAAAAGGGGATTTTTTTCCCACCAAATATTGAACAAAAATAGTCTTTCCTTAGCGCACTGTGCACTAAATAGGTCATTTACGGTAGCTTGTCACCTCAAAAATTAGGCCGCAAAATGATGCCATTTTAAGATGTAATCACTTCAAAAACCAGTCACTTATTCCTTTGGCCAGACCATACTGAAGAAGGATTTGTAAAGATCTGTTTATTAATTTTGGATTAATTGCCAACACAGACAAACAGATGAACAGACAGACAAACAATTGCATCCCAAAACATACTTTCCTGGCAGAGGTAATTAAGACTATAATATTATGCTACATTTAATGATAAATTTGAACCAATCATATTTGTTGACACTCGTTAGACTCATCTAACAATGAGTAACAGTACAATAAGACTGTTGTTTAAATAAACTCAGCTAAATTATCCTATCTCATGTCCTCTGGTCTCCAAGGTCTAACCTTTGTAACTTTTAAGGTTTATACCATGTGGTAAATTCTGTGAAATAATACACGTAATCCAATTACAAGCAGACTAGCATTTTTGGTTTAAAGGTCAAAGACATTACACATCCAGATGATGATTATTCGCAAAGTAGATCTATCTAAGAAATGACATTTTTGACCTGTATACCAATCAACTCCATTCTCAGGATATGTCTCAAAAGGCACCCTAATGTACTTCTGAAAGAGAATTACACTATTTCCACTAAAACATGTGATCTTATTTGTGTAAATATTGAGCCATAAAACAGTTATATGCTTCCTCTGAGGGTGTGGCTAAATGGATATAGTAGGCTCAGTTAACATTTTGTTATCCACTATCTGTGTTGTAGGTTTTCTTACGTCCCCGAACATAGAGCAGTCACACCTCCATCAGGGCATGTTTCTGAAAATTCAGGAATTTTTTATGCCCTCAATATGATTAGGATCTTTTCCAACATGTAGAGTAAGAAATCTAAAATTTGTCACATATTTGAAATTCACCACATGTAGAAATACTAATAAAATAATGAACTGAGGTGAGATTTATTGAATGTATATTAAATTAAGGCTTTTTGAGCTGAAACATACCAAGTTCAAGACAAAACATCATTTTCTTCACAGAATTTACTAAGGTTTTAAAGTTGGCAAATTTAAGATTCCTGGTGAATTTTAGATTCCTAACTCTACCCGTTTCTTCCTTTGACCAGATCCCACCCATAAAATATTTCATTAACAGCCTTCCATTACATTTGGAGTAAAATCAACTGCAAAGCCAAAGACAGTGAAAATACATTGAAAATGGGACCTGGGAAAAATGGGATATTTTTGTAGTCTAAATATGATCTGGATCTCTTTCCCAAAAATTCAATAGATTCTTTGATCAAGCCCTACTCACAAAAACTTTCAGAAAGATCTATTCATGACTTTGAGATTTTCTGCAAACACAGGCAAAGAGACTTACAGACAGACAAATGAACAGACCTAAAAACACAGCATCCTGGTTTATGTAATAAGTGGTGTCTGAGAAAACACAAACCCTCACCTGTGTGTAATGCTGAAAAAAAATTTGGATTATTAATCTGGAATGGGATCATTGATCAACTTTGAGGAGAAGCAATCCACTGGTAGATGCGAGCTTTTTGAAAAAAAGTCTGATCTAACGAACAGTTTTGGGATTGTGCATGTGAATATCTTAGAAAAATGACAAGAACAATTATGGATCCACAATCTGAATCCAGATCATCTTTGAAGAGGAATGATCCAAAGGGGAATGCTAATTCTAATTCTAATTTGACTTTTATAGTGCTTAATCTCCACTAAATAGTGGACTCTAAGGCGCAACAAGACAATAGCAATATACAAATTCAAAGTCCAGGGACAGAAACAGGTCAGCACCATAGAGAAGCCATAAGAGAAAATGACCTAAGGAGGATAAGCCTTTGCATAGAAAGTTACGTACATAGAAAAATAGACAAAGGCAGGAGAGGGAACATATAGTTATCCTGTTATAAATACCAGAAATGGCCATTTAATGCAAAAGTTCTAATTGTGCAATCTATACTATAGCCATTCATTGTAAGTTAACCGAGGACAATGAGAGGAAAAGTAGTTTCAAGGATGTCATAGGAAAAAAAACAGTTCCTAGTGAGATCAAAAATAGATTACAGTTTACAGTGTGTTTGTCAAATCATTCAAAGACCCGTGATATGATTTCCAAACAAGGACTGTCCCGTTGTAGTTATATTGTGGAACTTCTAAGAAGCTGTTCTAAACATGCTGCAACTCACAAGAAAGTAATGAATAAATAAATAATGTGAAGCCAAGGCTGCATCAGACATGTTGTGGGGTTGTCTAATTTTCTACACTAAAAACAAATCAAAGTTAACAAACATTTCAAAACTTCTATGTGTACTGATAGTTGAAGCAAGGGAAAATTAGAATTTCTCAAGTTCACAGACAGAATTGTGTCAGCTATTACAGGAAAGAGGCATTTAATAAAACATTAATAAACATAGGCAATACCACCTGTACTGTGACTGGGGTATTAGCTATTTTTATATAATAGTAGTAATTTTTATGACATAATTATCCTTTTTGTCATAATAATCACTACATAAGAAATCTAATATACTAGTTGCCAAAGAAAATAATATTATGTTTGTCAAATCATTCAAAGATTTAATACAGGAAATTCCATAAATGAAATATGTTTGTAGTTGATATTTTTAAAGACACCTTTCTGTCCAGGAAAGTGTGGTTCTGTATCCAATGGCTAAAACCAAGATGGCGGCAAACTTAATGTGAATAGTTGTTTGATGTAATGCTGGCCAGTTTCAATGGGCTTCTTCGTTGTTGCTTCTAAAATGAGTTTCTTGTGGGATGTTTGCTGACAAACAAAGATTCGTGGCTTATAGGAAAAATGGAGAATGCGCTTTCAGTTCGAGAATGTGTGAGACGTTTAAGCGAAGGGATTAGAGTTCCTAGAAATTTAAATATTGCTTGGAGCCAGAATTCAATGCTGCAGTGCAGATTTTTCTGTTCCAGAAACATGTTTCGAGTATTAGTTGTTTACATGTTATCAATGGAATCAGTCATATACTTTTCAAAGAAAATTCATATGTACTCCAGACAAAATTTTCCTGCATATTATCTAACTGTTACATTGTTATTTTGCCAGTGTCTCTGTGGCAATGACCTTGCTATGCCCATGGACAGATGAATTTTGCGATACTGCTTATGATTGTTGTGCGTTAGAGTCTGCTTAACTGCAGAGATTAAGTGCTACAAAAGTCCAGAATAGAATAGAACAGAATAGAATATTTAAAATGATTATACAATGGATCAGTATATATTCCAAACATGGAGACAGAATGGCAATGAAATCTTTCCCCCAATATTGATAGCTTCTTCCTCAACACACTGGCATCCTCCTCCTCCATAGCCAGCAGAGCTTTTGAATTATGAAAAATATTAAAACAATTTATTTTTGCATGTTGTTTTGCTTAAAATAAAATAACTTAAACCATACAAGACTTTTACCGTTTTAATTCTCTCCTTGCTGAAGAACAACATAATACCCCATTCATCACTTTGACCCCAAAATAGAGATTGTCTTTCATTGCAAAGAGTCAAAACTATTGGAATATTAAGTCTTTTGGCATTTTATTTTGATCAAATAAAGCAGCAACATGAGAGTTCAATAGAGTTGCTGGACAACAACATCAATTTTTCATGGAACCACAAAGTCAAGACAGGAATTTCTTGAAATGAACCTTTAAATAACCCATCTCTTAATGTATCAGTAATTGAAAATTATGAGGGCTTTTCATGTTGGGTTTTGGACAACATTCATGACAATGGTGTGTAAGGGTTCAGGAGGGCAATCAGTCATCATGTCAATCATCAAAAACTGTTGATTACCCATAACTTTTGGTGACAGTTCCTGAATGATGAGATTTTTCAGTTCCTATGATTGTTTGGGAGAGTTTACAAAGCCTTATTGATCTTTGTAAATGTGAGCAACCCTTTATCAATTCTATTGTGTTTCTGTGGGGATTTGATCCCTGGCTAAATGTCAAGCTACTTCTGATTATAAGTAATCATTCCTGAACATCACAGGATCACATGGAGAGCAGTTCCAATGTCATTTCTTACCATGGCAGATAGATTGGGGACACAAAGGAACAACTGGTTATATTTTATTATACTGGAGGAGTTAGGGGCTGGGGGGCGGGGTATCAGGAAACAATTTGTGACTGTGGAACACCCCCTTTACAGACATTAGATGCAGAAAAACAATTTGAAGTCTGAAAAGGAAATCATGTTAGTGGCATTTGAGACTCAACAAAAAGTATGATTAGAAAATACAAGAGTCATAGTTTGTGGGCTCTATGTTGCACTGCTATTACACCTTCATAATAATTAGACTGAAGATATTACTCTTGAAAAATAGGATTCTTCTTCAGTACAAAAAAGTAAGCTTAATTCAGTATGGTGAAAAGAGAAAGCAAATTGCAAAAAAGAGACCCTTGTATCTGGGTAGTAGAGTAAGAAATGTAAAATTCGCCACATATCTGAAATTCACCACATGTGGAAATACTAATGAAATAAATGAATTGAGGTGAGATTTGTTGAATGTAGAGTAAACTAAGGCTTCTTGAATTGAAAAATACCAAGTTTAAGATAAAACATCTTTTTTCATAGAATTAAGTAGGGTTTTCAGAGGTGGTGAAATTTAGATTTCTGGTGAATTTTTAGATTCCTTTCTCTATGCGTTGAAGAACAAGCCTGAAATATTCCTTTCCCTCTACACCCTGTCAAGTGTTTAATTTCTCTACAGCTCACAAAGGTTGGCAGGGGAAAAACATTAGAAGAAAAGTAGTGCTGAGCGTGAAATCTTTTCCAAGCTGTGTTGTATGCCGATAAAGACTTCCGGCCCAAATGTAAATCCAAATGAAACCATCCTACCCAAATATGAAATGGATCGAACTGAAAGTAGACATTGGTCTGTTCAGTTGTAGCTTGTCACTCCAAGTAAGGACAGGTGTGAACTGGATAACATGGCTCTAATAATTGGATGTTATAAGAGTAAGGAATCTAAAATTCCCCACCTCTAAAACCTTACTTAATTCTATTGAAAAACGATGTTTTGTATTAAACTTGGTATCAGTTCATAAAACCTTAATCTACTAAACACTCAGCAAATCTCGTGACAATTAATTAATTTTATTTGTATTTCCACTTGTGGTGAATTTCAGATATGTGGTAAATTAAGTGTCCCACAAGGGACGCTTGTTTGTATATGGGAGGAAATCAGGCTCCACTGGCTCCACATTAAATGCTTTTATCTCGAAAACCGTGCGAGATAGAGCAATTTCGACAAAATTTTTGACCCACAGGGTATCTCTGCAGAGCAGCCATCTGGATTTTCCAAAAATTTAAGTCTCACCAAAAATGGTGGCCGTTTTGCATTTCGAGTTTTTCACAAAAATTGCAAAACACAAAAATGCTTACATATCGAAAACCGTGCCAGATAGAGCAATTTTGACAAACTTTTTGACCCATAGGGTATCTCTGCAGAGCAGTAATCTGGATTTTCCAAAAATTTTTGTCTCGCCAAAAATGGCGGCCGTTTTGAATTTTAGAATTTTTCTCCAAAAATTGCAAAACACAAAAAAAGCTTATATCTAGAAAAGCGTGCTCGATAGAGCAATTTCAACAAAATTTCTGATCCACAGGGTATCTTGTTTTAGATTTTTTACTCTGACAGAAGGGTAAAATCACACAATAATAGTTACTCAAGTCACAATTTTGTAGTGCTTAATCCCTGTACTAATGAAGTTTAAGGTACAAAACAGAATCATAGTTCAAAATACATCCAGCCATAGGATGTGCAAAGTACTCAGTGACCTGGTGGTTTTAACAGGTTTGACATCTAATCACTAGCTGTCATCTCTGTTTGGGTTCGACTCCCAGGAGTGAAATTCTGAGGACCTGTCCCCAATTTGACCCTGGCTGCTGTATGGGACATAAATCCCCAGCTTTGACTTTCCCATTGGCTCTGCCTGCTTGATTGCCAGGGAACAAAAATAAAGTCAAGAGCACTCAGAGAGTGTATAGAGTAAGAAATCTAAAATTTGCCACATATCTGAAATTCGCCACATGTGAAAATATTAATAAAATAAATGAAATGTGGTGAGATTTGTTGACTGTATAGTAAATTAAGGCTTTTTAAACTGAAAAATACCAATTTTTAGACAAAAACATCATTTTCTTCATAAAATTAACTAAGGTTTTAGAGGTGGCGAATTTTAGATTCCTGGCGAATTTTAGATTTCTTACTCTACATCTACCAAAGGCTTGAACTCCTTCGATGTAGCTTATGAGTGCAATAATTGAGAAAAATCTTGTGAAGATACCTGGATCCAGAAGGTGATCCAGATCACCACTAAAATCATATCATATGTTCCTTGTGCCACTGTCAATATTTCCTGAAAGTCTTATCAAAATCTGTCCTTATATTTTTGAGTTACTGGTATTTTTCAAATAAACAGACAAACAAACAGACAAGCATACAAAACGAGAAACATATCCTGTCTGGCAGAGGTAACTAGTAATTAAATATATTTAATTGCTACTACACTCACAAGCAGCAATTGTGAACATGCAAGCCCTCACCTGTAGGTAGTTCTGAAATTAAAAAAACAACACAAAAAACTCTTCTGGATTTACAATTCAGATCTGAATCTAGACAATCTTAAAGGAGGACTGAGCCAGGGTTGGACCCCTTGTGTAAAAATTAGATCCAATGTACAGTATTTGAGTCATGTGTATTGGCAGACAAAGAAAAAGACCTTATTTTAGGTTTGATTTTCAAAATGTTTTCAGTATTTTCTTCAATAAAAAGACTGGGCCCTTATCCGAGTATATTATATCATATGGATATTTGTGTTACAGTGTATGTCACTCAATTATATAAACACAATTATTTCCACTCTTCCAGGGCTGGTATTCATAAAAATTCTCAATTTCAAACTCAGTCACAGTCTTAAACTCAAACTCAGTCCTGTATAAGTATACACTCAAATTTAGCATTTTTAAATAAAATGTTATCTAAATAGTGTAAGTTAAGTGCATGCAAACTTAAATAAAATCCCTAAATATAAGTGGCATGAATGATTTTGAGCCTGAGTTTAAGTGTAAAGTTACTTGAGAATAGATATTATATTTGAATTTGTGTGTAAACCCTAAATTATAGGGATTATATTTGAGTTTAAGAATATTAAGTTTGAGATTTTTGTAACTATTTATGTACGTATTTCCCTGTTGTTTCTTTCCGTTAAGCAATACAAAAATAGGTTACATTATATTTTGAGGGGCCACAGTGGCAGAGTGGTTTGTATCCCAGCCTGACCTCAGGTGGGAAAGCTGCTAGTTGCTTGCCATTGGTCGGCAGTTACAGTACAGAACCTTGATTAACTGTATGTGCTGGTTTCCTCTACCCACAAAACTACCCGTCGTGATATGACCAAAACAATGTGTTGAAAACGACATTAAAACCCAAATAAACTAATTAAACATAACAGTTTGTGCACAACTGAACAGATTAAGTGTGAGGTATAAATGTACACATTTGCTTTTTTTCACCAGATGGCTTCAGATTGTCATCCGATGGGAGGACCTGTCTAGATACAGATGAATGTTCCAGTGGTGTGGACACCTGTCAGCAGGAATGCGTTAATGAGATCGGCAGCTTCCACTGCACCTGTAGATCTGGATACGTCCTGAAAAGCGATGGAACATCGTGTGAAGGTCAGTACATTTAAACAACTCCTCCAAAATGTCTGGGACCATATTCACGAAACAGATTAAGTTAAGCTTAACACTAGCTAAACTTTTACAGATCAATTGCTTACCTTATCTTTGGATCAAATTAGTATGCACAAATTTAAGCTAATTTTTGGATCAAATGCAGCAGATTAAACTATATTTAATCCAAAACTGAATCCATTTTGTTTTTTGGATTAAGGTTAATTACAAAATTAGCTTAACTTCTCTGTAAATGCCAACCTTAATCTTTTTATCGGATTTTTGGATTAAGTGAAGCTAATTTTTGCTGATGTTTTGCCAATCCCTTTTGTGAATATTGCCCCTGAGTGATTTGCCTCTTGATATTAGAAATACAATTTCTCAATCCCAAAATGAGAGGGTAAGAATTTTGAAATTCACCACAGTTTGTGAAATTCACTGGTGCATCTTGTAATAGTAAGACATTAGGAAAACTTCCCGAGTGACATATACAGAAAAAATATATAATGAATGAAGATGACAATATTATACGAGGATGTAGCACGAGTATTACGTTCCTAATCTTCATGAGTGATATATTTTTTCAATATATGTCTAATGAGGGATCTTTTACTTTTATTACTAAGACCTACTGGCCTGTCTGTGGTCTCTGTTTCATCTCAAAACTGGTCGAGTGTGCCAATTGGTGATCCGGCTTATGCACCACATTGACATCAAATGTCTTGGAAACCCACATCAATCTGCCTATAAAAGGTGACATTAGGCCAATTCTGTTTTCTCTGTACACAACCAAACTTAGCAGAGTCCTTCAGAGGCACAGTGACATAAACTTCAAACTCTTTGTCTTTTGGACCCAGCTGTATATCTACTTTTCACATAAGAACACTGCTGAACACTGCATTTCAGAAATTGAATCAATGTCTACATGATGTTAAGCACTGGGTGTGAAATAACAAGCTCAAGATAAACCCTGACTGAACAGAAATAATTGTGTTGGGGTCAAAACAGCAACAAAACGAGTTAAAATCCAATTTTTTTCAATCAATAGTCTGGGTACTCCTTTGTTTCCTGTGAACAGTGTCAGAAACCTTGGGTTTTTTTGCTTCCATGCAGGGTTCTCATTTGGTAACCCATGTTAAGAAGACTTCTAGAGGCTGCTTCACTCATATGCATGATCTGAGACATATTCAAGGAAATACCTCATTCCTGGAGCTACATTACTGCACTGTAACAGTTTTGTGTAACAGTTGCCTTCACTACTTTAATTCACTGTTCATAAGTATATTCAAATCCAAAATGAGGAAAACACAGTGTGTCCAAAATAGCCTAGCTAGAATCATACTAAATAGTAAAAGAATTTATGGAACCACGCCAGTTCTTAAAGATCTACAATGGTTGCTGGTTGAAGAATGCTCCTTTTTCAAAACTCAAAACTCTGACTCTGGTATACAAGTACCTTCACACTGGTTTTCCAGATTATTTCAGCCCCTACCCAAGTATCATGTACTTGTAACACTAGATGCAGCAAACCTTGCAGAAATTACCTAAAGATTTCACAGTTATTGTCTTCAGTGCACAAATCAAAAATGCAATTTAGTCACACCTTGGTAGTTGATGCTGCAAAAATTTTTTTTTTTTTTTTGAATCCCTGATGACATTCGAACAGTGGTTCCTGTGTTATCTTTCAGGTGCAAATTGAAGTAATTCCTCTGCAGTAAGGGCTACCCTCCACAGCTTGCCAGTCTCCTTGGCATTTCTGGTGTCTGTGTGCTATATCTTTGGATTCTAATTTTTTTCCTTCTGTCTTTATGCTGCTAGCATCTTAGAGTCTGTCATATAATTCAGATTAAGTGCCATAAAATTACTCATTACATTACATCTTTACAGTCATTTACATTACATTAAATTAAAAGGATTAAACAAATGGTGACAGAATGAGGAATTGGTATACATGGTTATACAGTGGATTTGGCCTATGTCAAAGTTACAAAATGTCAGCAATTTACTTCTACTTATGGCAACTTCTGGTTATACCCACTTTGAGTATTATATGACGTACTAAAGATACTCTGTAATTTAACTTGCAATAATTAACACTTGTGTGATCACTCTACTGGGAAATTTGTTTGTTTTTAGGCGGGTTGCGTGTAACCAACCCGCCTATTAGATTGATGTGTCCGACGTCCGTCTGTCCGTCTGTCTGTCTGTCCGTCTGTCCGTCCACATTTTTCGTTTCCGGACTCTAACTTTAAAACGGTTTGACCAATCAAATTCAAACTTCACAGGGAGATAGATCACCATCATAGCTAGGTTCCTTTTGAAATTGGTGAAATTCCGTGTGTTCGTTTGTCCATTTTTCGTCCGTTTGTCTGTCCATCCATCTGTTTGTCCACATTTTCGTTTCCGGACTCTAACTTTAAAACGGTTTAACCAATCAAATTCAAACTTCACAGGGAGATAGATCACCATCATAGCTAGGTTCCTTTCGAAATTGGTGAAATTCCGTGTGTTCGTTTGTCCGTTTTTCGTCCGTTTGTCTGTCCATCCATCTGTTTGTCCACATTTTCGTTTCCGGACTCTAACTTTAAAACGGTTTGACCAATCAAATTCAAACTTCACAGGGAGATAGATCACCATCATAGCTAGGTTCCTTTCGAAATTGGTGAAATTCCGTCTGTTTGTTTGTCCGTTTTTCCGTCCGTTTCTTCGTTTTTGTCCGTTTTTCTGTCCATCCATCTGTCCGTCCACATTTTTGTTTCCGGACTCTAACTCGAAAACGGTTACTCCAATCTAATTCAAACTTCACAGGGACATACATCACCATCATAGCTAGGTTCCTTTCGAAATTGGTGTAAATCCGTCCGTTCATTTGTCTTGTTTTTCTGTCCATTTGTTCGTTTTTAGGCGGGTTGCGTGTAACCAACCCGCCTATTAGATTGATGTGTCCGACGTCCGTCTGTCCGTCCACATTTTCCATTTCCGGACTCTAACTTGAAAACGGTTTGACCAATCAAATTCAAACTTGACAGGGACATAGATCAACATGATAGCTAGGTTCCTTTCGATATTGGTGAAATTCTGTCCGTTTGTTTGTCCGTTTTTCGTCCGTATGTCTGTCCATCCGTCTGTTTGTCCACATTTTCGTTTCCGGACTCTAACTCGAACACATTTACCTTAAGTGGGTAACCTAACATTTCTTTCCTTGTTCCTAAATTTAATGAGAGCAGTTGCTAACCTTGTTTCCTGCGTGCGCAACCCGCCTTTTGGGGCACCTCTGACCCTCTTGTTCAGACTTAACACAATAGTGAGGAATCAGATGACTCTTCTGTACATACAATATCAATAGGTTCTACTTATACCTTGTTATTCTCATTGAAAAGTAACACTTTGTGCATCACATCAGGTTCTAGTTATGGCCACTTTTCTGTAAGTCAAGCTTCTAGTTATCCTTATATTTTGTACTAATAATTGTTGGGATTTAGAAACTACTTCTACTTATGGTAATATTCTAGTTATAGTAGTTCTACTTATACCAGGGCCGGGATTCACAAAGATTCTTAAGTAAGAATTCTTACTTTAGTACAACATTAAAATTTGTGGTTATATATAAATGTATATACAAATGCTGTACTTAAGTAAGAATTCTTACTTAAGAATCTTTGTGAATCCCTGCCCTGATCTACTGTATATATAGTGAGTTTGTGTGGTTTTGAGTTCAGTTAAAAAGAAGATTTTTATCAAATCACCTATGAAATTGGCAAACAGCAAAATGAAATGGGATATACAGCACAAAGAATTATATGAGAAGAGATCAGAAAACTTCAGCGAAGCTGCATATTTAAGGTTGAGATATTAAGTGAGAGTTCATAGTACACAGAAGTGCAGTGCAGGAATGATCTGCAATTAATTTTCCTATTTTCTTCAGTCATATCAAAACTATCAATGGGAGGATCTGTTTCAATGAGCCATAGTGGCTTAATTGCATTATTTAGATAAAGAAGACAGTAATTAATCACATTTATCTCTTTGTGTGTGTATGTAGAGGAAGGAGTTGAGTTATTCAGGAAGAGTCAGGTATCATTGAGTATCAATGGCTTAATTTAGGGTAATGAGGTTTTGGATAGCTGAGAGTAAATGAATTTCATTTGTCTCGGATAATTTTAGCCATGGGTCTTGTCAGAAGAAACTTCATCCAACAAGTAGCATGGATACACATATATTCCCAACTTCACATTGTTAAATGTTTCATTTAGCGATAAATTTATTTTGCTGAAATAATTCTTATATTTTTGTCAAATAAAATGAATTTGTGATGGGGAAATCTATAAACCAGATTGAGAAAATAAAACAGACTCAGTATAAGTCAAAACCCAAGGAGTGGTAGTCATAAAAAGTCTGAAGCTCAGTCTCAGACTCAAAGTGAAATATAGTCTCTAAATTTAGGGTATAAACCTTATATTTTAGTGTAAACTAGGAGTGAAATTTGAGTTTGAGTACACGGAATTTATGTAGATTTTCTCTTAATAATACTAAATTGGGGTTTAGAATTACATGGGACCAAGTTTCAGTTTAAGATTGTGACTGAGTCTGGAAATTGAGTTTAAGTTGAGTTTGAATTTTTTTGGGACTACCAACCCAAATTTTTATGAAAATTTTGTATTATCAAGTCAAATTCTCCCAAAGTATATGCTGAGAATATTAGAATAAAACGAAGCCAAAATTATGCAGATTATATCTATAAATTATTATGATATTTCATTTGGAGACTGACATTGGCTTTTCTATTAATACAAACCCACTCTTATAGGATCTTGTGTTACGATCACAACACCTGTCAGTTGTTTTTCAATCAAATCAAAGCTTATCAATAGGAATTTCCAGTTCATTGAAGAAAGTAATTATCTTGTGTATAGTTGTTGATATTGTTTTTTGTAGAAGTTACCAATAAGCAAAGCCATATCTTGTGTTTAAATAATCACTATATATAAGACATGGTATTATCATTCGGTGATTTTATGTATTTAGTGTTTTACGTCACACCTAGTACCTTATCGATTATATTGCGATGGGTAGTTGGAAGGGCAGAGAAAACCAGTACTTACAGTTTGTCAAGGTTCTGTACTGTCAATTTTCGACCAATGGCAAGAAATTATCAGCTTTCATATATGAGGTCAGGCCAGGATTCAAACCCTCATCTCAGAGGTGGGAGGTGAGTGTGTTGACCACTGCTCCCCCATGGTCCCCCCTTATCAGTAATTATGTCCACCCCACTGGGGGGTGGACATATTATTTTTGCTTTTTCCGCCATCCGCCGTCCGCTGTCCGCCGTCCGCCGTCCCACTTGGTTTCCAGACATTTTAGGCAACAGTTCTTATCCTATCTTTACCACATTTGGCATGCAGGTTTATTGGGTTAATAGCTTGTATGGGATTGCTTTTGGTGATGATAGCTCTATAGCTAACTGAGTAATAGCTACTTTACTACTTTTGAGTAGCTCTTTGGTTTCCAGACATTTTAAGGAATGCTATTAAGCCTAGCTTTCTGAAATTTGGTATGGAGGTTCATTGGGTTAATAGCTTGTATGGGATTGCTTTATGGGGGAATTGCTTCATAGATGAGTGAGTAATTAATTAAATAAATGAGTAATTAGCTATTTTGAATACTGAAAAAGGCAAATGTGCTCATATCTCCTAAACCGTGCGAGATAGAGCGATTTCGTCGAAATTTTCGACCCACAGGATATCTAAGGAATGTAATCTTTGCAATTTGCAAAAAATTTTCCCCTCCCCAAAAATGGCGGCCATCTTGAATTTTCGAATTTTTGCCAAAAATGGCAAAACACAAATTTGCTTCTATCTCCTTAACTGTGCGAGATAGAGCGGTTTCGTCGAAATTTTCTACCCACAGGGTATCTAAGGAATGTACTCTTTGCAATTTTCAAAAATTTTCCCCTCCCCAAAAATGACGGCCATTTTGAATTTTCGAATTTTTGCCAAAAATGGCAAAACACAAATTTGCTTCTATCTCCTTAACCGTGCAAGACAGAGCGATTTCGTCGAAATTTTCTACCCACAGGGTATCTGAGCATTGTATTCTTGGCAATTTTCAAAACATTTTCCCCTCCCCAAAAATGGTGGCCATTTTGAATTTTCGAATTTTGCCAAAAATGGCAAAACACAAATTTGCATCTATCTCCTTAACCGTGCGAGATAGAGCGATTTCGTTGAAATTTTCGACCCACAGGGTATCTAAGGAATGTAATCTTTACAATTTTTAAAAAATTTTCCCCTCCCCAAAAATGGCGGCCATTTTGAATTTTCGAATTTTTGCCAAAAATGGCAAAACACAAATTTGCTTCTATCTCCTTAACCGTGCGAGATAGAGAGATTTCGTCGAAATTTTCGACCCACAGGGTATCTAAGGAATGTAATCTTTGCAATTTTCAAAAAATTTTCCCCGCCCCAAAAATGGCGGCCATTTTGAATTTTCGAATTTTTGCCAAAAATGGCAAAACACAAATTTGCTTCTATCTCCTTAACCGTGCGAGACAGAGCGATTTCGTCAAAATTTTCGACCCACAGGGTATCTGAGCATTGTATTCTTGGCAATTTTCAAAAAATTTTCCCCTCCCCAAAAATGGCGGCCATTTTGAATTTTCGAATTTTTGCCAAAAATGGCAAAACACAAATTTGCTTCTATCTCCTTAACCGTGCGAGATAGAGTGATTTCATCAAAATTTTCGACCCACAGGGTATCTAAGGAATGTACTCTTTGCAATTTTCAAAAAATTTTCCCCTCCCCAAAAAATGGCGGCCATTTTGAATTTTCGAATTTTGGCCAAAAATGGCAAAACACAAATTTGCGTCTATCTCCTTAACCGTGCGAGATAGAGCGATTTCGTCGAAATGTTCGACCCACAGGGTATCTAAGGAATGTACTCTTTACTCTTTAATTTTCCCCTCCCCAAAAATGGCGGCCATTTTGAATTTTTGCCAAAAATGGCAAAACACAAATTTGCTTCTATTTCCTTAACCGTGCGAGATAGAGCGATTTCGTCGAAATTTTCGACCCACAGTTTATCTAAGCAATGTACTCTTTGCAATTTTCAAAAAAATTTTCCCCTCCCCAAAAATGGCGGCCATTTTGAATTTTCAAATTTTTGCCAAAAATAGAAAAACACGAATTTGCTTCTATCTCCTTAACCGTGCGAGATAGAGCGATTTCGTCGAAATTTTCTATCCACAGGGTATCTAAGGAATGTACTCTTTGCAATTTTCAAAAAATTTTCCCCTCCCTAAAAATGGCGGCCATTTTGAATTTTCAAATTTTGGCCAAAAATAGAAAAACACGAATTTGCTTCTATCTCCTTAACCGTGCGAGATAGAGCGATTTCGTCGAAATTTTCTCCCCACAGGGTATCTAAGGATTGTACTCTTTGCAATTTTCAAAAAATTTTCCCCTCCCCAAAAATGGCGGCCATTTTGAATTTTCGAATTTTTGCCAAAAATGGCAAAACACAAATTTGCTTCTATCTCCTTAACCGTGCGAGATAGAGCGATTTCGTTGAAATTTTCTACCCACAGGGTATCAAAGGGGAATGTACTCTTTGCAATTTTCAAAAAATTTTCCCCTCCCCAAAAATGGCGGCCATTTTGAATTTTTGCCAAAAATGGCAAAACACAAATTTGCTTCTATCTCCTTAACCGTGCGAGATAGAGCGATTTCGTTGAAATTTTCGACCCACAGGGTATCAAAGGGGAATGTACTCTTTGCAATTTTCAAAAAATTTTCCCCTCCCCAAAAATGGCGGCCATTTTGAATTTTCAAATTTTCGCCAAAAATGGCAAAACACAAATTTGCTTCTATCTCCTTAACCGTGCGAGATAGAGCGATTTCGTCGAAATTTTCTACCCACAGGGTATCTAAGGAATGTACTCTTTGCGATTTTTAAAAAATTTTCCCCTCCCCAAAAATGGCGGCCATTTTGAATTTTCAAATTTTGGCCAAAAATAGAAAAACAGGAATTTGCTTCTATCTTCTTAACCGTGCGAGATAGAGTGATTTCGTCGAAATTTTCGACCCAACCAATGCAAAAAGGCATGAAGCTGAAATAATTTACATCTACACTAATAAATATTTAAGCATCATTGATATATTTTACAAATGAAACAGGGTCTTGTAAGACTACTGTACAATTTTGGCAAAAGGTTCATGGGGTGGACATTACACATGATAATGTGTTCTTCTATGCTATCCTGTTTCTATTCGCATCTACTATGATCAACAAGGCGTCCTATTTCTAGTTGTCAAATGTTGATGCTCAAAACATCTCTTTAAGAATGAATTATTCCTCCATGTGATCTGATCTATAAGAAAAGTCCTACACTGTGAATAGCCTTGTCAAGAAAAGTGGCAACACTGAAATATCGAAGATGGACCTTAAATCTTATCTTTTTCTAAAAAATATAAATTTATTTTAGTACATTTATTGTGTTGCACTTTTTCAAGTAAGACTCAGTCAACTGCCAATTTTTCTACTTATGATTATGGTTGATATACAGGCCAGCAACCACAGAGTTAAGCAAGTACCAAGTTTTATACAATAGGGTCTGGTCCAGAGTTCAACCTAAATAGGCCACTACACCACCAAACCCCCTGTGACCTAATGCAGCGTTCTTACCGGCCGTAAACACAACCTCACAGCCTGTAAATTGGTCAAGAACGGTCTCACAGGTGGTATATACCACTCGTGAGTTGGGTGCCTCCAGACACCTTACAAACTTTGACCTTCACCTCTAATGACAACAAAGATGCAGAATACACGTGCTTTTGTTATAAAAAACATGTTAAATGAAGTGTTTTAGTACTTGGGATTTTGACAAATAACCTCAGAAAACATATAACAAATGAAATATATATGTTTTGCATGGTGGATAGTGAAACATAGTGATTTCTTTTATTTCATTCTCTTTGTGATTTGTGTTTACATCCACACATAAACACACAGGCTGTGAATTGTTAAGAACAGTCAAAACTTTCCACTGGTACTCACAGGTCATGCGCATGGGCTCATCACCTCTTCTGAACACGACATAAATTTTGAATACTGGTCCAATACTATTAAGAACTAGAAAGCACTCTTATTGTAGTTTCACACAAATGCTGCTTTTTATTTGTTTTATCCCTCATAATTATAGATAGCATGACAATGGAAATTAAGTGAAAATGGGACGGTTTTTTTTTTGAAAATTCAGAGATTTCTTGTAACCAAAATATGATGTGTAACTTTTTCATAATTGAATCACTTTTTAAGTCAGGCCGTAGATATATAATAAATTTCATTAAGACCTATTGATTACATTGAGTAGTGTTGAAAACAAAGGCAAAAACATTGAAAAGAAATCATTGAAAATAGGAGTATTTTAAATTTGGGATTTTTTTCTATCCATAGTATAATATGGATCTTTCCTAAAATTAAATCTCTTCTTCCTTTAGTCAGGCCATACCCACATGAAAAAAATTCATAAAAATGTGCTCATTAGTTTTGGAGTAATCAAGAACACAGGCAAACAAAAAGACAGGGGCCGATTTCTCAAAGGGACTTAGACTTAGCCAAGTTTTTGGAACATTGATATTGGAACTAATTAGGGTGATAAAGCACCACCTTAGTTAAGTTACTGCCCGTTATGACTAGTGTCATGTAGGGCAGCAACAAAGGTGCTTTTCTGGTGGCTGTCTTTTGCCATCCTTTCCACTGTTCCCCATGTGTGGCCCAGGCTTTTTATCTCCCCTTCGACCATTCTTCACCAAGTTATCTTTGGGTCTTCCTCGTTTTCTTTTACCGTCTGGTGTCCAGTGGAGTATTGTCTTGGTGTGGGAAGTATTGTCTTTTCTAATGACATGACCTATCCATTTCCATCTTCTTTTCATAACTATTGTGGCCATATCCTGTTGGTTACAATCAGCCAGTAGGTCTTTGTTGCTTTTAGTTCTAGGCCAGAAGATACGTGGTATTCACCTTAAACACTTTGTATGAAAATTTATTTATTTATTTATGTATTTGGGGTTTTACATCGCTTTCAACACTGTACAGGTCATATCACGACGGGTAGTTGGAAGGGCAGAGGAAACCAGTACATAGAGTTCGCTAGGGTTCTGTACTGTAAACTGCCAACCAACGGCAAGCAACTACCAGCTTTCCCACATAAGGCCTTGACGGGGATCGAACCCCAGCCTCAGAGGTGGGAGGCGGGAGTGTTACCACTCTGCCACCGTGGCCCCCCCTTTGTATGAAAAGTTAACAGTTTTTCAAGGTCTGCCTCTTAACTAAGCACCACCTTAATTCACCCCCTAATCCAGCAGTAACTAGAAAGCAATCATAGTGCACACCTCTGCTGAGATCCGAAAACGGGACCTTCATACATTTTGGATTTTTAAACCCAGAATATGATCCAGATCTTTCCCAAAATTTAATCACTTCTTGCATAGGTCAAGCCCTACCATTATCATTTTCTATTGATTATCATTTTCTATTGATTATAGCTTGGCAACCACTGGGCAGATTTTCTTCATATTTAGCACATGTATGGAGTAGGCCTGGGAAAAATTTCTGAATATGGTGTCATGAGATTTCAACCAATTGGAGAAGTCTCATGACCAAAAACATGTTTTTCAAAGGGGTATGCTCGTCCGGATGATAACTTAAACAGCACTTCACCTATTCACATGAATTTGGCTAGTAGGTTCATTATCTAGATGTCTGGAAATCATTAACTTTTGTAAGTGATCAAGTACAAAATGGCCTACTTATTAACCATTAACTAAATGCCATGATTTTTCTTAACGCTGAAAATGAAATATTGCTCTAATACCTCAGAAACGGAACGAATTAGAGCAATTTTGACAAAATTTTTGACCCACAGGGTATCTGCAAGGTCTACTGGTGACTTTTCCTGAAAATCGTTTTACCACCATTTTTGGCAGCAATCTTGATTTTCTGCCAAAACATAAAAATGCATTTATCTCGGAAACGGTGCGGGATAGACTGATTTCAACAAAATTTTTGACCCACAGGGTATCCACAGAGTCTACTGGGGACTTTAATCAATAAACGCCATCTTGAATTTTTGTGTAAAATGAAAAAAAAAAACACATTCATGTACAAAACCTTGCATTTTGGCATAAATGGAAAAACATATTAAATACAGGCAGATGGTCATTTCTACAAATTCATTAAATACTCATTGGGAGGCTTTGTTTTTGCTCATTTCTTTTTCTCTGGCGAAGCAATACTCTAGTTAGATTTAATGTAATCGTGAACACAGCTGACACAGAAACAAAGTAATCCACTCAAAATTCTAACTTCCTTGACTAAGGTAATTGCAGTAAAATAATATTTAAGGTTCTGACTGAGTAATTGACTGGTGATATATCATTTGAATGATTCAAATTGGCCATTTAGAGCAATGTTCATTTTCAAATGAAACTTGTGGGCTGTAATAATAGAGTTATTGATATGGATGCATTAATCTTAATTGCTAATTATGTTTCATAATATATTCTATTACTTTGAAATTAAAGCTTATAATGTTCAGATGGAGAGGATAATTGAAAATGAAATAAAATGAATATTGAGCTATTTACAAAGCTAAATAACATTGAGACACTGTCACAAAAAATTACTTAATGACAATGTTAGAATGATTCATGCCTGGAAAGTCATAAATTGTAAATGTAAAACTATTAAAACTATAACTATAATTAAAACTATATTCAAGATATGGTAATAATTCGACAGCGGGTGGACTTCAGAATTGTATAGTCTGACTGGCATTATAGTAAATCTAAACTGCTAACCAAACTATAATTCTCAATAAAATCCAAACAGTTATGGATTATTACTATTCTGATATGATAGATATCAAATTCTGTTTTAAGTAACTTTATGTGGGCAATAATTAGGCAGACTTTTTATGGATATTTTTACTTCTTGACCAATCAAAATTGAAGATACAAGCGTGTTGTATTAGAATGCATATTCTTTTAAATAAATTACAGTTATGTAGACATTCTTTTCAAATTGCTGTACATTCTCAAAGAGTATATTTATTTACCTGACATTGTTCCAACATGGGCATTTTGAATACTTTCTCCAGACTTTCATAAAATACCTGACATAGTTCCAACATGGGCATTTTGAATACTTTCTCCAGACTTTCATAAAATACATGATAGCATTACAGGGATACACAGAAAGAGAAATCATCAAAGCAACTTAAGTTCAGTATCGTATTCCTTATAATTTTACTTATGATATATTGAGGAAAATAAATACCCATGATTAAGGCTTTAGGAGTAAAATCTAATAATAAATATTAAATATTTTTTGGATGTTTTAAGTTAGATAATACCTTCCAAAGATAAACATTCTTTGATTTCAAAGGGGGCCACAGTGGCAGAGTGGTAACACTCTCGCCTCCCACCTCTGAGGCTGGGGTTCGATCCCCGTCAAGGCCTTATGTGGGAAAGCTGGTAGTTGCTTCCTGTTGGTCGGCAGTTTACAGTACAGAACCCTAGCGAACTCTATGTACTGGTTTCCTCTGCCCTTCCAACTACCCGTCGTGATATGACCTGTACAGTGTTGAAAGCAACGTAAAACCCCAAATAAATAAATAAATCTTTGATTTCAATATGAGCAGTGTACTTCCTTGGGACTCACACTCAAATAGACAAATGTTCACTTTTCTCCCCTATATATATAACCTCCCCTATATATATATAACCTCTGTAGTTATGTTTTCCCCATTCTAGTGTTATATTTTTTTCTCTGTGTGCCAATTCAGCTGAGTGATCTATGTGACCTTGTGGTTATTTGATTGGACTTCAGAGTGGTAGGGCTTAGGTTTGATCCTTGGCTAGGTTGAGGATATTGTATACTTGGATGAGGTTCTGTTTTCAGTCAGACGTATATGTGGGGACCGAGACTAAGTTAGTAAGGTAAGTCTGTGACAGGCTAACATCCTGTTCAGGGGAGAAAATTTAATGAGTCGCTTCACAGAAAATGGAAATAATCACTGATCAGATGGGCCACTAGTCCCAGAACTAATTTCACTTTTAAATTTTTACAATCAATATGAAACAGTATAATAATAATAATAATAAAAATAATAATAAAGCATTAGCAATAGCTTCATGGCTCCAGTAATATAAAATCTTAAAAGAAAGTTAAATTCTTTATTCCTGATATGTAACCTGTCTTGTGACAAAGTATCTATAAAATAGGTTACACTTTAAACACTTTACTATATGTGTTAATGAAAGTTGAAAAATGCAACCACTGAATAATAAAAATTAAGGGTGTTTTCCCCAGTGTTCTGATTTCTAAATACTTACATGTCTGTACAATTTATGCTTGAACTGTAAAATATAAAAGTCAAATGTAGTGTGAAAATCACCAGTACGTGTAATTATTTTAATAGTATAGTTTTTCTATTACTGGGTGTAACGTCAGTTTAATAATACAATAGGTTTTTTAGTTCTGTGAATAAACATTTTATTCAACATATTTGGCATGCAAATGTTAATTTACACTGTGTGCTCTAAACCTTGAAAAATTTGTTTTTATCATAAAAATTTGATCATAGAGAATACAATATATTGGTTGGAAAAAACAGAGGGGCCACGGTGGCCTAGTTGTTAGCAAGTTTGGCATTTAATCACAGGCAGTCACCTTTGCGTGGGTTGGACTCCCACAAGTGTCAATGTCGAGGATCTTTACCAATATGACCCTGGCTGTTGAACGGGATGTAAAACCCCAACTTCAACCTTTGGAAAATACTGTTGTAAAACTCATGAGGCAGTTTATTATTTATTTTATTGATTTATTTCTCATACAAACAAAGCATAAAGTTAACAGAGCATGATTGATTATTTAAAAAAAAATGGAAACAAGGCATATATTAATATAATAGATATATAAAGGAACAAATTATACATAAACTATACATGAATGTTGTAGCATAAATTACAGAAAACAGTAACATACAGTGTGACTCTCAACTGGTACATAAAAAATAGCATGAAATTTATTTCTTCAGCAGTAAATCCATTTTTAAAGACCCTCGTGTTTAACAAATCTTTAACAATGTTGCCTACATGTTTTAAGTCATCTTGATAAACTGTATTGTAGAATTCTCACTAATTTCAAAATCTGGAATTTAGAATTACATATGATATTTATTGATACATTAGTGTGGTAAACAATATGACTCAGAGTTTCGCATATTCGCTATAAAACCACAGGGAAATATAAATCAGAAGAGTGGAAATGCGGTCTTAAAGTAGAATGTTTCATTAAATAGGAGTTCAGTTGGTACAGGTTCTTGTGTGCTTATGAATATCGGGGATGGGATTCACAAAAATATTTGAGAACACACATCCCTGTTCCATCTAAAAACTTGGATGTGACAAAAGCAGAATTCCCAAAACCTAGGAAGAAGTTTTACCGGTAAAACTTCAGTGTCACACAAGGCATGTTAAAAATGATTGCATTCAGATATCCAAGTTTACTTTGGTGGAAAACTTGGAAGTGGAGGGCTGTAGTTTTCTAGGAAGCAGAATGCAATAAAATTTGAAATGGCACAACTGGAACTCAATGTAATTTATCCAATTTTCACATCCTTATCTGGCCTGATCTCTGAGAATTTCAACACACAAAGTACACAGTCGTAGGAGTAAAACTCGTTGGGTAAGTCTACCCTGCTATAGGACTGAAAGACAATAAAACTTTGTGAAATTCTTAGAAGTAAAAATTTAGTAGCACAATGCAAAATATTTTTAAGCTCAAGCTCTAGGGAGGCTTTCACTTCTAGTGATTACTTGGTTTTTTTTTATATCTCTGGACTTTCATGAATTGTGGCGCAATGTGATAAGTATCTGTCTTTTACAGAAGTTAAGCGGCAATAGGCTAAGTTAGTACTGGGATGGGGTGACTGCTTCGGTGCACTACTCATGTTTCTGATGGCTTTACGGCTCCTGCTAGTAGACCGAAACCCCTTTTGGCGTTGTTAAAATTTAAGCATTGCACTTAAGTGTCACTTGTACCAAAGTGATACAACACAAACTGATACGATGTGTGTAGATGCAAACCCTCATTAATCTGAAGACATTATGGTGAAAAAAGTTTTAAATTAAAGTCAGGCCAGAAATAAGTAATTTTTATGTCGTCACTCTGCGGCGTGGGCGTCCGCGTGAACAACTTCTTCTCCAAAACTACAAGGCCTAGAGACATGCTGTTTTTTTAAAAAGATACCTTATCTATCGAGGATGAAAATTGTTCAAGGTATGCAAATCTGTCTGTTCGTCTGTTTGCTAGAGACATTACAAGGGAGGTACCCCCACCAAAAGTGTGAAAATTTCAACACTTTATCACAATTGTCTCAGTGACTATTGCAGGGATTTCTCTCATATCTTGCATATATGTACTAGGCCAGAGGTAGATTCTCTTGTGTGAGTATGAGACCTGGATCTGTCTTATTTTTTTTAATAAATTTTTTTAATAATTTTTAATGCATTAAAATTCATGAAATCATGCACTAAATCACTTATAACTTGAAAAGTGTTGCATTTAGAGCATTTTGTTAAAATATGTTATTCAGCTACTTTTTTCATAGCTACAACATGGTGAGTAACTTGGGTGTCTGTCTCAATAGCTAAGTAAGTAATAGCTACTTTTGGGCTTTTCAGTAACTTCCATCATGAGTAAAATCACTTGTAACTTGAAAACTATTGCATTTAGAGAATTTTGTATAAATATGTTATTCAGCTACTTTTGGGTCAGCTATAACATAGTAAAATTTCAGACCTATGGCTCATGGCATAGCTGAGTAATAGCTACTTTGAGGTTATCACTGTTGAGTAAATCACTTATAACTTGAAAACTATTGCGTTTACAGAAATTTGTGTAAATATGTTATTCAGCTACTTTTGGGTCAGCTATAACATAGTGAAATTACAGACCTGTAGCTCATGGCACAACTGAGCAATAACTATTTTCAGGTACTGTATGTTGAGTAAATCAGTTGTAACTTCAAAAATATTGCATTTGGAGTAGTTTGTTAAAATATGTTGTTCACCTACTTTTGCATCAGCTATAACATAGTGAAATTACAGACCTATAGCTCATGGCATAGCTGAGCAATAGCTATTTTCAGGTTCTCACTATTGAGTAAATTAGTTGTAACTTGAAAACTATTGCATTTACAGTATTTTGCTTAAATATGTTGTTCACCTACTTTTGGGTCAGCTATAACATAGTAAAATTTCAGACATCTAGCTCATGGCATAGCTGAGTAATAGCTACTTTTAGGTTATCACTGTTGAGTGAATCACTTATAACCTGAAAACTATTGCATTTAGAGTATTTTGTTTCAATATGTTATTCACCTATTTTAGGGTCAGCTATAACATAGTAAAATTTCAGACCTGTAGCTCATGGCATAGCTGAGTAATAGCTACTTTGAAGTTATCACTGTTGAGTAAATCACTTATAACTTGAAAACTATTGCGTTTACAGAAATTTGTGTAAATACGTTATTCAGCTATTTTTGGGTCAGCTATAACATAGTGCAATTACAGACCTGTAGCTCATGGCACAACTGATCAATAGCTATTTTCAGGTACTGACTGTTGAGTAAATCAGTTGTGTAACTTGAAAAATATTGCATTTGGAGTATTTTGTTAAAATATATTTTTCACCTATTTTTGGGTCAGTTACAACATAGTGAAATTACAGACCTATAGCTCATGGCATAGCTGAGCAATAGCTATTTTCAGGTTCTCACTATTGAGTAAATCAGTTGTAACTTGAAAACTATTGCATTTACAGTATTTTGCTTAAATATGTTGTTCACCTACTTTTGGGTCAGCTATAATATAGTAAAAATTCAGACATCTAGCTCATGGCATAGCTGAGTAATAGCTACTTTGAGGTTATCACTGTTGAGTAAATCAGTTGTAACTTGAAAACTATTACATTTAGAGTATTTTGTTTAAATATGTTATTCACATAATTTTTGGTCAGTTATATCATAGTGAAATTGCAGACCTCTATGTCATGGCATAGCTGAGCAATAGCTACTTTCAGGTTCTCACTATTGAGTAAATCATTGTATCCACTGGATGGTGGATAGTGTGTAGAGAGATTTCACCATTACCGCTCTAATGAAAAAAATATTATAGCTAGCCTTCTCAAGTTTGCAGAATATATTAATAACCATAAAATGTTGCCTGGGAATATTTTTGGTCTAATTTTGAAAAACAAGATGGCCGCCAGGGACGTTTATTCGACTTTAAACAAGGACTTTTGTTGGCCCTCTAGAGCAAAGGGTATTATAGGTAGAGATCTCAAATTCGCAGGATATGTTCCTCATTATAAAATCTTGACTGGGAATATTTTTGGCCTCATTTTGAAAAACAAGATGGCCGCCACAGGCGTTTCTTTGTCAGTCATGAAAAGTGCTTATATCTCGCTTATTATTGGTCCTAGAGGTTTGGGATGGTAAACCAACCTGTAGGAAATCATGGGCTGGGAATCTTTTGGTATGGTCAGATTTGACCTTTGACCCCTCCTTCAAGGTCAAACGAGGATAGCCAAACTTAAAAGTGCTTATAACTTGCTTATTATTGGTCCGAGAGCTTTGGGATGGTAAACCAACATATAGGAAATCATGGGCTGGGATTCTTTTGGTGTGGTCAGATTTGACCTTGGACCCCTTCTTCAAGGTCAAACAAGGATAGCCAAACTTAAAAGTGCTTATAACTCGCTTGTTATTGGTCCTAGAGCTTTGGGATGGTAAACCAACATATAGGAAATCATGGGCTGGGATTCTTTTGGTGTGGTCAGATTTGACTTGGACCCCTCCTTCAAGGTCAGTTGAGGATAGCCAAGCTTAAAATTTCTTATAACTCGCTTATTATTGGTCCTACAGGTTTGGGATAGTAGACCAGCCTACAGGAAATCATGGGCTGGGAATCATTTGGTGTGGTCGGATTTGACCTTGGACCCCTCCTTCAAGGTCAAACAAAGATAGCGAAACTTAAAAGTGCCTATAACTCGCTTATTATTGGTTCTAGAGGTTTGGGATGGTAAACCATCCTATAGGAAATCATGGGCTGGGAATCTTTTGGTGTGGTCAGATTTGACCTTTGGACCCCTCCTTCAAGGTCAAATAAGGACAGCTAAACTTAAAAGTGCTTATAACTCCCTAGTTATTGGTCCTAGAGGTTTGGGATGGTAAACCAACCTATAGGAAATCATGGGCTGGGAATGTTTTTGTGTGGTTGGATTTGACCTTGGACCCCTTCTTCAAGGTCGTACGAGGATACTGCATTTGCAGTATTTCTTTAAATATGTTTTAACCTACTCTTTACACTTAAACAGTTACCTTGTTACTTTCCTTCATAATACCATTTGCAGGGCACAACTTTTTTGTCCTTTTCTTCTGTCAGCTTCAGAATTTCTTTTGAACATGCTGTTCAATTACCATTTACTGTACTTCTGTACAGCACTTTTCCTGATAATTATGCTTTCCTCTCATTATTACCTTTACAAATCAAAAACACTCAGTCAGCTGACACAGTGCCCATTCACGGGCACTCTCCTCTTGTTTTTATTTGAATTGGAGCCCTGAGTTACTGTATATGCTGACAATATCAAATGTCGAATAAAAACAAGACTTCAAAATAGAAAGTATTTCATATTGGCTGTAATATCTTCATCTGTGTGTTGCGCATTAGAGTCTGCCTGGCAGAGATTAAGCGCTATGAAAGTTTGAAATAGAATAGAATTATACAAGGTATATAAATTTCAATTTTATTATTATTGTATCATATTGTATTGTGATTGGTGTATACAGACCTTTACATTTGTGGTAAAAACTCAACTGTGCAATTTTGTGAATACTGAAATAGCTTTTTTTTATCCAGTCCCTGAGTACAACACCCACAGTGTTTAACACTTTACAGTAACTGATCAAACGTCATGGTACTATATTACTACTAATTGAAAATCTGATATTGTGTGTATTGCTAGTTTCATATGATCTGCAGAATTAATTGATAAAACTGACACAGTTGAATTTCAAATGTTGAGAAGTTCTCATCTTATGAAAAGTAACATCTCAAAGACAGAAATTACATTGCATTTATCAAATTACCGCTGAACCTGATCACATGTATTAAAATTTACTTCGTGCATAACACTAATTAAACATTTTTATGGATACATTCTGACAATGTTTTTTTTATGTCACCAATTACTTAGAATCTTTTTGTCAGAAGAGACCCTTTTTAGACCATAGAAAACCATGAAACTTGTTTTGTATTGAAAATATTTACCATTTCATTACAATAGCTATTTGGTGGAATTATCCAGATATAGAATAGAGTGGAAACATTTACATAGCACAAAACTGATGTAAATATTATTTAATGTGCTCAAGTCATAAAAGGGAGAGGCTTGAACCCAGCAGAAGTCATTACCCAACAGGTGCCCACCAGGGAGGGGCGAATATGGAGGTGTGTATGCCAGTTTGAACAGGTATAGGCCTTGAACTGGCTCCTGAAACCTAAGATGCATATATAAGGTGTTATAAAAATTTTCACCAGGTATGGATGAATTATAATAGTCTGTCTTCTACCAATAGGTCATTTGAAGAGGCTTGGTTTGAATTTATCAGATCGGATGGCCATCTTATTAGTTTGTTGGACGTCTTATTAGTTCGGTTGGACATCTTTTGACTCTGGTTACTTGTGGTTTGTCAAAGGATTATTTACAGTAAATTCTGGTGTAAAATTTTAATTATGATGTTGTCATGTCTTTGCCATCTGATGTCATTAAATTTCTAAATCATACTTATGTTTGTTTAGTGGCTTTACCTGTCACAGTACTCTGCCTCTGGTTCTGTGCAGACTGGAGCATAAAACTGGCCACCTTTGCACACTAGGCAATCATACAAATACACTGTTATGCTGGACAGATGAAGACAACCTATGATATTATCAACCAAGTTCTAGAACATAAGCAACATTCAGATTAAGCAACTAATAAAGAAACATTGCTTGGGTTGTTCATAAACCCCCTGGTGAAGCAAAACTTAAGGAATTGCTTTGTATTTCAAATTTTCTGCTTGGCTTGGTAATTTGGCATGTACCTCAAAATGGCACAAGTATAATGTAAACAATGAAATCATCTCTAGCCAATCAGGATCATTGATATAAAACTTATGATTTGTAAGCTGTATATTGATTGGGTCTTGTATCAGTTTGAGTTTAGGCATTGTATTATAGTTAAATTCATATAATTTTCTATATTTTTATGTTGATTTGAATAATTATTCTATCATTGTAAGTGTTGTATCATTAATTGTATAATTGTAATGTGTTCCACATACATAAGAAATACTGTATATCTGAAGTGACTTGTATTAGGGGCTGGTCAATTTGTTTTAATTTATTTATAAACATAATTTTGTTTTGTGAATTGCATGTCACTATAATAAATAAATAAATAAAATGAAATATTGATTATTCCCACATAACAAGCTCTCTAGAAGGTTACAAAGGGTGTGAAATTTTTATGTAAAATAAATGTATGACCTGGACTTGTATTTATCATGTTTTAATCAAAAGAAACTGACATTAAATAACATAAATCATGTGTGCAATTAGAGGTTTGTCTTCAATTTGTGCCTGATGATCTCAATGAACCAAGCAGTGTTCTTCACACTCACTATTTTAACAATAAAAGTTAGTTCATAGTGTTGTCCTGAAGTGGTCAGAAAGCTTGGCATCTGATCACAGATTGTCAAATTGATCAGTGCAGGTTCCACGGGCTATGCTGCAGGCCTATCCCAATATGATCCTGGCATGTTAAATGGGCTTTAACTCTTGAATCTTAAATTATAGTAACAGTAATAACCTGATTTGCCACATTTCTGATAAGAAATGCAGTTTACATAATTATAATAAGTCTATTTATGGGTTTCAGATATAAATGAATGCCAGGATGGTGATCACATATGTAGTCATGCCTGCAGCAACACTGTTGGTTCTTACAAGTGCATTTGCCAGTCAGGATTCCAGTTACAACCAGATGGGTATTCTTGTAAAGGTAAGGTTTGTTTTTGTCATTGCCTTCTATGTGTATTCTAAGCTGCTTTTTAAGGAGCCCTAGTGTTTTAGTGCACTAAAAGTTGTAGAAAACATGTTAGTAAGAAATCAATGTCATCTGCATGCATTATAAGGTGTTTGCCCATGCCCAATGGCTTTTCAATGCATAGTCTGGGCCAGCTCGGGTATGTGCTGCTTTACTCTCTCCCCTTAACTATGCATCATGGTATGTTTATTTATTTATTTGGGGTTTTACATCACTTTCAACACTGTACAGGTCATATCTCTCCCCTCAACTACGCATCATGGTATGTTTATTTATTTGGGGTTTTACATTGCTTTCAACACTGTACAGGTTATATCATGATAGGTAATTGTAAGGGCAGAGGAGACCAGTACATACAGTTGGTCTGTACTGTAAAATGCCAACCAACGGCAAGAAACTACCAGCTTTCCCACTTGAGGTTGGGCTGGGATTCAAACTCTGACCCAGGAAGTAGGAGGCAGGTGTATTAGTACTCCACCACCATGGCCACCGCATCATGCTGTGATGTAAATAAGCTGTTGAAGATGACATCAAACTCAAATCAATCAATCTGAGAATCTGAGTAATTGTTAAGTTTTTCTTGCCAATTGTTTCACTTATCAAGTTTTGCCTATTTTATTTTGGCTTAATATTTCTTTTAGCCATATTTTAGAATGTGAAGAGTGTAATGATGTAGTCATCTTGTTTCGAGCTTTTATCTTTTGTTAATATGCTGATAACCCTACCTCTAAAGCAAATCTAGGTCACATTCAATAATTATTTTATCTCATAATTATAAGAAAAAGCTACATTGTGATAAAAATATATTTATGTTTACCAACAAAATTGGCTGCCTAGTTTATCTTGCTTTGTTTTATGTTAGTAAAATATTTTTCGGTTTAGATCAACAAGTACGCATTAGTTTGCAATTTATATTTGGTACAATCATTATAAATCATTAAACTGTAACATACTTCGGATAGAATTATTCAGCAGGACAATTTACAAACTAAGTATAATTTATTGAATAGTTTTCATTTGTGAAATTATATTTATTACTTTACTGTGAATAAATACTTATCGTTTATGTTTAGATTATTTAGTTATTAATCTGATAATGTGTTCTTATCTCTGAAGTTTTAATGCTAGACAAATACTTATTAAGACAATTTGGTAAACTCAATTATTATTTTGTTTCCTGGTAATACTTATACTCTTTGGGCTTGCCGGTAAAATCTACAATATAATGTAATAATTTTACCTACCTGTTGTATTAGTAGATGTTAATGAATACCTAAACATTGATGCTGGCAGTCCAGTAAGTCGAATGCCCACAGACAGTAATGCATTCTGGTGGACTCTCTGATGATCTTGTTACAGCATGTTGCAGATGTTAAGGAATGCCTGCCCAATAATGCTGTCTGTGGGCATTCTGATTGACCCACTAATGATCTTGTCACCTACATGTTGCACAGTGTTATGAATACCTGCCCAGTAATGCTGTATGTGGGCATTCTGATAGACTCACTAAAGATTTTGCTACCTGCATGTTGCCCAAGTTAATGAATGCCTGCCCAATAATGCTGTCTGTGGGCATTCTGATAGACTCACTAATGATCTTGTTACCTGCATGTTGCACAGGTTAATGAATGCCTGCCCAGTAATGCTGTCTGTGGGCATTCTGGTAGACTCAGTAATATAATCTAGTTACCTGCCTGTTGTAGATGTAAATGAGTGCCTGTCCAGTAATGGTGGATGTGGACAGATTTGTCAGAATACTGAGGGTTCTTACAGTTGTAGCTGTAGAACAGGTGAGTAACTTATATCATTGTCACTTGTCGCAATAGACTTGAAGCCTTTTAGGTTAATTCTCATAGGACTAAAAATGTGTTGATACTTGGTACAAACATTGGCTATGGGGTGTAGATGTGCAACATCATGATGTGACCTTGATTTGACATTTGACCTTGCTGTGGTGACCTTTAAATTCTTGTCGGGGATGTAGGAAGTAAATACTTGATAGGGTCAACAGTTAGAAGGTGTAGGTGTACAAAATCATGGTGTGACCTTGATATATCAGAAACAGCAACATGTAGGAAGTTGATTCTTGGATAGGTCATTGGTAACTCACACTGCTCAGAAAGTCTTCCAATCTTTGTATTGTTTCACTACTTCTCCGGGCTGTGAGGTATGGGCATCTCCAATGCTATTTTATCATAAAATGGTACTCATACCCCCAAAAATGTTCAGTCCATCTCATATTTTATGGAATCATCACCAGTGATCGTTCCTGACTTTTTTTCCCTGCTTTATGGCTAAAGCTGCCCATGGAATGAAAAGGCAGGCCATAAAATGTGAGACTAAAAAGATTTTGCTTAAATTTTATTGGTAATTTAGTTCCCTTCCAAAGAGTCAAAAGCCTGGCATTACAACCCTCTTCTGAAGATTTATGTACTGTTATTGCTTGACCGTTAGAAGAAGACTCATTATGCAGGTAGTTACTAGTTTTGGAACTGCATCACTTGGCTCTTATTTCTGTGGTTAATGGTTTAAATCCAGGACATGACAACATGTAGGCTTCACTGAGGGTCTGTACTGGCATGTAAAAGTGTAGAAAACCCCAACTTTGATCTTTGAGTTCTCTTAATCCTGAAATATTGCAGACTCAAGGTTGAATAAAACAAAAAGTCATGTCACATGATTTATTTACAAAACCAATGAGGATATACCGTATTTCATTGTAAAAACGCCTCGGGGGTGATGTATTTTTTTAAAAGTGTGGGGGGTTGACTGTTTACAGATAAAAAAATGGATAACTTTCGAGTCTGATGTCTATGGGTGATAAATAGAGATTTTGCAACCTGCATCAGTTGCCAGCACATATATTGTGAGGGAACTTAACATGTTAATAACAAACCTTAAATCTGAAAAAATTATCAATTTTATGTCTCGTATTTTTGTAGACTTTAAGTTATTCTTGATCAGAACTGCCAGGTTTTGGTTTGATTTTTTTTTCTGTTTTGCCACTGTGGCCTAGTGGGTAACACACTCGCCTAGGAACAAAGAGGACATGGGTTCAATCGCAGGAACAGGCAGATACGTAGTGGCTCAGATGACCACTTAAAATGGTGATCCTCTGTCATTGGGTCCTATTCCTACTGGCAGGTTAAAGAACCTCAAGGACATTGATAAATGGTCATCCTAGAGCCTCTGACTTTCAGTTAGGGGAATGTCAGTAATTTGAGAGTTGGACTTTACTTGTACAGTTGGGTAGGTCATATATGTTAATGGTTATTCAATCAGGGATGTACTGAAACACATCAGAATCCTGGCATCGGAATGGTAAAAATGTACATTTACGGTTACTGAAACAGAAAATCTGCTATAAAAGAAAGTGGAGGTGGGATGGAGCATTTAATAGAGAGTGACCGTTTATATAGTAAAATATGGTACCTCAGTGCATACAATTTATGAATGATGATACTTAATTGGAGCAATTTATTGTTTCTACACTGAAAACTGAATTTCACATTTCTTACCATGTACTGTATGAGTGAAAATTTTAACTGTGTAAGGCAGTTTAACTATAATTGTCAATTTTTTTAACAAATTCACAAGAATTAATTTTCACTCTTAATACAGTGAAACTTCTATTATCCAACCATAATGGGAGAATAAGGGTATGATGAGAAATGTGAAAAACAACTTAATTCACTTGCATGGTAGTCTTGTGTGTTAGCCGAAACTTAACACAAAAATTGGTCTGAGACCTTTAACTATTGACACCTGAGAAAAAAGTTTTCAATCTCAGGGAAATTCAAGGAAAATCCTTAGGAGTGGTATTCATAAAAGATCTCAAACTCAGAGTCTCAAAATCAAAGTATTTCCTATAAGTATAAACTCAAATTTACTGTTATCAATTAAAAATCCTGACTAAGTAGTATATACTACTCAAACACAAATTGAAAACATGCCCAAACAAAATTTCATCTATAACTTATGCATCCATCTTTGTATAAACAGAGACATTTAAGACTCCTATCCAAATTTTGATATAATTCCTAATTATAAGGATCATCAATGAGTTTGAGTCTGAGTCTAAGGATATACTTACTTGAGAACTACATGATAGTTATTTTATTTAAGTTTGAGATTAACTCAAATTTGAGACTTGGTTTGAGTGTAATCTCAATTTTAAGATTTAAACTTTAATTTAATAAGATTATACATGAGTTTGAGATTTTTGTTGAATACCAGCTCAGGTTTAAGAATTAAAGCATTTAAACAATCTGGCCTCTAGAATTAATGTTCACCATCTAAGCTCATTAGTTTAGACAGTTAATATAAATGCCAAATGAAAAAAAACAACAACAATAATCTGCTGAAACTGTATTTGTTATCACAATTTGTTGGTTATGTGACATTAAATGAAATGACCTTATAAGGCATTTACTAACCCTGTTGTCCCATACTTTTACGTCAGCTTCCCAGCTTATCAGAAGTTGTTAATGCACCATGTAGGAAGCTAATTTATGCCACTGTCTATTGGACCAAATGTAACTGGACTAATGTGACAGAAAACAGGGTCATTCTTTATACATGTATCCTGGTTCATGGAGTGACACATATTGTACTGTTAGTGTGTTAGAGTAACACCATAACAAATAGGCTATTGTCAAAACAAGAGAGCTTTCTACACCATCATACATTGCTGTATTGCTTTCTTTGATGTTAACAGCATTTCTTGCGGAAACTGATGATGCTACTGGGATTATTCCAGTAAATTTGTTTGGTGTATTCACCCTTGTAATGTAGATCAGATTTGCATATTATGGTCTACATTTGTTTCCGGAGTTTGAATAAAAATCAGATCATACAATTACTACTTACACACCAAGAATGAATTTTGATCAAAATGAGGATCAGTTTTCAAAATGAACATTTCAGCGTAATTCCCTTATTTGAAAGTTTTAGGGTTTTTGGTCAAAAAGGTTAATACAAATAATGAATTAGATATTACTTTTGATGTGTGATATATTGTACTTCTTTATGCGACGTCTGTCAGAAATTTGCATGAAATTTTATGAAAGAAAGTTCTAGTACAAGACATAAAAAGTTTCAGATATTAGGGAATTAACTTTTAAAGAATCTCATTTTGAGTGGCAATCTAAGTGAAAATTGTTTTTTATGTCCCTTTCAATAGCTAAGGTCATATCAAAACTGGTGCCATATTCGTGAGCAATACATGAAAAAGGTGACCTTAGATCTAACTTAAGGAATGTTTTCACTTAAATTTTTTTTGTAATCACTTTTTACGAAGTAATACTAAGACAAGGTCATCTTAGATTTAGAGTCACGAACAAATCTCCCTTGACTCAGAAGTTATATTATTTTGTTAATAAAATTTTGAATGGAACAAAACATGGTACACATACAGTTTGTTTTTGTAAACTAATACTTATTATTGCTTTGCTTGTTGTCATCTGCTTGCTTACATGCATGTTCTAAGGTCACCTTAGAGTTAGGAATGTTCATGAATACAGTTTTATAATTTCCTACTTGAAATCTAAGTAATACTTATAATGTAAGTTAGAAATGGTCTAAGTATGGTTCATAAATATGGCAGCTGGGCCTGGTTTCACACAGTCTCCTTTAGAAAGCACCTCCTTAAGTAAAGGAAGGTCAGTTTCTTTCCATTGGGAAGGCAACCTTAACTTTAAGTTTCACAAAGCCCCCTTTTAACTGTCCTTGCCATGGGTGTTCATCAAAACTTAAGGAGGGGGCAAAAATTATTAAACATTCCTTTGATAATGTTTATTTAAGGTAGGTCCTTTGCTTCCTTAAAATTTTAGGCAGTTTCCTTGAATTTTCAAGGTCTTCTTAAAGGAAGGAGGTTTTGTGAAATTGACTTCCATGAAGGAGTTAACAATTCAAGGAAAACCTTAAATTTAAGGAGACCTTTATTCTAAAGAGGCTTCGTGAATACAGCACCTGGTCTTCGGTGCTTCCTGCAGGTCATCATAAGTTAGACCTCACCGAAAAAGAGGTGAGAACAAAGTTATAGAATACCATATGTGTTAACCACTTGAATATTGAGGCTTTAAGAGAGGCAAGACACTTTTGTCATATAACGGATATTGGCAATCCTTAGGTTGCTATTGTGCAACATCCCAAAAGTAGAATTAGAATTAATTACCTCTACCAAGTGGGTTATGTTTTGGGTGCGTTTGTCCGTCTGTTTGTTTGTGTTCATTATAACTCAAAAAAAAAAATAATAATAATGAACAGATCTATCTGAATTTTTTTAATATATGGGTAGAGCCTGACCAAATAAAGAAGTGATTAATCTTGGAAAAGATGAAGATCACATTCTTGATACAAAAAAATCCAAAATTTTCAAAGGTCCCATTTTAATGCTTTTTCAATGACACTGGCTTTCTGGTTCATATTATTCCAAAAGTATTAAGTGGATCTTCGTAGAAATTTTCATATGGTTAGGGCCTGGCCAAAGGAAGATATGATAATATTTTGGAAAAAATCTGAATCATATTCTAGATAAAAAAATCCAAAATTTTTGGAATTTGTAAATGCCCCCTGGTGAAGGTGTGTTGTCTGCAAGTGATTTCTAATTTTAAATGAAATTACATATATTAATTGATCTTCAAATGCAATTTTCTACAGGCTATGTACTACCCAATGACCTGAAGAGCTGTGCAGACATTGATGAATGTTCTGGAGACAATAACTGTGCTCATCATTGCAGTAATGCTGTGGGCAGCTTCTCCTGTTATTGTGACTCAGGGTACCAGCTTATTGATGGTTACAAATGTTTAGGTAAACACTTTTAACTATATGTTACTGTAACTCTAGTTGCCAGCTTATGGATGACTAAAAATTTTTATGTAAATGCTTTAATGATATATTATTGTAACTTTGGGTACCAGCTTATTCATCTCTTTAATGATATAGGTTAACATTATTATAATAATTATGTTATTGTGAATCAGGATTTAAGCTTCTTTCTGAATGAGGTAATAGGGGAAGGGCACATTTAATCTCATCAGGAAGAGCATTCCAAACAGTGGGAGCATCAAAAATTACAATAGTTACCTCCATCAAGAAGGTACTTTTTTCATGACCGTTCGTTTGTCTTTTTGTGAGTTTGTATGTTGGCAGGATTTACACAAATACTACTGGTTGGAACTTCATGAAAAAATAAGAAGATGGATCTTTGTCCAACTTAGGTCCCATTAAATTTTGAAACTGATCTGGATCATTGTCGAGTACAAAAAAAAATTCCAGATTTTCCCATTTACTTATTATTACCTGCCTTGGCGGAGGTCTTTGCTCTCCAAGTGCTCTTGTTATAAATAAAATTATTGTTAATTAAAAAACTTCCATTAAAGTAGAAATATAGACGTGTGTTCCTTAGAGGGCCTTTTTATATTGATATTCTGTTATCTTGAATTTGTGATAGAGTAGAACTCTTTTCACTGTTTTTGTATGAACCTACTTAACAGCATTACACTGAAAGAAGTTCAGTTTTCTGTAACAAAAATGATAGTTAAGGGATAATATAATTTATTAATATTGTAACAAACAGAATATTTTTAAATATAAAAATAATGTGTCTGACTTTGAAAAATTTTATGCGGTGTTATTAATACCTACATAATGATTATTTCATATTAAATAAAAAAATGGATATTTGTCTGGTATGACTGTTTCTTTGCTTAAACAAAATAATTCTGTCACATCAGACATTTGCCTGATGCCGTCATTAAAATGATCAATAATTTTGTCTCGCAGTTACATGTAATGGGATTAGGTCTAACCCAGATCGGACATATGTCTCTAAAGGTTAACAGACATTATTAAGAAATACAGATAACCTTAATAGCCTCCAGTTTTTAGCCTCAGTCTGGGTTTTTTGTGGGACAAACACATACATAAATATATATGGCACTTTTTAATGGTGTAATCATTTCCACAAATAAAAAAAACTAGTGCTTCTGGGCTTTAAAATTAACAAAATCTGGTATTTTGTTCATCTGTCACTTGTAAGGGTGAATCTTTGTACAATTCACGCCATAAATCAAAACATGCAGTGCCTGAGGCAGTACAAACTCGCTGCCAGGTTCTGGAACCAGATATTAGCCAAAAATCCCTAGCAAAATCCTGAAGTCCCATTTCTGGATCACCTTTGAGGAATTTCAAGATGGCCTAGAGGTAGACCCCACCTTGTGTGAAAATATGATCCCAATTGTTGAAAAATAAATTCCCCTCACACTCCCCCCCCCCCCCCTCCCCCCCCCCCCCCCCCCCCCCCCCCCCCCCCAAAAAAAAAAAAAAAAAAATCTGGAGTCTCAATCTAGATACAGATCATTATTGGAAAGGATCAAGCCACAGACAGATATGATGGGATTCGTACTTCCTCCACTATTGCCTCCTTTACAAAGAAACTAATGTCAAACCTCTTTCTCAAAGTATATATCAACTATAACCTTAAGAAGACATTACATAAACTGAAACATTATTATCTAATTACAAAGACCGACACTTGAGCCTTTAACAAGACTGCTATAACCTCTTCATCAATCCTGCGTTCTGTGACCTTTCTTTTGTCTCGATATTTTTGAAATTGGAATTTGTTCTTGGTTGTTGTGGCTTATAGAGTCTCCTTTTCAGTTGAGATTAGGTGCTATAAAAGTTGCTTAGAATCAGAATTTTATTGAGATGTAGATGATGGAGCATACATATTTCTATTTATTGTGTATATACATTTTCACCCAGACGTGGATGAGTGCACATCAGGACTACATAATTGTGATCACACCTGTGTCAACAGCCAGGGTTCTTTCAGCTGTACTTGTTTCTCAGGCTTCAAACTGCAGAGCGATGGTGGGACGTGTGCAGACATCAATGAATGTGCAGGTCTGATATTAGCCTTGCTTAAGGCTTAAATTTGCATGATATTTTTTCAAACATGCACAGAGATATTTGATATTCATAAAGCACTCATATATGTTAAGAGATAGATCTTTCTCTTAGCTGTATGCTGTTGTAAAAGTCAGTACATGTATGAGTACATTATAGAAACTGAAACTCCATTATCTGAACTGAAAACTTTCCCTATCTGCAAAGATACTTGAGCCTTCTGCAAGGCTAGTCTGATATTACACATAGCACATGTTGTATCATAGTGAAGTATAACTGGATATTGTTGAATAAAATTACCTTTTACTTGTAAGTCAATATCAGGTACTTAGAGATTGTTTTCCATTGAAAATGACAGTCACCCTGTATTTTACCTGGACTGTCTGATAAAGTAGATGTCTTTGTATGGTCCATTGATATTCATGTTTACAGGGTTCCAGCTGGTAAGATATGTAAAATTAGTCACAGTTTGTGAAATTTGCCAGAAACAAAACCCCATAATGATTGTATTTCTACAATCAGTTGGAAATTCTTTACACATTTATGTTTTCTAGCTGTGGCAATATTAGGCCTTCAATGTTCCTTGATGCAAAATTGGCTCAATTTTTGATAATTTTGTCATACTTTTAAGGGTGGTTTAGATGTTTGTTTTCATGTAGCCACATAAAAGTTTTATCCTAAAGCAGCAAAAATTGCTGATATTTGCCTATTTTTGCTGTATACAATACCTTTAGTGTAAAAATAGAGTCCAAAGGTGAGTACTTAATATGACTGCGCTTGTCCATTATCCACCAGAAGTACCATCCTTTTAAAGAGGTCATAAAATACAAACCTGAGGACTTTAAGACTGGTTTAAATTTAATATTATTATATATATTATTTTTATATACCTTTTTTGTCGCACTATGTTTTGTCTGTCGTTGTGCCCTCAGTTATGAATGATTGTCCATTTCTAGCTTTAGAGGGGGCTCGGTGGTGGTGGTGCACCGGTGGTGTAGCGGTTAGGGTTCTTGCCTCCAACCTCTGAGGCCGCCGGTTTGAATCTCGGGCCGGGCGCTTCATGTTCTAAAGTTGGTAGTTACTTGCCGATGCCTGGTGGTTTACAGTGCAGTATGCACTGGTTTCCTCCACCTACAAACTACCCGTCGCAATATGACCCTGACTGGTGAACGCGATGTAAAACAACAAATAAATCTAAATCTTCTAGCTTTAGATAAATGAATGCAAAAACATGTGGAGTGCAGGATTTTGGGTTGTCTGTGCACTTCTGGTCTCTATAATGGGACATAACAATACCTTTACCTTTTGCTGCATACAACAGACTCTCACAGGTAACACAGTAGCCTTTAAAAAATGTTAAATACGTATTCAGCAAGAGCACTCAAAGAGTGCATTACTTCACCAAGGGCAGACACCTCCAATATTGCTTATGAGTACAGTGATAAGAAATCCAGACTATAATCCGGATCACCACCAAAAATCAAATCATATTTTCCTTGTGCCATTGTCAACATTCTTGCAAATTTCATCAAAATCTGTCACATAGTTTTTTGAGTTACTTCACAAACAAAGATAGAAAGAAACAGATATGCTCGCTACCAACTGCATAACATCCCTTGTGGACGTAATGAAGACTAAATATTCTGTGATTTATTACAAGACAAAGTGTATATAGATACCTTAGCAGTTGGAAATCTGCTGGATGAGATCAGACATTCAGACTCTGAAGGGGTTAAAAGTCAGCTCTAATGTAATTTAATCTAATCTACTGCTTTGCAGGTGTAATATCTTCTGTACAAGGGGAACTACTAAACTAATCACAGAATGGGCAAAAGTAACAGGGAAGGGAGATACTAGATCAATTATCCAGGGTTTTGACTTTAAAAAAGGGGAAAAGTATAACTGAGTGGGAAACTTAATTTGAAGAGATGAGCCCCAAGATTCATCCTAATATGTGCTTCTGAAGGTCTGATTCTTGTTGGAAGAGAAAGTGTATAATGATTGAAAGACTTAGAAAATTGTTTGTTGGATTAATGAACTTAGTTGAAAGCCGGAACTTGAAAGAACTCAAATTTGGGGCAACTCCATGGGGTATTTCTAGTTCTAATGGTATTTCAGAGATATTTACATTCAGGCTATATTTGGTCATTCAATTCACATTTGACTTGTATTTTTGACATGATTTCAGATCACAGTGGTGGAATTTATAAGAATAAATACTACAAGCGAATAGTCATAAAATATGAGTAAACGTCCTTTCATTGGTAAACCCAAAATGCCGGTTATTACAGTGCACCACACATTGTCCCTAGAAGTATATAATAACTTCAATGTATCTTTGTATTTGATTGGTTCTCATCCAATATGTGACAGATTTACTGTAACATCCAATCACAGAAAATGTACTAAATAAGTGCAGGTTTGACTTGAAACAATCTTGTAATATTCATAAAACTGGTATTTTGCCGAGTCATAAATCGCACCCTCAAAAAAAGGAATTTGGGGGTTACCTAGAAGTTGTCTAATGCTAAAATAATAAAATAATGAGAAATTGAATTTTTTGTACTCATGCCAGTTTATGATTGGGACAATTATAGGTATTACATATGTCGTGTACAAGTTGGAATTTTTCAAAATCTTGTACAAGTTATAACTTGTGTGGCTGAGTTGTACAAGTTATAACTTGTACAAAGTCTTTTTCAAATTTTGTACAAGACTTAGTGCACTATTCCTCATTGATGTTTGGTACTGTATTTTTGCTTTTAACTTTTCAAGTAGGCTTTAATATAGGTATTCCATTTGAGGAAATAGATTTTTGTAGATATTGTAGTAATTTAATGTGACAAATTCTATATCAGATTTTGAACAAAGATCCAATTAGATAAATTTTTTATTGTACTGACTATATGTTTTTATATACTTTTGCTTTGAACTTTTCAAATTACAGTAGCCTTTAATATTCAGGGTTGCCACTCATGGCTGCTTTAAAAAATACCTGACTATTCCTTGACTTTCCCTGACTGACAGCTTCATTTTCCCTGACCATCGTCAAGAAATAATAATGATAACTGTTGCATAGATCAATGTTTTAAAAACCTTTTTCTTATCAACACAGTAATAATAACCCCATGATACAATAATGAAAACAACAATTATATTGAATAAATGAGCATTGCTTCATGCAATACAGTTAATACTACTTCTTTACTGAGCCCACTCAGATTGCCGGGTCGAATGAATCAAAGTACTTTATAATTTAAAATTTTGTAGGATTGCACAAAACTTGTGACATGTAGTATAATATGTTACTTCAGCATGTTCAGTTAAACAAAATAATGCCCTGTGTGTAGTATAAGTTATTTATACTTTAAGCCACAAAAACTTCTGCAAAACACACTTGACGCCCATTTGTGGTAACAAACATTTGCCATAGACAATGCTTAATGGAAGGGCATTAAAAGTACATAATAATATGCACCTCTTGTATTGTTCAAATTGTATAGGCATATTAAATAAATAAAAACTTCAAAAGCTTCACTTTTATAGCTCAGTTGTACAGCTCAGAATCTATTAAAAAGTGTATTGGCCTAACTTGCACAACTCAGTTGTTCAAGTTGAGCTTTTATGAAGCAAAATAAAACTTACATGTACAGTTCCAAAACTGTTAAAAAGTGTTTTGGCCTAACTTGTACAACTCAGAATGGTTATCAGTCCTTACAAAATCAAAGTTTTGTGTATATACTGTTGTGTGTCATGTACAGGCTGTCAGTCTTTTCCACAACCAGTCCTGGTTACATTTAACTCCCCTACTACTTGCATAATCCTTGATTACCCCTGTTAAATTGAAGGTGGCAGTTACCAAAAGCACTGATAGTTTATTTTATTTACTATGGTAACACTACTGTTATAATAATGGTGGAGATGGTACAGTTTGAGGTTCTATTGCATGCCATAAGTGAGTAATATCTATTTTCTCATTTGTAGCTAAATAACAAAAGAAGTAAATGTCAAATATCTTCAAAAGTATTAAACTTAGGGAAATCTTTTCAAATATGTTGTCCATCTACTTTTTGGTAAGCTATCACATAGTAAAGTTTCAGACCTGTTTTACCTTGGATAGCTGAGTAATAGCTACTTTGAAATTCTGACTGTTGAGTAAAGCCATTGTAACTCTAAAACTATTGCAGTTAGAGTGTTTTCCTAAAATATGTTGTTCAGCTACTTTGTCCTTAACTATAAGATGACATAGAGTTTGGAGTTCCATAGCATGCCATAAGTGAGTAATAGCTATTTTGTTATTTGTAGCAAAATAATGACAGAGGTAAATGTAAAATATCTTAAGAAGTATTAAAGTTAGGCTAATCTTTTCAAATATGTTGTTCATCTAGTTTTGGGTAAGCTATCACATGGTAAAGTTTCAGAGCTGTCCCACATTGTACAGCTGAGAAATAGCTACTTTAAAATTCTTACCATTGAGTAAACCCTTTGTAACTCCAAAACTCTTGCAGTTACAGTATTTTCCTAAAATATGTTGTTCAGCTACTTTGTCCTTAACTATAAGATGACATATAGTTTGGAGTTTCATAGTATGCCATAAGTGAGTAACAGCTATTTTGTTATTTGTAGCGAAATAATGACAGAGGTAAATGTGAAATATCTTAAAAAGTATTAAAGTTAGGCTAATCTTTTCAAATATGTTGTTCATATGTCTCAAAAGGTAAAAGGAAGGAATGATTCAATTTTTGGTGTGTTCCGGATCACTATCTGGATCTTCTGGATAAATGAAATGTAATATTTAAAGATGGGTAACTCAAAAACTTATAGACGGATTTCAATGAAATTTTCAGAAGATGTCTGAAAAGGTAAAAGTAAGAAATTATACAATTTTGGGATTGATCCGGATCATGATCTGGATCTTCTGGATCAATGAAATGTAATTTTTAAAGACAAATAACTCAAAAACTTATGGATGAATTTCGATGAAATTTTCAGGATATGTCTGGAATGGTGAAAGGAAGAAATGGTTCAATTTTGGGAGTGATCCGGATCACTATTTGGATCTTCTGGATCCATAAAATGTAATTTTTAAAGACAGATGACTCAAAACCTACGGACGGATTTCGATGAAATTTTCAGGATATGTATGAAATGGTAAAAGGAAGAAATGGTTCAATTTTGGGAGTGATCCGGATCACTATCTGGATCTTCTGGATCCATCAAATGTTATTTTTAAAGACATAACTCAAAAACTTACAGACAGATTTCGATGAAATTTTCAAGATATGTCTGAAATGGTAAAAGGAAGAAAGTTTCAATTTTGGGAGTGATCCGGATCACTATCTGGATCTTCTGGATCCAAGGACGGATTTCGATGAAATTTTCCAGATATGTCTGAAAAGGTAAAAGAAAGAAATGATTCAATTTTTAGAGTGATCTGGATCACTATCTGGATCTTCTGGATCCATGAAATGTAATTTTTAAAGACAGGTAACTCAAAACTTATGGACGGATTTCGATGAAATTTTCAGGATATGTCTGGAAAGGAAGAAATGATTCAATTTTGGGGGTGATCCGGATCACTATCGGGATCCTCTGGATCAATGAAATGTATTTTTTAAAGACAGATAACTCAAAAACTTATGGACGGGTTTCGATGACATTTTCAGTATATGTCTGAAAAGGTAAAAGGAAAAAATGATTCAATTTTTGGAGTGATCTGGATGACTGTCTGGATCTTCTGGATCCATGAAATATGATTTTTAAATAAAAGACAGATAACTCAAAAACGTATGGATGGATTTCGATGAAATTTTCAGGATATGTCTGGAAAGGTAAAAGGAGGAAATGGTTCAATTTTTGGAGTGATCCTTATCACTATCTGGATCTTCTGGATCCATGAAATATAATTTTTAAACACAGATAGCTTAAAAACTTATGGACAGATTTTGAGGAAATTTTTAGGATATGCAAAATAGAGCAATTTCAGTGATAATTAAGTCATTCACCTTCTATTGGGTGATGTACCACATGGCGAAGCAGATCTATAGCTTTTTGAATAGCTGAGCCATAGCTACTAAAATGGATAAACGTCTTTTATCTCTCAAGTGTTGCTGATACGATACTTCTTCAAAATAAGTCATTCACCTACTATTGAGTGATCTACCACATAGTGAAGTTGCAGAACTGTAGCTCTTTGGATAGCTGACTAATAGCTAATAAAATGAGCAAATTTCTTGTATCTCTAAAAGTATTACAGATAGGTAATTTCTTCTAAATAATACATTCACCTACTTTTGGCTGATCTGCCACATAGTGAAGTTTCAGATCTATAGCTCTTTGCATAACTCAGTCAAAGCTACTAAAATGACTAAATGTCTTTTATCTGTAAAAGTATTGCAGATGGGCAATTTCTTCTAAATAAGTCATTCACCTACTTTTGGGTGATCTGCCACATATTGAAGTTACACGACTGTAGCTCCTAGCATAATTGAGTAATAGCTACTAAAATGAGTAAATTCCATTTATCTTTAAAAGTATTTTGGATAGGCAATTTCTTCTAAATAAGTCATACACCTACTTTGGGGTGATCTACCACATAGTGAAGTTGCACAACTGTAGCTCTTCTGCATAGCTGAGTAACAGCTACTAACATGAGTAAATTCCTTTTATCTTTAAAAGTATTGCACATAGACAATTTCTTCTAAGTAAGTCCTTCACCTACTTTTGGGCAAGTTGCAGAACTGTAGCTCTTTGGATGGCAGAGTAAGAGCCACTAAAATGAGTGAATATCTTTTATCTCTAAAAGTGTTACAGATAGGCAATTTCTTCTAAATATGTCCTTCACCTACTTTGGGTTGATCTACTACATAGTAAAGTTGCAGAACTGTAGCTCTTTGGATGGCAGAGTAATAGCTACTAAAATGAGCAAATGCCTTTTGTCTTTGAAAGTATTGCAATCAAACATTAAAGTGCCTCTTGCTTGTTGTCACTTCTACATGTGCCTCCATCTCACAAGAAAATTTATATTCCACTATCTTTAGTACATCTAATTAATACGGCGGGAGATAATTGCATGCGTCAGAATGCTTGTTTTCATCGGTCTGTGTCAAGATTATACAAAACAGTGATATAAAAGTCCTTCAAAAGGCTGGGTGATTGTGGTTTCTTAGTTTTAATATTGTGTCATTATTGTACACATCATATATCACTATTGCAAAATATTAATATATCATTTTTACCCATACTTTTGTTACTTCAGCACATTGAGTTGACTCCCTTGTGGAGAAGATATTGTTGCCTGCAAAGCAATCGATTAAGATTAGATATATATATAAGATGTGGTCAATTTTACCACACTGACTATTGTTCAGAGAGCAAAGAGGCATATTGTATGCATAATAGTATCCACTTTATCTTCATGTCATAGTTGTCAAAAAGAAGACAGTTACTGCTGTTGTATGTGAAGATGAGACCGAGTCAGTAAATACGTGTATTCCCTAAAATTTTCAGTAAATACGCGTATTTACTGATTTATGACCATTGTTATTTTACAAGTTACTGGTTTGAGATTCAGTAAATATGTGAAATTAAACTTTGATGTTCACTGATTGTGAATATATAATACATGTATTAAACTGTAAACCAAGACATACATTATATTGGAACATTGGAACTCTGTTTTGTTGACTATAACAATATACTTAGCAATAAAAAAATAAAAAGACTTTTAAATATTTATGTTTACAAACTGTGGGTGTGTGCTTTCAGTAAGATTACATTTAAGCTTATATTATTTTCAATCCCAAAGCCACAAAGGACCTATGAGATCCCTATAAATTATTAAAGAGCATTTAACTTTTCACCATTTTTATGTGACTGATACTTAAAAAGTGATTTTATTGGCAGTAAATAAAAGTTTTAGAAATTAATTGAAATTTAAGTTTCAAAATTTTAACATATTTTAACTATACTTTCATTTAACAGAAATTTTGCCTTATCATTTAAGACAATATGATTTACACCCAAACAAATCCACATGTATTCTTTAAAAATCTATTGTCAGTCAGAGATAATCTTTTTTTTTTTTTTTATTGGTCAGAGATAATCAGTAAATGGTTTCTTTATTTTATTTCAATCAAGCTTAATATTTTGCCATTTTCTGGTAGATATATGACTTTAATGTAGGTACTGGCTACTTGATCAAAGGATTATTGTTACAAACATTAAAAAGGCATGCTAGCTCCTAACTGGATTAAAGCAATGTCTTTCAGAGGGACTTAATACCTTTTAAGGCATTTATGGTTATGGCGTGGCTTCCTTGATTAAAGGGACAACATTGAAAGGAGATTTTTATTCAACCCTAATTATTGATCTAAATTTCTTTGGTGACCTTTGAAAAAGAAATATATTATTAAATAAAAATACATTGTTTAAAACTACATTGAAGTTCAGTTCTTAAACAATAAATATATGTTAATCTTAACCTTGCTTGTTCTTCCTCAAACATAAAGTACCATAATTTGACAAATATTTGGATATTTAAATTTATAAACTAGTTGATTTACATTACAATTTATTTTAAATGAAAAAATACAAGTTTGTATTACATATTACATGCAACTGCTTTTGAAATTATAAAGTGATGTAAAATTGTTATCCTAGTGCTGGACTGTAAAAAAGTATCTAACTTTGAATATGACAAAGCCATTTAAAGTTTTAAGTAACTGTTAATATGAAGACATAGCAGATAACACCCATCTATTAAAGATATAATATGAAGACATAGCAGATAACACCCAACTATTAAAGATATAATATGAAGACATAGCAGATAACACCCAACTATTAAAGATATAAAGTCTTCATTACGATTTTAGTAAATACATGTATTTACTGGACCAAAAGTTCAGTAAATACGTGTATTAACTGAAATTTTCAGGGAATACACATATTTACTGACCAGATCAGTAAATACACATATTTCGCATATTTACTGTAACATATACATCATTACTAAATCTTCGAATTTTATTGACAGAAATCTGATCACATTAATTAATAATTACCCTTTATATAAATACAAGTGTTAACCAGAGGGCGGGTAATGTCATGTCAGCTCAGATTTGCCATATAACATGATGAACAACCTTACACTCCAATGGAGACTAATTCTCTGTATTGTCCTTGTTACTACATATATATCTGCCCTGTGGCTGGAACTCCTGTCAGAGCCACCCCCACCTACATCTTTTATTTTGTAATTACTATATTTATTTTTGTAGTTATTGTGGCAGCCAGCCCTTGTTCAAACCACTATGACAATGATGCATTTGTCTACAGTTATTTTTTTCAGATAGCACAATTTATAGTGTATTAGAGTAAGGAATCTAAAATTTGCCAGAAATCTAAAATTCGCCACCTCTAAAACCTTAGTTAATTCTAGGGAAAAAGGATGTTTTGTCCTAAAACTTGGTATTTTTAAGTTCAAAAAGCTTCAATCTACTTAACATTCAACAAATCTCACCTCAATTAATTAATTTTATTAGTATTTCCACTCGCGTCGAATTTCTGATGTGTGGCAAATTTTATATTTCTCTAATTGTTTGAATTTTAATCATTATTTTTGTTGTATTATTACAGCACCTACACCTTGTTCACACCGTTGTTACAATGACGAGGGGAGTTACCGCTGTGACTGTTTCGATGGCTATCTCCTCACCACAAACAATCACACCTGTGTTGATGTAGATGAGTGTGCCTTTCAAAATGGTGGCTGTGCAGGGACATGCGAGAACCAGATGGGAACATACCTGTATGCAAAGTCCGAGTAGTTTAATGCCTCTGACTATGGTGAAATTCTCTGCATGCCATGGCCTGAAGAGTGTTATTGTAGAAATAACCGATGATGAGCGAGCGGTTATAAGAGATTTTACAATGAATAGTAATATTAGGATCTCAAGGGTGAAGCCTGAGTGATTCTAGTGAGTTGTAAAATGAGTTCCTCGATACTACTACCCGTCAGTACACAAATCCAAAACACTTTGTTCACAGTTTTGATATGCCCACACTTTGGAATGATCTGCCTGGTGATGTCCATTCTGCTCCAAATCTTGCCTGTTTCAGGAAAAAGCTCAAATCATATCTCTTCAATAAGGCTTTCACCTTAACATATAAACTTCCCAGCATCACCATGGTGTTGACCTGGCTATGTCTATGGAATGATGATTACTGATTATGTACCTCATGTTGCGCCTTAGATTCTCCCTTGGCAGTGATTAAGCGCTATAAAAGTTCAGAATAGAATAGAAATAATCTCTTATAACCCGTCAGTTATTTCTATTCTAACATATTACATATTTTAAATAAGTATGCAAATTATTATTATTAACATTTTAATGATAAAAAAACAACTGTTTCTCCCATTTTACTTTACAGGGGGTTATTTGCGGGACTGCCATATTTCCTCAATTAGCCAATCAGATTCGCCAACACAGTTGTGTTATGTTAGAATGAGCAATAATCCAAACCAGGGAGGTTTTGCAGATTTTTTCCCCTGGAATATTTTTTTAATTAGCCATCAGAATCACTGTCACATGCTATTCTAACATGACAGAACAGATATGATATAATGATAATGACTGAGTGCACAATACATCCAGGCTGTTTCATGCATTATACCTTGCAGGGGATTATTATGGAATAGCCAATGCATGTATAGGGAATTTTACATTGCTCTTGGCCAATAAGATTCATGGACACAGCTGCGTCATGATAGAATGAAGGTCATTTGAACCAAATAAACAGAATAAATTGGAACTTATTATCGGTATCTTCCTCTGTTTTATAAAACGATTGACCCACAATAAGTAACAAAAGTGTCTTTGTTATTACAATGATAAGTGACAGAATTGTTTCCTAGATTTGTTGTTTCATTATGTTCTCTTGTAGTGTATTTACTTGTACAGGGCTCCATGTGTATTTTAAATATGGTTTGATATTTGGTGTACGCCTCAAACATGCTTTGTACAATGTAGAAATTACATCAGAAAAGTTTAGATTCCTCTAAATTGAATACATGTAAAACTATGTATAAACATTGAGTCATTGACATAGGTGTTTGTGTTGTTTAAATTTAAGATGCCAGTTGAACAATAATACAATAATGTAATATAAATAACATAGTTGTTAAAATAATAACCTAAATAATGAAATAAGATGTGTAACGATATACATGTACAGGGTTCCCACATCCTTGAAAATCCTTGAAAAAAATTGCTTCATTTTGAAAGCCTTGTAAGTCCTTGAATTTTGGCCAAAATTGAATAAAATCCTTGAAAAGTTCTTGAATTTGTTATTGCCCAACTTCCGCATTTGCATCATCTAGTTTTACAGCTATGGCAGACTTAACAAAGCAAGTATGATCTAAGATATGTTAACTAGCATTATTGTAATGAGTTTATAAAATGTTAAAATCATGTGACAATAAAGAATTTTTTAGAAGAAGCCAACGGCTAGAAGGGGAGTTAAAGGAGGCCGTGCTTTAAAATTATATAAAATATATCCTTGAGAATTGTTGTTGTTGACCTTGAAAATCCTTGAAAAGACCTTGAATCCAGTTATCAAAAGTCTTTGGGAACCCTGATATAAGGATGTATTATACGATTCTTATAAGTTATTTCCACATTCTGAACCCCTAGGACCAATGATAGGGATATGTAAGGCCTGTTCAGCAGCGACTATGCTTTCAAAAGGAGGCTGAAATTACTCTCAGGCAAACTTTCCTAGCCATATCCATGTTGTGTAAATTTGATGCAGCTAGTTGCAATGTTTTAAGTTTTAGAATTTTTTACAGGCATGTTTTCATAGCCATAGACTTTCTCTGCAAATTTGGTGAAGATATCTTCATAAATGGTTGACCTGTAAAGTGTTTGTAAAAATGTGAGAAACTGACATTTTAAAATCTCCCAACTGGGCCTCTGTCCAGCAGGAGATAGTGGCACAAAACAAATGGAAATGAACAACTTCTGTTCCAGGTTTACCATTTTATTACAGGAAGCGGTACATATCTCCATTTCCTGCTGCAATTTCTGGTTGGTTGCTTACATACCTGTTCATTGTGTAAATATGTTTTTGATCCAGTTTCTTCTGTCCACCTAAGTATACCCTAAATCTAATCAGCTCTTGTCCCATTTGACAGGTAAATGAATTTACATGACCATGGGTGTATTCAATGTGGGTACACAGAACTATATAAAACATCGTTTGTTCCTTGTATATTTTATCCTTGTTGTTTGTGGCCTTATGGATACCTACGGCATCCTGTGGACTTCCATGTGTGTAGCTCTAGCTTTAGTGAGGCTTGCGCTTCTAGAGATCACTCTTTTCCTCCTCACTGAAGTTAAGCGGCAATGGGCTACATTAATACTGGGATGAGTGACCACTTCAGTGCACCACTCATGTCTCTGATAGTCTGGTTTCCGCCGACCCTACTCTGCAATATAGAGTCGGGTATCCAATTAAAAAACGTGCACCAGTTTAAGTGCTGTCGATCTTCTATTATCACCCAAACATGTATTTGCTTCTAAACATTATTGTCATTTCAAAATATTTTTAAATTTAATTCACAATATTTGATGTTATAATTTCAATAATAAATGTTTAAAATGTTTTAAATACATACAAAAAGCTTATAAGTAATTAAATTAATGATCGAGATTTCCCAATAGCAATGATGTAAATCAAGGCCATCGTGGCCGATACCAGTCCCTTTTTTGTTAAAGGTGGCTGGTTCCCGTCTATGTCTCTGATGGCTTTGTGGTTTCCTCTAGTAGACTGAAACCCCTTTCGGCCTTGTTTTTTTGTGTATTTCATGCAATAAAGTCTGACATATGTTCACATATACTGCTTATGATCATAGGTCCTGTTTATTTTATCTTAGTTGCTCATGTCCATCTGGATACCTCCTGGATCCTGTGGACTCCCGTTCTTGCTGGCAGGTAAATGAGTGTGCAGGTCCCAATGAGTGCATGCATGTATGCCAGGATAGAGATGGAGGATTTGAGTGTTTCTGTAGAGAAGGCTTCCAACTGATGGCTGATGGCAAGTCATGTCAAGGTATAGCACCAGCCATGTATATTTGATATTGTTTCCACTGTTCTGTAAATTTTAATTTATTACTTTAATTATTTAATTTTCAGTTTTTCAATTCCAAGTTATTTAAAAAAAATCTTGCATTTCATATTGTGTGTGAAACATTGTAAATGATCCCGATGTAGAGTTTCTGCCCTCACCTTCATGGGATTTCTTTATTTGTTGTCTTAGTTCCTGTTTCTGCTTTTTACCATGTTAGCTGTATAAATTTATGGATTTCAAGTCAATGGACAATTACCATCTTGTGCTGATGGGTTTTCTCTTACAGTTGATGTGAAATAGAATTACAGAAGGGCAGCTATGTAAGATTTCTTCATGTTACATTCACCAGGTGCAGCAGGCGAGCCAGACTCAGTTGTTACACTGAGTACACTACATATTGAAATAATCTTTATTATGTGAACTGAGTTATTTCTAAATTACAAAGAAATTCCAGCCTTAAGTAAGGCATAGAAATACCAAAATCCTTTTCATAGAATAAATAATTGAGATCTGTGGCTTGTATATTTCCAGATATAAATGAATGCTCAGCATCAGATTCTGGTGGCTGTGACCATGAGTGTGACAATACAGAGGGCAGTTACAGCTGTGCATGTTTGACAGGTTAGTGTACTGAATTACATGGTAACATGATTTAAGTATTAGGTGACCAGTATATTACACCTTCTGGTGATGCAGGGTGCACAGTGGCACATTGGGTAGCACCCTCATCTGTCTCACCCCTCAGGTCTTAGATTCAATGTCCTGCATCTTTGAAACCCTGCTACTCATATACAAGTACCTCTCTATAGAGAACTATATATTAAATTGTATTCCACTAACAGTTTAAACCATAGATTTCCCTAGAAGTTATTTTGGTCACTGGAATTGGTCAGTGAATATTGTTCACCCTTGTTTAAGAATGGGATGTAGCAAACTTAATGCACATCTCAAAAACAACCTCAATGTAATTGATTATGAATCTGGCAGATGTGGGTACCCAGCAGAGGATGTACAGCATTTCTTTTTTTTTCTTGCCCATTGTATGACACTATTACAGACAAGCTCACTAAATACTGTTCAGGCAGTTAGTAATGTAGAGGTATCACTTAAATTGTTATTATTTGGCAGTAACAACTTAAGTGTAGATCAAAACCTAATTATTATAGATGCAGTCCATTTCTCAACCAGTCTAGGTGTTTCATGAATAATTAATGCCACCAGCTAACCAGTTATAGGCTCATTCATTTCAACCATCGCATCATGTTCCATTTGTAAATATGTCATTCAACAAAAGGACTTAATATAATTGTACTTTTATGATTGTTGTCCAGTTGCAAATAAATATGATATTATCTTGGAAAAGTGTAGAGTCACATAGAACAAACATTCATTGTGTCATTACAACTTAAAATCATAGCAATATGCCAAAAATACTATATAGGTTGAAATTTTCACTTTGCATTTAAGTTTACATATTTCATCCGATGTATTTATCTCTTTGGTGGAAACTGACCAGTGGTGAATATGGACCCATTTGCTCTATGTGTGTTGTTTTATTCTGTTCCCATATCTATCCAGTAACCTTAGCATAAATCATGCTTCCATTGGGTCTCTTGTATGTAAAGATGAAATCAGTGAAGTTTCTTAAAATCTGTCTGAAAGCACATCAATGTCAATACTATAAATCTTAAATTAATGTCAATCATATGTTTATGTATATGAAACTATTATGAATTGCTGATGGAGCTTTTGCCACTCTTGTCAGTCAGGCTATCACTTTAAGTTTGGTCAAAAAAGAATGAATAATTGCCATGGGACTTAGATGGAAGTTAGATTTCAAGTATTTCTTAGATTTCAAGTAAGAAATGATGACACTGAACATTCCTAACTTTTGTTTCGTGAATACAAAGACCAAGAAAACTGAAGTGAAAAATCTTCCCTTACTTGGATTTGAGGTCACCTTATATAAGTATTGTTGTAAAATATGGCCCCTGTTTTGGGATTTTTTTTGACAAAAAGGGAAGTTCTTAACATTCAAAACATAGTGAAATCATACAGAATAATACATTTGCATCTACCATACTAAACCCCATTTACTTCCATTTCAACTGGCCCATAATCAACTGATACTGGTGTACCTTTACCGTACACCCTGGCAGATAAAATATTCTGAAAATTGGTGAAATTTTTGGTTACGAGCTCAAATTTGACTGATACAGTATTTCTACATCTGCATCTACCTCGTTAAACCCATGTTTAGGTCTTTTTGAAAACAGCCAATAACAAGTTTATACTGGTGTACCTTTAGGTTACACCCTGGCAGCAGACAAGCGATCCTGTCTGGATGAGAATGAGTGTTTGACTGACAATGGTGGCTGTGACCATATCTGTACCAACAAGCCAGGAAGTTACATCTGCACCTGTCGTATTGGATATACATTAATAGATGATGGGAAGTCTTGTACAGGTTAGTGTTTGCATGCTTGGCTCCTCTGTTTATAAAGCTGAAGCTTATTCAGATTTTCTGTGACAAAGTTCTATATATTTATATATAAACTTCTTTGTTTGTTACTTCTGATACATGAGAATACCAAATATATACAAAATATCCAAAAGTTTCTTTTACAATCCCCAATTTTTAGGGTTGATTAATCACATACATTTCTGACCAATGCTAGAATTAAGCATTCACCTGTTTTGCTTTGTTCTTGGTCATTATACCCTGCAACTCATTAGAAAGTGTAGAGAATGAAATAAATATGATTTCATAAGAATTTTGGTTATTTTCCAAACTTTCTGGTAAGTGGTATCTGCCCAAAATACCCACTTCCTGTAAATGTGGCAAAAAACATTAACACAAAAGAAAATCTTTTGACAGATTCTCTCCATTTATTGAATAAAAGTGGATAAGATATGTTCAAAGCTCATTGATAATTAGTTATACATTCAAGGGATACATATATTTCATGATCAATAATTTAAAATGACAATGTCCAACTGCAGTGGTACACTGTCCTCTACAGTTAACAGGCTGCATTCCAATCACTAAGCCACTAGATTCTCTGTTTCATATACTAAGTATCTAGGGTGCAGGATGCAGATCCTATCTATCTGGAGGAGCACATTATTACTTTCCCCATAATCCACAGAAAATAATGAGCATTTTTCAGCATCAGATATTGTCCCTTTCATCCTGAGGGGACCATACATGTTGAGATCATAATGGCCTCTATATAGTCACTAGAATGAAAGGACATTGCACTTGGCTATTGTACAAATTTTTGTCTTGCTTCAGTTTTATATTTTAGTGGGGTTTTTTCAAAACGATGAGAAACAATGGATCTTTATTGGTATTATATATTACATACAAAATATTTTCCACTTAATATTACATAGCACACAACAATATGTAGATAAGAATCTGTTAAGTGCTATACTTCCTATACTTCAACCACTTCCTGAGTGTATCTACAACAATTTGTGGTGATCTGTTTTACACAGACATCACTGAGTGTAGCCTGGGTATAGACGACTGTGACCAGCTGTGTGAGGAGACAGAAGGCAGCTTCTTCTGTCAGTGTCATGAAGGTTACTACCTCTCATCTGATACCAAGTCTTGTAAAGGTAAGACGGGTCAAACAGTCCATACAAACTCACAGCTGCGTATCTTACTCTGCATTATAAATGTGTGTACATTCTTTGTGATTGATATCATGCGGTAAAGGAACTTATTTATATGATATAAAATAGATATTATGAAGACCAGAAGTGTGCAGTAAATGAAAATACTTCTGTGTGCATGCAATCAGCTGGCTTAAATAGAATAACAAATGCCCACTGAAAACTGGAAGTGATGTTTCTAATTTTTCTCGATTGTATGTTGGCAGTAAAGTTGTCTGCTTTCCGATTATGCATTCAAAAAAGTAATCCAATATGGCAGATTCCTTGTTTGTGTCACCTCATAAAAATAAAGGGACATTTCTTTAAATCAGGTAGGCCGGTCTATAAAATAATAATAAATACCTCATGCTCTGGCATGTGTTATGCTATTTATGCCCAGCAAAAATTCTTTTATTATGCCTTCGCACCTAGCAGCGCTCTGGCATTATTTAATTTGTTTGCTGGGCACAAATAGCATAACAAATGCCATCGCACTAGGTATTTATTTCTACATTAATAGTGAAAGTGAAAGGAGAAACCTGTTGTCCCATGGAAAGCCCTGTAAAGTTAGCATGTAAAAAGGTGTTTAGGATAAACTAACAACTGATACTCCTAAGCATAAAGAAGGTATATGGATCTGCTCTGATTGATGTGTCATATGTTAAATGAACTTTGAACTGTATTGGTTTATGAATCTAAACATCATAAGTTCACACTTGATCCCCCGATATCCCATCATTTACCCATCCTGTTTCATAACCTGAGCCAGTGATACTCAGCCAGAATCTATCAAATCAAATCATTGGATTTATTTATCATCTCTTTACAAGCTCATAAATTCAGTCACCTATTTCTCATAACTCATTTTTGCAGATACCAACGAATGCCTTGACAATAGTGGAGGTTGCCAGCATACTTGTAGCAATAATCCAGGCAGCTACAAGTGTGGCTGCTGGAATGGTTACCAGATCATGTCAGATGGCAAATCTTGCCACGACATCAACTACTGTGATATCAACAACAACGGCTGCCAACACCAATGCCACAACACCCAGGGAAACGATTACTGCACCTGTCACCATGGCTACCAGCTCCTCAATGATGGAAGGAGCTGTTCAGGTGAGGATAACAGTGGTAGCTTCTTTTGAGGGTATTGTGTAATTTTTTTTCCAATTGGTTAGTCAGCAGTAGTATCAATATGGGAAAAAGAAATCCATATCTTTTAAAGCCCTTTTATTCTGAGAATAATGTCAACATTAAAACAAGGCTGGGGATAGCCTAGTGGTAAACCCTGTTAAAAGCTGATAAAGTCACAAACAAACAAAAAATAGAATAAAAAAATTCTCATAATAGTAGATTGCATTATACCTATATTGTTTAGGAAGCATGAATTTTCTTTAGGCACCCTATATATTCATAAGTGTACTGATGGCAGGAATATCTAGAGTAAGAAATTTAAAATTCGCCACGAGTGAAAATACTAATAGAATAAATTAATTGAGGTGAGATATGTCGAATATATAGTAGAATAAGGCTTATTGAACTGAAAAATAACGAGTTTCAGACAAAACATCATTTTTTTTCATAGAATTAAGCAAGGTTTTAGAGGTGGTGAAATTTTAGATTTCTAGTGAATTTTAGATTCCTTGCTCTAAGACTATAGTAAATTGTAGTAAATATAAAACTATATAGTAAAACTATAGTACATTTTCCTGGTTCCTTGAGGTTCAATTTAACAGGGTCCACTTGTGTATTCATATGGTGTGAATAAAATAAAAACTGAAGATTTTTCTTATACCCATGTTCCACTATTGCGAGTTTGCCTTCTGATTTTTTTTGACTTTCCAGTTTGCAGTCAGAAGCAAATTCATGGAAGTTGTACAACTAATGTTTTATCATAAAACTTGGGAGCTTACTCAGGACAATTGTAGTAATTGTTTTGATTTGAATTCTTAAACATGTTTAATGACCTTTGTAAGTGAGCGTGAGTGTCCAAAGTGGTCACAATCAATCTTTTCAGTTGTAAGTCACATACAACTTATCATCAGGGTGCTACAACTTATCTTTATGGTTTTACAACTAATCTTGAAATGGAGCCAAGTAATCTTGTCAAAAGACAAGACAATTGGTATGAGTCTCTACATCTTCAGTACTGCACAAGAGTTGTCGGGGCTTCTTATTACAAGTTCTCTTCATGAGTCCTAGCATTCTGGTGTGTGTCATAAGACTTATCTTTTCAGTTTGAAGGGCGATTATTTCAGTCATGATAAAACTTAACTTTTCACTTGGGACTAATTACATGCTTTTCAACAGGACTTGTCTTAGTTGCCTCCTTAAGTTATAACAAAGTTAGGTCTTAGGATAATTTGTGACAGGGAAATGGAGGGGGGGGCGGTACTAAATGTAAAATACTAACACCACAAGTTGCCTCAGTTATCAATATATCCCAGGTTTATTTCTAAATGGCATTACTTTTGTATGAATCTGGTTACTTTGATGTGCTCAGATATAGACGAGTGTGCCAACAGAAATGGTGGCTGTCTACATGTCTGTCACAACACACAGGGCTCCTTTTCCTGCTCCTGTCGTCCTGGTTACACCCTGACAGAGGACCAGCTCTCATGTACTGGTGAGTTGAATGGAAGGATTCATTAATTAAGATCACGTGTATTTAATTTGAGTCAAGTCTAGATAACTTGAACCTCCTCATTGTCAGGCATTGGGTCTAGGTATTATGTAATATATCCACTTTTCTCTGTAAAACTAGGGGGCTCGGTGGTGTAGCAGTTAGAGTGCTCGGCTTCAGCCTCTGAGGTCACCGGTTTGAATCTCGGCCCGGGCACTTCATGTTGAAAAGTTGGTAGCTACTTGCCGATGCTCGTTGGTTTACAGTGCAGAATCTTGACCAACCAGAATGCACTGGTTCCTCCACCCGAAAACAACCCGTCACAATATGACCCTGACTGTTGACATAAAACAAAAAACAAAATAAATCTAAATAGAAGTCTGTAAAACTATTACAATTTATGATGTTTGCACCTGCACATACATATTATTAAATTTGTGTTAATCTTGGTCTAATTATGCAGAGTCTACTGTATATTGAATTTCAGTTTGAGATAGCTTAACACATTTTAAAATGGCAAGCTGTTTCAAGTGTTCTCTAATTTTGTCTTCATAATTATAAGGAAATTACTTTCTCCCATTAAATATGAGGACAATACAGATATTTTATAAATACATGCTTTATTTATATGTTAAATTGCTAAATACATGTACATATATTTTTAATATAATTGTGCAGGTGCTACTCTAGATATATAATGAAATGGATTATGAAATCAATTCTACAATAAATGTGCTGGTAACACATTTTTCAAAAGAGGTGGGGATTGGTCATTTTTATGTCGTCACTCTGCGGCGTTGGCGTACGCGTGAACAACTTCTCCTCCAAAACTACAAGGCCTAGAGACATGCTGTTTTTTTAAAAGATCCCTTATCTATCGAGGGTGAAAATTTGTTCAAGGCATGCAAATCTGTCTGTTTGTCTGTTTGCTAGAGCCATTACAAGGGAGGTACCCCCACCAAAAGTGTCAAAATTTCAACACTTTATCACAATTTTCTCAGTGACTATTGCAGGGATTTCTCTCATATCTTGCATATATGTACTAGGCCAGAGGTAGATTCCCTTGTGTGAGTGTCCGACCTGGATCTTTCTTAATTATTTTTTTATGAATTTTTAAAATAATTTTTAATGCATTAAAATTAATGAAATCATGCACTAAATCAATTATAACTTGAAAAGTATTGCATTTAGAGCATTTTCTTAAAATATGTTATTCAGCTACTTTTTCCATAGCTACAACATGGTGAGTAACTTGGGTGTCTATCTCAATAGCTAAGTGAGTAATAGCTACTTTTGGACTTTTCAGTAACTTCCATCATGAGTAAAATCACTTGTAACTTGAAAACTATTGCATTTAGAGAATTTTGTGTAAATATGTTATTCAGCTACTTTTGGGTCAGCTATACCATAGTAAAATTTCAGACCTATAGCTCATGGTATAGCTGAGTAATAGCTACTTTTAGGTTATCACTGTTGAGTAAATCACTTATAACTTCAAAAGTATTGCATTTAGAGTATTTACTTTCAATATGTTATTCACCTATTTTGGGGTCAGCTATAACATAATAAAATTCCAGACCTGTGGCTGATTGCATAGCTGAGTAATAGCTACTTTGAGGTTCTTACTCAACACTAAATCATTTATACCTTGAAAAGTATTGCATTTAGAGCATTTTGTTAAAATATGTTATTCAGCTACTTTTTCCATAGCTACAACATGGTGAGTAACTTGGGTGTCTATCTCAATAGCTAAGTGAGTAATAGCTACTTTCGGACTTTTCAGTAACTTCCATCATGAGTAAAATCACTTGTAACTTGAAAACTATTGCATTTAGAGAATTTTGTGTAAATATGTTTTTTATAGCGAAATACCCTTACCATTTCCTAACAGTAGCTATTTGTTGGAGCCATCCAACCCAATGGCCAACGCAGAGATGCGATTTTTAAGGTTATATAACAACCTTAATCAAGCCATTGGGTTACAGTAGTCCGTCCTCCCGCCAATTAGGTCACACGACCACATTGTTTACTTCATTATTTTTGTTGGCCATCATCAGTAAGGACGTCTTTGGAAATTAGTTGAAGTTTTTCAAGGTTTTATTTATTTTTTGAGATTTGTCAGTCAATCTCACTTCTTATTTTACATGTATATCATACAGAACTTATACCTTTGTTAAATCTTCGAAGGTATGCATTATATTATGCAAATAAAGGACTTTTTGATCGCGACATCGAGGTCTCATCGTCTTCAACCTCGAGGAAATAATTCAACATAAAGAAGGTCATTATGCAACAATAATATTTTTATATAGCTTGCCAGTCGTTCAGTTTGCTGAACGTTGGAAGCTATCATTTTGCAGCATACATATCTAGGAAGAATGTACGCTTGAATAACAGAAGTGATCTGGACGACGCCATGTTGCATGAGAATGAAAATTCGAGTGGCTGTGATTGCTGTTCACATTTGGGTTCTTATAGCCAGGCGTTGAAAGCAATTTTATCACAGTGTGCATCCCAATCGAATAGATTATGGACGACACAGTAGAAGGAATCTCCCTTGGGGGCAGCCATTTTAGTTGCCGTGGACACTGCATCGTGGAGGAGTTTTGAATGCAGGAAAGACTATGCAGGAAAGACTACCTCTTCGGAAAACTCTTCCGTCGAGGTCCAGTCAAAACATTCAGTAAGGAAATACCTGCATGACGTCATTCAAGTACAATCGAGTATCTATTCCTCCCAAAAGTTTTAGATTCGGGTTGTCAGATGCCCGGGAGTGTCATTCATATCTACAAGGAAAGGCTTTGGTTTTCAATAGTTTTACACAAGAATTGAGTACAATCGGGTTTCTATACCTCTCAAAAGGTTAGATTCAGGTTGTCAGGTGATGGTGATTATGATTCATCTCAAGAATACAAGGAATCTATTCCTTATTTTTACTTTTGGCTGACTGTTATTGAGTGGCTAGGGATTGATTTAACAGGCACAGTTTCTGTGAATGCTCCCTTGTTTGGTCACATTTACATTCCTTGGGTGAACAGCCAGCATTGAATGTGGCTTTTATGTTGGGTTTCAAGAATGTAGTCTTCAATAACAGAAGCGATCTGGACGATGCCATCTTGGATGAGAATGACCATTCGAGTGGCCGTTATTGCTGTTCACGTCGGGTTCTAATAGCCAGGCGTTGAAAGCAATTTTATTAGCAACAGTGTATATTCCAGTCGAATAGTTTGTCGACGATTCAGTAGAAGGAATCTCCCTTGGGGGCAGCCATTTACGTTGTCATGGACACTGCACCGTGGAGGAGTTTTGAATGCAGGAAAGACTACCTCTTCGGAAAACTCTTCCGTCAAGGTCCAGTCGAAACATTCACCAGAGGAAAATACCTGTGTGACGTCATCCATGTACAATCGAGTATCTATTCCTCCCAAAAGGTTTAGATTCGGGTTGTCAGATGACGGGGAGTGTCATTCATATCTACAAGCAAGACATCTACAAGCAAGGCATTTGATTCAATGTTTTGAAGAATTTTGCAGTACAATCGGGTTTCTATACCTCCCCAAAGGTTTAGAATCAGGTTGTCAGGAATACAGAGAACCTAGTCCTTATTTGTCAGATTTTTTTTTGCTGACTATTATTAATTGTCTAGTTATTGATGATAGTCACAGGCAGTGTGAATGCTCCCTTGTTTTGTCACATTTATCTACATCTTGGATTTCCCACATTCCTTGGATGAATAGACAGAGTTGAATGTGGCCTTTATTTTGGGTTTCATGGAATTTGAAGCCTGTGGTGTTTGTTATAGAGGAATTATGCAGGAAGAAGTTTTTGCTTGGACTTCCTTACATAGATCACTTTCCTGAACAGCTCCTTAGCTGAAGGAGGTCTGCAGGAAGTTTTATTTTCAGACACTTTAGGAACAAATTCCCTTGTAGAAGACTGTAGCAGACACCAAGAGTGTATTGAGTTTGTGTTCAGACTTAATTTAAAGGATCTTTGGAATCTCCATGATATGTTACAGACTTCAGTAATGCCTTGGACTGGGTGCAATGTGTTTGTCAGTCATCCAGTTTTGTGTTCAAATCTTCTGGTTGGAGTTTGACCATGTCTAGAACATGTGACTCAACAGGAGGGATGTAATTTTAAATGTTTGTAGCAAATTTATAGTGCATATTTTTGCTCCTTTTGAGGTTTAATTCCTGCTGGACATTTTGTCAGATGTTCAGAGGAGCTTCATCCACTGTTTTTCATCTTTATAGGCATGATTGTAAGTCTGTAAATGAACATGCTCCTAGGAATGGGACAACAGGCCTCACAGTAGTTTCTTGTCCCTGTCATTACTTTTACTAAAACCAGTTACAAGTGGCTCCTACTCCGTGGTTAGCTACAAGGGGAGAGGATCTTACTTATTCAGGCCATGGAAGCGGGATAGTAGGTGGCTTCCAGTGTCTTAGGCAGCCTTTGTCCAGCTTTTTGGTAGTATACAAGGTCTTCAGAACAGCATAATATTCAGCCAGATCTTCAGAAGTGAGCTGGGCAGAAAAAAACGAGAGAAACAGCAATTTGATAGAGGCTGTTTATGGAATGATCGACAAAAGGGCGATAACACCAGTCACCAGTGTCACATCGCTTGAGTTTACAGTTTATTTCTTGTGACAAGCAAGGACAAAATGGCAGCCAGTAGTTGTTAAGGTCAGGTAAACAAGCTTTGCATGTACCTTACTTGATATGAGCAGTTTATTCAGCATTCCTTTATAGAAGGCGACTGACGTCACTAGAATTTATGGGTGTAGTACACATAATTCACCGATTGACCCAGTTAACGAGGTATCTTCGCTTCATTGGAGGCTACAGATTCTACCAGTTCACTGCCTTACCCTTCAGTGTTGCTACAGTTTTTTCCTCAAGTTCACCAAGGTAGCAAAAGAGTTGAAGCTGATGGCTTTCGCAGAAGGCCTCAGTATTCACCAGTATATAGACGGTTGGCTAATGACAAACTCAGAACAGCAATGCCAGGGATACGTCCACTGGGGGTGCATTTTGTTGAAAGCCTGGGTTCGATCACAAATTTCTAAAAATCAGATTTATTTCCAACTCCGTTAATCGAATTTATGGTTACAATTCGACCTCAGGGTAGGTTTAGTCTTCTCAACTCAAAGGAAATTATTGTCTTCTTGGAAAGACAGTTACCATGTTGAAAGCTTCTCATTTATCTCCAGGGATGCTCATGTCACTTTGGAAGCATGGCTTCAATGGAGAATACTACACCATTGGGTGATCTGAACATGAAGTCACTCCAGTGGTATCTGGAAACACTGCTGATATCTTCAGTCTCTGGATATCCCATTTCTTGGGTCTTTGGTTCAGGAATCATCTTCAGTGGTGGACCAATAGTTTAATTTTGAAGGAGGACTCACCACTCCTTCAGGAGCGCAGTTTTCTCTCCGTTCCCTAATGGGTTGGGGTGCTCTCTTGAGTCATCCACAGCCATTGGTCTGTGGCATCAGGAAGAGTCAAGACTTCACATTACATAACATTCTACAGCTGGAAGCAATGTTGTTATTTTTTAAAATGACTCAGAAATCAGTTTCTGGATTGAAATCAGTTCATTTTCACTGACAATTTATTAGTGGTTGCCTGTATGCACAGCCAGGGAGGCATCCACTTTTAGGTAATATGTACCTTAATCTGCAGAATCAGGGTTTAGTCGAATGCCAGAATGATTCAGATTCGGGAAGTACATTTCAGGGAATCTGTATGTTCTGGCAGATTCCTTGTCTAGACAGATAAGTTTTCAAACCAAAAAGGTTCGTCAGGTTTTCAATTAAATTACACATTGCTACCATCAATCAGTGGTTGATATTGTTGTAACAGATGTATCACAAGCTTCCCATGTAGGTCACCTGTCAGGTTCGGGAAACAGGTGCTTGGACATCTCTTGTGGAGGTTTGGCCAGTCTTGTCCAGGGTCTTGGTCCTGTAGGTAATGTAAACATATATGTGTCTCATGTCCCAGACAGTCAAGCTTGGGAAATAGATGCATTGAATGTCTCTGGGGAGGGTCTGGTCAGTTATGTCCAGTGGCCCTCATCTCTCAGGTGATTCAATAGATGACCACCTAAAGGTGCAGTATCATCATGATTGGGTGGCCAGGGATGTTTTGGGTTTGGGTCTGGTGGATCTGCCCACAAAACTCCTTCTAAATGGGTGAATCTGTTGACTCAACCATTCAGCAACAGATTTCACAACAGTCTACCTTATTTGAATCTTCAGGATTGGCATCTGGAGTCAGGCATGAAGATTATGGAAGATTCCCAGAGGAAGTGGTGAAACAATGAAGGAGCACTCCTCAAGGAGAATCTGAGAATGAATTGTTCTAGTTGGAGAGTGGTGTGAAGAGAACCAAGTGTTTATCTCAGACCCCACTATTCCACATTGAGAAAGTTTCCTGGAATACTAGTTTTTCTAAGGAAACATCCTAGTACCATCCGCTATTGTGGCCTATAGATTAGCAATTGTGGATGGTTTGGGGCTTAAAGGGTCAAGAGTATCTAAAAGTGAGATAAATAGAGGGAAGCAACTTTTAGTAAGAGACAAACCAATAGTTTTGGATTTTGTCATTGGTCCTTCATGCTCTTATCAAACAACCTTTGAGCTTGTGAGGAAGGCTTTCTTGAAGTTATTACCTTTCTTGACAGTTTTTGGGTTTGGCTTCAGGTAATAGTGACATTCATGTTTTGAACCCTTCCCTTAGTTGTAGGGAGAATTGGTCAAGTAACTTTGGCCCATTAACTGCCTTTTGGCCATGAACCAGTTGGCTTCAGATGGGCCTACTGCGATTACTGCAGTTGAGTCAGTGATCTTTGTCTCTGTGGATTACAGAATCATGGTAAAGGAGTGACATTAATGCTTGGACATATCCTTCCTTTAGTTAAGGAGAATGAGTCACAAGTAACTCTGGTCCCTTCAATTGCCAGAACCAGTTGGCTTTGGATGGGTCTACTGCAATTAACCCTGTGGTCATGCCAGCTTTAGTCTCTTGGGACAACAGTTTGACTCAATATGGGTCTGTCTGTTCTTGTTAGGGGTTTGGTGATCAAAAGGTTTGGGATAGGACAAATCTTTTGTTTTACTGCCATTAAGAAAGTTTCTTAAAAGGATTTCTCCCTTGGCACCGATTTCATCTTGATTGAGTCAAGATTGAGTCACAGAAGCTATTGATGTATGTTTTGATTGCATCTTTAGTTTTTATAGATGTTTTCCTTACATGAGTTTCTTGATACATGTTATATTGGAAATTCCATTGTATGTATACCAATTTCTGTCTGAAAAACCTCTGTTGTCTTAGGGTCAGATTTGAAATTGGGTCCTACAGTTGCAGTTATAGTTTTGTTACTTCATAAGTATGTGTTTCATACTTATATTGGTACATTTGCAGTTTGTGGCTGGTATGTCTGCAATGCTGGATGTATTGTAGTAGGTATCAATATTGCCTAAATCTTACTTGGGAAGGATTAGGCATTATGCTGATGACACTTTCAGGTTGGTTTGACCTTATTATGTCTTGGGGTCGGATGTTACAATGTAGATGGGCTATCTATTTATGACATCCTTTTGCAACACCAACATTGTCAGTAGTTGTGAGAACTACAACTACATACTTTCAGTTTTTGGGAGTTGTATGTTGTGATTGTTGGAAAGTTTATATGTTATTAATGCATGTAAATTCCATTGTGAAGTTCTCATGTTGTTCAGTTGTAGGTTGGGTAGTGGTTTTTCTTAAAAGAATTCCCTCCATCCTACAAGGCTGAATTCAGCTACTGTTAGGAAATAGTAAGGGTATTTCGCTATAAAATTGGAAAATTTAATAGTAATTTAAATTTTTATTAGAAATACTTACCATTTCCTAACACTCATATTTCCCTCCCGCCTCCCCGAAGTCATTCTTTTACTTGCAACAAAAATAATGAAGTAAACAATGTGGTCATGTGACCTAATTGGCGGGAGGACGGACTACTGTAACCCAATGGCTTGATTAAGGTTGTTATATAACCTTAAAAATCGCATCTCTGCGTTGGCCATTGGGTTGGATGGCTCCAACAAATAGCTACTGTTAGGAAATGGTAAGTATTTCTAATAAAAATTTAAATTACTATTAAATTTTCCAAATTCAGCTACTTTTGGGTCAGTTATAACATAGTAAAATTTCAGACCTTTAGCTCATGGCATAGCCGAGTAATAGCTATTTTTAGGTTATTACTGTTGAGTAAATCACTTATAACTTGAAAACTATTGCATTTAGATTATTTAGTTTCAGTATGTTATTCACCTATTTTGGGGTCAGCTATAACATATTAAAATTAAAACTATTGCATTTGCAATATTTTCTTGAAATATGTTTTTAACTTACTTTTTACACCTTAACAGTTACCTTCTTACTTTCCTTCTGAACACTATTTCCAGGGCACAACTTTTGTGTCCTTTTCTTCTGTCACTTCTACTCTGAAACTCAAAACACACAGTCAGCTGACACAGAACCCGTTCACGGGCACTGATTGCTTGTTATTATCCACCATGTGTCGTATTTGACCCGTATAGAGGGATATATGGAGTGGGAAATATTTTATTTGTATACAACGGTGCCTCCGTACAATAGATAACTTGTGTCAAGAACTTTCGGTTTTTCACTAATATCTCGGAAACTACAAATTACCTACAAATATTTATTATATATTATTATTAGAAAGGTCGTTTTACAGCGCTTCTGCTAGTCTGAGTTGCATAAAAATCCATGCAGAAATAAAGGAGCTATTGCAAGTCAAACATTGATATCTTTATATTCATTGTTGCCTGTGCTGTTTGACAGCCTTTTCACATTCTCTCTTTATATATTTATGTTAATATATTTAATCCATAAAGTATATACAAAATGGTGGATAATAAAAGTAAAACATCCCTCATTAGACATATACAGAAAAAATATCTCACTCATGAAGATTTACAATTACTTATGCTAAGCCCTCGTATAATATTGTTATCTTCATTCATGATATATTTTTTCTGTATATGTCACTTGGGAAGTTTTTCTGTTATAACAACATAATGTACAGGTCTATACCAAAGTTAAAACAACTAGAGTAAAAAATCTAAAATTCGCTGCATATCTGAAATTCGCCACATGTGAAAATACTAATAAAATAAATGAATTGTAGTGAGATTTGTTGACTGTATAGTAAATTAAGGCTTTTTGAACTGAAAAATACCAATTTTTAGACAAAAACATCATTTTCTTCATAAAATTAACTAACGTTTTAGAGGTGGCAAATTTTAGATTCCTGGCGAATTTTAGATTTCTTACTCTACACTAACCGGGGGGCGTAATTAGAGAGAGCCTCAGGGCATTAATTACAGAAGTATACACATATATATTCACATATTAGGGCATACATATTGAATTTTCACAAACATATTTTGACTTATTTCAACACAACTCAATGATTCATTCAGATGTTACTTGTTTCAGTGACATATGACACATTTCTTTTTGCGTAGAAAATATTTGTTTTTATTACGCTACAATAGCTTACCATGTGGGACTTAATGCTGTTCTCGGGTTGCCACACCGGGGCCAACGTCTTAGAAAAAAAAGATCGTTCTTGTTAGCCACTGGATATACTGGTAGTTGTCGTCACGTGATAACTTCTGACCAATCGCCCTACTTTCTCGTTGGCCACGATGGACTGGTAGCAGTTTGTAAATATACAGACATTTTCATTTATTTCTCAGTCTTTACATATTGTTGGAGGCTAATATTTGAATATTTCATTTAAAATATATCATAGATCATTCTGTAAAATTATTATTTTCACAAGTTAAGTATTTTCTTTGCTTCCGCGTGTTTTGAGTTTTCTCGGTTCAGGCAATTCCAATTGTACGTCTTTTTATTGCGTTAAAATGTCTCTCCATCAAGCAAACAAAGACAAACCGAGAGCTCAGAAATGCCGCCATTTTTGCTTCAGTTTTGATAATCATAACTACTGCCCTACCTGTAGGGAGGCTGGCAAGGGAGATGACCCCTGTGTCACCTTTGAAACCCCCTGCCAAATTTGCACGTCTCTCACTGATGAACAATTGCAAAAAATTCAAAACAGGAAGCGGTATTTAAAAAAGCAAAAAGCGGAAACTAGTTCCAAAGATGAACTAGATCTCTTGGGTGAAGGCGATGGGGACTCTTTTACTGGTTCCAATGCAGACCTAGAGAGTGCTGCTGATAACCTCTTTACCTCACCCCCCCTGTCCTCAACCTCTCGCCTTCAGTTCTTTATCTTTAAAGACCCCAGCCAAGGCTGTTCCTCCCACCCCAGGTACAGTTTTGCAAAATAAAATTCAAAGAAATATTGAGAAATCCCTGGGTGATTCACTAAACATTCATTTACAGCAGCAAATGGGTTCCTTCCAGGCATCCATGTTAGAAGCATTTCAATCACTCCGAGAGGAGTTGACAATTAAAAAGCCAACCGAGGTTGAACCCTCGTCTCATGCTTCAAAAGCTGGTCCATCCAGCAACATTGCTGCTCATCTGGACCTACCCCCTCCGAGATCAAGTACTAATTCTCAGTCCGAGGCAATGGATGTGGACGTTGGTCCAGCACTCCCTCCTCGACTAGTACTTAACCAAACTACCTCGGATCAGTACGTTGCCCCTTCTGAGGCTATACCGAAGGATTCCTCGTACTCTCATAAAAAACAAAGCCACAGGCAAACAGTAGCACCGAGCTCTGCCTCGGACCAACTGGATGAGGATTCCGATGAACCTCGGATCCATTCAACTAGACCTAAGAAGCACTCTGACAAGAGCAAGCATAAATCCAGGTCCAGATATGTGTCATCTTCAGAGGAAGATCACTCCCCTGTTGCTAGACACAGGTCTTCTAAGCCCTCTAGGGCTCAGCCCTCAGGCGCAGCTTCTGATCAAGACCTCCCACAACATGATCCAGACCCCCCTTATTGTAGGGACGTAGCTCTGTCTGACATTCCCTCCCAATACTCTGAAGAAGTAGATACCTTCAGGCGTATTCTCTCTCTCCCTGACCCCAGGGACTCTATGCCTAGGTCTTCAACTTCAGTGTTGGGTCTGGATGACGAAAAAGGCCATCAAGAGCTCAGACCTAGAGGTCCTTCCTCTATTCTACCACTTAGCTCAGTTATCAAGGACGCCTTTGATAAATTTCAGCATGATTTTAAAGCTGCCAATTTAGCTGAGGGCAAATATGTCAAGCCTCCTCCATCCACTTCTAAGTGGTATAAGGTTGGACAGCCCACTTTTCAAGACAAAATTCAGGAGTTGAATACAGACTTTGCTAAGATCTGTATTACTCCTAGACCTCCTGGGGCACCAGTAGCCAAAGTTCCTCTGCCAGTTCTTAAGGAGCTGGAACATCAGGCTAGACAAAATATTTCAACCCTCAACTTCACCGCTGCCTTTGCCAAAACTTCTTCTTCTTGCAATGCTTCCTTGGAAAAGTGCCAACATAGCATTAAGTCAACTGTCAAGAAGATTAAATCTCAGATCCAGAAAGGTGCCAATCCTGAGAAAGCAGCAAAGCGTGGATATGAGAAAGTTGCTGAGTACATGGATTTTTGGAACAAGACTGTTCTTGTTCAACATAGAGCTCTCACCTGTCTCAGCAAATCTCTAGCCCATATTCTCCAGAGGGAGTTACATTCCATGGCTAATACCGGCTTGCTTAGGCGCGAAGCCGAGATGACTCTATTACATCCCCAGCTAGGGGAAACGAGACGTCAAGAACTTAGGAACTCGTCCTTCTGGGACTCTTCCTTGTTCGAGTCTCAACTTGTAAAGGAAGGTGAGGACTTCCTTCTCAAAAAAGGCACCTCAAAAGATTCTCAGGGTTTCGCACCCTACCAGAATAAGCCCTTTCGTGGCCCCCACAAGAAAAGAGGCTCCTACAGGAAATGCCCCTATGGTTGCAATACCTCTCAAAGCAGTAACCAATCCTTTCCCTCAGGAAGAGGAAAATCCAACTTCAGAGGCTCCAGGGGTCGTTTTCGACCCCACAATAGGGGAAGGGGGCGTGGAAACCCCCCTTCCCAATGACTCCTCCAAAGCCTCACTCAGTCCACCAGTAGGAAGTCGCCTCCGTTCTTTCAAGAGAAACTGGCTAATAAACAAATGTTCTCAAAACGTGTTGAACATTATCACCAATGGCTACGTTCTGCCATTCTGTTCAAAGCCAAACTTGATCAGATTTCCTCTGATCCTGTCAGAGTACAAGGCCCAACAAAAAGACCAAGCCTTGGCCACTTGTATCCAGTCTCTCTTGTCAAAGAACGCTATCGAAAGGGTGGAAAACGTAAAATCTCTCGTGTTTTACAGTCGCCTGTTCCTAGTACCCAAGCCTCACCAAAGGTGGAGGCCAGTCATAGACTTAAGCAGGCTCAACACTTTTCTGCATGTAGAAAAGTTCAAAATGGAAACCCCAGAGTCCATCAGGACTTCCCTGGTTCCAGGGGAGTGGGTATCGTCGATAGACCTGTCAGACGCGTACCTACACATCCCCATCCATCCAAACTCAAGGAAATATCTAAGGTTTTGCTACAAGGCCCAGGTGTTCCAGTTCACCTCCCTACCTTTCGGACTGGCCACAGCCCCCCAGGTCTTTATGATGATCGTAAAGGAAGTGAAACTAATGGCGCTCTCAAGAGGACTCAGAATTCACCAATACCTGGACGACTGGCTGATCAGGTCCCAGTCTCAGGAGGAATCCCAAGTGGACACACAGGCAGTGGTAGACCTAACCCAATCCTTGGGTTGGATAATCAACCAAGAAAAATCAGAACTGAAACCTACTCAGGTGTTTTCGTTCGTGGGCTACGAATACCACCTAGATTCAGCCCTTGTAAGACCCACTCACGAGAGATGGCTCAAACTTCAGGATTTGATGCTACGACTCAAGTCAAAACGTGTTTTGACTGCAAGATGTTTGATGTCTCTAATTGGGTTGCTAGCCTCAACGGAGAAAATGGTCCCGGAGGGACGCCTTCGCATGAGGCCCTTTCAGTTTCATCTCAAGGAGCACTGGAGATATCCTCAGTCTCTGGACAACCTCCTTCCCTGGACAGAAGCCATTGTAGCCCACCTAGATTGGTGGCAAAACCCCTCAAACATGATGAAAGGCTCAGACCTTCATCCTAAGGACCACAGTATCCAACTCTTTACCGACGCCTCAAACGAAGGTTGAGGCGCTCACTTAGATCAAAAGTCTACAAAAGGTCTGTGGTCAGATCGGGAAAAAAGGCTACACATAAATGTCCTGGAATTGAAGGCAGTCTCCCTGGCCCTTCGAGACTTCAAGGACCAGTGCCAGAACCAAACAGTGTTAGTTGCGACGGACAACTCAACAGTGGTAGCCTACATCAACAAACAGGGGGGAACTCACTCAGCAGAGATGTGCGCTCTCCTGTGGAAAATCATGACCTGGTGCCATCACTACCACATAACATTGAAAGCCAGGCACATTCCAGGGTGTCTGAATGTGATGGCCGACCTACTGTCCAGGTCCAACCAAGTGCAGTCAACAGAATGGTCTCTGCACCCACAGGTCTTCAAACAGATCTGCCAGAAGTGGTTCACCCCTCATGTAGACTTATTTGCCACTCACCTGAACCACAAACTCCCACTGTATGTGTCTCCTATCCCAGACCCAAGGGCCTGGGACACAGATGCTCTGAACATAGACTGGACCAACCTCACGGCCTATGCTTACCCTCCTACGGCTCTCCTTCACAAGGTGATCCAAAAGATCAAGCAATGCCATTGCCTGATCATCGTGATAGCCCCAGGCTGGCCAGGGATGCCCTGGTTTTGGGACCTAGTGCAGCTCTCAACAGAGATCCCACTACAACTCCCAGTGTCAACCACCCTACTAAAACAGTCCCACAAATATGTGTTCCACAGCAACCCACAACAGCTGAACCTCCACGCCTGGTGTCTAGGAGCGGACAATTCCAAGAACAAGGCTTCTCTGTGGAGGTGGCAGGGAGAATTGCTGCCCCTCAGCGGTCATCAACAAGGACCATCTACAAGTCAAAGTGGGCCCTATTTGAAAAATGGTGCAGAGAAAATTCGGTGGATTTCTCCACTCCATCTGTGAAACAAATCTCAGATTTTTTCATGTACCTGTACCAAGACCTAAACAGGCGCCCCTCGATCATTGATGGTTACAGGACGGCAATCGTTGACACTTTGGGCCCAACGGCCCAACATATTGCACACAATGCAGACCTTCATAGGTTACTCTCCAGTTTTCACAGGGATCGTCCCAAAAGTTCCAGAAACTTACCCAAGTGGAACCTTTCTGTTGTCCTCAACGAGCTCACAAAAGCACCATTTGAGCCCATGAAAGACACAGACCTCAAACATCTCATTCTCAAAACTGCTTTCTTGCTAGCTTTGGCCTCCGGCAAATGCCGCAGCGAAATCCATGCCTGGGTCGCAAACAAAGTATCTAATCTAGGCCAATGGGAAAAGGTCGCCTTGTTCCCCTCTTCTGATTTCATAGCCAAAAACCAACTAGCAAGAGAAGGTTCTCAAAGTGTGTCTCCGGTGACTATTCCTGCTTTGACTACCATTGTAGATAGACAATTTAAAGAAGACAGGACCCTGTGTCCGGTACGGGCCCTGAGGTATTATCTGGACCGAACTAAAGACCTGAGAGGGTCTCGTTCCCTCCTTTTTATCTCCTTCAAGAAAGGACATACCTCAGACATCAGACCCGCTACTCTCTCTTCCTGGTTGAAACAAACCATCCTACTTTGTTACAAACAAGCAGACCAACAAGCCTTGGACTTAGTCCAAGTTAAAGCGCATGACATCCGGGCCTTCGCGGCCTCTAAGGCCTTTTACGGTGGGGTATCGGTGGACCAAATCATGCAAGCCTGTCACTGGAAAGCTCACAACACATTTACAAATTTTTACCTCAAAGACCTTACTTGGTCAGACACCGACAACAATATGTATCTGGGACCCGTAGTGGTGGCACAACAAGTCCTAGATCCTTCCCCTCAGACCAGTTGTCCTCGGAAAGAAAAAATGGGGGGGGGGGGCACATCCGCTACAACCAAGTCTTCAGGAGTCTCTCCCAGGATCTAGGTATTCCTTTACGTTCAAGATGTTACGGGTAAGGTCATTTTATTTTTTAATTATCAAGTAATTTCTATTAAGGACTTATTCAGTTGTCATTAATCTCATATTTCAGGTTAAAAATTTCATGAGATGCCCAACCACTGGGTTGGTCAGTCACACGTGAAGGTCTCCTAGGGACCCTTAGACCTCGAAGTGAGCACTGCTGCACTTCCGTCCTACAACCAAACATCTAGACAGTTTTAGCACTGTCTCTCTTTCACTTAGGTTTTTGGCTCGTTACAGGCCTGATCTTCGGGATCGGGGCACTGTAAAAGGGACTCAGACTGGTATTTCTGGCACTATTCTGTATATACTAATTCAAATCTTAGAAAAAAATGACATATCTTCCAGTCTCAGCTGTAATCCCGCCACTGGGCGGTTGAATTCAGCATTGAGTCCCACATGGTAAGCTATTGTAGCGTAATAAAATTGAAAATTTTAATTACTTAAATGTAGCTTTTATAAGCTACAAGCTTACCTTGTGGGACTTAGGAGAGTCCCACCCTGCCTCCCCGCTGTTTACAGGTTTAAAAAATTTCAACGAGAAAGTAGGGCGATTGGTCAGAAGTTATCATGTGACGACAACTACCAGCATATCCGGTGGCTAACAAGAACGATCTTTTTTTTCTAAGACGTTGGCCCCGGGTGTGGCAACCCGAGAACAGCATTAAGTCCCACATGGTAAGCTTGTAGCTTATAAAAGCTACATTTAAGTAATTAAAATTTTCAAATTTTTCGTTTTTCAGACATAAATGAGTGTCTGACAGAGAATGGAGGTTGCAGCCAGGAATGTCAGAACATTCAGGGGTCATTCAAGTGCACGTGTCGCAGCGGCTACAGACTGGCCTCTAACCAGAGGACTTGTGAAGGTACGGGTATGAATTCTGTCACTTTTACCTTTGGTTAAGTTTAACTTATATTCTGGAACTGTACTGGAGCTCCAGAACTTTTTTTGAAATTTATGTTTCCAATATTTTATTTCTGCAAATATAGGAACGTGGTACATAAAATATGTAAATTAAAATTGTGAAAACATTGTTGTGAAGTATTACATGTGTATTTAATATTTTATCACATTGTATTCAGTGTAACTGAAAAATTACAACCATAGACTTAATTTAAATATATTCTAATTATTGTATCCCCGGATGAAAGTCTTAGGATTCAGTACGGTCACACCACCGCCGCCGCAGAGATTTCCTTTTGGACGCGATAGCTTATAAAATGTTTTAGTTAGACCTTTCAAATTTGGTATGTGGGTATATATGGGCAATGCCACGAATGCTATTGTTTTGTGACCTTGACCTTCAATTTCAAGGTCACTAGTGGCCTCTTGAAGGTCAGATTTTGGCCATTTTTTTCACATTTTGGCCCAGTTTTCATATACAAAAAGTTAGATCATCCTATGGCTGGTATCTATAATACATATATATGTCCTCTGTAAGCATGCAGAAATTTGACCTTGAAGCTCTTCATTGAAGGTCATCCACAGACCGTCAAAGAACCTGACCAGGCCATTTTTGGAGATATTTTCATACTTCTTGCTGACTATATTGCATGGAAACTATTGAAAATGGCTTTGGAGGTTGAGTATATGATAGAGTACCAGCATCCACAAAATCTGCTGATTCCACAGTTATGGACAGGAAGAAGGCAGTTGTTTCATATAAGCCTACCCCTGCTGAGATGTAGTCTAATTCGCCCAGTTCTGCCAGTTGTCGCAGAACTGTGTAGCCACCAGGAAACTGGTTACAGAGCATTGTTTCACCTATAGCTGGTTAGGCCCTGGTTCTGGGCAGATCCACAGGACTGCCTAAATGCAGCATTAGCCTTTTAAGGGTCCAAGTGGCCATCTCAGACCAACGAGTTACTACCGGAGGAAACTGGTTACAGATAAATTCTTATACGTCATTGGTGAAATGACTTGTCTGAACCTACCAGACCAGTCAGCCAGCCTACTGTCAGGACCTCCTAGCTGGTCGGAAGTGACTATAGATAAGAAGACTTTCCCGACAAGATTTGTCCAATTACCTGTCAGCCTTATCTTATCAGACCCCACACCAGCCAGTTACTGGTACCAGCCAGTAAGATGCCGAACTCAACCCGACTGATCAGCCTACAGCCAGCAAGAAGTCTGATGTATCAGTTACTGTGTAGGTTCATCAAGTTTTTCTTATGGATTCCAGTGAGATACAGTGATCCACCCTGCTAGACTGGCCACCCAGCTTGCCTTTTACCCAGCCTGTGAGCAGTGAAAGTTGACACCAGGGACCTGAGTTTCCAAACTCAGCCTTCCCCTCAAGATTATAACCCATTTGCTGGTTTTCACAACTCAAGCAACAGTAAATTTATCTGTTAATCAGACTAGGGGTCACAGTTCTCATAAATGGCTATTAGTGTTTTCCACAGTGCGGTTGTGTGGGTTACAGACACGCATACAGAAGCAAGTCCACCTAGGTCGCCTCCACATGAGGCCGATACAGTGGCACTTGAAGAACAGCTGAAGGGTACCAGACTCACTAGAAAAGGTGATCCCAGTTCACTCCACCCCATCTAAAATGATGGTTTTAGGATGACAATGTGCTTGAAGGTTAACCATTACACCTACTTAAATATGCTCTGCATATCCTTAATGATGCATCAAGAAGGGCGAGTGCTCACTTAGGGGAACACACTGCAAAGGGAACCTGGTCCTTTCCAGAAGCAAGTTACACATAAGGTATCTGGAACCAAGGTGGTCTTTTGGCCTTAAGGAGTTCCAAGACCTCTGCTTGAACCTTATTGCTACCATAGCTACAGATGACACCATTAGTGGATGCCTATTTAAGGAGGGGGAGTAAGTCAGGCCCTCTTTGTGCCCTACTATGGAGAATCCTGACTTGGTGCCCCAGGAAACAGGCTCAAGCCCGACACGTTCATGCTTCTACCATATCCCATCCGTTCATGCTTCTACCATATCCCATCCGGGGATACACTGCATCGAGATGCAATGTCTAGTTGGTAATTGTAGTAGCTATAATACAATCTTGACTGTACAACCATGCTGGTATAATGTATGCAATCAGTTTGGATAATGGATGGTTCATAAAATGAAGGAGGCATTTTTGTATAAAACATGAGGGACATACAGATTTAGCAGCTAGAGTGAACATCAGTTCATAAAATAAAATATTTGAACAAGAGAAAGTTAAACAACAGAAGTTCTACTATACAAAAGTAACTTCTATGAAGAATGAGCCATTACTGAGGTCTGTCGTTTTTCTACAAAATATACAATTCCCAACATTAACCCCTACGCCACCAAGGCAGGTGTATTTTACTATAATACTGAAGGAAAATCTGGGATGAAGAGCTTACAGACAGTTTAAATTGCTAAAACACACACCACATAAGTCTTTTACATCATCCATAATATCCTCATATATAATACTTTAAATAACGTATTTCAGTATATCAAGATCTGTAATTGTACAGTACTGAAGGAAAGCCACCATATCACATGGGGGTGTCGACTACTAGCCAACAGACATGGTACTGTAGAATTTACACATTGCTGTCGACTGCTAGTTGACAGATAAGGTCTTTAAGAGTTAAATGGGAAAGTTGGTACTTGCTTATAGGTATCCGATGGGCATAATGTTAACCAACCAGTATGCCTTTCTTTCCTCCATCCACTCCAACAACCCACTGGGATATGACCAATACAATGCATATTGAAAGTGACAATAAACCCAGATTATTCCAAAAAGAAAAATTCTACAAAGATATTTATCCACAATATTATGACCAAGATTAAAACAGTTGATTCTCTGATACATTTTGTAAGTGTACAATGCTTTTTGTTTTTGCTTATTCTGCAGATGTTAATGAATGCGAGACCAAGAATGGTGGATGCCACCACATCTGTGTGAACACTGAGGGTAGTTACACTTGTGCTTGCAACCCTGGATATTTAAAAGATACCTGGGGATTTGTGTGTGCAGGTAACAGTAATTTTTTAAAATTGAAATACAGCATCTCCAAATGCTCAGTTATTTATAGTTTCATCCATAACAAAGGCTTTTTATGTGCTTGCTCAATTACATGTAAGTCAGAATATTGGTATTTTGCAATCAAGAAAATTGAGATCTTATAATTTAATATAAATTGTAATAATTGTTATTTTATATTTCAAAACATTATTCCAGTATAGAATATTCGTATATCAGTATATTCCAAATATCTAATAGGTTGTTTTCTTTTCTTCATTCCCAATTATTTAATAGATTATTGCATTCCAATGTGAATTTCTATCATCTAATACCTAATAGTTTGTTTTTTTTTGTATTCTAATACAAATTGTTATCATCAATTATCTAGTTTTTAGGCATTCTAATACAAATTTTTATCATTCAAATACCTTATAACTTTTTTGCATTCTAAAATAACAAATTTCTATCTTCCAAAAGCATAATAGTTCTTTCTCCAAATACTTTGTAGTTTTTATACAATATATTCATATCTTCCTATTTTTTACGGTTGACACAACTGCCACTTTGTGTCACAGAGTATTATCATTCCATTGTGTAAATTTCTATTGTCATAATTTCTATTATTTAAAATATGCATTCAACTTTGTAAATGTTTGATGTTTTTATCAATTCACAAAGAGATATTTTTGTTTAGTTATTTAAGGCAATATCAAGAGAGCTTTACATTGAGCCTTCTTACAGGAAGACCTATTTACAAAAGAAAATGTATTAAAAGGAAGAATCAGAAAAGCATATTGATGTATGATAGTGATGAGTTAGTATGGGGTACCCGTCACTAGTGAATATCATGAAAAATAGTCTGATTCTTTCAAAACTTCTTGATATAAAAACTGCTGGAAATAAAGTTTCATTTTTGTGGTCAGTTGTTATTGGGATCCTTTCTGTTGTCATGAAACATTACATCTGTCATTTGTACACTCTAATTTGTTTTTGTATTCATTTATATCTTTTTAATTCTCAATCCCTTTTTGCAGACATAAACGAGTGCTTGACCAGTAACGGAGGGTGTTACCACATCTGTAGCAACACACTGGGTAGTTACCAGTGTTCTTGTCACCATGGTTACCAGCTGCATGGCAACAAACACAGCTGTATTAGTGAGTATTGGCATAAATCTGTAAAATACTCATAGAGCAAAGTAAACAAAAGCCTTTATAAGCCTCAGTGGTGAAGGGGTTGGGGAACCCTGAGCTAGATTTGTAACATACTCTGTGTTTATTATAGCAAAGGAGAATTTATGGGCCTCAATGGTTCTGCGAGTATCCAGTTTGCCAAATGATAACTTGCTTTTCAGCACCATGGTTGTCAGTTCAATTTCAATTTTGAAAATATTCAGATATAATATGTTGAAAAACACTAAAAAAGTTCCATTAAAAAAACACAGAGTTTGAGTAATAAATTATGCAGTTAAGCAAATTAGTTCACAACGTGGTGAAGATGAACTAAAAGATTAAAAGTGAATAAGTAAAAGAAAGTTTACAAAAGGACTGATAATTATGAAATAATATGTATTCTCTTAATCTGTTCAGTTTATGAACTCATTGAACTCTCCTTCCCAGTAAACATTTTTGGGTTTTGCAAACATTTGATAGGAAACATTTGGCAAAGGTTAAAAAATGATGGGTACAAAAACCATTTATAATAGAATGTTTTAAAACGTTTTACATTTACCGTTTATTAAACATTTAATGACAAATGTTAGAAAAACGTTACAAATGAACATAATAATGTCTGAATAATAATGGGGTCAGAGGTCAAATTCAATATCTTTTTGAGGTTGCTCACCAATGAAAATATTATTTTTATGTCTAAAATTGTAAGATAGTGGCTTAAAAAATGTGCCCCCATTCAAGTCTTACATATAGGGATTGCATGTGGGGCAACTTCTGACAAAGTCCTCTAAAATCCCGTATTACTGCTCACCGCCATCTTAGCTTGGATATGTTTGAAGGTGAAGGTTTAATAAGCATGCTGAAAATTTGGGTTTAACATTTTTGATAGAATGTTTTCAAAACATTTGATCAACAATGTTTTTTAAACGTTTTATGTCTACTGTTTATCAACCATTTCGATGAATGTTTGAAAAACATTTCCAGCATAAACTTCATTTCTTCAGCTATTTTATAAATGTTTAGAAAACATTTCCTGTCAAACCTAGCTTATTGAGTTATAAAACATTTGTATATAGAATATTTATAAAACATTTTTTAAACATTCCCGCTTAACATTTACTTGGAAACGTTTAGAAAACCACAAGATAGGGTTTAAATAGGTTTTGAAACGTTTTGTAAATGTTTAAACTATTTTAAAACATTTCTAATGTTTACTGGGTTTATCACTTGTGCCTAAGTATTTCATATTGTTACAGATAACTTGAAATTTTGATGTTGGTTATTCATGCCAAAACAATATACTACATACAGTAGTTTTTCTTTTTGTTTGTTTTTTGCTTTTATCAGATGTTTTAAGAATCATAATTCTGGAGATGAAGACCTAATCTTTCTATTAAATTTTATTCACAAAAACTGAGAATGAGATCTTTTTTATTGTAATTAACGGAAACCTAATTAAGGATGCCTAAACTTACTTAAATTATTACTTATATAACTGTCACTGTGCAATAAAGATGCTAAATTAGCTAAGTGTATAATCACATAAATGTTTATACTGTAAATACATTGACTTTTAAGCAGTCTGTGTATTTGAACACCAGTTATTTATGTTTCAGGTATAACCACCACACCCATCCCATCGACTAAGGAACCAGAGACCATGCCACCATCCAATCTGGAGGTCAAGAACCTTGCCCAGCATGAAACCACCATTGTGATGCCCTTGCCATACTGGGTAGCTATTGCAATAGGTGTGCTACTCCTGATAGCCATAATCATTCTTATATTAACTCTGATCAGATGTCGAAGACGTAGAGAAAGCAAGCATAAAGACGCGAATACCAATACAGATACAGCTCAGCGTGCAGAAGCAGGTACAGGTAATGATGGACTTCATCCACCAACTAGCCAACCACCTCCATATTCTGACATCTTCAACAGAGTTTATGAAAACATAGGGACCAGCAAGCCATTGCCTGCCTTGCCTATGGATTCAAAAGAAGAGATGAAGTATGGCAACCCAGCTTTTAGTACCATCAGTTCTGATGATGAGGGGTCAAGTATATATGACAAACCAAAGCCATCGAAGTTACCAGATGAGAAACCGAAATTGGAAAATGTACCAGCTGTAAAACCACTACCAAGAACAAACTCTGAAGGGCCTGTCAAAGAGTCACAAAAAACAAAGGCTACTCCAAAACAGTACCCTAAGGAGTCTTCTTCCAGTAGAAATAATAACAAGAAGACTGTATTAAACAAACCACATAGTAAACACACACCAGTGTATGATATCCCTACAAGCCAGCCAGTAACTGGAGGCAAGGAAAATCTTCTGGTTGGAAATGCAAATTCTTCAGTGTCATCTCTGGGTACCAGTACTGTTCTGTCATCCATGACAGCTGTAGCCTACAGTAAACCCCTGGAGGGCAAGCAGTCACTACTTGTACCTAGCTCAAACATCAAAATTTCCAATAAAAAGGAACCTGCATCAAATGCAGGTGGCACAAAGCCAAAAGCATCTGCCATGCAAAAAGACGGACACATTAACTCTCGAGAGTTGCCATATAAGGCACCTGTATATAGCAAGGTCAACAAAGGGCGTATGAGGAATGCATCCACTCGTAGTGACGAGGTGCCCCTATTTGCCGAGAGGAAAGGTTCAATTGGCTCATTGGCTGCAGCTTTCGAAGGGAGGATTGATGAGGACAACCACAGTCCCAGGAATCTGGATCAAAGGTCACAGTCCTCAAGCCACAATGTAGAGAACAGGAAGAATGAGCTGTTGTCTTTGTCTAGAAAGTAAAGATTTATCATTCAACCACTGCAGTTATCTAAATGTATGTTTAACCTTTGGAGACCAGAGCAGTTACGTATTCCATGAACAACAGCAAAAATCTCAAGATATTATGCGGGAACTGTTTGAATAACTGAACTACAGCCAATGACAATCTTCAGATGTTCACTCACTGCAAGTGTGTTATTTTTCAAACATTTAGCATATTGCCTTGACTACAGTTGTGACAGGGTTCCCAAGTATTCAAATATAGACCAACTTATGTTGACAAACCAAGCACAAACTGGCAAACTGTGCACTCTTAAAATTATGGAAACTTTATTTCAGAAATAACCTGATTAAAATTTGATATTCAATCAGATTGGTCTACCAAATATGATTTTTCCTTATTTGACAATTTATTTTGTCACAAGTTTGTTAAAATTAACTGCTATATTTGATTTACTGGTACTTTCAGTTGGTTACTACTAAAACACAGGTTCTTAGATCTTGGATGGTTATTGACATATGGAGTCCCTGGCCACAATTTTCATACTATGTCACACATCTGGCTTTAACTGCAATGTGAAAAATGACGTCACCACAGAGAAGTGTCTGCCATTGACTATGCTTGGGATATTGGAATACACTTTACTGTGAAGAAGTTGTCAACTCAAAAGGTTTGTGTAATTAAGTGTGCAGCTACAAACCAAACTGATCTGATACGATCCAATACAATACAATATGCTTCCATACAAGCCTTCTTTAAACTGAAGCACAATGGTGACATTTTTAAAACTGGACCAAGGACCGTATTCACAAAGGGATCAAGCTCAACTTGAACCAAAAATCAACTCAAGTTGACCTAAAAATGGATCAAATTTATGTTTGTATTCACAAAGAATCTGAGCTCAACTTATGGCTTAACTTTCATCCACCTATCAACATGGATTAAGTTTTTTATCAAACATGGATGAATCTTCTCCACTTGATCCAAACAATCAGCTTAACTTTGTGAATATCAATTTAATGGGGGTGTTCCACTGGAGCCAACCCTACAACCGACTATGACTCTATGGTCAGTTGCAAAAGTCAGGGACAAAAGTCCAAAAAAGGGCGAAAAAATCTGGGTTGGTTTCACCTCCCCAACAGGACATGATACATCCTTGACCTAATTTTCTTGATTTGTTGTTTGGTCAGCACTTGATCCTCTTTTTTCCCAGAAATTGCTCTGTTGAAATAGGCTGAAAATTTTATTATTGTGTGACCAAATAAACACTTTTTCAGGTTTCTCAGTTATTTACAGCATACATGTGGATCTTTTCTATCTGTCAACTTCAAAGTTATGATTACATACACTGTTTTTTGTCATTCTTGACATAATTCTTGGTCATATTTTTATCTCACACCATGCTGGAAATGGATTGCAAATGAGCACTACTAAAGTGACAAAAGACAATCCAGATTGATGGTAGGACAAGACGGGAAGTGACAAGACAAGACAGGAAGTGAATAGGCCAAGCAGGATTCCAAGTGGGCGGGGCCAAGGTCCGGAACAAGAGTCGGGAGGGTCGGTGAAATGTCAAACATACTTGATATTTTGTCGACCCTCCAAGACAAGCCGGGAAATCACAACCGACCATAACCAACTATGTAAACATTGCTCCCGACCCTCCAAAAATCCTTAGTTACTGACAAGTTGGCCCCAGTGGAACACCCCTGTAAACCAAAGATAGGTGAGCCATTTGTTGTACACTTTAATCTGATTTTTGGCTCAGATCGATATTTATTTGAGAATACCTAACTAGGTATTGACAAAGGGCATATTGACAAAGATTCTTAGACTCATACTTAAATTCAGTTTTTATCTCACCTGAGATTATGTTGAAATTGGTATTTTCAAAATTAATCTCACGTGGGCATAAACTCAACCGCTGAGTTTATGCTTAAAGTCAAGTCGTTGTTGACAACACGGTCCATACTTTTTACCCCACAGCCCTTAAGGGCTGTCGGGGTATTGTTTTCACCTATGGTGTCCGGATGGGCGGGCATTCATGTGGCGGGTGGCAGGAAAAAGTTTGTCCGGCCCGTGTCTCAGAAACCGTAAGGTGTATGAAGTTGATACTTGGTAGGGACATTGGTTAGGGGGTGTAGGTGTGTATAGTGTGACCTTGATTTGACCTTTGGCCTTGCCGTGGTTACCAATAAAAGAGAAAAGTGTGGCAATTCTGCAAATAAAATTTTGTTTCAACTGGTACCTGATCATCATATGTGCGTTTAAACAAGGTGTGTCAGATCATGTCCAATTTTGTTACCAGATTGGATAATGTCACCATTGCTATGTATGGGCCTTCATGATGTTCTATAAAAAGCTAATACAATGCCTCTATGTAAACTTACTTTCAGAACAAGTTCAACATGCCTATGCCTAATTAGGCATTAATATGTTGTTGTCTGTTGTTTTTTCAGTAAATGTCTCATAAAAATGTGTGTTCATTAGTTAAAATACTCATTACTTCCGCCAAGGAGATTATGTTTTTGGCGGTGTGCATTTGTCCGTTTGTTTGCAAACTAACTCGAAAAGTTTGGTTAAACTTTCAAATATGTTGACATTGGCACAGGGAACAGTCATGATTCAATTTTGGTGGTGATCCGGATCATCGTCTGGATCCAGGAATATTGACATGATTTTTTTTGCCATTGCACTCATACATAATATTTGACGTTTTGGGACTTGGTGGAGGTATGCACTCTCCAAGTGCTTTTGTTTTACTTGTGGTAGCAAATAAAGATTAACTTTAAATTATTATTTACCACATGCAGTATTTGACATGTATATAGGAGGAAATACGGGGAGCAGATATATTTTTTTGTATACAAAGGTGCCTCGGTACCATGGATGATAAGTGTCAGTAACTTCCAGTTTTTTACTAATATCTCGGAAACAATGTAACTTACAAATATGTAGCATATATCATTAGAAAGGTCTTTTTTACATCGATTCTGCTCATGTTTGCATAAAAAGCCATGCCTATTGAGGTATTGCAAGTTAAAGATTGAAGTTTTTATGTTCATTTTTATATTGCCCATGTTTTTACAGCCTTTTTCACATTCTCTCTTTAAATATGGATCTCTTTAAGTCATAAAACATACAAAATTGTAGATATAAAAGTAAAACATCCCTCATTAGACATATACAGAAAAAATATGTCACTCAAGAAGATTAACAATATAATACTCATGCTACACACTCGTATAATATTGTTATCTTCATTCATGATATATTTTTCTGTATATGTCATTCGGGAAGTTTCCCATTGTATATACAGAATTATACAGTACTGTAATAAGTGTTAGCTGAATAATACACTGCTGCAACAAACACGAGCAGACGCACTGTAAAAAGATAAATTATACAGATTTGTAGGTTACATAGTTTCCGAGATATTATTGAAAAACCAGAAGTTATTGACACATCCATGGTACGGAGGAACCATTGTATACAAAAAAATATATCACCCTATACTGGTCAAATACAGCTTGCGGTGGATAATAAAATTCTGTATATACAAGTATATATGTATACATGTGTGTAGTCACACAGGGTATGTCTGTGTACATGTTAAATGTTATCATTAAATGGTACAGAATAATTTTGTATGCCTACGTACATTATAACAATGATGAAGATTATCAATATAATACTCATGCTTTGCACTCGTATAATATTGTCATCTCCATTCATGATCTAATTTTTTGTGTATGTCATTTGGAATGTTTTCTTATTATATGCCTTGGTACTTTATACAGTAGAACGTCTATTATCCAAACTAGTTTTATCCAACTATTCAATATTATAAACTCATTTCCACTCTCCTAGCCTGTTTGTATAATGGAGGATTGCTGTATTTTTCTATTCTACTTTACAAACTTTCTTTTATCAGAACAAAATTTTACTTTCTTATGATGGTCTGTTAATAGAGATTATTTAGTGTATGTGTTGTCTGGTTTTCATCGAGAATGTCCTCCACCTGATGTAAGGGGCCACAGTGGCGCACTTAGGTAACACACCCAACTCCCACCTCTGAGTTCTGCGGTTCAAACCCCAGCCCTTATGTGGGAAAGTTGGTAATTGCTTACCAATGGTCAGCAGTTTACAGTACAGAACTTTGACCAACTGTATGTACTGGTTTCCTCTGCCCACAAAATTACCCATCGTGATATGACCTGTACAGTGTTGAAAGTGACATAAAAGCCCAAATAAATAAAAAAATCCACCTGATGTATTCAATTGTACCAATAAAGGGCCTGTACATAAGGTTAATAGTTGTCTCAATACCAGCCAAGTGCCAATGTCAGATTGCTGACACTGGGTCTGCCACTTTCACTTCTGTCATTTAAAGGTCTCCTTATTTTTTCATACCAAGGAAATTGGTAAAAAAAATTCTAAATCAAAATCTCTTGCTGAAAGAATAAAAATTATGATTTAATATTAAAATTATGTATCGATAGATAACCCAAAAGAAAATATATGGCTTTTGTTGTAAAAAAATCAGAAGTCAGACCAGTCTATCTGTTCTGTGATAACTGCAGCATCACCCGTTGGGCAGCTACAATTTGGCACTAGTGTTTGGACATGGTAGAAACACCCACTCAAAATATTAATACCGGTAGTATAGAAGCTACACTTAAACCTCCAGAACGAATATTTGGTGTCCAGTGCTGATGTTTTTCACTAGTTAAAATTTAAATGGCAATTCCGCCTGTTTTACATTAAGGTTAAACTTACTGTAGTGCATAATCCTTTGATAACTGTAAAATATGTAAACACTGAAAGAAAGTTTGCACGCATACTGTAAATCTTTTTTAAAGATGGAAAATGCACATAGAACACTGTAAATTGGAAATTGCTAAACGCTTGATGATCTTATCTGTTGAATAGCAGTATACAGCAAAAAGTATTGGCCAGTGCCACATCTTTGTCAGCTAGCAGTTGAGTTGATGCTGTTGTATTATCTTACTTAGTTATCTTACTTTCCTCCAACACTGTAATTGAAACTATTGGTGTATCAGAACGTATCTTTTAGAATATTTCAAAAAAGGGTGGTGTGCATTTTAGAACTTAAACTCTCTGCAATCTCTTCTACTTTGGAATTTACTTGGTAACAGATGAGTATTGCTCCACTGGTGGCAAAAAGGTTAATTGTTATATTTCTGCTGGGATTTAATCCCAGTGACTGTGCATAACACACAGCCATAAACACAAGTCTGACTCTTTAACCAGTTGAACTGAAGGCGAATCCTCACAAGCCAGGGGGTTAGCCAAGCTGAAATGTGTAAGGATATCAGAATGCAAAAGATGTCCATGCATAGTTCATAGCTGTCAGTTTTTTTAGTATCCATCTTGTTTAAAATGTGCAAAGCCAGTTTTAAAAACTGTAAATAAGTTCTCAAGCTTGCACTTAGTTGGTGCATTAAGGATGGTCACCCATCAGAATGGATCGAGGCCTGACACCTATCAGCCATTATTCTGTTGTTTATCTTCCTGTCTGTTTGTTGTATATTTTCATGATAATTGCAATAGTAATTAACAGATCCTCCTGATTTTTTTATGTAGCCTAATAAAATACACAATCTTTCAGACTTTATTTCTGCACTCTACACAAGAGAAACAATGCAACTGAGGCTGGTGTGATAGTTTTTATGTTTTACCTCCACCAGGAAGTTATGTTTTTGGGTGTGTTCACCTGTGTGCGTGTCTTTGTTTGTGTTAAATGCAAAAGTAATGAACAGATCTTTCTGCTTTTTTTATTTGAGAAGGACCTGACCAAAGGAAGAAGTGATTAAATTTTGGGAAAGATCTGGATCATATTCTGCATTGAAAAATCTACCCAATTTTCAGCGGTCTCATTTGCAAAGTATTTTCAATAACTTTAGCTTTCTGGTGAAAATTACTCCAAAATTAATGAGTGGATAACTATGAACTTTTTTTGTGTGGGTAGGGTACATTACAGGAAAGATCTAGTTCATATTCTGGATACAAAAAAGAAATCCCAAATTTTTAGAAAAGTCCCTCAGTGGAGGTCTTTGCTCTACGAGCGCTTTCTACTTTATCACTATTGTTATTTGGATATTGAGTTTATATATGGGTTTTGGGGCTTATTATATTATATACCAATACTATTACATGATATATTTTATATACAAATAAACTGTAAAAGCGATCATTTGGTCTTTTTTCATAGTCTGAAACTCAGTGTATAACTACAGTACCAAGCCATTTATCTGGATTATTGGGTTAATGATATTTTATTCCTTATTAGGCAATAATTGGTAATACATTTATGTAAAGAGTTGTTGCATAAAGAAATATAGAAAGAAATGACAAATGATGAAACTACACTGAATGACAACGTAAGAATGCGGGGGTCCATTCACGAACATTTAGACGTGACAATTTATTTTGAACTGTATGAATGATTAACAAATTCTGAGCTCAGTTTATCTTTTGATGCTATTTAACAAAATTTCAAAAGGAACTAAAAGGTGATCCATTGTAATTGATATTTGGCTAATTATACTGAAGTATAATTATACTACATTAAGTCCATAGTAGAATTTTATACATTTAGTTTCATTACCACTTTGATTGTCACCCAACAAAAGCATGGTAACAATCAACGTTTTCACTTGCAGTGAGGCAGAGAAGGGAGACGACCCTTGTGTCACTAATGAAAAGCAATGCCAGTTATGAGGTTCTTATACTGAAGAACAGATGTTGAAAATTAGAAACCAAAAATAATTATATGCCCGGAAACAAAAATCATATTCATCCAGCACTATCCATTTAAAAGCCAAAAACGTCCCTCCCACTCCAGGTACAGCCACACAACATAGAACTGACAAAATTGAAAAAAGTCTGGGTTCACAGTTGAACATCCAACTTCAGCAACAAATGGGGGTGTTCCAGACTTCAATTATGGAGTTTTTAAAGTCTTTGAGAGACGAGTTTAAATCTGTCCAAAAAACAAATTCTGAATTGGGGTGGATCAGATCTCTGCTTCGGCTCTGAAGCCTAGTTCGAGCAAACAACCTGACTTGCATAATTCCCTAAACACTAATCACCCAAACTCCAAAGCTTCGGAGGAACCTATGGACACAGAGTTTGCTGGCTCTCCCTTACCAACTCAGTTTGTCCGGAGGTTTGAGTCTGAGATCGGATCCAAACTACGAACAATCCGAGCATTTTGCTACGGCAAAGCCGAAGAACTCGGATAAAAGGAAACATAAGGTTCAGGCTAAATATGTCCCTTCATCTTCTTCCTCAGAGGAATCCGAGCCCTCTGTGCAAGTCTTCCAAACCCAAAGGGGCTTCTTCTGCACAGGACAATCAAAAATCAGACCCACATCCAGTATTTTATAGGGAGGTAGATATGTCTGACTTGTCCTTACAATACACAGGGGACATAGAAACCATTAGGCAGATTTTAAATCTCCCTGATCCCAGGTACAGTATGCCTAGGATCTCTTCCACAGTCTGGGCTCTGAATGATGTAAAAGGCCAACAGGAGCTTAGGCCAAGGGGTCATCCAGCTATGCTCCCACTCATCTAAAAGATCCTTTTGAAAATATATAAAAACCCTGCTTCCCCAAGTGGTACAAATTAGGACAACCTGGTTTTAAGGACAAATTACAAGAATTGAACACAGATTTTGCCAAATTCTGCATCTCCCTCAGACCCTCTGGGCCCCTATGGGCATGACCCCTTTACCGGTAGTCGAGTTTTAGCATCAGGCAAGTACCCTTAATTTTTTGGCTGCCTCCACTAAGACTGGATCTGAGTGCAATACAACCATGGAAAAATGTCAGGACAGGTTCAAGGCTACTGTCAAAAGAATTAAAAGCCAAATTCAAAAGGGTACCAATCCTGCAAAAACAGCCACACATGGTTATGAAAAGACCTGTGACTATATAGATATCCTGAATAAAATGATTCTCATTCAGCAGAGAGTCTTAGTCTGTCAAAGTAAGGCCTTAGCCCACATTCTCTAGAGGGAGTTGTACACCATGAGTAATTCAATGCTTATCCATCAAGTAACAGAGGCTCACCCAAGGGGGCGAGGGCATGGAAACCCCTCCTCCCAATGACTCCTTAAAAGCCTCCCTCAGTCCACCAGTAGGAGATCGCCTCCATTCTTTCAGAAGAGACTGGCAAACAGAAAAATGCTAAAACAATGTGTTAAACATTATTAGCAATGGTTACATTCTACCATTCATCACAAAACCAAACTTAGCCAGAGTTCTCCAAGGCCCATCAAAAAGATCTAGCTGTGACCTCTTGTTTCCAGTCTCTTCTGTCAAAGAACGTTATAGAAAGGGTGGAAAATGTAAAATCTTTCAGGTTTTAAAGTCGCCTGTTTCTAGTTCCCAACCCTTACCAAAGGTAGAGGCCAGTGATAGACCTAAGCAGGCCTAACACACCTTCCTACTTGTAGAAAGGTTCAAAATGGAAACACTAGAGTCCATCAGGGCCTCTCTGATTCCAGGAGAATGGGTGTTGTCCATAGACCTATCGGACGCCTACCTTCATATCCCCATCCACCCAAATTCAAGGAAGTAGCTAAGGTTTTGCCACGATTCTCAGGTGTTCCAATTCACCTCCCTCCCTTTTGGCCTAGCCACGGCCTGACAAGTCTTTACAATGAGCCTATAAACGAAATTTAGCTGATGTCCCTCACATGGGGAGTCAGATTTTACCAGTATATGGATGACTGGCTGATCCAGGCCCCACCTCAGGAGGAGGCACAAGTGAACACTCAGACAGTAGTAGACCTGACTCAGTCCTTAGGGTGGATAGTCAATTAAGAGAAGTCCGAACTCAAACCCACTCAGGTTTTTTCGTTTGTGGGCTACAAATAACACCTAGATTTGGCCCTTGTAAAACCCATGCAAGAGAGAAGGCTCAAACTTCCGGATTTGATCTTACACTTAAAGTCAAAACATGTTTTGACTGCAAGATGTTTGATGTTGCTAATTGGGTTGCTCGCCACAATGGAGAAGATGGTCCCAGAGGGACGCCTTCACATGGGGCCCTTTCAGTTTCATCTTGGGGAGCACTGGAGATATCCTTGGTCGTTGGACAGCCTCCTTCCTTGGTCAGAAACCATTTCAGCTCACCTAGAATGGTGGCGAAACCCTGTAAACACGATGAAGGGTGCAGACCTTTACCCCAAAGACCACAGTATTCAAATATTTACAGATGCCTCAAATGAAGGTTGGGGTGCTCACTTAGAGCAAGTCTCTACAAAAGGTCTGTGGTGAGACAGGGAAATAAGGCTATACATAAATGTTCTGGAGTTGAAGGCGGAATCTCTGACCCTGAAGAAGTTCAAGGACCAGTGTCAAAATCAAACAGTGTTGGTTGCTATAGACAACTCAACAGCAGTAGCCTACATAAACAAACAGAGAGGAACCCACTCAGCAGAAATGTGTGTGCTCCTCTGGAAAAACCTGACCTGGTGCCATCAATACAAGTTAACTCTAAGAGCCAGGCACATTCCAGGGTGCCTGAATGTGATGGCCAAGCTACTATACAGGTCAAACCAAGTTTAATCAACAGAATGGTCAGTGCATCTGCAGTTGTTCAAACCGATCTGTCAAAATTGGTTCACTCCTCATGTAGACCTATTTGCCATTCATCTGAACCTCAAACTTCCATTGTACGTATCTCCAATCCCAGACCAACATGCTTAGGACATAGATGCTCTGAACATAAATTGGCCGGGTCTCACTGCTTATGCTTACCCTTCCATGGCTCTCCTTCATACGGTGATCCAAAACATTAGGCAAAGCAATTGCCTCATCATTCTATAGCACCAGGCTGGCCAGGGATGCCCAGGTTTTGGGACCTAGTGCAGCTCTCAACAGAGATCCTGCTCCAGTTACAAGGGTCAACAACACTTCTCAAATAGTCCCACATCCAAGTGTTTCACGACAATCCACAACATCTCAACCTCCACACCTGTTGTCTAGGAGTGGACAGCTCCAAGAATAAGGCTTCTCTGTGGTAGTGGCAAAGAGAATTGCTGCCCCTCAAAGGTCATCAACGAGGACCATCTACATGTGAAAGTGGGCCCTATTTGAAAAATGGTGCAGAGAAAATTCAGTGGATTTCTCCACCCCTTCTGTGAAACAGGTCTCAGACTTCTCCATGTACCTGTACCAAGACTTAAACAGGCGCCTGTCGACCATTGCTGGTTACAGGACAACATTGCTTACACCTTGGGCCCAGCGGAGCTCCATTTCTCTCAAAACTCTGACCTTAACAGGTTACTTTCAAGATTTTACAGGTATCGTCCCAAAAGTTCTAGGAATCTTCCAAAGTGGAACTTTTCCTGTTTTACTTAATGAGCTCACAAAAACACCCTTTGAACCTATGTATCTTACCTCAAACATCTTGCCCTCAAAACTGCTTTCTTGCTAGCTTTGGCCCCAGGCAAGTGCCGCAGTAAAATTCATGCATGGGTTGCAAACAAAGTATCCAATTTAGGGAAAAGGTTGCTTTGTTCCCCTCTTCAGATTTCATAGCCAAAACCAATTAGCAAGAGAAGGTTCTCGAAGTGTGTCTCCGGTGACTATCCATGCTTTGACTGCCATTGTGGATTTTTTAGACAATTCAAAGAAAACAGGACCCTGTTTCCTGTACGGGCCCTGAGGTAATATTTGGATCAAACCAAATACCTAAGAGGGTCTCGATCCCTACTTTTTATTTCCTTCAAGAAAGGACATACCTCAGACATCAGACCCGCTACTCTCTCTTCTTGGTTAAAACAAACTATCCTACTTTGTTACAAACAAGCAGATCAACGGTCCTTGGCCTTGGTTCAAGTTAAACGCATGACATTAGGGCCTTTGCGGCCTCTAAGGCCTTTTATGGTGGGGTCTCGGAAGACCAAACCATGCAAGCTTGTCACTGGAAAGCTCACAACACATTTGCAAATTTTTACCTAAAACATCTTACTTGGTCAGATAACGACAACAATATGTATCTGGGTCTAGTAGTAGCGGCACAAGTCCTAGACCCTTCCCCTCATACTAGTCACCCGGGGAAAGAAAAGAAGGGGCGGGCACATCCCCTACAGCCAGGTCGTCAGGAGTCTAAATCCCAGGGTCTAGGTATATGACTACCTCCTCAGGATGTTTGGTAAGATCTTTTATCTTTTATTTAACAGTATTTAACATGTATAATGTAGTAGGTGCTTACTCAGGTGATCCCATAATCTCATCATAAAGGGTGGCAAGTTATCGAGATTTTCAAGCCCAGAGCTTGATTCATGGTGAAGCCCCTGGGGCTATACACCGTATAACTAAGCACGATTGCACTTCCTCCTTCAAAATCCAGACATCCAGATAGTATCAGTACTGTCATTCATGCAAGTATTCTGGCTTTTGGCTTCTTACAGGCCTAGCTCCCAGAGCTGGGACACTGTAAGTGGGACTCAGACTGGCATTTTTAAAACATTCATTCTAATCTAATTATTTTTAATATCAAATAAAAATTGACGAATACCTCCAGTCTCAGCTGTAATCCCTCCACCAAGCAGTTGGATTCAGCTTTCACTTCCACATGGTAAGCTATTATAGCGCAATAAAATTGACAATTTTAATTACTTAAATGTAGCTTTTATATAAGCTACCAGCTTACCATACAGAACTGAAGAGAGTCCCACCCTGCCTCCCCGCTGTTTTATAGGTGAGGGGGTACGGGCAAATTTACAACTTGAAGAAGGGGGATTGCCCGGTATATCACTTCGGGGTTCACCTTCCTGTTGAGGGCATCAGCCAGTACTAAACGTCTATTTTTCTTTGACATTGGCTGGATGCCTGCGGCCATCTGAGATGGCATTCAGTTCCACATGGTAAGCTTGTAGCTCATAAAAGCTACATTTAAGTAATTAAAATTTTCAAATTTGTATATCTTTTGATAACCTTATGATCTTGTCAAACAACAGATTGTACATAACTTCATTGTTTAATGGTGTTAGTCCGTCTTATATGAGTACATTATCAACAATGTTTCATCTACATTGATTGACAAAGCCAACGAAAGCAGAGGCTGATATCATAATGACCTATTTTAGTACAAATATTCATAAGATTATAATGGCCTTGTCTACGGTAACTATTAATGATTTCATAATGGCCTAACCTAATATAAATATTGGAAGAATTTGTGGAATCCTAGAATGTCATGCAAAACTTATTTTCTGAGTGAGCTTACTGAATAAAGATATGCCATCATACTTTTATCAAAATCTTTATTTATTTACTGCCCATGAGGAAAGAAGCGACGATTATTTTTCTTTTTGCAAAATAACTAAAACAAATATGGACAGACATTGAAAAAATTCAGGAATACCGAAAATGGTACAATGAACAGACTATTATATTTACATGTTTAGGCGGTGATCCAGAGTCTATTTTCAGGAATTTTAAAATGATTTTTATCATTGGACTCTTAAGCAATAGATTGATTGACCAAACTGTGTAACAATTCTAACATTTCAACAAAAAAAATAGCATCAGAGATGCCCGTACCCCACAGCCTAGGGAAATATTTTCAACACCATGAGATATAGAAGTACTGTACCAGTACAAAGTTCAGGATACTTTCAGAGCACTGTCAGTTATATAAAGTTCCAAACAATGTTTAAATGGAGAAAATAATGTTTAAAAGAAAGATAATGCATGTAAAGATGAAGTATTAAAACAAGATAATTCAATAACAAGATGACAGCATTAATCAGTAAACTAAAATTCAACACTCTTTATCTACATCTGCATGGCCGAATTATGGTTTAGATGCTTTGAATATTACCGTGCATACAGAAGTGGTAATATATTTAATGAATGCTTATGTGCGGTGTTGGAGCAAAATCTGTGGCTCACTTGATGAAATTCTATCTCTTACAATGGGAAGTTATGAAAGTAAAATTCTTAATAAATTCTAATATGAATTAACAGTGCTTAATCTGCATCAAAAGACAGACCCAAAGGTGCAACAAGATTTTAAAGGTCAAGGTCAAAGGTCAAATTAAGGTCACACCATGATAATACACACCTATAGCCGATAACCAATGTCCCTACCAAGTATCAACTTCCCACACCTTACGGTTTCCGAGATATAGACCAGACAAGATTTTATAGGTCAAGGTCACTATGGCAAGGTCAAAGGTCAAATCAAGGTCAGACCATGATGATGCACACCTACACCCCCTATCCAATGTCCCTACCAAGTATCAACTTCCTACACCTTACGGTTTCTGGGATATAGCCCGAACAAGATTTTATAGGTCAAGGTCACTACGGCAAGGTCAAAGGTCAAATCAAGGTCACACCATGACGTTGCACAACTACACGCCTAACCAATGTACCTACCAAATATCAACTTCCTACACCTTACGGTTTCCGAGATATAGCCCGGACAAGATTTTATAGGTCAAGGTCACTACAGCAAGGTCAAAGGTCAAATCAAGGTCAGACCATGACGTTGCACACCTACACCCCCTAACCAATATCCCTACCAAGTATCAACTTCCTACACCTTACGGTTTCCGAGATATAGCCCGGACAAGATTTTATAGGTCAAGGTCACTACGACAAGGTCAAAGGTCAAATCAAGGTCAGACCACGACGTTGCACACCTACACCCCCTAACAAATGTCCCTACCACATATCAACTTCCTACACCTTACAGTTTTCGAGATATAGCCCGGACAAGATTTTATAGGTCAAGGTCACTACGGCAAGGTCAAAGGTCAAATCAAGGTCACACCATGACGTTACACACCTACACCCTCTAACCAATATCCCTACCAAGTATCAACTTCCTACACCTTACGGTTTCCAAGATATAGCCCGGACAAGATTTTAAAGGTCAAGGTCACTACGGCAAGGTCAAATCAAGGTCACACCATGAAATTGCACAACTACACCCCCTAACCAATATCCCTATAAAGTATCAACTTCCTACACCTTACGGTTTCCGAGATATAGCCCGGACAAGATTTTATAGGTCAAGGTCACTACAGCAAGGTCAAAGGTCAAATCAAGGTCACACCATGATGATGCACACCTACACCCAATAACAAATATTCCTACCAAGTATCAACTTCCTACACCTTACAGTTTCCGAGATATAGCCCGGACAAGATTTTATAGGTCAAGCTCACTACGGCAAGGTCAAAGGTCAAATCAAGGTCAGACCATGACGTTGCACAATTACACTCCCTAACCAATGTCCCTACCAAGTATCAACTTCCTACACCTTACGGTTTCTGAGATATAGCCCAGACAAGATTTTCAAACTCAAGGTCACTACGGCAAGATCAAAGGTCAAATCAAGGTCACACCATGACATTGCACACCTACACCCCCTAACCAATGTCCCTACCAAGTATCAACTTCCTACACCTTACGGTTTCTGAGATACAGCCCGGACAAACTTTTTCCCGCCGCCCGCCCACCAGGACGCCCGCCCGCCCGCCTATTCGGACACCGTGGGTGAAAACAATACCCCAACAGCCCTTAAGGGCTGTGGGGTAAAAACTACAATTCAGTTACAACCTAACAACTTACCATACATATATATATATATATGTTGTACAAGGTCTTGGTGACATAAAATACAGTCCAACAAATATGACCAAATCTTCATAAACAAAACATCCACAATTATGTGATAAAATTAAAGTGGACATAAATTAATACAAGAGTCTAGTTTGACAAAAGTCACCAAAACCCCCAAAACAATCAAAATCAGGAATACTGTATAAGTAGTAAATTTAGTTGTTTTTTGTTTAAACCACTAATTCATTTTTAAAGAGACTCACACCAATTGCTTGTCACTAATGGTTATTTTCTACTCGAGTAATACAGATTTAATATTTTACAAGGAAGTAATTTTCATTATCCAAGTTATTAGCGATAATATGTAAAATTAATGTCTTAGGAAAATTTCTACGTATGCAGTATATTGTTTACCACAACTAAGTCATGACGTCTCCATATAAGACAATTTCATAAAAAACAAAAGGGGATGTTTGAAAACTGTATTAGCATAATGTACCCATGTGTGACAGTTTGTGTCTGAGATTCATTTAATTTTGGTACTATACGCACTGTTGTTGGGTTAAGTACTGGACTAGCTTTCAGAAGAACAATTGAATTTGCAGTGAAAAGGGAAGCTTATACATAGATGTCCCAGATATAAAAATAACTGTAAGTTAGTTATTTGCAATAAAAGATATTCCCGCCTTTCCTGTAATGAAATAGACTTTCTGAGGGGTGATGCTAATGGAGATGACGAATATTGTGCAAAATTGGATTTCTGTGAGATAAAACCCGGTGGATTTTGTTCCATCCAAATATACTCAATAGATTAATCAAAGACAAAGCTAAAGAAAAAGATTTTTGTGGATTTCTCAAGACAAACTCTCAGTTATAAAGTTGCTGTATATTCTGTATTACCTTCTTAGCAATTATTAAAGTATATATACCTGGTATGTTTGTTTTGCATGAAAAATAAACTTACTACAGTCACACAATTGCCATATGGGAATACTAGCATTTTCTGGTATAGTTTTTGCATAACTAATACAATGTACATCATACCTAGGTCACACTTTCCTGTACTGTGGTCATAAGCTGCAATCAAATGAACTCGTCTACCTTTTGATGAGTTTGGTTGTAGTTTGGTCCACCTAGTATTTTGGTCATTCTCTCGCGAGACTTTTCCTATTTTTTAGGAAAAACAATCCCACGTGGGGATGTATTTTGGTAGGACTCATTTGGTGCAATTCGGTGGGATACGCATTTTGGTACACCATGTTCAGAGCAATAGGTCGTCTAGTGGAAATCAAATACATACAGATATGATTGCATAGAAAGTTGTAACCTGGGCCTGTATTCACAAAGATTCTTAGAATTTTTTTTAGAATTACACTTAAGTCTAAGAAAAATTCTTTGCTAAGAATTTTCTTATTCTTAGAATAAAAACCTATTCACAAAACAATTCTTAGCTAAGAATAACTCTAAGAATAGAAGTAAAAATAATTGTGTGCATAGGTTAGACTAAGTGTAATTCAAAGAAAAATTCTAAGAATCTTTGTGAATACAGGCCCAGAAGTGACTTTCTGTATTTGGGTGCAATTCTGGTGTCAAGAATAAGATATTTGTGCATATAGCAATTTCATATTCTTAGAAAAATTCTAAGAATAAAAGCCATTCTTAGAAAAATTCTAAGAATAAGTATGATTCTAAGAATAAGAATCTTTGTGAATAGGAAAATTCTTATTCTTAGAATTTTTCGAAGAAAAACGACAATTCTAAGAAAAATTCTAAGAATAAGAATCTTTGTGAATAAGGGCCCAGGGTACTACCAACAAAAACTTGAGAATCTCTTTTCTACATTATATAGAATCGTAATTACTTTTAAATGTATGCAAGTTAAGTTTATTTCAAAAGACTTCTAAAAACCCCTTACAACTGTTGAAATTGACCTTTAATGGGCAGTTGGATTTTAAATATATATCTTAAATATTATTAACCATAACCATATTAGCCATATATCCACACCTTCATCATCATCATAATCATCTGTTCATATTCTTTTGTAAATAGTTCTTCCTGCGAGAAGGCTTATTATAATCTTTCTTGATTTTGCCTGATTGCTTAAATAAAATATTGTTTATGAAAAAAAATATTATTAATAAAGCTAAATTTGTACTCTCCACAGTAAAAAGGGCCTTCATATTTTATCCCTTTTTTCAAATATGGCAATATGGACAGTGGTCACATGACAACATATCTGAATATGATTTGCCCAAAACTGGTCATTACTCTCAACCCTCCAAGGGAAGGGGCGACCATATTGTAATCACATCTGTTTGTTTCTCTGTTTATCCATTGACAATCACATCACTCAAAATCTGTACATCAAATCAAGATCATATTTTCATATAAGGTTATTTATACCAGTGATTCGGTCCCCCTCAAAGATATTCTGGACCTGCATTTGAAGCCCAGAATTTTTGAAGAATTTTTAGCCAATATCTGGTTGCAGATCCCCGGCCAAATATTCCATATACTGGATATGGCGAATTTTGAGTGCACAGACCTGTTCCATATCACACAGATGTGAGATTTAATTAAGTACAGACCACTTCCATATACTGGATATGACGAATTTTGAGTGCACAGACCTGATCCATATCACCCAGATGAGATATTTATTTAAGTACAGACCTATCTGGGGTTTGTATTCCCTCATGCACTACCTGATACAAAATGGTGTGGTATTGCCTGCGATATATCAGAGAAAGTAATATTTGAAACAGGTAAGTTTGGAATGGGAATACATAAAATGTGCAAAAGAAAAGCCTCCTGACGTAACGTATTAGGAATGGTATTATGATATTCCCAGTATACTGAAATTGGTATATTATTTTAAAATCCAAAGCAGATATCAAGATATTTTTGTCCATCTTAACCAACAATTAACTCAACTTAGACAATCACTTTGAGTTTCTGTCTCTTGCAAGTGAAACAAGCCGACAATATTTCAGGATTCCTTTTGAAGAAAGATGTTGTAATTTGTGCACGGGAGATTTAATAGTAAATAAAATAAACTTAAAATGTTAATGTAAAGCTGTTGACACAGAATGGCAAAATTAATTATTCATAATGCATCAAAAATTATCCAGGTAATGCTATTCACAGAAAAAGAATTAAATAGCACAATATGTTCAATGGGTTTGGCTGAAAAAAGGATTTGATTAAATTGAAGCAACATTAAATTGGCTCCTAAACACTCTTTTATCTTTAAAATGCCAAATAAATACCCATATCAGAGGGCTGAATATCTATTATGCTATTCTTGTCCATTGTTTCAATCAACCCTAGCTATATGTTGTTAGACCCATTTTGTTAATATATTCATTAAATCATGTCTATTCTTCGGTTTGTATAAATGTGTTACATCATGCAGTAATTTTAACAGGTTCAGCCGACAGACGCACATGACTTAATTACAGACTGTATATTCACGTTTAATCTCACCAAAAACAATGTGAATTTTATGCAAACACCTTTCAATTGAAGTAAGATTTCACTGGCGACAATATATGTGTAAAATCCAACACGCAGACTGTGTAATTACAGTTTGTGATTACCCGATCGGCGACTGGGTGGGCTATTGTTTTATAAGCATGGGTTTTATAACTTAAAGATCACCAACAAAGTCTGTACATCAACGACATGTAAATATAGATATATCCTTAAGTTAAGACTGACCTTAAACTCAAAATAAATAAAAGTTACAAATTTACAGAAAACATTTAACTATAATAGCATCCCATCTTGCGACCATTAAAATTAATGTTTTTTGTAGTTGTTGTTTTTTTAACATTTTTGTCTATTTATACAAAAATAGATTAATAATGAGCGATCGTCTAACAAATATGTGATTGTCATTTTAAGATGTGTCTACCATACAACACGTAATCTTTAACTTAGTTTTACAGCTAGATGCTTAATTAAAGAGTTAGGCACACAAAGGGGAAATCTCTCCCTCCCACACTTTCCTAGATCATTGTATTATGTAAACAAAAGATGGGGGAGTAAATTGGAAGTATAAGTTTGTATTCATTGCACCAGATTCTTCTAGAATCAGCCAACACAGAAGAACTGCAAAAGATCAATTCTGATCAAGTTCATTTGGGAAAGTTCTCATTCTTAGCCAATAATAACCGTGCCTCACTTGGGACCGAATCACATGCTAATGTATCCCTACGCCAACCTGAAACCTACCTCGGGAATAGCAGTTTCATTGAGTGGAGTGTTATATTTTTTAAAATTAAAAATAAACTGATGGTTCTTTTGACAGAAATAATTCTATAAAAGGGAAGAGAAAATCCCTGATAGTTTTACATGGGACTAAAAAGGTGTCAGGTTGGAATAATAGTAACCTGAAATGTCTGCGTTTTAACATTGTTTTCAGTGTAAATAATCTGACAGGAATATATTCAATAGAACAGAGATTTCAAGTTTTCAAACCCCCAGAAAGTTTGGTTATGTTCAGTAGGGTACATAAAGAAACATGGTGGTGGATTTCTAAAATATACAGGAACTAGTTGGTGCCACTATGTGAACTTTTTTTTCAGGGGAACTTGGTGAACTGGGAAATATCTTATATAAAAAGATATAAAAATACAAGAGGGACTGGAGTTGTCATGTCTTTGTACATTGGATAAAGGTGATACTTTATTGGGAAGCAGTGTCTCTGGGGAGAAGTCTCCAAATTTGAAACTCCTTTCACAGTGGTGGCAATGTATGGAGTTTTAAAAAGACCACCATTGAGGTTTTGATATTTAACCTGTGTTTGCTTGCAAAGAAAAAGATTTGGGAATAAAATAATAAAATAGAATCACTGGATATGTAACTATGTGTGTGTTTTTAATTCAAATACTTATGAAAAAAATTCTATGAAAACAGGAATCAAATGGATTTATAACATTATAATGGAATAGTATTTCTCGTGAATCTATAGAGGATCATAACTTATATACTATTCATATTTATATTGTCAAGACAAGTAAACAGTTTGGATTATATTCTGTTACAATAACGTATTGTGGATGTTGATATTGCATCTAAGATGTTTAAACTTAAAGCTCAGTCTACTGGTAACTAACTCAGAACTAAGCATATAAACTTATATTAAATCCAAAAGAACAGGAATATGTGTCAAATGTATCTTTGAGAAGCATTATGATTTTACAATTCGAGCACTTCATTTAACAAGGATGCTATCAATAAGAGATATTGAAGTTCAGAGATAATATCGGGATATTGGCTATTTGACGCAACCACGTTTAAAGCCATGTTTTGGTGGAATACCTTAGGGGCAATCCTCACGTCACTCGTGACGTCATCAGCTATGACCAAGATGACGTCACTGGTCAGCATTTGTTTGGTCAACTTCCTCTACCTGCAGACAGTGCACGCCTCGTGGTGGTAAGATATGTTTTATTTGCTTGTCCATAGTTTCCTTTGTTAGATAGTTTTTGGATATTTTACAGTAAGAAATATGCCATATAAATTCAAATTTGTCACAGGGTTTCGTGGTTTTTGGCTCAATTTGATGTACTTCCGGTATGAAAAACGGGTAGCGTCGGCATCTTTGTTTTTGGTTTACATAAAGGTGAAATGAAAACTGGTCAACTCGGTCGCATCTGTAACAAACTCGGCTCCTGGTATTACGTCGAGACATTTCTGAAGTACCCTTACTCTTTTAGATTTTTCTTATTCTTTAATTTTGCTCCTAGAAAATGTCTGTTAGAGTAACAGCTATTCTAAGAACTGGAAAGTTATTAAAACTGGCCTACATTTGATTAGTAACAAAAAATTGTGATACAAAAATAAAAAATCTAAATGTTCTATATTTCCAAATAAATAACAAGGTTTTTCTTGGGCGAATTTCTCATACTATGGGTGAATTTTGGAATGGTAATTTTATTAAGTGAAAATTTTACCAAGTTTGAAGACACTGACAAAAATTTGTTTTCACTAATTCAGCTCATAAGCTTAAATGGCCTAGCATCAGTGCTGACTTCTTCATGTTTCTCATAATTAAGTCACCTAATATTTCTTTAAACACTTTAGAGAAATATACACAAATTTCCAATTCCCCAAATAAAAATGGGGAACATTTTGTTGAACAATGAAAATATATCACTATGTGAACAGTGTTTCACTTGATGTTTTAGCAACAAACTTGATGTTTTAGTTAGACATTGGTGTAGATCTTATGTAGTAATGGAGATAAACAAGCACAATTATGGTAAAACATTTGATGACCATTTAAAGGGGGAAGTTTGCATTGCATGACAGAAAAAATTTCTATTTAATTTATCTGTTTGCATATATGTAGAGGTGCTATCTACGAAAATAAAAAAAACCACAGTTGACTGCAAAGATATTGCAAACACAGTACAATCCTTCACATACCTTTATATTCACAACAATGTCACTGCTTTGACATGTACATTAATAATTATATGCCACCTGTCATAAATAGCTCCAGATATTTCATATGGCATTGCATTTGACCAAGAATGAATAATTTTAAATACTCTTTGATCTCTCAATATTTGGCTTCAATGAACTATAGATGTTAAAAGTTTAATTACATCTGTGATGCAGCCCTACCAGTTATACAATCAGTTAAATAAGTGAATGTAATGCGCTTGTGTGGTTACTACTTGATTAGCTAACATAGTTTCAATAAAATCCCCTATTATCACCAACTGAAATAACACAGTCAATTTATTTATTTGGGTTTTAATGTCATTTTCAACATTGAATAGATCATATCACGATGGGTAATTTTATGGGCAGAGGAAACCAGTACATACAGTTGGTCAAGCTTCTGTACTGTAAACTCCCGACCATTGGTAAGCAACTACCAACTTTCCCATATAGGGTACAGGGTTTGAACCATAGACTTTGGAGGCGGCAGGCTATTGTGTTACCACAGCACCACCAGTCAAAAGTCAAGGTTGAACAGCTGGGGTAATATTGGGACAGGTCTTCAACATTGGCTCTTGTGGGAGTCAAAGCCATACAGAGGTGACAGCTTTGGTTTAGATACCAAACTGACTACCCACTAGTTCCCCACAAGGCCACCATTGACCCTAACTTGAATAGTATTTTATTTTATTTGGGGTTTTACGTCGCTTTCAACACTGTACAGGTCATATCACGACGAGTAGTTGGAAGGGCAGAGGAAACCAGTACATAGAGTTCGCTAGGGTTGTGTACTGTAAACTGCCGACCAACGGCAAGCAACTACCAGCTTTCCCACTTAAGGCCATCACGGGGATCGAACCCCGGCCTCAGAGGTGGGAGGCGAGAGTGTTACCACTCTGCCACCGTGGTCCCCTCCTAACTTGAATAGCAAGACAGTCACACTAGTACCTAAGAAGATGAGACAAATTCAAAACACAAGGAGAAATAAAAATGCGAGGAAGCAAGATTTTCAGATTACCTGTATTCCAACCAGTTGGAGCTTAAGGCAGTTAAAATAATAACAGGTTTGTTTGTTGCCAATCTTATAAATAATTAAAGAGAAGTTTCAATGCCACACATAGCTCTTTTCTCTTTTATATTGTACTCTAGTCATATACTTTCTCAGTGGTTTATTTTGTATCCTTTTTGACGAGAACCAAAAAAAAAATCTGACAGATTAGTGATAAGTGACTGAAGAGTGAAATTTTACAAATAGCACTTTTATTACATTATTTTCCAGATATTTAACTTGATACATATTTTACATAAAAAGACAAAATTTGCAAGAATTATGTGCCAGCTTGCTTTTTTTATTTCATGACATATACTTAAGAATAACATGCCACCTCAAATAAGTCAGTAACTGTATTATCAAGTGCACAATCTTGATCTGATAAATATGCTATTCTAATAAAGTTTAGTAGGTTTAATGGTTTACTGTACAATAGTTTTATTTAACGGGTATTTTGGTTACCTTTCCTAAATAAACTCAACATCAACTATTGTACAATAATTATGGAGCCAAGTATCATAAAACCAGTACAAGTAAGGTATCCATTTAAATAATATTTATGTTGATGCTTTTCAACTGAAATGACTGAAACAGTAAAATTAAACAGGCGTGAAATTTGACAGTTTTACGGCCCCTAGTTTGCGGCGAGTTTTGTTACAAATAACTGCTCTTATATTATCGTCCAATCTGACAGGCGAAAGGTAATTGTCAAATGAGGTGGAATTTTGGTAAAATGGAGCAATTTAATGAAGAAGCTCCATCAAATTAAGTGTCACTTGTTCCCTTTTGGTGACAATCAAGTATGTTCTTTTTTTGCCACATTATATACTCGTGGAATTTGTTACTGCTCCAAGTATCCATTATTTTCCATAAATGTCCCAGTGTTTTGTATTATTATTATTTTGTACTAAGATTTAAGTTTTTTTATGAAAAGGAGGAAATATGTTACACTGGAATTATATATCTTTACAGACCAAAGAAAAAATAAGGATTCACACTGTACTATTGAAAAGATTTCAGAAGAATTAAAGTCCGTCACTTTGGTTTTATAAAACAATATTCTTCTACAAAAGTTTACCTCCAAGTTGTATTTGAATTTTAGTTAGAAAAACTAAACTCAATAATTCACTTGTTTTTCAAGAAGGAAGATTATTTATACCTTGGTTTAATGAGATATGGCATATTTAAAGTCAGTTAATTAACTTTTTACCCAATCTAATCATATTGTTAGAATCATATATCTAGTATGTGAAATGGGAAAAGATTATTAGACAAAGAAAGACGAGAGATATCTCACGTGGTGTAACCCCCCTTTTAAATTCATGGGTTAGTTTTACTTGTTCAAAAAAGTTAACTTAATGTTTCTAGCCACACTTTCGTATTCTTTTTTTTTTTTTTTTTTTTTTTTTTTTTTTTGAGTGGGGGTGGGGGTGGATAGACATAAATTTGATTTTAATATGTACTAATTATCGATATCAACAGGCATCTTAAAAGCTATACAGTTACACTCCTTATTATACAGAGAGGTATTTATATAAATGGAAAAATAATGCAATGCATCATCCGCCAGGAGATTTCCCATGTGGACAATCTGAGAAGTGGTGTTTAAAAAAGAAAAGCCAAGACCTTATCTATTGAAAAAAAAATTCTTAAAAACCACTTTTGTTGATCTATGTTAATTATCAAGATGACACTGTGACACTTCCCATAGAAATATGTACAGGCCATTGTTGTGTAAATCAAAATGGCTGGGTTTTTGAATAGAAAGATATATACATCTAATATATATGTGTGGGTAGGTATTTTTTTTAACTTCCAAAGGTTTATGGGTCATAATGTGATAATAATTACCTCTGGGAGTGAACCCATTCAGAAACACATTCATATAAATTTATGTCAATTTGAAAAGAATGTCCATTGCTTGCTTGGGACAAAGAAAAAATGGGCAACCACAACTGTAACGATTGATTTACACATCATTCAAACTTTTCGGATTTTTTGTGTGCAATATCTCTTTTACTACAGGACTCAAAGTGCAATTTTACCTAGCCTTGCATAAGGCTCAAATTTGCATGACATTTTTTTCAAACATGCACACAGATATCTGGTATTCATAAAGCACTAATACATGTTATGAGATATATAGCTTATCAGACACTCTCAACTGTATGCTAATGTAAAAGCCAGTACATGAATGAGTACATTATATAAACTGAGACTTCATTATCTGAACTGGAAATTTACCCTAACTGCAAAGAAACTTGTGCCTTCAGCAAGGCTATGTTTTACCTATTCTGAATACACAAATACGACCTAAACCCATGACATTTACATTCACCTGATGAAACACAGTGACTCAGTGATAACCTTTTATCAATTTTGAGTCTGCCACTAGGGATAGGACCCAATGACAGGGGACTGCCATTTTATGTGGTCATATCAGAAACTATGTATCTGTCTGTAACTGGGATCAAAACCCAGGTCCGTTGTGGTCTTACGTTAGTGTGTTACCCACTTAGTTCACAATGGTAGCCTTGCTGAAGGCTCGAGTTTCAGTTTGCATAATAAATTTCAGTTTATACAACGTACTCCTATATATATAACTGGCTTTTACATTGGCCTACTGCAAATTCTCTATATGATAAGCTCATATCTCCTAACAGGTATAAGTGCTTTATGAATATCAAATATTTTTATGTATTTGAAATAGATGTGACAGAAATTTGAGCCTTAAGCAAAGCCTATCACAATGGCAGATCATCCATTTTGAAACACCGCCCTATTTGGAAAGGCGCATTTGAATTGTCACCTAATTGTATCCAGCTTATGGCCAGTTCACTGTTTGGCTCTGTTACAAAAATTGCCAAAGATATTTTGAGCTTGTTCAAACCTTTCATGGCACAAACACTAAAGGCCCTTACACACTATACCAATATGATCCAATATGATAAGCACAGATACAGATGCTCTTCAAGCTGAGTAAAATGGTGAGAAAATTTTTAACATTGGACCAGATATAACAAAAGTTAATGTCATTTTAACTGGAGCTCCATAGTATACCATACCTACAAATCAGTTTGCTTGTTGGTGGTGTAATATGTAACACACTCGGATCCCACCTCAGGGGTCAGCAGTTTGAACCCCAGGCCGGACCTTTTGTGGGATAGTTGGTAGTTGTCTACAGATGCCCAGCAGTTTACAGTACAGAGTCTTGACCAACTATGTACTGGCTTCACCTGCCTTTAATTTATTTATTTTGGTTTCAACGTCGCTTTCAGCACTCTATAGTCATATCAAGATGGGTAGTTTTATGGGCAGAGGAAGCCTGTACATACAGTTGGTCAAGGTTCTGTACTGTAAACTGCCGACCATCGGTAAGCAACTACCAATTTTCTCACATAGGGTCAGGGGTTTGAACCACCGACCTCAGAAGTGAGAGACGAGTGTTTAACCCATAAAGTGTTGAAACGATGTTAAGACCCAAAAAAAAACTGATTACACATGATCATCAGAGGCATTCATCTGGGGAAGTTTAGACAGATCATAAGTTAGCAACCTACCAAATTACAAGAATGCACCATCAACTGGGTAAATATTTATATTGTCTCACAATAATAATGAAAGAAAAATATTTAAATGCCTCATTTCACCCATTTGAAGTAATCACCAAATAATAACAGCATTAAATTTACAATTAATATTCAGTTGACTACACGTTTGCTATTTTAATAACGCTCGTTCAAACTAAAGAACTAAACTAATGGTTTCAAAAGCAGCACTAAAATACAAAGTGATCCTGATTAAAAATAAAATTTAAAAAAAAACTTATTAGAAATATTATAATACAAAATGGAAGAAAATATAGTCAAGTCATTAACGGTAAACTACCTGCAAAAGTGCACCTGCGGTTAGCCCGGCTAAAGGCTCAAGTTTCTTTCTAAACTGTAAAAACTTTCAGTTAACATGTTACAGTTTTAGTTTGCACGATGAACTGTTACATGTACTGGATTTTACATCAACATTCTAGGACAGAGTCTGATGAGCTTATATATACATCATGACATGTAGGAGTGTTTTATGAACACTAAATAACTGCAAATGTTTGACAAATATATAATACAAATTTGAGCCCTAAGCAAGGCCAACTGGAGGCACACCAACTCGCAAACTTTTACACTATCAGGACACAATGGTCCTACAGATAGGATTTTGGTTGGTTGGTTTGTGTTAAATACACTTTCTTTAAATACTGGGCTAATAAGTTAGTGCTCAAAGAAGACTTTGCTGCAAATAAATGTACAGTGATGACATAGAATAATGTAACTTCCAAATACACAAAAAGTTGAAAAAGGAACACTACTTTAAGCTCGTACTGTATCCCTCGATCACCACTTGAGAATTTTGATAAACAATATTTGATTAATGCAATTGGACAAAATCCAAATCCACTTGAATTAATTCTTATAATACCCAAATCACCATCAGGTGTGTGCCATTTTAGAACACTGTACCTAAAGAGATGGTGTATTCATAAAATAGGAAGTAAGACAAATATACGCCTAATTATAAGGTGTAGTAATTTTTTGTCATTAACTGGCTATGAGTCATCTTGCAATGACCCAATCTCGAAAATGTGGTTTATGTACCGGTATATACCACTGGAGGTGGGGCCACAAATTGACAGGTAATGATAACATGTGATAAGGTGTAAGAGAAGTCAGTTATAGGTGCCTGGGGTTGTCAAGTTTGATGTGAAGTGATATGGGCCTCTTTCAACACTTGATGGGGATAATGACTGAAGGGTCAGAAGGTTGGGGTATCAATGCCTATCCCACTGTATCTGGAGGTAGGGGGGAGAGAGAAAGCAAGGAAGAATTCCTCCTTTCAGACTTTCTTAAACTTGGGAGGAAAAGTCTTTCATGTGTTAAAAACTTTCATTGGTCTCATGCGTGGTTGGTTTGACTTTTCTGTGTGATTTTAATGGTAGTTTTATATTATTTTTCTTCTGTAACCTTAATTATAATTTTAAAGATACATAATCGTTGCTGTGCATTTTAATTTGACCTCGTGTGTAATTAAAGAATTTTAGTTCTCTAATCACAGAGTGGTAACAGACGCAAATTGGAACATCATGTTATAATTAGGGGTATCACTTACCTTTCATTTATTTTGTAAATACAAAGAACCAGGAACTCAACTGGATCTAGAGGTGGATTGAGTGCTTTTTGGTGGAAGTTTCCAGGATAAAAATTCTGTCTTTGTTTTCAAATTTCCTGGTATATCAACTCTAGATCTGTGTTTAATTATCTCCCTTGCTGCCAGCCAAATATCTCGCACCTCTCTGAATTGTTTTTCCAGTTCTCTCTCAATCCTGTTTAATCAGAATCTGGTGAGATTTGATGTAAAAGAATATTTTGATTCCATACAATCAGTGAAAGAAACATTACCTTTGGTATCATGACAGAATAGTGTTGACATGTAGCCTTCTTTATGGCTCAAATTTGTACCAAATGATATTTATAAAGTATTCGATCAGATATATGAGGTAATGAGACAATAAACCTTCCAGAGGGAGGTCTGTCCGAGCAGTATCTGTTATATTAACAGATACTTACAATTTATTTTTGATGACTTTGCATACATCAAGTACCACATTTACTTCACTGGGAATTGTAGCTGGTGCATACTAAAACACAAGTTCTTTTATTCAGGACAGTTCACACAGGATGGCTATCCGTCCCCATTTTTAGCCGGAGTACCACATTTTACCCAGTTATAAGGAAACCTGGAACTTAAACAAGCCTAGCATGAATGAGATAGGAAGAGTTCATCCCAGAGTTATGTGCGAAAATTATCATAATTTGTTTACTGATCTAATCCTATGATATCCAAGCCCACACTCAACCAATAAGGCAAAAGTAACCAGTTAAACAAAGTGTAACAAATTAATATTCATATATCAAGTTTTGTGGCAACTGTCATTCACAATTACAGCAGAAGCTTGTCTATGTTTTTTGTTAAATATTCACATGCCATATATTGTTGCTTAGGACCAGTATCAGAGCTTTTTTGGCCAAAACTGAGTTTAAATCTGGTTTTAAGTTTTTCTAAAAGTACAAATAACAAAAGAAACCTGAAAAGGGAGAAAGCTTTACCCGAGTTTTTTTACCTCTGAGTTTAGATCTGTTAACATGTATACGAGTGCTTTATGAATACCAACCATGTTTGCCCTAGATATAATACAAATTTGAGCCCTACACAAGGCTATCTTGCAACATTGTCAAACCTATTTTGTGAACTATGTACACACAGTACACATAGTACATGGTCAAAGTTGGGGTTTTAGGTCCCGTTCAACAGCCAGATATGCACAGTACATGACTGACCAGGCTACCACTGTAACAAGAATGGTCCAAACTATAAGTCAAAGCTAAAGTCTAACTGCATGTCAGCTGAAACTAGCCTTGCTTAAAGCTCAAATTGCATGATATCTTTTCAAACATGCACACAGATATTTAGTATTCATAAAGCGCTCATACATGTTAAGAGATAGAACTGTATCAGACAGAATCACTCTCTTTGCTGTATGCTACTGTAAAACTCAGTACATGTATGAGTACATTATAGAAACTGAAACTCCATTATCTGAACTGAAACCTTTCCCTAACTGCAAAGAAATTTGAATCTTCAGCAAGGCTAAGCTGAAACTAAAAAAACTTCATATCTGCATGAGTGGAAAGTTTTTATTTCTCTGGAGAAAAGAATACTACCGGTACATGTAATTCAATTTCACTTTTGTTATCTAAAAGAATCAACAAATCCAGCTGGCTGCTGAGGTTTTGCATATCATATCCATGCGACTGTGGACTCCTATACAAACCCTTTATATTGGTAACAATTTGGCTGCTTTGTTATGCGTTTTAATTATGTGGCACTTGCTGTGCTACGATGCTTACCCTCCCATCTCTGAGATCAGAGTTCGAATCCTGGCCCGACCTCAAGTGGGAAAGCTGGTAGTTGCTTGCCGTTTGGTCGGCAGTTTACAGTACAGAAACCTGACCAACTGTATTTACTGGTTTCCTCTGCCCTTCCAACTACCCGTCATGATATGATCTATACAATGTGTTGAAAGTGATGTTAAACCCCAAATAAATAAATAAATATAGAGACTAATCTCCATCAATTAACAGATGCTATGCTGTAGCTGAACATAAACAAGGTGACTAATCGTAAGTCCAATGACATTGCCAGTTCATTCCAGAGAAGATGCAGGCGTGATAGGAAGGCTATGGCGGATAGGCTTTTGCAAACAGGTAAGTTACCAACTACCAGCTTTCCCATTTGAGGTCAGGCCAGGATTCGAACTCCGATCTCACAGGTGGGAGGCGAGAGTTTTACCACTCTGCCACTGTGGCAGATTAAGCGCTATAAAAGTCAACATTGGATTAGAATACATTATGATATGGGAATAAGTGCTATAAAAGTTTCATTAGATATAAATTAGATTTCATATATGTCACAGTAGAAAGTCAAAATGGTAGCATTTCAAATTATACTGGTAAAATTTAAAAGCTAACTGGAATTTCTACCAACTTAAGCCCGGCACAATATCCAATTAGAGTTTTCAATGATGGAATTTCAAATTCTGCTAGACTGGACTTTCCACAGACCTGGACCAGTATTCACAAAGATTCTTATTCTTAAAATTAGTCTTATTCTTAGAATTTTTCTTAGAATTGTCATTTTTCTTAGAAAAATTCTAAGAATAAGAATTTTATTATTCACAAAGATTCTTATTCTTAGAATCATACTTATTCTTAGAATTTTTTAAAGAATGGCTTTTATTCTTAGAAATTTTCTAAGAATAAGAAATTGCTACATGCACACAACTCTTATTCTTCACACCAGAATTGTATCCAAATACAGAAAGTCACTTCTGGGCTTGTATTCAAAAAGATTCTTAGAATTTTTCTTTGATTTACACTTAGTCTAACCTGTGTACACATTTCTTTTTCTTTGTATTCTTAAAATTATTCTTAGCTAAGAATAGTTTTGTGAAACGGTAGGTTTTTATTCTAAGAATAAGAAAATTCTTAGCTTAGAATTTTTCTTAGACTTAAATGTAATTCTAAGAAAAATCCTAAGAATCTTTGTGAATACAGGCCCTAGCAGAAATTCAAATTTGGTTTAATTTTAAATTCAACAAGCCATGAATGTGGTCAAAGTGTAATATCGGGTGAGATATTACAACATATTCAGTATAGAAGTCAATATTGCATAAACTTAATAAATTATAATAGGTAATTTAAACATTCAATTAAAATTTTGAACATTTATTTTTGTGACTCCGTATTCAAACAATTCAGTATTATGGGTCAATTTTATGTGACCAATCCATTGTAAGTTGGATAATAATTTTAGAATTCATTAATGATCAGAAAACACTGTTTCATATGCAAACCTGGAACTGCCATCCAAATTCTAAACAAATATCAGGAATTCCAAAAAATATATATTTCAAAGTTTGAATTTGGATGGCAGTTCCAGGCTTTCGTAGTTTTATGAGTTGTTTGAACTGGAAAGGAATAGGAAAATTGTTGAATCTCACAGAAGATGTGTGATAAAATAGTTGATATTTTGAATTGTGAAAATGGGAAAAATGATAATTGCTCAAATGTTAAGTACCAGAGTAACAAACACTTCAAATTGAATAAAAAAATGATCAACTAAAATGATCATAAAAAAACAAAAATACATACCTGAAATAAAGAAATGAAGAATAATAATGCTTAACAATATCCTAAAAATTACAAATTATGGAACAGGTGTAATGTAAATAGGTGAATGGCCTTGTAAGTGTCCAATATTAGAAAATTATGGATTGTTGACTCGGTCTCTTTGGGGCCTTTTAAACAAAGCTTTATTTTCTAATATTGGACTGTGGACACATATTTGGCCATTAACGTATACAGAAATTTCAATTTGACTTTTTACCAATAGAATATTATGAAATTCTTCCATATACCAGACTGGACTTTCTAACAAAACATACACATGGTGTCACATAATCAATGTACATACACATATATATTAAACGGGGTTTTTACTGTCAAACAAGCGGTGTGTAATACATCAGTAGGCGAGTTTGATTATTGTTATAGAGCTAACACCTAAAGCTAAAATAATTATCTTCCCAGGAAAAATGTTGGTTTTTAAATTGCATAATACACTGCCCATAAAGTAAAGGCAAATGCAAACTTATACCCAAATGGAAGTTAGTGTATTTTTAACTGACAAGAACACAAGACAGCTACTTGGTATAACGATAAGCTCTACACTTTGAGGCAGAAACAGAAATATTTGGGACCCTAAAACAACAGGGAAACCTGCCTATTGCTGACAGCTACTGTTGTAGCTGTACACAGCATCATAGCATATACCTCTGCTACATCAAAGCCCACCACCTGGCTGGGATGAGGATGCAGAAACTTGCTTGGGTAGTCTTAAGATATTTATTTGAGATGCAAGTGCCAACTTGGAGTTATGATATTCTGGTGTTTAATCCAGTTGTGTGAAGTCACCATCAAGCTGTCAGTTTCATTGACTTGCAAGTTACAAGTACCAATTGTCTCTAGAATGAAAACTTGAAGTTTGTGTGTTTCAAATTTACTTACCATCTAGATGCAAATTCAAATAAGTATAGTTTCAGTGACTTACAAATAAAGAATACAAATTCAATTGGGACAGAAAGACTGATCTGTGTTTCTGATGATCTTTGTTTAAGATTTTGTAACATCAATTCTTTATTAATGGTTTTCATGCTTAACATAAGAACTATTGGACATATGACTAGTATTCCTGATGATCTTGCTTTAAGATTTCTCTGACAACAAAATTAAAATTAAAACCCCTGAGTATAATATACTATTTCTATGAACTGATCCCAGAGTCATAGTACAGGCAGTATTATCTATGTTTATTGGCATTTCATATAGCTCCCAATTCCTCTGTATTATAACTGCCAGACCTCTGTCAGTAAACTTGCAACCTCTTTTATTTTCTGTTTTCTGTAACCACATACACAGAAAGTTTTAAGATTTCCGCCTACAATATAGATGGTATCGAGTTCTGCAGGGTAAAAGCCAGGTGAATTATCATTTCTGTAGCCCTTCTGCTGCCTATCCTTCAAAGTTCTGTGTTATACATCTTTTTAAGTGTCCCCACTTACATTGTTTGTTAACAACTGGTTAGCTCTAACATTATTAGATACATGTGTATTTACAGTATCTTTTCTGCACCCTTCCACGTCGCATTGTCTCCATTGTTCTCCCCAATGCTGATTCTCTTCTGTAGCGAAACTGTAGCAAGAGATGTTTTTTTTTTTGGATTTCACAATAATAGATACAGCATTCAAATTGTGTTTTCCTGCCATCTATACCTGCCCAGAAATACCACCTATAGTGTAACTGGGGTATTAGATATAGAGTAAGATATCTAAAATTCGCCAGGAATCTCAAATTCGCCACCTCTAAAACCTTAGTTAATTTTATGAAGAAAATGATGTTTTTGTCTAAAAATTGGTATTTTTCAGTTCAAAAAGCCTTAATTTACTATACAGTCAACAAATCTCACCAAGATTCATTTATTGTATTAGTATTTTGACATGTGGCAAATTTCAGATATGTGGCGAATTTTAGATTTCTTACTCTACTTCTGTACAGTATAAGAATTAATAATACTTTCTCTTAAGTATAACATAAAGTAAAATCCTTAATGCATGGTTTAGTTCTTCTACCTGGGGATTTGGGAATGCATAACACCTGTGCTATCTTAGAAATGGCATCAACTGGGACAGCCCACTGTGTAGAGGGAGGGCCATTTGGCTATTAATCAGTTGCTAATAGATTACATGGCTGCAGCTAGTGCCAGATTGTCTTTTGTCAGATTAATATATGTTCTCACTTTATTTTCTTAAAGTGTACATAAAACTCATGTACAATATGAATTACACATTTTTTATATAGATCACTGTCAATGGTAACATAATTCGTGTAAATTGAGTAAGACGCCAATTGAATAAGATGTTTTATAGGGACTTCTCATATATATCTGAACATGTAAACAGAATATACTAAGTATTATTGATCAGCATCACAAGCCATTAATCTCGTGTGATAAAATATTTAAAATATTTTATGTATTAGCAACATGCAAATATTGACAAATATATACATAATATTTAAAAATAAGGTTTTTATGAGCTTACAAAACTGGAAAAAATAAAACTGGTTCAAAACAATTATGGAAAAAAATTATTATTATACTAATTTACAAATGATAATATGAAAACCACTCCATTCAGAACTTGATATTTGCAATTGAATTAATTTTCATTACTTTTGCTTTGAAGATGTAATGGTTAAAATCTTCTATATTGGTACTCGGAAATAACATTTCCGGAATGTTAAATAACAAGGGCTTGTCATTCTACCAACCAAAGTGTGGAAGGAGCAGTGATTTTTACCATATATTAACCACCTCATCTCTAGCTTTACTGTGGTATTTGTAAAATTTATTTAGAGTGATCTTACTGCCACAGAGTAATTATAACAATTGTAACTATTGAAAATAATATTTCTTTTGAAGATAAATAGCTTACATCTTCATAGGAAGAGCTTTCGCCAGATGTGCTAGTTTCAGTTGTTTGGACAAAGAATCAATCCCTTAACCTCTGGTGTGGCTGCATATTTGTTGGGATTAATGGTATTTGCAACTTGAAAATGTAAATACAATATATCCATCAATTGTATATTATTAAACAGCATCATCAGCCATTAATCTTATATGATGAAATACAGTGCAAAATTGTGCAATTCCTAAGATTCAGGATTTTTCTGTATCCAGAATATAATCCACACCTTTCCCAAAGAGTAGTCACTCCTGCCTTCCTCTGGCCCTGTCCTCATAAGAAATGCCATGAAGATCCACTCATTACTTTTGGAGTTATGCCAACCAAGTTGCCAAAGTCATTGATAATACATTCAAAATCATACCCGTTGAAAAATCGAGATTTTTTGGTATCCAGAATATAATCCGGATCTTGCCCAAAATTTAATCACTTCCTCTGGTCAGGCCTTACTGCCATAAAAAAATCAGAAAGATATGTTCATTACTTTTGGAGACTAGAAATTAAGCACCTCACCTCTTGCATTACTCTTTATTTTTAGAATTTACTTACAATGGTGTAACTTCCAAAGAGTAAAGATAACAATCCCACACATTGGAATTCATACATTTGTTTGAAGTTAAATGGCCTATATCTTCTCAATAGAGCTTTCTCTTAAAATTCATAGCTTTGTTAATTTGGACAAGGAATGAATCATATCCCCTGATTGGTGTTGCTACTAATTAGTTAGTCAAAAGATGAAGTTGGGGTTTTACGTCCCATTCAACAGCCAGGTTCATACTGGGACAGGTCCTCAGTATTACCACTTGTGGGAGTCAAACACACACAGAGGTGACAGCCTGCGATTATATGCCAAACTTGCTAACCCACTAGGTCACTGGTTATCTGGTAATTTATTAGAATCACTTTACAGGGGGTCTCACTTTGATAAAAGTTGAAGCCTCATTGGCCTGGTAGTCAACAAGACCGGCACTGCATCACCTAGCTCTCATCTTTGTAGACACTGTTTCAAGTCTAGCTCAGGACAACAGGCAATGTTTACTGAGGCCCTGCCCTGCTATATAACCTAAGCTTTTGATGATCAAACTCCAACTTTTAACTTTGGAAAGTAATGTTAACAACTTGTATTGTTCTTTATACTCGGTAAAATATCTCCTTTGTTATGGGGCTCAAAATGCTATTTAACCCGTCCCAACTGCATACGTACAGCTCCAGTAACTGACACCTCCCTAACTCATAGACAGAGTCTCGGGGATGACCATTTATCAATGTCCCTGTTGTCCTTGTCAGTCTTCCACTGTGGATTGGACCTAATGACAGAGGACCACTATTTTAAGTGGTTATCCAAGCCACTGTAATTGGATCAAACCCAGGCCCTCCAACTCCTTAGATGAATGTATTACCCAATTACAGTTACAGAAAAAGGTGTATATTTGTGTAAAGTTAAATGAATCTTCGTAAGAACAGCTTTCCTCTCTGTGGGCAGAAACTCACAGTTTCAGTGGAATGGACAAGGAATTAATCACCTCACCTCTAGTGTTATTGTGTATTTGTATTTGATTAGTGTTGATACATTTCCAATCAAGGTACACAGTTGGTTTATCACTCATGTTAGACAACCAGATCCCTGCTTCACTGAATCATTCCGCTAACTAGGCTGTAGCCTTGTGAAGGCTCAAAAATATTTTACTGTGAATTTGCTTTTATTGCCTTTTTATTTATTTACTATTTACTAGTTAGTGAGAAGCCATAATGGCTGATTGGATAACTGTTTCTGGCAATTCACTAACTAGAACCAGCCAGAAGAAGGCACAAAATTGTTTTAAATGTGAATATATTTATTTGATTTTCTTTTTAATTTCATGTATTTATTGTTTATCCTGATACATATATATGTCCTATATTACCTACTTACCATTCAGTATTCTTTTTTAAATCAATCAATTTACTACTTGTACTACTTGTGCCTAGCTTCCTCTGATAACTCCTTTTACCTTATCATTCTTTTTAAAAACAATAGCATATCCTGAAAATTAACTTAAAAGGAATCATCATTTGAAACTGCAGTGTTATTTGTGAACCGAAAATTGATGCAATGCAAAAATAGCAGAATTTGAAATTCTCTCAGATTTGAAGTTCTGTTATGACACATACATTTTAGTATTAAAGTATTAGTTGTGCACTGAATGCCAATCTAAAGTACATATAAACTTAATTTTAAACTTGATTTATTCTACCTTAAAATAACTTTTAACACATACATTTTAGATCGAATTTAATGTATTAACCCCCCCCCACACACACACACACACTCATTTATAGCCTGGTGAAAGCTCATAATACCAGTGCAGAGTACATATAAACAAAAGTTGATGTTTTATTTATTTGGATTTAATCAATTTTAATGTTATTTTGTTTTCAAATATCACCAAGTATTACAATTGAATCTTGAAAAAAATTAAGGTTAATTTTACATTTTCTCGGAGTCAGAGAGGGATTTTGACTAAGCCAAACATTTTGAGAGTGAAGACTTCCTTGTCACAAAAAAAAATTTAATCGCCAATATGGAATTTGCTGTTCCCATGCTGTTACTGACAGTATAAAGGATGTAAGAAACAGGTGAATGGATGGGAAAGTCAGTTTCTGCCTTTGAGGTCATGGTTCAAATCTCAGTAATACCCATGTTCCTCCGATGTTCCGTTGGAGGACAGATTGCTGTAAAATCTACTCTTTGCAGTGGGTCTGTCATGGTTTTATGTTAATTTTAGGCAGGAAAATCAAATGTACTCAATGGACCATAAAGGACTTGTCACGAATTGCTGTACATCAGGACCTGACATTCCACATAGCAACTGGCCACATTCCAAGAATGACAAGATGTATTGGTGAAATGCCAGGTCGCACAGCTCAAAAGACAGTCCACATGGGACAAATGACTGAATTTTTGTACCTCTCTTCTGGTCACCTTAAAGTAAAATATACAGAAATTGCAAATATCCACACTTTTTTCTTTTATTCTTGTCTTCTCTTTAATGGCCCTATTAAATAAAAGTAATGAAATTATATTGATCTCTACATTCTAACTTATATGTCAGGAAAACTGGATATTATCATTAGCAGCAGTATTATAAGATAAATGACCTACTGACAAGAGGAAAAAATATGATAATTTATCACAAGTACACCAAAGATCTTTCAAAATTGCTGGCAGGCAGCTTCTACGACCAAACGACTGTCTGTAAAGGTGTATACGACAGGCTCTATGGCTATAAGATAAGACTTCTCACCCTTACGACAGAACTTTTGAAATGGCGGACTGTAAAGTCAGTGTATTGGGGTGCAGACTGAGTCGCCAAAATATCAAACATGTTTGATATTCTGTGATCCTGTGACCAAGCTTGGTGACCATCCATACATCCTAATGCTACCTCATGAAGCTTGGTGACTGGGCCACAAATGGCAGGCAGTATGGCCAGTCTTCACACTAAAGTCGGTTCATGGAACATGGGTATTAATATTGGTATTTTGTGCCAGTCCCCTCTTACTTACAATACAGAATCTTCACCAAGAAGTATACACTGCTAAATTCTTCCAACCTTAAACTACTTTAGAATTATAAGTTATGCACCAGGATGTAGACTGTATCTTGGTACTATATTACAGACCTTAATTAAAAATTTAAAATTGGTTGATTTGGGTTTAACCAAGTCTTCAACAGATTATATGCATGGGTCATATGATGATATGAAGACCAAGGACCAGTTTCACAAAGCCTCCTTTGGAAAGGACCTCCTTAAGTAAAGAAAGGTCAATTTCTTTCCTTTTTGGAAGACCATTTTAAATTTTGAGTCTCTCCTTTACTGCTGTAACTAAAGGCATTCCTTGAAACTTGAGGAAGCAAAAAATCAAAAAATTGTTTAACATTTCTTGGAGGACATTTCCTAAAGTTTAAGGTAGGTCATTTGCTTCCTTACAATTTAAAGGAGTTTCAAGGATGCTTTCTGAAGCTAAGTTTCATTAAAGGAAGGAGAACTTCCAGGAAAACCTTAAAATTAATGTGACCTTTATCTTAAGGAAGCTTTCTGAAACTGGGCTCTGCATACCAAAGTTCCAGCATTTACAAGTTGTACAACTGTGCAATAATTTATCTTTTATTTGTTTTACAGTCGGTTTCACCACATACTTTTCAACTAACATAGCTAACAGCTGTTAAATTTCAACTGTTTTTATATTGTTTAAAATGTCACTTACATTTTTACCCATATATATCATCATTTGTTGATGAAGAGGTGATACCTGTGTCATTTTTTCCTCTTATTTCTTTTGGCAAATTACAATTGCTGAGGTTTTCACTTTAACTGTCTGACATGCCATCCCACTGTGAAATCTAACATATTTGAGACACAGTTCACCTAGTATAAGACAGCCTTTTGTGTTATTATCCAAGACAAATAACACAAAAACTACAATACATTCTTTTTTTATAAACTGAAAACCAACACCAACTGATTCTAGGAATCTGTTACTTATTGTCTATGTATGTCTAATAGCTTGATGATTCAATACTTCCTACCAACAAACAAAAAATATTTCCATTTATCATGAGTAAGCCTTCGCTTTCTTCTTAACTATCACTGTTACTGAAAGGCATTATTTCATTAACAAGGAAGGATAATTAACCTTATCTTAACTGTATCTTCTATACATGTTAGTATATCAAAATGATGAAAAACAGTACTTTCGGTTAGAGAGTGAAAATCCAAACAGCTAACGTGGCAGTTGAATTGAGCTTGATTGTAAAATTGCATCGTTTCTACTGTTAATCCCCTGTCGCACTAACATGGTACAACCTTTATTTATTACATTCAGCTTGAAGGGAAACGAAGCTGAAATGAAGCTGTTTGTGCAAACAAAAGCCAATCTAGATACCTTACTGTGCTACTGTTTATGTAACATTTAAGTTCATTTCTGAAGTATGGAAACGTCTCTTTAAGTTATAAAAGTATGACTTCCATTTGCAAATGTAAGACACGGTAATCACCACTTGCACCAATTTACATCAGAGCAGATGAGAAACCCCATTTAGTGCCAAAAATCTCATATGTGAGAATTTCCCAAATGACAAGGAAATAGAATGGGTTTTTGTCACTGGTGAATCTCACACAGTGTAGCGAATTTCACAGTTCTTTTTCTACTCTATGGTTAATGAATACTGCAATGCCTGTGTTTCTTACTAATCTTACAAGAATTACATGTAGCTCTGTTTCCACTATGACATCACCAGTTAAATTAGAAAAATACCGACAACCATCATCGGCCATTTAATTTCTTGCCTGGTATGGTGAAATGTCTCTGTTCATCTGGGGAGATGTGACAGGCCCATAAGTTGGAGCTACTTCTCAAGTACAACTGCAAATGTCCAGGCACATATTTGCTAACATTCTTAGTATTAAAATAAGAATTTTCTTACAATATAAGCACTTTTTTGTTAGAAAAATTTTATGAATAAGAATTAACATCTCTAAGAATAAGAAAAATTTCTAAGAATAAAAATATTTCAAATTTTCCATTAACAGTGTGTTTTTGCAATGTAATTTTTGTACATTAACACTTTTGTACGGAGTAACTACTAAAATACTAATGATACCTGTGTTCTACACTGATATTGTATTCAGGTGTGTTCATTATAACTTTTACAAATCTAAAAAATCGAAGAACTTAAGATTTTTTTTAAAAATTTTATTGTTTGAAGAATTATTTTTAGAAAATAGTTGCTTTCTTAAAAAATTTCAAGAATAACTCTAAGAGTAAGAATGTTATTGAATATGACTCAGATATGGTAAACACAGACATCAGTCCTCATTAAAATGGACAAAATGGGCAATTGGTTTCCTTTAATCTAATCTAATGTGAACTTTTATAGTGTTTAATCTCTTTTGGCTGACAGGTTCTAAGGCGCAGCTAAACAACCTGGCCAAAATGGTCAATTTGTTTCCTTTAAATTGGACCAATGGTGAACTGGTTTTCTGAAACTAGACCATAAAGAAGGAAGTTTGGTTATGTTAGTCAAAGCATTCTGTTGTAAATGCTGATGATACCTGCCACTGTGGCCTAATGGGTAACACACTCGCCGGGGAACACAGAGGACTTGGGTTCAAAAAAAGCACAGGTAAATAGTGGCTCAGGTGACCACTGAAAATATAGCGGTCCTCTGTTATTGGGTCCTATCTCCAGTGGAAAACTACAGAAACCCTGAGACATTGATACATGCTTATCCTTGAGCCTCTGTCTTTCAGTTAGGGGAATGTCAGTCACTTGAGAGCTTGGACACTACATTGTGTGCTGTTGGGATGGGTTAACTAGAGCTTTCAGTCCTATAGTACAAGGAGATATTGTGCCGAGTATAATTAATATGCAATATAATACAAAACCTAGCAATCCTATAAAAGGTTGGAGAATTTTTCAAAATAAATCATTTCATATTGCCTTATTGCGTATCATCGTTGGGTGCATATAGACAAGCGTAAATCCTAACTGTTCCAACTTTATTATTATCAGAGTGCATTGGTTTTTGTATACAGGCCTTTATACAATGTAGTAATATCCATCTTATAGCTCTTATCAATCACTGATTTATTAGTGAGTATTACAAGGAGATTATACTCCCCCATAGTCATTTCATGGGTCTATACATCACACAGTAATTTGCAGATCTGATATGTCTCTCACAGAGTTATACACTGTAACCTTTGTTATTGTAACAAATGTAGACATGAGTACGTTTTTTCACACTTTATAATTCTTTTTACATCATGCTTTTATATGTGAAACACTCATTTCATTGTAAAATTGCAACAAATGTATATATATGCATTATAAATGTTTTTCCCACACTTAGTATTTTTGGACCATTTTTCTAAAGCTATACCTATTGTTTTGTAAAATTGAAGTCCATTTTAAAGTTTAATAGTGCATATAATTGGAAATTTAACTGAGATACTTCACTTTTAGTTTTACAAAATTAGGCTGCAATAATATTGTGATTTTCACTCTCATTTCAACACATCTCACATCACATATGCAGCTGAAGTATTTCAATGATTTGACTAGCTTCAAGTAACTAGCACCTTTCTCTCCAAGTTTCGCTCTTACTGTCAAAACCAAGATTTGAACCCATGTGATGAGATACACTAGTTTTAACATTGTGGTATTGATGACACATGTTAACATTGTTAAAACGAGAGTCGGTGACAATATAGGTATTCTATAGAACTTCAGTTCTGTAATTACCAGTAATAAGAATATCTATAAACTTACGAAAAGGCAAAACATAAGGGAAAAAAGACAATGCTGCAGAGATATTGGCATAGAGTAGAGACTGATTCTAAAACATATTTATTGATTTGGGGTTTGACGTTGTTTTCAACACTGTATAGGTCATATCACGAGGTCACTTAGTTTTGTGGGCAGAAGAAACCAGTACAGTTGGTCATTAGGTTCTGCAAACTGCTGACCATTGGTAAACAATTACCAACTTTCCCCCATAAGATCTGGGGTGTGAACCACCGACCTCTGAGGTGGGAGGCGAGTGTGTTACCACTGTGCCACTGTGACCCCTTGACTGATTCTAAAACTGAAAATATATACCTGAAGATGCATTAACTGTCATATATATGCTCTGGGTCAGGTTCTGATTTTTTACAGGGAGGGAGTCTTTGTTTTGACAGTAATACTTAAATTGCCAAAAGCAAAACAAGCAATTTGGTCATATATCTCCATATACACATAAATGTCACAATGAAAACTCTAATTTGGGGAACTGGTGCATGTATTCACGAGTTTCCACCAGGGGGCTGTAGTTTTCACAAGGGATTAATTTCCATAGAAGCAAAGATCTGAGTCATGCCAAGAAACTGGGGCCAAAGATAACAATGTACATACTTGGACTCTTCCAAAGAGAATATCAATTATTGTCTATGATTCTCATGAAATAACATTCATCAAAGTACACCATTTATCTGTAAATCTTGGTTCAGTAGAAACCTTCACTATTTGGAACTTTTATTATATTTTTAACATGTTTTCCAGTTCAAACTAGAGATTGCATCTCGACGCAGTGTATCCCCGGACGGGACACAGTTAAGGCGTGAATATGTCGGTCTTGAGCCTGTTTCCTGGAGCACCAGGTCAGGATTCTCCATAGTACCAGATTACTCCCAAAAGCTAATCACTAGTTCTTTCACTTATATCTGTCTTTAAAAATTACATTTCATAGATCCAGAAGATCCATATAGTGATCCAGATCACTTCCAAAATTCAATCATTTCATCCTTTTACCTTTTCAGACATATTCTAAAAATTTCATCAAAATCCGTCCATAAGTTTTTTAGTTATCTTGTACACAAACACATCTGGCAGCCTGGATCCACATGATCCAGACAGTGATCCAGATTACTCCCAAAAACTAATCACTTGTTCTTTGTCCCATTTAAGACATTTCCTGAAAATTTCATAAAAATCCATCCATGACTTTTTGAGCTATTTGTCTTTAAAAATTACATTTCTTGGATCCAGAAGATCCAGATAGTGGTCCAGATCACTCGCAAAATTGAATCATTTCTTCCTTTTACCACTTCTTCCTTTTACTATTTGTAACATATCCTAAAAATATCAAAGTCCATCCCAAGAATATGTGGCAGCCTGGATCCAGATGATCCAGACAGTGATCCAGATCACTCCAAAAATTTAATCACTTGTTCCTTGTACCATTTAGGCCATTTGCTGAAACAATCCATCCGTAACTTTTTGCGGTATCTGTCTTTAAAAATTACATTTCATGGATCCAGAAGATCCATATAGTGATCCGGATCACTTCAAAAATTCAATCATTTCATCCTTTTACCTTTTCAGACATATCCTGAAAATTTCATCAAAATCCGTCCATAAGTTTTTGATTTATCTTGTACATAAACACATCTGGCAGCCTGGATCCAGATGATCCAGATCACTCCCAAAATCTAATCACTTGTTCCTTGTCCCATTTAGGACATTTCCTGAAAATTTCATAAAAATTCACCCATGACTTTTTGAGCTATTTGTCTTTAAAATTGCATTTCATGGATCCAGAAGTTCCAGATAGTGGTCCAGATCACTCGCAAAATTGAATCATTTCTTCCTTTTACCACTTCTTCCTTTTACCATTTGTAACATATCCTTAAAATATCATCAAAATTCATCCTAAAATTATGTTGCAGCCTGGATCCAGATGATCCAGACAGTGATCCAGATCACTCCAAAAATGTAATCACTTGTTCCTTGTACCATTTAGGTCATTTGCTGAAAATGTCATCACAATCCATCCATAACTTTTTGAGGTATCTGTCTTTAAAAATTACATTTCATGGATCCAGAAGATCCATATAGTGATCCGTATCACTTCCAAAATTCAACCATTTCATCCTTTTACCTTTTCAGACATATCCTGAAAATTTCATCAAAATCCATCAATAAGTTTTTGAGCTACATTGTACACAAACACATCTGGCAGCCTGGATCCGGATGATCCAGACAGTGATCCAGATCACTCCCAAAATCTAATCACTTGTTCCTCGTCCTATTAAGGACATTTCCTGAAAATTTCATCAAAATGCACCCATAAGTTTTTGAGTTATCTGTCTTTAAAAATTAAATTTCATGGATCCAGAAGAACCAGACAGTGATCCGGATCACTCCCAAAATTTAGTCATATCTTCCTTTTACCATTTTGGACATATCCTGAAAATTTTATCAAAATCCATCTGTCAGTTTTTGAGTTATCTTGTTCACAAACAAACAAACAAATAGAGGGCCAAAAATGACCCTCGGTCAGGTACTTTGGCGGTCAGTGGACGACCTTAAATGAAGATCTGTAACCGGTAAGCCTGGATGCTGGTACTCCATCATGTACTCAACCTCCAAAGCCATTTTCAATAGTTTCCATGCAATGTAGTCAGCATTAAGTGTGAAAATATCTCCAAATTTGCCAAAAATGACCCTTGGTCAGGTACTTTGGCGGTCAGTGGATGACCTTAAATGAAGATCTGTAACCAGTAAGCCTGGATGGCAGAAGTCCATCATGTACTCAACCTCCAAAGCCATTTTCAATAGTTTCCATGCAATATAGTCAGCATTAAGTGTGAAAATATCTCCAAAAAGGCCAAAAATGACCCTCGGTCAGGTACTTTGGCGGTCAGTGGATGACCTTCAATGAAGAGCTTCAAGGTGAAATCTCTGCATGCTTACAGGGGACATATATATGTATTATATATACCAGCCATAGGATGATCTGACTTTCTGTATGGGAGAACTGGGCCAAAAAGTGAAAAAATGACCAAAATCTGACCTTTAAGAGGCCACCAGTGACCTTGAGATTGAAGGTCAAGGTCACAAAACAATAGCGTTCATGGCCTTGCCCATATATACCCACATACCAAATTTGAAAGTTCTAACTAAAATATTTTTTAAGTTATCGCGTCCAAAAGGAAATCTCTGCGGCGGCGGCAGCGGCGGCGTGACCGTACTAAATCCTAAGTATCCCCGACTTTCGTCCGGGGATACAATGAGATGACCAAATGTCATAATTTTATAGGGTTTTTAAATCCTTTTTAACAGCTAATCAAATGAGTTGAACATATTTTTCAGGTACTTGGGACTTACCAGTTCAGCTTACACAGGGGTGTTATCTAGTAACAGTCTGAATTATAAGAGTAAATGTTCAGCCATTGATGTGCTAGCCAACCATCAGAAAAAGCTGTGCTCCAGGTATGAAATTCACAGTCTTAAACTCAAATTCAGTCCTATTTAAGTATAAACTCAAATTTAGTATTCTCAAGTGAAATTCTAGCAAAGCAGAAAATGCTCAAACTCAAGTGAAAAACATGGTTCAACAAGATTTTACTGCAACTAAGGCAGCCATCTTTGCATAAACTCAAACATTTAACATTGCTTTCATGTGAACTTTAATATAACCCCTAAATATAGGGCTAAAATGAGTCTGAGTTTAATTACATGTATATATCTATACTTACTCATCATTAGGAATTATATTTGAGTTTTAGTTTTTAAACTCAAATTTTAGCCTCAGTAAAAAGTCAAATGTTAGGCTTAAACCTTAAATTACAGGAATTATATCCGAGTTTAAGTTTGAAATTATTTATGAATACCAGCCCAGTATTTCAAAGAAAACAGTTTGGTTTTATTGGGTAAAATAGTCTAAAGTAGGAACTACACCTGTTGTTTTTTCATCATCTGTATCCGTGTCCGTTATTGCCTGTACCTGTGATACCCTAAATCTTTTCATATAGAACAGTATAGTTGTCCATGCCCGTGACCAAAAAGGATTTTGGGCCTTCCTAATCACGGACACGGACAACTACACTATTTTACACCAAAAGATCTAGGGTATCACTGGTACAGACAATAACGGACATGGATATGGGTGATGAAAAAAACAACAGGTGTAGTTCCTACTTAACACAACCTTTATTCCTTAGGCATAAATTTAGTGACTATCCATTGAGCTGTTAACCACTTACCATAAGAAACTTTTTCAGATATGAATTTGATTACACCAGTAATTAGGTAATATGTGAAGAAAAATTTAGTTTAAGTGTATCAATTGGTCAAACATGACTTCCAGACCTTGTGAAAAGATTGTAATTGCTACATTGTTAACCACTGATGTGCTCAATACGACATATCAGTAGAAACACTGAGTTTAAATACCACCTTTACATCAGCTTATGTTTTGGAATTCTATTTTTTTAGTAACACTTGTATGGGTCTCCATTAAAAGATAGATTCTAAGGCACTTTAGGCAGAAAACTGAGATTTCAAATCAAGAATCCAGGGACATTAAAAAGAAGTCAACACCTCAGGTGTTCAAAGATATGCATAAAAATTTAAAATAAAAACTTTTTTGTCCCTTTTAATGGCTAATGTCATATTGGGTAAGTCTTCGACAATAAATACCAGAAAACACTTCCCATGATAGTACTTAGTATTTCATACAGCTAGATTAAATCAGTTAAAGTATTCTCAGTGTAACAGGCCAGAGTAACCCACCCAGCCAGCCAAAAAGAATCCCAGGATTGGCCAAAAAGAATCCCAGGATTAAAGTAGGATAGCCTAAATTAACCCTTTGGTTAGAATTAGCAAGTGTAAATTACACCCTAGGGTTTAAAATGGTCTAGCCCAGACCATACCCCACTATCCCAAAATATGCCTGGGGTAACTCTTGCCTGACTTTCTGGGTAAGAATAAACCCAAAGTTATTAGAGGCAAGACAAGAATAAACCAGGGGTTAATTTTGGCAAGTTCAAAGTTACTGAAGGAGATTATTCTGTGCTGGCCCTAACTCTACCCTGGATTATTCTTGAACACTGAATCTGGCTTGTTATACCACAGAAAATTTGAATTTGGTACAATTAACACCAGTCAGTAATAGGTAAGAGGAAACAATGTATTCAATCCTTGTATACAGCCACATTTAGGGGAGTACAAGTACAAAAATATTTCACTGGTGATGAACCCATTATTACAATCAGATTCAAGAAACTGTGCACAATACTGGTGCAAGATCATTTTGCATTTGGTATTAATGATGAAGCGCCCAAAGATACAACAATATTAAGGAGATTTTGAACATTGCAGGTCCAAGAACATCCTGGATGTGGTGAGCAGAGGGGCTGGACTAGCACTGGATGAGTGCCAGTATCAGTTCACTGACCGCCGGTGGAACTGTACAACCTTCAACAGCACGGATGTGTTTGGTGGGGTTCTATTTATTGGTGAGTGAGACCACATTAAAGTTTTAAAAAAATGTGGAATTTGCTACAATATATATGTGATTCACTGTTGGGGGTATCCTTTAAAAAATAAGTCAAAATAACCAAAATTTTTGCCAATTTTGTATCAGGGGAGATCAGACTCCTGATGTAGTCACAAAATCCACAAATATGTTAAGTACTTCCCACAAGTCCAGGAAATAGAAGGGCCCTCCCTCACTAGTGACTTTCACAGACTGTAATGAATATTATAGAAATAGACAACGACGAGCGAGGGGTTATAGGGGATTTTACGTGATATTAGGATCACGAAGGCGGAACTATTCTTACATGACATTTTAAAAGATCTTATAAAAATTAGTTTTGAAGCTATTTTGTACAAAAATATACGAATCTTCTATAAAGATTTTTTATCGGAGGGTGCAGTTGAATTATTGGAAGAGCCACAAAATAAGATAACCCTTTTCTTTGTTAAACTTCGTTAAACTTTAGCACATTCATATCAGTATATTCTATGTTCAAATGTAAGAATCCATGAATATTGTATTTACCATTATTTGTCTATTTAATGAAAAAAATCCAGGCTGTTACTTCAAGTTTTCTTTTTGCGGAGCAGCATTGTGAGCGATAAAATAGAACTCATAGGGTTGTGCAGGGGTTTTACAGAGCAATATTTTATTTATTAGCCAATCAGAATCACGGACACAGCCATGTCATGTTAGAATATATTTTTTACTTTAATATGGGTACAATACTGACTCTTTACAATGTTTAAATTTTTGATGGAATGTTACATATTGGTTATATCATGTTGCCAAAAACAGTACATTGGTACTCCTTTTTGTGGTAACTTCAGTTAATGACCTGGACATGGATGATATTGGCTAAATTTTAGTGGCATAACTCCTCATTCTTTCATGTACTGTAATATTCTGTTAGTGAAGTTTGCATATTGTGGCATTCCCTGCTTTCCATGGCAATCCTCACAAAAATTGTTGAAATGTCCAAAATTACTGCCCACATGATAGGAGGTATGACAGGTTTCTTCCTATAACTACCTATTACTGTAGGGTGTCTTATCATTTCTACAGCTCTTCTGGTGTCTTTCCTGGTACATCAGTGTTATTCTGTCTCTTCCTCTGCTTAAATGTTTGCCATAACATCACTGTATCTTTTCTGCATCTCTTCTGTGTTTAAATGTGCCCATTGTCCTCCCCAACTTTTATTCTCTTCTGTAGCAAAACTCTAGCTAGAGGTGTGTAACTGGGTTTCACAAGATTTACTGCATTTCATCTCTTTTTTGCCCTGCTGTCTATAACTGCTGGAAATACCGCCCTTATTGTGACTGGCCACGAGGTGTCAATCATTTCAATATCAATTTTCACCATTTGCTGGATCATCAGAGTAATGTTAAGATAATAAACCTGACTTGAAGAGTTTAACTTACTGAAGGTAAAACCATTAAGAACTTGATGAAAATTAGGTACTAGAACATGAAAAACTGTTCTGTTTTCCTGTAGAGAATTTTCTTTAGCTGATGCAAACTGACATTGACCAATTCTGTTTTGCTCCCAATATTTCAGGTGGGATAATTCATTGTGTAATATTTTCCATGGATGAGATCACTCACCACAAGCTTATAACCTTTCTTTCAATCAGGGAGCCCTACAGGAATAATTATGACCAATAAATATATGTAAATATGAAAACATTTTGTATAGTTTATCATATTATCTGCTTTGTGGAAGTATAAAATAACTTCTATGATCAGGTCAGGTATCACAATGAACTGTTTCCACCAAAACATTGTAAGGTCCAAAGCCAAGTAGTTATAATTTTTTTTCTCCTTTCTTCACAACTAGGTAATCAACAACAGATTCACAAGTAGGAAATTGGGTACAGGTTTAATAAGATCAATTTATAAAATAATGAAAACCACTTGAAATCTCTTTTAACAACATTCATCAAGAACCATTTATAGGCCTTATTGTGTGTCAATTGATGTTTGCCTCAGAAATATATATCCTTTTAAAAAGTGTCAATATAATGGTACATTGTGGACAGAAAAAGAAAAGGGGGGTTAGTTTTCTCAATAAGACCTTTCTAAAAGCAGAAGAGTCAACATGTTAACACGATCATTGAAAGTCCTTTAAGCATACTTGACTAGCAGTAAATGTTTCTGCTAAGTGGCCCATTCCACACTTGTCTCAATGCCAAAGAAATTTACATGACCTCTGACACTCGCATGTTGGAACACAAAACTTGGGAAACAGAATTCCTCTTTAAAAGTTTAATATCTCTCCCCTCCAAGTCAATAGCCAGTTATTGAGTTTTAATTATCTATAGATGAACATTTCTGGTTTGTTTTGATAAGGCCAGGTTCACACTTCTCTGGTTTTATGCCCCAAGCAGTTCTGCCAACATTTTTATAACATTTTACACAATGACTCATTCCTCAGTGTACTGCCACACTTCTGTCAGTAAAGTTTGTATACTGTTGCATTCTCTAGTGTCCATAGCAACCCATGCAGAAGTTTTAAGATGTCAAAACTTTTCACCCACCATAGGAGATATCTAAGTGACCTACCATAACTACCTGTAACTGCAGGGTGTTGTATAATTTCTGTTGTTTTTCCACTACCTTTCCTCCCCATACTGCATCAGTTCTGTGTCTCTCTGTGGCAAATTGTGGCCATTGTCCTTTCCAATTATGATTATCTTCTGTAGCAAGACCAGCAAATGGTGTGAAGCTGGGATTTGAAAGGAGGCACAGCATTCCAGCTCTGGTTTTCCTGTAATCAATAACCTGTAGTGTTATTGTGACATTATGTCCCTAATGAAATTTGTATTGGTTGTCTGTTCAAAATAGCCACAATAGTCTATAAGTTCCTTCAGAGTGGTTATACCAATTATTTCAGAGCTTTTTTAAATCCCAGGAAAACTTTTTACCATACTAGGAGTAGCTGGATGGAGTGTCAAATTCTTGAGGTGCCACAGTTTATTCCATCTGTTCATATGTCAACCAAGCAAATTGGCTTTAGTTTTGCCAAGGAATGGAATGAGTTGCCAGATGACATCTGCTCTGCCACATGTCTCCTATCTCTTTGGAAGAAGCTGAAAGGCTATCTGTTCACCACAGCCTACCCACCCTAAAGTTTATCAGATTTTTGGACGGTCTGTGTGATGTGGACCCCTCTTCTGTGTCCCTGGACTATGAATGCTTTGGATCTGTTTCTTGGTTGTTGCGCCTTAGAGTCTGTCTTTAAGTGCTATAAAATTCATGTTAAAAATTAGAAATTAATTCTGACATGATTGAATTGTACAGATCATTTGCAAAAAAGTCACTGTTGTTGTTGTTGCTGTTGTTGTTAAACATGCCCACTGTTTTTTTTTAATTTTGCAAAATGGAAATTAAGGTTTTCGTGGCTTACATGACAGACTTTATAATGCTTGTAAAAACTTCACAATACAATGATAACACATACTGAAATACCAGGAATTTTAGTGTAGAATGGTGACACATACTGAACCAATGACAGCCATATTTTAGTCTTGCACCATCATCATCAGCTTACACTGGGACAACTGTTGTTGTTGATCCAAGGCAGATCAATGAAATATAAAAAAATATGACATGGACCCTAAGACAGGTTTAGGTTTGCTTTTGCATAAAGAGATAGGTTTTCAAATATTATCAGACATATCATTCCAAATCTTTGGAGCATCCTATGCAAAGCTGAGGCCAAAATGCTTAGGTACACTTATCGGTAGTTTCTGATGAGGCAAAGTGTAGGACTTCAAGCACTACATGACATCACTGGCTTGACTTTTACCAGTTTTGTGCACACTATGTCAAGGTTAAGAAATATTCTGAACCTTTTCTTAAACCTAGATCCTACAAGATGTTTCCAAATGGGGTTATATCTGCACACCTTTCTGAAAAAGTGTAAATGTTGTATAAGCGGTCTAAGTCTTTTTTAAAAATTCCTTCTTGTTAAGCATATTGTTTAAAGAAATCTCCCTGAGCTATGGGGTCAAATAACAGACATGCAAACAGGTTCTATTTGACAAGGCGGGATTGGAAAGTATACAGCTTAAACAAGATCCATTGTTTCAAAATCCCACTAGGAATGTATTCTGTTTTTTCAGATTTTATCTCAATACATACTGGTATTTAATGGAAGACTATTCCATGCATGTGGACATGTGTACAATACCTTGTTTTAAAAAAATTGAATAAACTCTTGTGCCAAAGTGACACATTCAAAACATACGCATAGTGTGTATTTTAGAACAAAAACTGAAATGTAAAACAAATTGAATGAATCATACTTTTAAAGACACTGATAGTCTATCTTAGAAGATAAACTAAAATCTTAACAATTGGATAACTTCTTTAAAGGGAAAAATATTACTCTCTTTACCTTAATTGATGTGTGAATAATTGTTCTATGTTTATAATAGTTATTGTGCTGGTCTTTGTACAAACATTTGCTTATAGCTGAAAATTGAAACAAAGCAAATTCACCCTTGCTAATTATGAACAGTCAATTTCAACCTGCCAAAGAGTATTTAGATCCAAGTTCTTTCAATAGACAAGTGTTAAGCAAAAAAAAACAATTGTTCCATTTGCTATTGTTATTCTTTGGCCTCTTAATGGTTGTTACAAACCTTATACACATATTTGTATTTCACTATATAAATGATATTTTTCTTATAAATAAGAAAAAATCTCTGTGAGATACCTTATATAATCACTATTCCTGTATATGTAGCAACTGTCGCAAGACCTCTTATTAATACTTTTTCATCTTCTTTTTTTCACAATACCTATTGTGTCCATGTGTACGCCATGTACTTTACAGATAGCCGTGAAAAAGCTTACATCTATGCTATATCTAGTGCTGGGGTGATGCATGCCATTACCAAATCTTGTTCCCGCGGAGATCTCAATATCTGTGGATGTGACACCAAAGTGAGGTCACGTGATACACAAGGCAAGTTCATGTGGGGCGGTTGCTCAGAGAATGTCCGATTTGGGTTCAAGTTCACAAGGGAATTTGTGGACTTCAATGAGAACAGAAAAGTTGCCACCGGACTGATGAACCTGTGGAATAATAATGCAGGGAGGAATGTAAGTCAATTTATTACCTCTGTATTAAATTCATGACCATTTATTTGTCTGTTTGTTAGTAGGATTATGCAAATGCTACTTAGATCCCATTAAATTTTTGAGAGTGATATGGATCACTGCCTGGATATGAACAAGTATTAAATATCCTGATTTTCTCATTTATTTATCATATTGAGCCATTTTTTTTAAAAAAAAACCATACATGCCTTGGTGGAAGTATGTGCTTTCTGAGTGATCTTGTTGTTTATGGTGTGGCATATTTCAAAATATTTACATGGGCCAAAATGTTGACCAGAGGTAATTGCGAAATGTTTTTTTTGTAACCATTTAAAAGTAATAAATCAAAGTAGCTTTTAAATGAGGATGTACTAGTGTATGTCTCGCCCAACAATATCATGAAACCTTTACATTTAAGATCTGAGGCCGGTTTCACAAAGCCTCCTTAAGATAAAGGTCACCTTAAATTCTAGGATTTCCTTTTCTCCCTCCTTTAAAAAATCTCAGTTTGACAAAGCCTCCTTCCTTAAAAGAGACCTTGAAAACTCCCTTGAATTTCAAGGAAGCTAAGGACCTACCTCAGATTTAAGGAAGTGTCCTTCAAGGAATGTTTATTAACTTTAATGAATATTTTAAGATGAATCCATCTAAATATTTCGAACTTGAAACATTATTGTCAAACCTACATCCATAAACAATGTTTTGCTGTTTATTTCACACAATTTGGTTGTTTAATTCTTGAAAAATTGATGTTCAAACTTTTGAAGTGAGAAACATATTCATGGAGTTTTCTTGAACATAAAGGGCCCCTGGGGCGGATTTCATGAAAGGTTTCAGACTTAGCCCAGTCTCAGGCTGAGCCACTGGCTCAAATCTGAGCCATTTGGCTCAGCTAAGTCTTTGTTTCAAATGGTTTTCACAGAAGGGGTCTCAGTTGAGATCAAGCTTATCAAATAACCACTGTGGTTTTCTGTGTCAAGTGACCATTTTTTGTAGTCAAAATATTCTACTGATGACATATATGTTCCTTGTTTGAAACATAATATCTCTGGGTAAATACCGTTTTGCAATGGGAAACCTTGTAAACATGTAAAAACACCCAAAGACTACTTCAGGGGGTTGTTTTATGTACTTGTACCCTATTTTCAGCCATTTCAAATTTTGAAGTGAAGAAAGAATTATGGCGGCCATATTTGAGCCTTTGTTTACAAAACCACTTTTTACCAGTCTCAACACTTGAGCCAGTGGCTCAGCCAAAGCTGAGACTGAGACCTTTTGTGAAATCCATTAAGGCTGAGCCCACGGGCTTAACTAAAATATTCCAATAATTTGAGACAAAAGTCTCAAGTTTGAGTCTGAGACCGGGCTAAGACCTTTCATGAAATCCGCCCCTGCCTTACATTGGGTAAATAATTGTCATGTGACCAACTGTATTAATTTGCAAAATATACTCACAACCAATCTGCATTTTACAAAATTTATTAAAATATAGTAAAATAGAGATGTACTGACTTTACTAATCTTTAACAGTGTTACAATAAGGACAATGTCTCCATGTAGGAACTTGGGTACAAAATAAGTGCACAAGTACACATGTACTAACAGCACAGTGAAGGAAAAACATTGCTTTGACAATAATGTTTCAAGTTCTATATATACACTAAACCCATCCAATATGATGTGATATGCTATGCTGATGTACACTGAATACTTACTCAAAACTGGTCTCAAAATAAGAAAATTCTTGCAATTCTACTAGCCATGAACAAATAACTGTCAGCTTTCCTACTTACAAATGACCATGGTCAAGACTCACAAGTCAACAACTCAGAAACAGGTAAGTCCACTGCCTCCCACACAACACCACCAATTGCTCCCCTTGCCAAATATATCTGGGCCGGGATTCACAAAAGGTCTTAAGCAAAAAATTGTCATAACTTTAAGAGAAGAGTCTTAACTGTGCAAGAATTTTGTCATAAAGTTAAGACTTTTTTTTGCTTAGACAAAAATGGGATTCACAAAAGGTCTTACACAAAAATTTGTCTTAGATTTTGTCATAACTTTAAGACCAATGCAGGGCAGACTTGTGGTAAAAATATTGTCATAAAAATAGCATCAGAGATGCCCGTACCCCACAGCCTTGGGAAATATTTTCAACACCATGAGATATAGAAGTACTCTACCAGTACAAACTTCAGGATACTTTCAGAGCACTGTCAGTTATATAAATGTCCACACAATGTTTAAATGGAGAAATAATGTTTAAACGAAAGATAATGCGTATAAAGATGAAGTATTAAAACAAGATAATTCAATGACAAGATGACAGCATTAATCAGTAAACTAAAATTCAACACTCTTTATATACATCTGCATTTCCGAATTATGGTTTAGATGGTTTGAATATTACCATGCATACAGAAGTGGTAATACATTTAATGAATGCTTATGTGTGGTGTTAGAGTAAAATCTGCGGCTCACTTGATGAAATTCTATCGCTTACAATGGGAAGTTATGAAAGTAAAATTCTTAATAAATTCTAATATGACTTTTGCTTGATCTGCATCAAAAGTCAGACCCAAAGGTGCAACAAGATTTTAAAGGTCAAGGTCACTACGGCAAGGTAAAAGGTCAAATTAAGGTCACACCATGATAATACACACCTATAGCCAATAACCAATGTCCCTACCAAGTATCAACTTCCTACACCTTACGGTTTCCGAGATACAGCCCTGACGATTTTAAAGGTCAAGGTCACTATGGCAAGGTCAAAGGTCAAATCAAGGTCACACCATGATGCTGCACACCTACACCCCCTAGCCAATGTCTCTACCAAATATCAACTTCCTGCACCTAACAGTTTCCGAGATAAAGCCCGGACAATATTTTATAGGTCAAGGTCACTACGGCAAGGTTAAAGGTCAAATCAAGGTCAGACCATGACGTTGCACACCTACACCCCCTAATCAATATCCCTACCAAGTATCAACTTCCTACACCTTACGGTTTCTGAGATATAGCCCAGACAACATTTTATAGGTCAAGGTCACTACAGCAAGGTCAAATCAAGGTCAGACCATGACGCTGCACACCTACACCCCCTAAGCAATATCCCTACCAAGTATCAACTTCCTACACCTTACGGTTTCTGAGATATAGCCTGGACAAGATTTTATAGGTCAAGGCCACTACGGCAAGGTCAAAGGTCAAATCAAGGTCACACTATGACGTTGCACACCTACACCCCCTAACCAATATCTGTACCACGTATCAACTTCCTACACCTTACAGTTTCTGAGATATAGCCCGGACAACATTTTATTGGTCAAGGTCACTACGGCAAGGTCAAACGTCAAACCAAGGTCACACCATGATGTTGCACACCTACACCCCCTAACCAATGTCCCTACCAAATATCAACTTCCCAAGCCTTACAGTTTCCGAGATATAGCCCGGACAACATTTTATAGGTCAAGGTCACTACGGCAAGGTCAAAGGTCAAATCAAGGTCATACCATAACGTTGCACAGCTACACCCCCTAACCAATATCCCTACCAAGTATCAACTTCCTACACCTTACGATTTCCGAGATATAGCCCGGACAAGATTTTATAGGTCAAGGTCACTACGGCAAGGTCAAAGGTCAAATCAAGGTCAGACTATGACGTTGCACAACTACACCCCCTAACCAATGTTCCTACCAAGTATCAACTTCCTACACCTTACAGTTTCCGAGATATAGCCCGGACAAGATTTTCAAACTCAAGGTCACTACGGCAAGGTCAAAGGTCAAATCAAGGTCAGACCATGACGTTGCACAGCTACACCCCCTAACCAATGTCCCTACCAAGTATCAACTTCCTACACCTTACGGTTTCTGAGATACAGACCGGACAAACTATTTCCCGCCGCCCGCCCACCCGCCCATCCGGACACCATGGGTGAAAACAATACCCCAACAGCCCTTAAGGGCTGTGGGGTAAAAATGGCTGACTCACAATAAAACACAAATATTACTATTTTTACATAATTTTACAAAAAAGAAGTAACAAATCTGTTTGATAATTTTAAAGAGAAAGTTTGGTGTATTTATCCATGAAAAATGTTTTGGTTTTACTAAAATTTGTTAATTTGAATTCAAAATAGTTAAGACTTTTTGCACAAATTTTATCTCAGCTAAAACTTTGCTAAGCACTTTTTGTGAATCCCAATTTAAGAGAAATTTTAGCTAAGATAAAAGTCATAACTTTAAGATTTGTCTAAGCAAAAAAATTGCCTAAACTTAAGACCTTTTGTGAATCCCTGCCCCAGGGCCCATATTCACTAAAGGTCTTAGGCTTAAATGTGGTCTTAAAGTTGAGACTTTTGTCTCAGCTAAGTTTTGTCTTAAATCTGTATTCACAAAAAGGGACTTACCTAAGTCCAAGATTATCAAATAACCACAGTGGTTTTATGTGTCATGTGACCTTTCTTTTATATTTCAAACTATACTATTGGTGATATATATCATTCATTTAATGCAATTTATAAAAGGAAAAGTGCTGTTTTGACATGGAAAACCTTGTTACCACACATAAACTCCCAAAGACTGCTTTAGTGAGGTGTTCTGTATAATTATACTTTATTTACAGCCATTTCAAATTTTGAAGTGGAGAAAAGTTTATGGCGGCCATATTTAAGTCCTCTTTAAAAAACTTAAGCCCACTACCAACCAGTCTTAGAGTTGAGCCCTTGGCTAAGCCTAAGACCGGTCTTAAATTCTTTGTGAATACCACTAAGCCTAAGACAAGGGTTTTAGCAGTTATTGGGCAGAAACTTGAGACAAAAGTCTCAACTTTAAGTCTCAGCCCTGGCTAAGACCTTTCGTGAATACGGGCCCTGGTGTCTAAACATATCCAGCTGTCCAATTCTTTTTGTTCCTTTTGTAATACTTTCTCATTTCTTTAATACATATAGGTGGTTAAGCACAACATGAAGCTGCTATGCAAGTGCCACGGCATCTCTGGTTCTTGTTCTGTGAAGATTTGTTGGAGAACTATGGCTGGTTTTCATGAGATCGGTACCAAGCTGAAGAACAAATTCGATGGGGCCAGCAGGGTGAAGTTGCACACGAGGAAGGTCAAGTTACGCCCAGCAGAAAGGCTACAGAAAAGACCCGAAAAGGAGGACTTGGTTTACCTGCAGGAGTCTCCAGACTACTGTGAATTTAAGCCAGATATCGGGTCCCTGGGCACCAGGGGCCGGTCGTGTAACAAGACAAGCTATGGCCTGGATGGCTGTCCATTAATGTGTTGTGGGCGGGGTTACTATACAATTGTAAAGGATGTGGAGGAAGACTGTGATTGCAAGTTCTTCTGGTGCTGTCGTGTAGAATGTGAAAAATGCCGGCGGACTGTGCAAAGACACTACTGTAACTGAACCATGTAATGTGTATATATGCAGAGCCCCTTTATGAAGAATTTCCTCTTAAGTAGAAATAATTATCAAGTCTGCTGTAATTGAACTGACTCAAGGTGTGTGTATAGAACACTTTTAAGTGGAACTGTGTGAAAGAAGGACTGCACTAGATCTTTTTCAATTAACACAGTCCTAATACTGTTCTCCCAAAGTGTCCATTAAATAATGGCCAGTGTAGAGCAGACAGCTTCAAGACCTGTATATACGAAACTGATCTGATTTGGTATGTTTTGGTATGAGCCCTCTGTGAGTTTTGCCTTTGTGATCTAATATCACTATTCATTGTAAAATCTCTTGTAACCTCTCGCTCGCCATTGAGACATTTGGATATTATAAAGTTCTGTTATTTATTCAACTATGCTGTTGACTAATATTGAATAATATTGGTTACAAATAGTTTGTGAAAATTCTTTGAAATAAGAGCACATGGGTTTAAATATTGCAATATGCACAAAAATGTACATTTTACAATATGTATTGGTTAGTTTCATCACTGTATAAGTCATTTCCTTGACTTAACTTTCATGCAATTTAAATTACTGATAATGTCCACGGTCATAAAATTGTCCCTTGATGATATACCAGGGACCGATTTCACTAAAGGACTTAAACTAAGTCCCTTTGTTGGCTAAGTCACGGACTTAAATCTAAGACTTTGGTCTTAGCTAGGTCTGGGACTTAAATGGATTTCACAAAGGGTGACTTAGCTAAGTCCAGGCTTATCATATAACCACGGTGGTTTTCTGTGTCATGTGACCTTTTATTTTTGTTCAAAATATTATATTGGTGATATATATCCTTCATTTAATGCATTTTAACAAAGGATAAGTGCTGTTTTGAAATGGAAAACCTTGTTACCACATATAAACTACCCAAAGACTACTTTAGTGAGGTGTTCTGTATAATTATACTTTATTTACAGCCCTTTCAAATTTTGAAGTGAAGCAAAGTTTATGGCAGCCATATTTAAGTCTTCTTTACAAAATTTAAGCCCACTACCTCCCAGACTTAAAAGTTGCGTCCACTAACTTAGCAATTTCATGGGTTTAGCTGCTTGGTGAAATCCGCTAAGTCTAAGACCACAGACTTAACATTCTTTTGACAAAATTTAAGACCAAAGTCTTAAATTTAAGTCTAAATCTGGGCTTAAGTCCCTTTGTGAAATCGGCCCCAGGTAAAATTTAGTTCATATTATATTAACAGTTAAAAGTTTTACCAAAACAAAAAGGAAAAAAATGCAGTAATCTATTGAAAAAACATTGAAGATCAAATAATTATTATTATTATTACTTACCTGTACAAATATAAGGTGTAAATAATTAATTGTATTTACAGCTGTGTCAAAAGCACTTGAAAGAGATAGTTTGGAATGCTATCTCTGGTCATCTTAGATGTACAGCTGATTTATGCATGTATAAAGTAGACTCTGTATATATAGAACTAGTAAATATGTCAAATTTAAAATTAACCAGTTTGGAGTCTTATCATCAGAAAAATGCTGCTGGCTGTATTTTTGTAGGTGTAAATGAAAATTAGTCACACAACTATATAACACAATCCTGGAGTGTAGTCACCTCTGCCAAGGTGGCCAAGTATCCCCATAGTGTAATTTCATACAACTACTGTTTTTTTATTTAACCCTCGTAACCAAATAGCATGAAAATGAAAATACAGTGAAAGTGGGACAGTGTGAAAATTCATGATTATTTTGTATCCAAAAAAATGATCTGATTCCTTCCATAAATTGAATCATGTCTTCCTCTGGTCAAGAACTACTTACATAAAGTTTTTTTATTAAGATCCATTGATTACTTTTTGGGAAGTGTTGATTTAAATTTATTTGGGTTTTAATGTCACTGTCAACACATTGTATAGGTCACATCATGATGGCTAGTTTTATGGGCAGAGGAAACCAGTACATACAGTTGGTCAAGGTTCTGTAAACTGCTGACCAATGACAAGCAACTACCAGCTTTCCCACTTGAGGTCAGGCTGGGAATTGAACTCCGATCTCAGAGGTGGGAGGCCACAGTGTTACCACTCTGCCACCATGGCCCTTTGGGAAGTGTTGAACACGAAGGCAAAACCATTTAAAATTCATTGAAAATGGAAGCTTTGTACATTCAGGATTTTTTTTTTCATATCCAGATTATGATCTTTCCCAAAATGCGCTGACTTCTTCCTTTGGTCAGTTCCATAGAGAATTTCATAAAGAAGTGTTCATTAGTTTGGAGTAATCGCGAACACAGACAGACAACTAAACGTATTATAATATATTACACCCATGGCAGATGTAACAACCACTAGATAGTGTGGCTAGGTCACACTTATCCAGAGTCTTTTGTATTTCAATTTGTATCTATATTCTGTGCCATAACAACGCTTGTATTGTGTATAGAATTATTGTGATGTCACTCTTGAATCAGCTACAATACATTTACATGGTTTAAGTGTAGCTTGTAAAAAGTTACTGTACAAAGGCTTCTGGCATTTAAATTCATAATTTATGTTGCATTACAAAAGTAGATAACAGACTAATTTATGTAAAATTAGATGCATGTAAATATAAACAGATTAGAGATAGATGTGTTATTAATGATAAGATATATTTGGATTGATTTTCAGTGCCATCTTTCTGTCTGTCAAAATTGAACTATAATGTAAATAGTGTACTTTTGGTTTATCGTCTGAGCCATTGTATTAATTGTACATGCATCAGCTAGTATTTCAACAAGCCATGTCATTATATTGTATTTTGACAATGGCTATTAAATTTTTATAAGTATTCGCATAATATACAAGGGTAAATGAATACCAGTTTTTATTCACAAAATTCTTTATGTTGAATATATTTGCAAGACTTGAAAGCACTTGTAGAGGACAGACCTCCACTACTGGGCACGTTTCCAAAAATTTGGGATTTTTTTGTATCCAGAATATGACTCATATATATTATTTCACAAAAATGTAAATACATTTTCTTTTTGACCTGGCATTACCCAGATAAAAAAGTTTCATGAAGATCCACGCGTTACTTCTGGAGCGGTGTCAACCAGAAAGGTTATCTACTATCTGCCATAAGGCTGTCTTTAATTGATCAAATCTCTTGGATTTTTTTCCCATATTATCACACATTGTGTAATGCAAAAAAAAAAAAAAATTAAATGGCAAATTTATTTGAGCAGCTATGCACTTGGCTCACACTACTGTGGTTGTGGGTTTGAACCCAGTGTGTGGCACAATGTGAGATTCACTACATGAGGGCTGATATGACTTTAGGCGTTCATAAGGATATAACGATCCCAGCTTTTGTATCGCAATGCAGACTACTTTAAGCCTGTGACAAAAGAAAAGAAGTTAAAAAACAAGGCCGAAAGGGGTTTCAGTCTACCAGCGCGAGCCGCAATGCCATCAGAGACACGAGTAGTGCACTGAGGTGGTCACCCATCCAGGTACTAATGTAGCCCGTTACTGCTTAATTTCAGTAAAGAGACAGGTACTCATCATGCTACGCCACAATTCATGAAAGTCCGGAGACAAAAAAATTTTTAAAAATGAAAAAAAAGTGATCTCTAGAAGCATGAGCCTCGCTAGAGCTCATGCTTAAAAACCACTGCTGACTTGGCAAGAAAGGATTTCCCTTACAGCTAACCTCGCAGAGTGGGGGGACTCTAGATTAGCAGTTTTTGAGTTCAAGGCTGTGGGAAACCTTGTCCTGAGACAAGTAAATGAAATTAGTAGTCAACTAATTTATGCATCAATAGTTTAAGTTTTGGTTTATTATGCATATATTTTTGCAATGTCATTGTTTTGTAAAAGTATAGTTTGTCACCATTGTTCTTTATTTATCAGAAATATGCTACATGTTTAAAACAACAATTTACAAGATGTGTTATTTGCATATAACCACACATAGTATTCAGTTGTAAATATTGTAGGTTGTTACTGGACATGGAAAATAAAATTGACAAATGAAGAAAGAGTAATCTCTACATTTTATATCAAAGTTTTCCTGAAATCAGCAGGCTATAAAGATAGTATGAATTCAGTGACATTTTTGGTTCATCGGTCAGAAATGATACTTTCAACTTATCTTTCAATTTACAGGAGAACTCTCTAAAAATTAAAAGCTACACACATTAACTGTAAAATTCCAAGATATATTTCTCTGGCATCAGATCTCTACTAGGGGGCATTTCTGGAAATTTGGGATTTTGTTTTGCATCCAGAAATGAGATCTGAATCTTTCTCAAAATGCAATTACTTCTTCTTTTGGCAAGTTCCTACCCCACATAAAATTTATAAAGATCTACTCATTATTTTTGAAGTAATGTCAACCAGAAGACTATCATTAAACATTGGGACCTATGAAAATTCAGGATTTTTTTGTATCCAGAATATAATCCGGATCATTTCCAAAATCAAACCAATTCTTCCTTTGGCCAGGCACTACTCACATAAAAATGTCATAAATGTCTGTTCATTACTTCTAAGGTAATCATGAACACAGAGAGAGAGACAAATGAATACACCTAAAACCATTACCTCCTGGCAGTTAAAATGTTTCAAATTTATGTCCAGTTTAAATGAATGTCTGGTTTATGTACAATACCAGATTTAAATTAATGCCCGACTTAGATAAATGCCTGATTCATATAAATGCCTAAATTCAAATTAAACCCGGTTTTAAATTAATGCCGGACTCAAATAAATGCTTCGTTCATATACATGCCTGACAGTACACAGGTCAAGTTCTGGTTTCAATTCCCGCAATTCTCAATAAGTATTACAGCTAAAGAGCCCAGATTTACACATGATTTACATTAAAAGTAGAAGGATAACTTATTAAGTTATTATTTTATTTGAGAAATAATGAGCAGCATATGATAAAAATTTAGGAAAAACTGTATTAAAACATAATCAATCACCTTCCAAACATGATTGATCTTAATATTGACTGGAATGAGGTAGAGATAGGGCCATGTTACATACTTTCTGAAAAAAGTAGTCCAGAAAGTATAAACTGGGTTAATGTGGTAATATTTTCCCAGATGAGACTTTAGCTATATAAGTCACATAGTTTGACAGCTATAGGGCTTAAAAGTGGCAAAAAGTAAATAAACTGGGTTTCTTTGGGCATTTTATAAACTTTAATGGGACCTTACAAGCCCAACTACAGAGCTCAAGCTTTCCACAAATAAAAATCACATATAAAAGTTATATCCTCTGCAGCGCCACTCTGGTCAGATTTGTTATTTTCAAGTTATAAGGCAAAATATGCGAAAAAATGCAAAAAAAAAAAAATTCTCTGCTTAGATTCTTAATGGGCGTCATATAGAGGTTACATGTCATAAAACCTTGATTTTTGACACATGATTAATATAATCCCAGGTGAGATTTTAGCTCTACCTTTCACATGGGAAAGTGGCAAAAAGTCAATAAATTTGGGCTCTGTGGGCATTTTAGAGACCTTAAGATGACCTTAAAATTAAAGCTACTAGAGCCAGTTCCATGAAGCCTCCCTTGGAAAGAACCTCCTTTAGTAAAGGAAGGTAATTTTTGTTCCTTAGGTAAGGTCACCTTAAATTTCAGTCTCTCAAAGCCTCCTTTAAATCTCCTTACCAAAAAGTCTTCCCTGAAAATTAAGGAGGCAGCCACTGTCCTTTAAAATTTAAGGTAGGTACTTAGTTTCCTTGAAACTTAAGGGAGTTTTAAAGGTCTCTTTTAAGGAAAGAGGCTTTCGGGAACAGAGATGTTTTAAAAGAGGGAGAAATTCAAGGATATCTTTAAGGAGGCTTTGTGAAACCAGACAAAGATTACAATATAGACACTATATATAATAGTTTGAGACTTGTGAGACTTACTATTTCCAAATTACAGGGCCAAATATGTGAAAAATATCCAAAAAAAAGTTTAAGCAGGGTTAACCTCAAAATAAAGTCCTGAATTTTTCTGATATCTAAGAAGAATATATTAATGTGGTCCCAAGTAAAATTTGAACCAGATGAACCACATAGTTTTTCAATTAGAGGGCATTAAGTGGCCAAATGTCTAATTTCTGACTGTAGGGTGGCCATAAGTTCCTTATTATTGGGAGTGTAAGGTCACCTTAAAATATGGTTCCTATCCTGACCCAAATGCGTGTGTGTGCCAAATTTGAATAAAATACGTACAAGCATTCTTGAGTTATCGTTCACACATTTCTAAAAGTGTGGCGGCAGTGTGATGGGTGTCAAAAGCAGCATATCCCTGATTTTCATCAGGGGATATAACTAAATGCCTAATTCAAATTAATGCCTTATTCAAAATAACACCTGTTTTAAATTAATTCTTGATTCAAATAAATGCCTGGTTCACCATAATGCTTGTATTCATCAAAAATCTTAAACTAAGTCTCAAATCTCAAACTCAATCACAGTATTAAAGTCAAACTCAGTCTTTCATAAGTATAAACCCAAATTTCAAACTTAGTATTCTGAAGGGAAATGATACCTAAGTAGTTTTTGCTCAAGCTCAAATTCAAAACATGGTCAAATAAAATTCATGCAACCATAATCTCAAACATTTAAGGCACCTTTCATACAAACTCAAATATAATCCCTAAATATAGGGAGCATAAATGATTTTGAGCCCGTGTTTAAGCATATGCTTATATGAAAATAGGCATTCTATGAAACTAGGCATTCTATTTGGTCATGACTTAAACTCAAATTTGAGTTTCAGTTTGAGTTTAAACTCACATTTAGGGTTAAACCCTAAATTAAAGGGATTATATTTGAGCCTGAGATGGAGTTTGAGATTTTTTATAAATACCGGGCCTCGTTTAAATAAATACTTTGTAAAATTACTTGTAAAAAATACCGGGCCTCGTTTAAATAAATACTTTGTAAAATTACTTGTTTAAACTAATGGGTGGTTGAAATTACTGCTCGGTTTAGAATATGATGAATACAATTTTCATCAGTCATTATCTTTTAGATTTTAAATAGACTTCTTGTGTTTGAAAATAAATATACAGGATCTATCCAGTTAACTTAAACAAATGCTGAGAAATTCAATACTTAGCCATTCTTGTGACACTTAACTTCTCAGGGTATACACTCAACACTCCTTCATATCAAAGTCAATATGACTCTATTTTGGCAAGATCCTAAAGTTATTAAACATATATTGTAGAAAATCTCAATTTTCCCCTTATGTCCATGTGAACGGTTTATGTCAATGGGTGTAATATAAGAAGTTATCTTGTATGAGCTGCAACAGTTTTTCAAAAGTAATTGGGTATATTCACATAAAGTCAAAGGATTTATTATGGGTATCCGGTGTAATGGTTACCCTGAAAATTGATGCCATTACTTATAAGCACTCTTCACAGAACTTATTATAAGCTCAAATATGAAGAGCTGGTAACCCAACCCTTAAGGATATCAGAACAGCAAAGAATGAAATAACATACTTGGTATGACAGTTTTATGCCCGATGACAATCAAAATTCCTGGTCTTTATTTTTGCAGTATCAGACACCAAGTTATAACCATATAGTGAGTAGGAATATATATATAAAAATAGCATCAGAGATGCCCGTACCCCACAGCCTAGGGAAATATTTTCAACACCATGAGATACAGAAGTACTGTACCAGTACAAAGTTCAGGATACTTTCAGAGTACTGTCAGTTATATAAAGTTAAACAATGTTTAAATGGAGAAAATAATGTTTAAAAGAAAGATAATGCATGTAAAGATGAAGTATTAAAACAAGACAATTCAATAACAAGATGACAGCATTAATCAGTAAAATAAAATTCAACATTCTTTATCTACATCTGCATGGCCGAATTATGGTTTAGATGTTTTGAATATTACCATGCATATAGAAGTGGTAATACATTTAATGAATGCTTACGTGTGGTGTTGGAGCAAAATCTGTGGCTCACTTGATGAAATTCTATCTCTTACAATGGGAAGTTATGAAAGTAAAATTCTTAATAAATTCTAATATGAATTAACAGTGCTTAATCTGCATCAAAAGACAGACCCAAAGGTGCAACAAGATTTTAAAGATCAAGGTCACTATGACAAGGTCAAAGGTCAAATTAAGGTCACACCATGATAATACACACCTATGGCCCCTGACCAATGTCCCTACCAAGTATCAACTTCCTACACCTTACGGTTTCCGAGATATAGCCTGGACAAGATTTTATAGGTCAAGGTCACTACGGCAAGGTCAAAGGTCAAATCAAGGTCAGATCATGACGCTGCACAACTACACCCCCTAACCAATGTCCCTACTCAGTATCAACTTCCTACATCTTACGGTTTCCGAGATATACCCTGGACAAGATTTTATAGGTCAAGGTCACTACGGCAAGGTCAAAGGTCAAATCAAGGTCACGCCATGACGTTGCACACCTACACCCCCTAACCAATGTCCCTACCTAGTATCAACTTCCTACACCTTACAGTTTCCAAGATATAGCCCGGACAAGATTTTATAGGTTAAGGTCACTACGGCAAGGTCAAAGGTCAAATCAAGGTCACACCATGACATTGCACACCTACAACCCTAACCAATAACCCTACCAAGTATCAACTTCCTACACCTTATGGTTTCCGAGATATAGCCCAGACAAGATTTTCAAACTCAAGGTCACTACGGCAAGGTCAAATCAAGGTCAGACCATGACGTTGCACACCTACACCTCCTAACCAATGTCCCTACCAAGTATCAACTTCCTACACCTTACGGTTTCTGAGATACAGCCCGGACATACTTTTTACCGCCGCCCGCCCACCCGCCCGCCCACCCACCCGGACACCATGGGTGAAAACAATACCCTTAAGGGCTGTGGGGTAAAAAAGAGAAAAGTAATGAATTGATGTTTCTGGTGATAAAATTTTGGGCAGGATCCAGATCATATTCCTAATTCCAGAAAAATTCCGCATTTTCAAAGATCCCATTTTTAAGTATTTTCAATGACTTTGGCTTTCTGGCAGATATTATTCCCAAAGTAATGATCATATCTTCATGAATACTTATGTGGGTAGAGTCTTGCCAAAGTAAGAAATAATTACATTTTGTGAAAGATTCAGATCAAATTCTGTATATAAAATATCCCAAATTTTCAGAAACATCCCCCAGAGCGAGGTCTAGACTCTATGATTGCTTTGTAGAACCCACAAGGTTTAAACAAAAGTCAAAGTTGGGGTTCCAACAGCTAAAGTCATATCAAGACAGGCCAACAAACATACTGCCATGACCTGGATGCTGAAACCATAACAACATCATATACATTATAGAGTCATTATAGATAAAACCTTTGAATCTCCTTTTAAAATATCAGTCTTTTGCTAAGACAGGAAATGTACAACATTTGAATATAAAATACAAGATTTCACAAGAAACCAAAATATTGTGAAAAATTGAAGAGTTTATGGATTTTATACATTTGACCTGTATGCTTGTTTATCTTTGGTCAGATCAGCCATAAAGTAATAACAGAACTATGCAGCAATTGATGAAGAAAATAAACGGTAGTTTATGTGGCCATATATTTAAAAAGGATGACAAGTTTTGTGTTATAATTACCACATATCACAACTTTTTACCTTTATCTTAATTCAAAATCTTGAAACGTGTTTCTGATAAGTATCTACAGACAGTGTAAATAACGCTTCTTCCGCAACATGAGTTTATCCAGTGGATTAAAATGATGCCATCCCTTTAAATGGAAGAGCCTATCAAATTTTACATCTCTCGCTGAAAAACCATTCATATCAGTTACATCTCCACTTGACTACTAGTATGTTTCAAAAGAGCTAATCTTTATGTTTCATCAATTTTTTTATATTAAATTCAACACCTTAATAATAATGTGCACTCGTCCCTATTCATACAACCATAAGCACTTGACAGAATGTGAGGTTTTACAAAGAATTTTACCCTGATACACTCAGTAGAATCCAATGTCACAAATTTGTTTCCCAACTACCCCAACAATGTTTTAATTCTAATAGTATTTTTACAACACTGAATCTCCATCTAAAGACAGACTCTAGGGGACACCAAACAGAAAAAGCAGAAAACTATAATCATTAACCCGAGACACAGCAGGGGTCAGTGCAATGGAGAAAAACTGGGAAAGCAGAAATTAGGGTGGATACGCTTGTACAAAGAGATAGGTTCCTATCTTATTTGTCGTATGACTTACTATTCAGTCATGAAGGTTGGGAGCATGAGCAAATGGATCATTTTGAAACAGATTTAAAAACATTTGTAAATGAGCCTATCAGATGTACTCACAACTGTTCCCCTCTGTCATAAGACAGTTATGACTAATCCTTAGGATCTAGGACAACTCTTAAGAGAGTTAGGACCAATGTGTGGCTATCCCATAAATGAGCTGAAAATTTGTGATTGTTTGGCAATTGTGGGCATCTTGGAGGCCTTTCCTAATGATCCTAGAGCTTTCTGGATGATTCGTGACTCTTTTGGCCCTATCAGGCAAAGTTCCTAAGTACTAGTATTTGGTTTGAGACAAATTTCCAGGACTAAACAAACACATTTGTAACTCATCTGGGGCTGGTATGTAAACACTATGGGAGCCACGGGGGAGGGGGGCAGGGATGGGCATATTGAGAATTTTAGTGCTCTGTTATCCCATGCTAAAATGGGTAGGCCTCCACCCACTTTTTCCTCCTGAATTACTCCCGGATATACAGGATGACTTTCCCAAATAATAAGTAATAATCCCATAAGTGTCACATAGCCAGCAAGTACATAGGCCACATCCCTAATTAGTCCCCTGAATGTCACTGGTCCAATGTCATAGCAGTCACCTAGGACTCCCGTAGCTCCTGAACAATCCCTTCCTTCACTCAAATGTCACCAATACAATCAGGTAGCAGTCCCGTAGCTCCTGGACATCCCGGGGTCTCTATGTAGTGAGATTAGATTTTGGCTAATTATGCTGAGACAATTATTTTCTAGTGTACTCCCAGAGCTAAGCAAAACATTTCACTCTATTTTTGGGAAATATTTTGTTTCTATAATCAAGATTCCAGTGACAAAATAGAAAATTGCAAATTTAATAAGTAAATTAAATTTTTATAAGTTAATACCCTATCCAATGGACATTTGCTTTACCGGTCGGCGCGACCAGTCCCGCCAAACACCAGAAAAAGACGTCCTGTATATAATACCGGCAGGACCGGTCAGTAGTGTGCATTCGCTAGGTGGCGCATCATACTTGCTTCCTGTCCAGACAGAGTGACGTCAGTTCATCTTTTTCGTTGTCTAAACAGATTTAGACCCCTAGTAAGCTGGTAGCGGGGTCGGTTGGTAGGGCCTTGCCTGTCCATTGGATAGGGTATTAACTTATAAAAATTTAATTTACTTATTAAATTTGCAATTTTATTGCGTTAATACATCCTATCCAATGGACATTTGCTGAATAACTACCGCTTGGTAGGCGGGTAAGCAGCTAGGGACTTCTGTGAACTCATAACAAAACAAAATAGTACAGGCCCATTTGACCTAGGGTCAGAGAACCCTGACAGGTCAAGGTCGGCCACCAACTCAACGGTTAACCGGGAGTCTACCGACGTTGCCCCCCCATTTTTCTTTCCTTCCAGAGTCGGTTTGAGAAGGGAAAGATAGAGAGAGAGGGGCTGAGTTCAGTCCCAGAAGAAATAAACTTCCCAAGGGAAGCAAGTCACAGTTTTTTGTTGTTTTTTTTACAATATGTACATATTTACATATATACAACATCCCCTCACTTCTGGGCCTGGTGGTGCACCTGCTGGGCAGCCACTACAGGTCCCAGGTGGAAAAGCTCCGAGTCAGCCCAGGCAACATCCTTCAAATAGAATTGGGTGAAGGTGTTGTGAGATTTCCAGTGGCAGGCTGACAAGATCTGATCTAAGGAAATCCCTGATTGGAAAGCCTTAGAGGCAGCAAAGGCCCTAACATCATGGGCTTTAACCTGATGTAAGGTGAGGGCCTCCTGGTCAGAGAGCTCATAGCACAGAACCACAGTCTGTTTGATCCATGAGGAGATGGTGGTAGGTGAGAAGGTGAGATGTCTTTATCAAAACCCTTCTTGAAGGAGACAAAGACCAACTCCTTATTCTGCCTGAGGTCTGCAGTCCTGTCCAAGTAGTAGCACAGGGCTCTAACTGGACATAGGGACCTGTCACCCTTGAGTGACCTATCCAGAGATGGTGCCAGGGCTGGGATGACCACTGGTGCCACACTATCTGGACCTTCCTTAGCCAGCTGGTTCTTGGATAGGAAGCTGGGTGAGGGGTACAAAGACACCTTAGACCTGTCCGACTGGTGTCTGATGTTCTTATGTAACCAAGCATGGATCTCACTCCTGCGTTTACCTGAACCCAAAGCCAGCAAGAAAACAGTCTTGAAAGTTAGATGTTTCAAGGAGGCCTCTTTCAGGGAATCAAAGGGAGCCTTTGTGAGCTGATGTAAAACAAGTGAAAGGTTCCAGGAGGGGATGCCCCTCCTGCCCTTAGGTCTGTCTCTATGGAAACTATCCAGGAGACGAGTGAGATTCTCATCTTTGCTGACATTAATGGTGGAATTGCCCAGTTTGTCAGCAATGGCGGATCTGTAGCCATCAATAGTGCTTGGTTGTAACTTCTTCTCCTGAAACAAGTGCAGGAGGAAGTCAGCAATGGCTTTCAGAGGTGGTGCCCTGAAGTCCACCTGATTACTGAGGCACCACTTTGTAAAAATGGTCCACTTTGCCTCATAGACAGATCTGGTTGATCTTCTTTGAGGAGCCTCAATTTGTGCTGCCACTGCCTCAGAGAAGCCTTGCTCCTTGATTGCTGAGGCTCTAGGAGCCAGGCATGTTGGTTCAGATTCGACAGGTTCCTGTGAAGGACCTGGTTGAATGGCTGAGACACTAGGTTGGGTATGCTGGGCAGACACAGTGGGATCTGGCTTGACATTGCTACCAGGTCCCAAAACCAGGGCATGTTGGGCCACCCTGGAGCAATCAGAATTATTCTGTTGCAGGGGTAGTCCTGGAGCTTCTCCACCACTTTGCCCAAGATGGCTGCAGGTGGGAAGGCGTATGGGTCCAGGTCCTCCCAGGAGAGGCCGAGTGCATCCACTGCCCAAGCCTGGGGGTCTGGTACCGGTGATACAAACTGTGGTAGTTTGTTGTTGAACCTGGTGGCAAACAGGTCCACTTGTGGCTGATGCCACCTTGAACATACAGCTTGGAACACTTCTGGATGAAGTGACCACTCTGTTTGAATGGTCTGGCCAAGCCTGGATAGCTTGTCTGCTATCACGTTCAGCCGGCCAGGGATGTGACGTGCCCTGTGGGTTACTTCCTGCCTGGTGCACCAGGACAGAATTCTCCACAGTAGGGCACACAGAGAGCCCGATTTCATCCCCCCTTCTTTGTTGATATAGGCAACCACTGTTGTGTTGTCTGTAGCTACCAACACTGTCTTGTTGAAGACTAGGGTTTGAAACTCTTTTAGAGCTAGAAATACTGCTTTCAGCTCCAAGTGGTTTATGTGTAACTTGCTCTCTGGTAGGGACCACTGTCCCCTTGCAGTGTGCTCGTCTACGTGAGCGCCCCACCCTTCTTTTGATGCGTCTGTAAAGATTTGCAGAGCATGTTTTAGAGGGTGTAATGGTTGACCTAGAAGCACATTGCTTTCCTCCAGCCACCACCTTAGATGGGGGTGGATGGATTTGGGGACCGGGATCACCTTTTCCAGTGACTCTGGGACCCTCCAGTTGTTTTTCAAGTGCCACTGTATGGGTCTCATGTTAGTCACCCTAAGTGGACTTGCTTTTCTGTTGCTGTGAGTAGACCTATGAGGGACATGAATTGTCGGACAGGAAAAACGGATCCGACAATATTGATCTGATCTTGTGTGTCAAGGCCTGCCAACGTTCTTCTGTTGGTCTGACCTTGCCCTCTTTCAGGTCGAACTGGTAACCTACGAAGTTGAAGACCTGTTTGGGAACCAGCTCTGACTTTTCCTTGTTCACCAGCCACCCTAATTCCTGACAAAGTGTGACTAGGGTTTGAGTATGCTGGAGACAGGTGTGGTGGGTAGAGGCTCTCACCAGCCAGTCGTCTAGGTACTGGTGGATCCTTATACCCTTCTGAAAAGCCACGAGTTTGACCTCTTTGGCCACCACTGTGAACTCCATGGGAGCTGTGGACAGGCCAAAGGGAAGGGCTTTGAACTGGTAGGACCGACCCTGGAGGTGAAAGCGCATGTACTTCCTGGACTGACTGTGAATTGGTATGTGGAAGTATGCTTCTTTGAAATCTATGGATGTGACCCACTCCCCTTCTTGGAGGGAGGTTCTTATTGTCTCTGGGGTTTCCATCTTGAACATCCCTGTGTTTAAAAAGGTGTTCAAGGTGCTCAGGTCTAGGATCGGTCTCCACCGGTTGTTGGGTTTGGGTACCAAAAAGCCGGTTGTAAAACCCCAGTGAGTTTTGATTTTCCACCGGTTCGACTGCATTCTTGTTTATCAGCTGATACAGTGCCTCTAAAAGGAAGTAATGTTTGGTTGGATTGTGGTAGTTGGTTATTACAGTCGGTGACCTCGTCAAGTGGGGTCTGAACCGGAAGGGGAGAGTGTAACCCTCATTCAATCTCTAGCCACTGTCTGACCAGCTGGGACCCGAAAGGGTAGGCTGGCTGACTGGTCAGGTAGCTTGACAGGCATTTCACCGGGACCAGTGACTGGTCAAAGAATTCCTCTGTAACCAGTTCTGCCACTGGTTGGCCTAAACAGATGTTTTGGCCTTTAAAGAACTTCTGCCGGTCTGTCAGTCAGTCCTGGAGACCTGCCCAGTACCAGGCCTTAAACGGTTATACGTGAGGCAGTGCTCTGTAACCGGTTCCTGGTGGCTCCACAGTTCTGCATAAACTCACCGGAGTTGGCAAAACTGGGTGAAATACTTCTTAGCAAGGATAGGCTCATATGAAGTTGCCTTCTTCCTGTCCACAGTGGTGGTTCAGCAGCTTTTCTCTGCAATCAAACAAGCTCTGTAACCGGTCAAACCGGTAGGCTCTGAGAGAAGGCTAACTGTTGAACCTGTTCTCAGCACTGAATTTGAAGCTGGTTCCTTGCCAGTAAGGATGGGAACAGCAGATTTCTTGTAACCAGCAGCACTACGGTTCCGGAACCAGCAACACTCCGGAACCGGCAGTTCTCTGTAACCGGCAAACCTGCTGTCAGCACTGGATTTGGAGCTGGCTTCTTGCCCTTAAGGATGGGTACAGATTCCTCTGTAACTGGCAACACTCCGGAACCGGCAACACTCAGGAGCTGGTAATTCCCTGAACCAGTAGCCCTGCTGTATGTCACCAGCAACTCTGTGTAACCGGTAATCCTGTTTAACCGGTAGCCCTTGCTGGATTTCTGTGACCACAACCGGCAGTCTGAACAGAACTGATGCTGGTATCCCTCATCACTGGCTGGCTAGTGACCCTACCGGTAGCCTGAACAGGACCGGTACCGGTCCAAAAATCTGCACAGGGAAGATAAGGGTCTCAATGGTCACCGCGACTTCTGGTAGGTGAACCCTCTGAGCAGCCGCGCCGGTGGTCTGAACAAGACTGGAACCGGTACCCCCAACAGTCACACCAGTGGAAAGGCCTCTGGTGGAGGTTCCAGTATCAACACAGGGCTGATCACTGGTAACCACTGAAGGGGGGTTCCTTGACAGCTTCACAGGAACATGACTGGAACCGGTACCCCAACAGTCCCACCAGTGGGGAGGCCTCTGGTGGAGGTTCCAGGATCAAAAAGGGGTGATCACTGGCAACCACTGAAGGGGTTTCTTCACAGGAACAGCACCCACCGGTAGTCTGTACAGACCGGAACCGGTACCCCCAACAGTCCCACCAGTGGAAAGGCCTCTGGTGAAGGTTCCAGTATCAACACAGGGCTGATCACTGGAACCACTGAAGGGGGGTTTCTTGACAGCTTCACAGGAACATGACTGGAACAGGTACCCCAACAGTTCCACCAGTGGAAAGGCCTCTGGTGGAGGTTCCAGGATCAACAGGGCTGATCACTGGCAACCACTGAAGGGGTTTCTTCACAGGAACAGCACCCACCGGTAGTCTGTAAAGACTGGAACCGGTAAAACTCATCACTAGTGCTCCCCACCGGTAGTCTGACCAGAACTGGTACCGGTAAAACTCATCACTTCTTGTCAGCTGAACCAGTCACGCTTGGGGATTTGCTTGCCGGTAGTTGTGTTGAGATCTGTGACGTCACATGACCGGCACCGGCAAAAATTCGCAGAGTTCAATGACCATTTGTCATCTAACTTCTTCAGGCCAACAGACGAGTTGCTGGATTTCTTCTTGACAGTTAAAATGTGGGTGTTGAGTAGTAAAAGCTCGTCTTTTCTTCTAAAACTTCTGTTGAAAACACGATTCCTCCATTGTTGAATGCGTATCACGTGACCAGGTCCCTGTCACGTGATAAGCATAAGCTGGAAGTGATGACGTCAGACGATGCATTCTTCTTTCCTTCTAATATCTTCTCGTCGACATACACACAGTGTTACTCGACTAAGTAAGAAGTAAATGGAGGGTGAATCGTGGACATAAAGACTTCTGATCAGAAGAATGCTGCAGGGACGAGACACGAGCTCTCACCCACGACTTCGTCTCGACGACAAGTACACAGAAATTCTTCAAAACTGGTTATAAAGTGCTGGATAATGCCTCGTTTAATCCTGGAGAGGCCATGATATGTAAGTAACACAATAAATATATAGTCAGATGAAAATAAGCTTTAAATTTGTAGAATAAACCGCGTTCCCTTCAAACTTGGAGATAATTTCAAAACGCGTCTGCACACTACACGCGCCAAACGAAAAAGATGAACTGACGTCACTCTGTCTGGACAGGAAGCAAGTATGATGTGCCACCTAGCGAATGCACACTACTGACCGGTCCTGCCGGTATTATATACAGGACGTCTTTTTCTGGCGTTTGGCGGGACCGGTCGCGCCGACCGGTAAAGCAAATGTCCATTGGATAGGATTAGTGATCTCAACGGGTATCCGGATAGCCGGGTACCCGAACCCTGAATATTTACCCGAATCTGAAATCACATACCCGAGTACCCGAAACTACTGTCAATATCGCCCACTTTGGCTGACGAGTACACATATATCTGGACTTCATAAATTCACCTAAAAATGAATTTATTCAATTAAAATGCACGACAGTAATGTTTTCTCACCCTTCTACACCATTTAAAATATTTAATTTGTCTTTTATTTTGGGTATTAATGCATTGTTAAATGCCGATACCCTTTGAAAATCGTCAGTATATTAACTCAGTTATGTAATTCCGAGTACATGAAACGTTGTATATATTGCCTATATAGTGATATGCACACCTTAAATAAATTAAAAGAAGGATATTTTCTATTTTCAAACAGTATTTCATAATTTAGAATCAATAAAGTTCACTTACCTGCCTGGAAAAAAAATAAAGTTTCAATTCCGAAACTACATTCGAGTAACAGTAAATGCTTTTACTGATAGGTCATGTGACTCTTAGCTTTTATGGACACTGCAATAAACAACCGTGTTTTGAATGTACAGAAATCTTTTCTTGGTTAACATTTCTTCTGTGTGGTACTGTTTTGAATGCAAAAAGGGTGGCCGACGAGAAATAAAGCAAATGGTTGGATCCCATTATTTGTGTAAGTTTTAAGTTTGTAAATGTGGAGATTTTTGTAGAATCACCTATTATCGCCCATCGGCGCGAGTACCCGGGTACCCACCCGCTGAAATCATTACCTACCCGGTCCCACCAAAAGGGATACTTTGAGAACACTAGATAGGATGTATTAACGCAATAAAATGTGACAGTTTCAAGAAGTCTAGGGAAATGGAAGCCCCCCCCGCTCTTCCACCTGAGCAAGAGAGGACACAGAAGGGGACACTGGAGGACACAGATGCTCTCAAAGTCCATTCGGAGAGGGATACTGTGATGATTTCTGAGACCCATATACCAGAGACATCACTGAGTATCACCCAAACCACCCAAGACTCTGTTGATAGCATTTCGGGCAATAAGAACATTCAGGGGCTAAAGAAGAAGAGGAAGACATCTGCTGCCACCTATCTGTACGATGAATAGGAGGAAAAAGTACTAGCTCAAGGAGACAAAGTATGACCTTTTGTACAAGAGGCGCAAGGATTACAAGCACAGTGCTAAGAGGAAGAGGGCACATAACTTTGACTTCTTGAAGCAACATAATCAAAAACAGAGTATTCTAAGAAGCACTCCAATGCTCAAAGTATCACAGTCACTATCACACCAGCCACAATTTCCAGGCCTTCGGATGATAAGAGCGATGACCCTGACCCAGGTCCAGCAGCACACCCTACTGTAACAATGCATGACCTGTCTGTAGAGACCTCCTCTACAACCCCATCACAAGATATCAAGAAGAGATGGATTTCCACCACTGAATAATCTGTCTAGCCATCCCTTCTGAAGTAGGTCATGCATCTTTTTCTCTCATCCTGTCACAGCCCACCACGGGGGTGTCGCAAGTCCTTCTATTCCTCGGCACATTTCAACAGCTGCTGGAGGCAATCTTTCAGCCAGTGCACCAGTTAATGCAGCAGCAGGCTCAGCCTATCCACAAGCCAATGCAGAAGCAGTCAGCGAGTCCACCAGCCAGAATAGTAGCAAAGTCAGCAAGTACAACAGCCTCAAGATGCCGAACAACAAAGTCTATTAATTCTACCCCAGAATGTGACAATTCTGGCTTCAGTTGTGGCAGCCAAAAAAGACAGCCAAAGGCCCAATCCCAGTCTGGTACATCTGGCTCTACATACCACTCACTGCAGACACAAAAATAGAAGACACCTTACACACCCTCATCAGTCCTCACTTCCCAGGGGTTTTGAGGAAAAGTTTGGTAGCCACAGATTCTGGATAGACCCCCAAAGAAGTTTTGAGGTTGCATCCAGATCCTCCCCAGTAAATGCTAGTAAGCCAGCCACCAGGATATGCATCCAGGATTACATTTCTCTGTGACTTAGGTTATAATAAGCAAGTAAAAGAAGACAATGTGGAAATGTCATTAGTTTAAGACTAATTCAGAAAGAAAGAACCAAGTAAACATTTTTGAGTTTCTCAAATGTTTGAAAGAAAACCTTTTGCGAAGGTTAAAAAATGATGAATACGAAAACCATCTTTTCAAAATGTTTTATGAAAACCATTTATTAAACCTTTAATGACAAATGTTGGAAAAACATTACAAATGAACATAACAATGTCTCAATAATAATGGGGTCAGAGGTCAAATTTAGTTATCAACAAAAGAAACACATTCGACATGTTTATTTGGTCTTGCAAATCTCGGGAGTTACACCTTTCTTTTGCAATATCCCTTCTAAATCGATAAATATGCAGGAGTCACAACATTGAGACAGGACATATGCACTTGAGACTCTTGATGGTAATCGTCAAACATAAGAGTCTGATTAGTTGGACTAATACAGTAATTGTCATTTATGCTGCTTGCCAGACCGGGCCTGTTTCAAGGAAAATTGAGGTTTGGGACCACCATTGGATTTCCTTCCCCGGTTCCTGGAACCAAACTGCCATCATGCTTGTGATGATTGAGACGACTTCTACTTCTTATCATTAGGGCGATATCTGAAGTTAAACTTCCTACAGGAGAGCTGAGAGGTGCCTGGAGCGGGCCCTGGATTGCACCAAGAAGACTCATGCTGATGGATTTCCTCCTCTGCTTGTCTTAGGAAAGCATCAGGAAACGGCTGAACAGATTGGCAGTTCTTCACTTGTGCAAGACATGAGTCTTAACACCCAACTTCACATAATCCAGAGGAGTACCTCATCTTAGAAGCACAAAGTTCCCTTGTTGGACAAACCATCTGTCGGCCAGATGCTGAAGTAAGGTGCCAAGCCACACTGAAATGCTCTGCTGGAAGGAAGCCAGGTCCTTAAGATCCTTGAGAGTGTCCACAGCCTTGGTGGAGGACTTGCTCTTTGCCAATTCAGCTTGAAGAGTGGCAGTACTATCCAAAACCCTGTCATGAACTTTAGCTGTTGATCTACTAAAGCTTTCAGCCTGATAAATGACATAAGAACCTTCCTTCGTACACCTTTCCCACCTTCTAAGACAGTTCTGACTGATGGGTCTGGAAGCTTGACTGGAAGATGACTGTCCTGCATACTTTGCAATCTTTGAGTACTCTGAGTTCAGCTTTGCCTCCTCATTACTCGAAGGAGATGGTTTGGCCTAGTCAGTGAGGTGATTCAGTCTCTTGACTGTGCATGTCGTACCATTTTGACTGAAACTTCGATTTCATCACAACTAGGTTGACCTTCCAGCCACACAAGTCCGGTGACTGGGTATGATATCCCTCCACAACCTCCAGGTTTAACTTCTCAAGCTTCTGGCAAAACCAATCATCAGGAGGTAAGACGACAGAAACTTTCCCCAGAGAGTCTAGGGTTCTTTCCTTTCCATGGGCTATTTGCCCTTTCCCATTCCTCACCAAAGATGAGGTCAAACTCTGATATAGGGGTCCATCCCATAAAGCTGCAGACAGACCTAATTGTCCCCCCCCCTCCCCCCCCCCCCCTCCCCCCCCCCCCCTCCCCCCCCCCAAGATATCTCCGGATTGACCTTCTGATCACAAATGTTTACTGGGTATAGATAAATTAATAACTAAGTGCTTCAAATATGCGGTGTTCGTTTTTGGCAGAGTTGGTTGAATTTCGGCATACATTTCTTCAGTAGAATGGGTGTTAGTTCACAATTTTTGTTCTTTTTAAATGTAAGCACATGAAGATTTGGAATAGAATAAAACAGCAAAGTGAATAATAAACAAATAGAAGAATCCTGAATAATCTGTTTTGCAAGAACTTAAACACAATCAAACTTCTTGAAATATTCATCAGTCAAGAAGAAGAGTTCCCTCCAGATTTGAAATCAGTTAAAATGTATTCCCCTTAAGTGGAAACATACATCAGGTTTTTTAAGTAGAATTATTTTACCGCCCACTTTGACCTTATTGATTAAAATTAGATCAGATATTAATATAGTCTGAATAGGAAAACTTCCTGGATGACATACTCGTATACAAAGAAATATATCACAAATCAAGATGAAAATATTATACAAGTATGTAGCACAAGTATCATATGTTTCATCTTTATGAGTGATATACCATAATTTCTGTAATAAAAGCACCCCCCCCCCCCCCCCCCCCCCCCCCCCCCCCCGTATTAATAGCCACCCCTCCGCTAAATGTCAGTGACCAAAGGTCAGAAACTGAAGCATATGTTGGTCAAATTTAAAATAACTAGATATTGCATCTCGACACAGTATATCCCAGGACAGGACATGGTTGAAGTGTGACATACAGAGTATTATGGTTGACACAAATATACCCCTGTGGGGAGGGGGCCTAAGTGTTTATGGGAGCAACTTGTACTGACACTATGTAAACAAAATGTTTGCTTAATGAAAGATATAAATGTAACTAGACGTAGCGCATCGGAGAACCGATGCAAATTGTATCCACTAGAAAGAAAACTCACCAAAGTCAATCAACCATCACTTAACCTTGAAGGAGTAGCCCAGGGTGAAATCTGATCACATAAAAAGATTCTTAGCCCATGATTTCCAATAGGTTGGCATGACATTGCAAACCTCTAGGAACACAAACAAGCGAGTTATAGGCACTTTTAATTTTGGCTATCTTCATTTGACCTTGAAAGAGGGGCCAAAGGTCTAATCTGATCACATCAAAAGATTCTTAGCACATGATTTCCTATAGGATGGTTTTACATTACAAACCTCTAGGACCAAGAAAAAGTGATTTATAAGCACTTTAGATTTTGCTATCCTCATTTGACCTTGAAGGACTAGCCCAAGGTCAAATCCGACCACACCAAAAGATTCCCAGCCCATGATTTCCAATAGGTTGGCGTGACATCGCAAACCTCTAGGAACATGAATAAGTGAGTTATAAGCACTTTTAATTTTGACTATCCTCATTTGACCTTGAAAGAGGGGCCAAAGGTAAAATCTGATCACATGAAAATATTCCTAGCGTATGATTTCCCATAGAATGGTTTCACATTACTAACTTCTAGGACCAATAATAAGCGACTTATAAGCACTTTTAGGTTTGGCTATCCTCGTTTGACCTTGAAGGAGGAGCCTAAGGTCAAATCTGACCACACCAAAAGATTCCCAGCCCATGATATCCTATAAGCTGGTTTACCATCCCAAACCTCTAGGACCAATAACAAGTGAGTAATAAGCACTTTTAGGTTTGAGTATCCTCATTTGACCTTGAAGGAGGAATCCAAGGTCAAATTTGCCACACCAGAAGGGGTCAAATTTGCCACACCAGAAGGGGTCCATGCTTAAATCTGACCACACCATAAGATTCCCAGCCAATGATTTCCTGTAGGTTGGTTTACCATCCCAAACCTCTAGGACTAATAAGAAGGCAGATATAAGCACTTTTCATGACTGACAAAAAACACCCATGGCGGCCATCTTGTTTTTCAAATCAAGGCCAAAAAATTTTTCCAGTCAAGATTTTATAATGCGGAACATATTCTGCGAATTTGGGATCTCTACCTATAATACCCTTTGCTCTAGAGAGCAAACCAAAGTATTTGCTTTAAGTCGAATAAATGTCCCTGGCGGCCATCTTGTTTTTCAAAATGAGGCCAAAAATATTCCCAGGCAAGATTTTATGGTTATGAATATATCCTACAAATTTGAGAAGGCTAGCTATAATATTTTTTGCTAGAGCTGTAACAGTCAATAATAAAGATGGTATATGGCCTCACAGTCTAAGGTACCATTTCGAGTCATTTTAGAAGGCCTAAGGTGACCTTGAAAACAATAGCCAAGGTCAACAAACTGGATGCTGGTACTCCATCATGTACTCAACCTCCAAAGCCATTTTCAATAGTTTCCATGCAATATAGTCAGCATTAAGTGTGAAAATATCTCCAAAAATGGCCTCGGTCAGGTACTTTGGCGGTCTGTGGGTGACCTTCAGTGAACAGCTTCAAGGTCAAAGTTCTACATGCTTACAGAGGACATATATATGTATTATTTATACCAGCCATAGGATGATCTAACTTTCTGTATATGAGAACTGGACAAAATGTGAAAAAATGGCCAAAATCTGACCTTTAAGAGGCAACCGGTGACCTTGAAATTGAAGGTCAAGGTCACAAAACAATAGCGTTTGTGGCATTGCCCATATATACCCACACACCAAATTTGAAAGGTCTAACTAAAATATTTTTAAGTTATCACGCCTGAAAGGAAATCTCTGCAGTGGCGGCGGCAGAGGTGTGACCGTACTGAATCCCCAGCATCCCCGACTTTCGTCCGGGGATACAATTAATTAATTTTAGTTTTACAGTCTGGATTTTATATATTATACAAATGTAGTGAAATTATAATAAAACATACATAAATATTATCTCTTATAGTTTTACAGTCGCTGTATTCAATCAAGAATATGTAGTAAAATACCTTACACTTTTGATTTTGTCAGCCACTTTTTTAACCACTACACCTACAAAGAAAAGTAAACCCTTAAAATACTAAAAAGACAATAAAGTTCAGTTATTTAAAGTGGATATTTCATTGAATGGAATATTTTCATACTTCTGAATGCTCTTTGAAAAAATGCATAGCCCTGTTGCTATTATTACAGACATTACGGTATATTTATGTAGATCTAATAAGAGAGGTTTTACTTGCATTGTTGTTTTCATGTTAACTGAACACTGCAGCCACCACATTATATATGGTTTTGCTTGATATAACTTATTTGGCTCTTGCCAGCATTTTATCCACCCTGCCTCAAAACTAAGCAGCAGTTTGTCCACCCTTGCAATTTTGACTGGCATTTTGTCTTCTGTATTTTCCCTATGCACCATGAACACTGGATGTCCCTATCTGTAGTGAATCATATGGTAGTAAGCTAAATTATATTAACTATTACCACTGTAAAGCAAGAAAAAATATCTCCTGGAAAATATTCCACCAAGAAAAACAGCCTCTACAATCTGTTCTGAATATTCTGCAATTACATAGAACTGCCTTTGGAGAAAAAAATCAGCAAAATTTAAACACATGTTTTCTTTTTGACACATATACAATAACATTTTCTAGCCTTAAAGATTGACTTTTTTCTCAAGAGGCATTTATTTAGAATATAAAAATATGCAAAATGCATTCTTTGCAGGAGGAATTTCTCCACAAGTATTCTCTCTGGCAGGAAAATTTTACAGCTAGAATTTCTTTTCTGAAAATCTCTCCTACAGCCTTTCCCAAGTTAACCTTGAAAAAATATACAACCAATCAGTGCAAGTTTTTGACATTTTCAAAGAAATGTGTGAGATGGAGAATCTGCAGTTAATGATGATACATTCGGTGGTGTTTGAGAAGTTTTTTTTTCTAAAAAGGTAAACCAAAAGCATTCAAAATTTGATCTTTTCAAAGAAATTTTAATAGCTTAAATGATCCGTGGATGTCAGTATCAGTCTCACAGCTTTAGACATCACTTTGATAGAAAGGTGGCATCAAACAGGGTTATTAAAGTGTACACGGGTGGACACAAAGATAAACGGTCTTAAGAACTTTTCAAATATAAGCGGTGTAAAAAACAAACTTGCACAAACTAACAAACAGAATAGACTTAAACAAAGCCTGTTAAGGCATTTGTTATTTATTTTGTTCAGTTTAATTATTTATACCACTAAAAAGAGCCAAGTTCTGAAACCGTTTATCTTTGTGTCCACCCATGTACTTGCACTGCATACTTCAGAATATCAATAGGATATTCTGCTCTGGATAACAAGCTGCATGTCTTTGGATATCAGACTATGTGTACATGCTTCCTTCTATATCAAGCTGCATGTTTACTTATATCAATAACATGCTTCTGGATGTGAAGCTGCATGCTTTTGGGTATCAAGCCGTATGTTTCTGTATTTCAAACTGCATGACAAAGTTTAAATTTGGGGTTTTATGTCCTGTTCAACAGCCAGGGTCATATTGGGACAGGTCCACAGCATTGTCAATTGTGGGAGTCAAACCTATACCTAGGTGACTGCTTGTGATTAGATGCCAAACTTGCTAACCACTAGGCCACTGAGGATCTCATCAAATTGCATGATTCTGGATATCAAGCCTGACACAAAGGGTACCAATATTAAATGAAACAAGTTGACACACATCAATAAATTTTATGTTTATTAACAATGATATTCATTTAAACATACTTAATGCATCCAAAACACATGATTTTGATGAACACTATTAATATCAGACTAGAAACAAATGCAACCTTATATAATTTCACAGTACAGCACTTTGTTGTTGTTGTGTTTTCGTAAACATCAGAAAACCTGGTTGTATCAAATTGTAAGCAAATGTTACCACCTTAAGTCTGAGAGACACCTATTGTCCTCATATGATATTTACGAGATTGAAGATTACAGCTACAATCGATTACAGTGTTAATGTATATTTTATGCGGCTTGAATCTGGAGTAACTCATTGTCACCTGCACAGGAAAACATGGTGCTTTATTTTGCACCAAATTTAACCTGACTCACAATATATCCTTCCACTCCTGAGTAAGAACAAATGTTGTGGGACAGTTTCAACTGGGTTTGCAACGAGTACATCCAAGTTTCTGGAATACACCAGGAAAACAAAGCAAAAACAGCATACCATTAAAAACAAAGCCATATATTTCCAAGAAAGTCGCTGGTGGCACTTAAAGAATCAAAGGCGGTTAGACTTGACAATGTATCTCTGGACTGCTTCAAATATTTAAAGATTTTCCTCAAAACTTAAGTTTGGGTTTCCAAAGAGAATCTGTGCAAGAGTTGCTGAATCATCATAAGAGGGTACTGAATACAAGAGTGCACCTCTGATATCTGTATATAATGGGCGAAAAAGGAAATAGTGTGATGTGTCTTCATCAGGGTAACTGCAGGCACAAGACGAGTCATCAGTTACATGCATTTTCTCTTTTATGGTGATTGAGCTTACTGCAACCTAACCTTAAGCAGGTATGATGAATGTTGACATATCGGGAGTGTTGTAGAAGATGAGTTTTTGTAGCTTTTTTTGTGAATTTTGCTTTAATGATATCATGGAGGGCTCAGTTTTTGAAGGACTGAATTTAATGAAACCTCTGATTAGCCCAATTTTAAATGTTTATTAAATCTCTGTTTATACATGTAGTTGTTGTTTCTGGATTCGTTAGGTTTAAGAAAAGACAGGTATCATCGGCATATAATCGAATATCACAGTACTTAACAACTGAGGTAATATTATTGAGAAATACAAGAAATAGCAATGGACCAAACACAGAACCGTACAGGTTTTACTCTAGTTATGTCCTTCTCAGAAGCCAAGGTCATTTCAGAACAGGGCCTCAGTGCACCCATAACCTTACCATGGGCTGCATAATTTAACCTCATGACAACAGAGGTGAAAGCCGAGTGATTACCCGGTATCTACCAAAGTAGTGAATATGGTTAAGACTTAAAATAGTGGGACCAGGGGCCTCAAAATTTAAAACCTGCTCGAGATTGGGTCCCTGCATATTAGTATCAACAAAGCATATGTGGCATTTGGTCAAATTAAGCCTTCCAAGTAACTGGATTACAGGAGCACGCCGCAACTCCGAGTCTACAGTAATTCTAACCTGCACTTTAAAATCCCTGTATCTGTTTTTCTGTTACCTCCGAATACATTTTACTATGGGCTAAGATGAACTTCTGATTGCTACTTAGTATAAAATCTTTCATAAATTGCTCTACTTTGTTGAATTATTGCAAAAAAAAAATCTAATCAGCTCAAGATGTTGATAGCAGTTACATCTATGTAAACTAATACACTAATGAAGTAAATATTTTTTTGCTGAACAGTGATGACAAGCTGATGGAACCCCCAAAAAATCATTTTGCTCATGTGACCTTGATGAAGGTCAAATGTAAGCATGTGGAAAACTTTTCTCACACCAGAGGCACAAAGTGCTAGAAATGGTTGAAAACCAGCAAACACTATGGAAGATATTGAAGGAGGACAATAACATGGCGGCAAGGAAACCTGAACCCAACCCCCAAAATAAGTGTCCTTTTCAACAATCCTTGATTATATGAAAAAAAGTTACTGTCAGCCCATTTTCAAGGACCTGGGCAGCCTGTCAAATCCTTGCATGTTAACCACTCAACTATTGAAGACTCTATTTTTCGTATTATAAACTAACATATTTTAACTTAATATACCTTCATCGCTCTCTGAAAAGCCTCTATCTTAGCAAACGCATCTTGAATCTTGTATTATCATCCATAAATTGCCAATATATTGTTCCAGCATCAAGTAACACCATTCAAACCTAATACTGGGCAAATTTCATAACCTTATATTTGTTTTCAACACAATTTTGACTATTTAAGCCATTAATTCACATTATATTTTTAATAGACTATTTCACATTAACTACACTTTACTTCCCGTTGGTGTATACTAAAACTTGAGTTACTAGATTCACATAATTTTTTACCAAATACCCAGCCAGTTTTACATTCTCATAACTACCAAGCCCCAACTTTTGCACAAATTTGGTCACATCGCCCATGGCCATTTCAGAGAGCGAGATGGTAATGGTAATGCAGTAAATATCAGCTTTTCTTGGGCATGAGTCTCATGAACATGACCATGAAGATAAAGGTTCCGCACACCATGACCAGCATGATCCAGATCCACCAGTTACAGGACTTCTGTACGTGTGTGTCCAGTCGCTCGCTCTCCACTTTCAGCTTGTCGTAGTTCACGTCAGCTAGCCGGTCAGTCTCTCCAAGCTTCTGTAAGTACCATTTTAGAGAGGGTGTTATTACGCACCCTAAATCACTGTTTAATTTAGTAGTTTTATCATGACTGTATTTCCTATGTTTCACATTTTGCATAATTCCAGTGTTAGGTTTGGAAAATATGGAAACTAGAATCCTAAATTATTTTTCAAACAACTATTTCTGAACTTACCGGTATTATTACATAGGAAAGCTTCCCCAAAAACATATAACAAAGAAATATGTCACAAATGAAGATGACAATATTATATGTGTGCATAGCATGAGTATAGTTAATATTCAAGAGTGATATATCTTTTTTGTATATATCTTATGAGGTATGTTTTACTTAATTATCTGCCATTTAGTAGGAACAAAGAGCATAATAAGTTCATATTTAACAAAAGAATGCAAAAAAAGCCTTGTTGAGAAATTTGTAAAGCATTATCCATGGTAAGGGAGCAGAGGTACTTTATACAAAAAATATATACATCCTGGCCTGTACATCCCCCCTAGTTAGACCCAAAAGGCCTTGTGGTAGATAATAAAACACTGTGAGTTATTATTAAATTAATATCATACACAATAAACTGACATTAGGCAGAAATTTACAAAAGTAGCAGTTGTCATTTGTTCAAAACATACAAAGTTCAAATATTTTTGCTGGTAAGCAATCTCATGTGATATTTTAGGCTGGAAAAGCTAGTACTCAAGAAAAGTTTTACGCATACAAAGAATGTATCGGCTTATACTGTAAAGGGAAGTAATAATTTTGCAACACAGGAAATAATACGCGGTAGCTTTTTTAAAAAAAAAACAGTGACTTGTTTCATAACGGTTTTATGTGCCTTATATATATTTGATATTATAGGTAATTACAAATACACTTTGTGCTTGTTGCAACAAAAGATATTTTGTCCAAACTAGAACTGGTGAATGAACAACGATTACCTGCTATCTGCCATGTTTCAGATAATAATGCAATATACTTCCACCAAGACCAGGTTTTCCCGACAACAAGGTAAATTTAAATAGAAGGACCCACCATCTCTACTTATAGGGAATTCTATTAATCAGTGTTTTACTTTAAGTGGGCTTAACAATAGATACTGTGATATTTGTTTATGCACAACATCTTATAAATCTAAAATATTCAGTCTCAAAACTACTGATCAGTTGTTTCTTTAACCCAAGTAACCAAATGTTGGAAAAAAATTGACATTTTCACACCACATAAACTATTAGGTAATACACTTCTCCCACTCAACACTCTTAAGACACCCAGCTTTGGTAACAATGCAATTTATGGCATTCTTCAGTAAAACCACTAGCCTTGCTAAAGCTTTCAGTTTCTTTTGTAATTAGGGAAAACTTCTAGTTTACATAATAAATTTTCAGTTTTGTATAATTTTACTCTTACATACACTGGCTTTGACATCAGCATGCTGCTAAGACAGGTTAATTTTTTATTTTGAGTTTTAATGCCATGCCTAGTACCTTTGTATCGGTTATATGGTAATGGGTAGTTTGAAGGACAGAGGACAGTCCTTTACATACAGTAGGGCCAAGGTTCTATACTGTAAACCACCAACCAATGGCAAGCAACTACCAGCCTTCCTGCTTGAGGTCGGGGCGGGGTTTGATCTCGGATCTCCGAGTTGAGGAAGCTAGTGTGTTACCTTGCACCACCGTGGGCTGTCTGATGAGGTTATATCTCCTAAAATGTACGAGTTCTGTATATAAATCAAATATTTGTCTTATGTGGCTCAGTTGGTAGGGTGTTGGACTCATAATTCAAGGGTCGTGGGTTCGATCCCTGGTGATGCCGACTGTTTCATGTGGGATAACATCCTTGGGCAAGATTTTAACCTGGACTGTGCCTCTCTCCATCCAGGAGCAATGGGTACCTGGCTGCTAGTGGGTTCTTAGTGTGTGCGCTGTATTGTGGCAGCACCCTAGTATGTTCCCTGAGGGAACTGAGACAGATAACCTGTGTGAAAAAAATTCTGAAACGCAGGCCAGGGTGTAAATGTAAAGTCAAGTGATAGTATATATACTGATACCAGATTATAAACCATAACATTTACATTTGTGTACACGTTCGAAAAAGATATGGTCCAAATTTGAGCCTCCTGCAAGACTATAAAACCCACAGAACAAGAAAGGATATTTCACATTATAAGTTCCCTTTTGTAAATAGCAAAAGCAGATTTGGAAAGCCATGAATACTGCTGTTTATGTGGTGCAACAAAACCGACATTGTTTTGACTGTTGCGCATTCCCAGGAATATTTACACAGTCTTGGCAATTACCATCCTTTCCCCAAACGATTGAGACATCAACAAAGGTTTTATGATAGGTTGGCAGTGTTGTTTAGACATGCATTGGATTACCTTGTCTGCGTGGATATGTTTATTGATACATAAAGACTGGACAACTTATTTGTTGTTACAACAAAACGTGAAATTCTCCACACTTCTGGAAAATTCATAAAAGGAACCAAAATGGCAAACAATCCTAGAAATGTGGACTTGGTTGGGTTTTCAGGCAGTTTCAAAGACAGCAAAACGTAAGCTGTCAGAAGTTCAATTATCCAAGTATTCTCATCTCTAGCTTTATGGCACTATTTTAACCCCCACATTGGGTTATAATCCTGAGATGAGAGGGCCACGGTGTACTCAGTTTATTAGTTCAGAAATTGATGTGTGTTTCCATACAGACAATGGCAATTGAGAAATTAACAAGTTTTTCTAGTTTTATGAAAATTTAATAATTTTTTTGCCAATTGAATTTAATAGTCAATACTCAATATAAATTTATCCTCATCGGGTGGGTATGTTTTTCAACTAAAACAAACCCTTCAGGGATGAACGTTAATATTTGCCCACTTACCCATGGCAAGTAAATTTCCAGTCAGAGCAAGTTAATTTTGTACTTCACTTGCTGACATGGCAAGTAACTAAAATTGGTTGAAATATGAGTTACCATTTTTCTATTAAAAAAAAACTTTTGTTGGTTTTTTTCTATTTTTTTTTAAATTTTTAGCCTTGAGCAAATATGTAAAGACTCAGCTCTTCAACTCAAGCTTCCCCACTTAGTATCTTTCCATAAATTCACACCCACAACCCTGGACTACATACCTTTAAAATATACTTGTGATGTCATGCAATTGTTAAAAGTGTAGATTCTTTTTAAGAATCTACATTTTGCTGTAAATTCTCTTAAAAGAATCCATACTTGGATTTCATGGCCAAGTAATTTCCTCAGCCAGAGTTGGGCTTACGCAGTACTAAAATTACAAATCTTCACCATCAGAAATGTCTTCATAATTACGGTAGGTTGATAATCTTAATTATTCTCTTCTTTACATGCAGTATTCTCAATTTTTTTACAGTGGCTATCCATTTTTGTTGTTTCTTTTGTTAGTCAGGCGCATTGAGTTCCCATATGTGTGGAAGATATTGCATCTGATCTAAGATATATATTCTTATATACATGTATATATTTGCATATTTGAATAACAATATTATCTTAATTTGTGTTTAGGTGTACAATTGGGCATGGACATTGAGAGTATGACATCAACTGTCCTAGCTCAATATGCTTATTGAATTAAATCCATGTACCATCTAAAAATTCAAATATTTGTGATTTCTTCAACTGGTGTTTCCAAATGGTGTTGCTGTTTACTGTATACCTCGCATTATCCACAATGATAAGAGAATGAAATTTTGTTGAGATGACAGAAGGCTCATAAAATATTTTAGTATAAAACTAGAAAGCACTCCTAGAATGCAGACCTCCATCAAGACAGTTGAGTATCCCCATATTGTAAATTCACCCAAATATTTTTTTTTTCATTTTAAACCTCATAATCTGAGACTACACCACCATGAAAATTTACGAGTTTTTGGTGTCTAGAATGTCACCCAGATTGTTCCCAAAATTTGATCACTTCTGCCTTTGGTCAAGCCTCACTCACATGAAAAGTGTCATAGAAATCCACTCATTACTGTTGGGAGTCATTTCAAATAGAAAGTCACAGTAATTGAAAATACATTGAAAATTGGACCTTTGAAAACTCAGGAATATTTTATTTCTAGAGTATGATCCTGATGTTTTAATTCAGTACTTTGGAATATATCACAAATACAGACAGACAAACATACCCAAAAACATAACCTTCAGGTGAAGGTTATAAGAATGGTTAAATATTGAACACGAGTCCAGACAAATTATAGCTAAATGACAGAAGAAAAGTACCAATAATCATCAAATTATTTTCTTTAATATCACCTATATGAAAACAGACTAACTTTCTTTGAATCCAAAAAAAATTCACTCTGCCAAATTAAGGGGGAAAATTACAGTAAAATAGAGAAGTATTATACTGTAAGCTGTCAGTCTGTGTAAATCCAATTTTAGTGTAAGGTGCACAGACAAATAGCAAGGGAGGACAAAATGCTGGTCAGTTGTGGGACAGGATATACAAATTATGCCACTCTTTGAAATCCCTTGCAATTCTGAGTGACATTTTGTCCAGATTCTTAGTGTACATAGAACAAGTTTTGCATTTTTTGACAGATTGAGATAATTGTTATTTTGTAGATGTATGAAATTTCCGCATACATCTATGTTTTATAATTACAACAAAATCCTGCAGATAGTAAAAACTCTAAAGATATGAAGTCTACTGTATTTCTGAGTCAAATAACATGCACTGGTATTATACAATATTAATTGTCTTTTATCGTTAATTTTGACCACGTTTAGGTTTTGCTGTTTTTTTACCATTCTATAACTACTGGGTAACTGTTGCTGTACTATTCACAATTATCAATTCGGAATTGATAAAATATGGGGATTTAGCTTCTTTTCTCATGATTTTTTGTTGATATTTAAGGTTTAAACATTTTGTTACCAAAGCTTAAAACTCCACATTTATACTGCAGATCTATTTACCTCAATAACGAATATAACACAAGAAACTTACCATTTACCAGTTTTATCTTGAAACCAATCTCAAACTGTGATAACTGGGATTACTTAACTCTAGCACATAATGTATATGGTGTTTATGTAGCTTAGTAATGAATATTGACCAAGAACCTCAGCATATGACATGATGAGGCCAATCTAAAAATATTGAGGCCACAGTTTATTAACTCTGGCACTTAAGTTAATGATGGGAAGGGACTTTAACCTGAACCACCACCATCTATGATACAAAAGCTAATCAGAGGGTCCTTTCTTTGACATGAGATGCAAATTGGCCTATCAAAATAAAGCCACAGGTTTAGCATGCAGACAGGACAATACCAAACATACTGTGTGTGGGAGACTTCAACGCAGGATGACACTTTGCTTTCATAAGATCTTTTCTCATTGAAGGTTAGGCGCAGATTGATTTAATTGAATTATAAAAATGACTATACATTGTGATAATGTTGTTTTTGTTATGCCACAGAAGGAAATTGCTGCCATCCCTTGGGCAGAAGAAAAAAACACTACATCCATACATGCAGAAAGGGAGTGGGGAGGGGCTATGATAACATGAATCTTTATCAAAATGAACTATTGTCACAAGCAAAAGATGAACTTCTGACCTCTTAAGGCAGAAAATGGTTACAGTAGTTTATGTAAAACACACCTCTGGCATCATTTGTTTTTTTAAAGAAATATTGGTAGACTATGTGGTTTTTTAAACTTAAGGCTGTATTGCAGTATTTCCCCCTTCAGGAAATAATTAAGAGCAGTTCCTTGATTATACTTAGACAGTTGATAATTATGCTGGTATCACTGATCAATATTTCAATATCACAGAGTTTTAATATTGATATTTAAGTGTTAAGTTAAAGTTAATATTGCTCATATAAAAAGCTAGTAACCTAGTGACTTTGTGTAAGTTGGTCAAGGTCACCAAGGCAAGGTCAAAGGTCAAATTGAGGTCACAGCATGATATTGCACACTCACCCAGCCCAACCCTGTATCTACTTCCTATTCCTCACGGATTCCGAGATATAGACCAGATAAGGTTCTTCAGGTTGGAGTCACTACGGCAAGGTCAAATCTCAAATCAAGGTCATTTTATGATGTTGCACACGTACACCCCTGTCAATTTATTTATTTATTTGGGGTTTTACGTCGCTTTCAACACTGTACAGGTCATATCACAACGGGTAGTTGGAAGGGCAGAGGAAACCAGTACATACAGTTGGTCAAGGTTCTGTACTGTAAACTGCTGACCAACAGCAAGCAACTACCAGCTTTCCCACTTGAGGTAGGGCCGGGAACCGAACCCCGACCTCAGAGGTGGGAGGTGAGAGTGTTATCACTCTACCACCGTGGCCCCCTACACCCCTGTCAAATAACCACACGAAGTATCAACTATCTGAACATTATAGTTTTGAGATACAGCCCAGACAAGATCTTAAATATCGGGGTCACTATAGCAACGTCAATGGTCAAATTAATATGACTGCCCAGTTAAAAGAAATAAAATAATACTGGTTACATACTAAAAAACTGGTCTATATTTTTGTATACACAACCATGCAACTTCATCTTTGGTTTCCGTGTCATATTTTTTTGAGAATTCTAGTCAGTGCACGGAAAAATGCCTCCTGGAAAGAATGTCTCCCGCATATTTTGTCACTGTAAAAAAATGCCTCCTAAAGAAAAAAAATTAATAATATTCAAAACAAAATTTACTTTCACCACAACTGATGTTCTATTCAAGAAGTATATAACAGTGTAAAGTCATAAAATATGCATGAGGCATTCTTTCCAGGAGGAATTTTTTCCAGGAAGCATTTTTCTAGGAGGCATTATTTGCCACGGGGGGTAAACTGTGTAGTAGTCAGGGGGAGAAAGTCCTGAGGCAGACTTCAATTAACAAGGAAAATTCACTGAAATTCTTTAACATAAATGGTCCAATGGACACATAAATTGGACACAGAACTGAACACAAATGGACAGAAAACCTTCAAATGTAAAAAAAATCTTCAAAGTAAAACAGTTGGGAAATGACCAATAAATATAGTATTTTAAGTTTCAACAGCTGCATAATATACATGTAAAAATTGTAAATGTTGAAAATCAACAATCATCAACTGATAAATTGGGTTTTTAAAGAATTCTATCCCAAAGCAGAGAATTTAATGGGTTAATTTATATTTTTCAGCAGAAAATCTCAACAATTATTTTGACAATAGAATGATCTTTCTCCCCACACAGTGATTTTTAAAGGGAAGATCATTTCTACATTATAAGCGTCTCAAGGACCATCCTCGGAGACCCAACTACGGTAATATGTTGTTCTATTTAACCCGTCAACCTTATAGGGTGTATTCCAAACAATTCTACAGGAAGTATCCTATTAAAACAAACTGCAATAAGTAGGGCTTCGAAACATATCATTATATTTATATATTTTGATATCCTTGTCTACTTTACACTCTCTTAAAAGAGAAATACTCTTTTGTGAACAATGTTGGTTCCAATCTGATATTTTTATGTATTTCAGGTCAGTCTTTCCACTGCAAAAAAATGACCAACAACTAGAGCTGTAATCAACAGTGATTTCTGTAGATCGACGCTCGCTTGTTAGATGCGAGTTGAACTCGAGTTGAACTCGAGTAAATGACACAAATATAAATAAAACTAGAAATAGGCCGCCCTGTTGATAGTAGATGCGAATAGAAACAGGATAGCATAGAAGAACACACATTATCATGTGTAATGTCCACCCATGAACCTTTTGCCCAAATTGTACAGTAGTCTTACAAGACCCTGTTTCATTTGTAAAATATATCAATGATGCTTAAATATTTGATAGTGTAGATGTAATTTATTTCAGCTTCATGCCTTTTTGCATTGGTTGGGTTGAAAATTTTGACGAAATCACTCTATCTTGCACGGTTAAGAAGATAGAAGCCAATTCCTGTTTTTCTATTTTTGGCAAAAATTTGAAAATTCAAAATGGCCGCCATTATTGGGAAAAGGAAATTTTTTTGAAAATTGCCAAGAGTACATTTCTTAGATACCCTATGGGTCGAAAATTTCAACAAAATAACTCTATTTTGCACGGTTAAGGCCAGTTTGTGTTTTTCCATTTTGGGCAAAAATTCGAAAATTCAAAATGGCTGCCATTTTTGGGGAGGGGAAAATTTTTTGAAAATTGCAAAGATTACATTCCTTAGATACCCTGTGGGTTGAAAATTTCGACGAAATCGCTCTATCTCGCATGGTTAAGGAGATAGAAGCAAATTTGTGTTTTGCCATTTTTGGCAAAAATTTGAAAATTCAAAATGGCCGCCATTTTAGGGGAGGGGAAAATTTTTTAGAAATTACCAAGAGTACAATGCTCAGATACCCTGTGGGTCGAAAATTTTGACGAAATCACTCTATCTGGCACGGTTAAGGAGATAGAAGCAAATTTGTGTTTTGCCATTTTTGGCAAAAATTCGAAAATTCAAAATGGCCGCCATTTTTGGGGAGGGGAAAATTTTTGGAAAATTGCAAAGATTGCATTCCTTAGATACCCTGTGGGTCGAAAATTTCGACGAAATCGCTCTATCTCGCACAGTTAAGGAGATAGAAGCAAATTTGTGTTTTGCCATTTTTGGCAAAAATTCGAAAATTCAAAATGGCCGCCATTTTTGGGGAGGGGAAAATTTTTTGAAAATTGCAAATATTACATTCCTTAGATACCCTGTGGGTCGAAAATTTCGATGAAATCGCTCTATCTCGCACGGTTAAGGAGATAGAAGCAAATTTGTGTTTTGCCATTTTTGGCAAAAATTCGAAAATTCAAAATGGCCGCCATTTTTGGGGAGGGGAAAATTTTTGGAAAATTGCAAAGATTGCATTCCTTAGATACCCTGTGGGTCGAAAAATTCGACGAAATCGCTCTATCTCGCACGGTTAAGGAGATAGAAGCAAATTTGTGTTTTGCAATTTTTGGCAAAAATTCGAAAATTCAAAATGGCCGCCATTTTTGGGGAGGGGAAAATTTTTTGAAAATTGCAAAGATTACATTCCTTAGATACCCTGTGGGTCGAAAATTTCGACGAAATCGCTCTATCTCGCACGGTTAAGGAGATAGAAGCAAATTTGTGTTTTGCCATTTTTGGCAAAAATTCGAAAATTCAAAATGGCCGCCATTTTTGGGGAGGGGAAAATATTTTGAAAATTGCAAAGATTGCATTGCTTAGATACCCTGTGCGTCGAAAATTTTGCCGAAATCGCTCTATCTCGCACGGTTAAGGAGATAGAAGCAAATTAGTGTTTTGCCATTTTTGGCAAAAATTCGAAAATTCAAAATGGCCGCCATTTTTGGGGAGGGGAAAATTTTTGGAAAATTGCAAAGATTGCATTCCTTAGATCCCCTGTGGGTCGAAAATTTTGCCGAAATCGCTCTATCTCGCACGGTTAAGGAGATAGAAGCAAATTTGTGTTTTGCCATTTTTGGCAAAAATTCGAAAATTCAAAATGGCCGCCATTTTTGGGGAGGGGAAATTTTTTTGAAAATTGCAAATATTACATTCCTTACATACCCTGTGGGTCGAAAATTTCGACGAAATCGCTCTATCTCGCACGGTTAAGGAGATAGAAGCAAATTTGTGTTTTGCCATTTTTGGCAAAAATTCGAAAATTCAAAATGGCCGCCATTTTTGGGGAGGGGAAAATTTTTGGAAAATTGCAAAGATTGCATTCCTTAGATACCCTGTGGGTCGAAAATTTCGACGAAATCGCTCTATCTCGCACGGTTAAGGAGATAGAAGCAAATTTGTGTTTTGCCATTTTTGGCAAAAATTCGAAAATTCAAAATGGCCGCCATTTTTGGGGAGGGGAAAATTTTTTGAAAATTGCAAATATTACATTCCTTAGATACCCTGTGGGTCGAAAATTTCGACGAAATCGCTCTATCTCGCACGGTTAAGGAGATAGAAGCAAATTTGTGTTTTGCCATTTTTGGCAAAAATTCAAAAATTCAAAATGGCCGCCATTTTTGGGGAGGGGAAAATATTTTGAAAATTGCAAAGATTGCATTGGTTAGATACCCTGTGTGTCGAAAATTTTGCCGAAATCGCTCTATCTCGCACGGTTAAGGAGATAGAAGCAAATTTGTGTTTTGCCATTTTTGGCAAAAATTCGAAAATTCAAAATGGCCGCCATTTTTGGGGAGGGGAAATTTTTTTGAAAATTGCAAATATTACATTCCTTAGATACCCTGTGGGTCGAAAATTTCGATGAAATCGCTCTATCTCGCACGGTTAAGGAGATAGAAGCAAATTTGTGTTTTGCCATTTTTGGCAAAAATTCGAAAATTCAAAATGGCCGCCATTTTTGGGGAGGGGAAAATTTTTGGAAAATTGCAAAGATTGCATTCCTTAGATACCCTGTGGGTCGAAAATTTCGACGAAATCGCTCTATCTTGCACGGTTAAGGAGATAGAAGCAAATTTGTGTTTTGCCATTTTTGGCAAAAATTCGAAAATTCAAAATGGCCGCCATTTTTGGGGAGGGGAAAATATTTTGAAAATTGCAAAGATTGCATTGCTTAGATACCCTGTGCGTCTAAAATTTTGCCGAAATCGCTCTATCTCGCACGGTTAAGGAGATAGAAGCAAATTAGTGTTTTGCCATTTTTGGCAAAAATTCGAAAATTCAAAATGGCCGCCATTTTTGGGGAGGGGAAAATTTTTGGAAAATTGCAAAGATTGCATTCCTTAGATCCCCTGTGGGTCGAAAATTTTGCCGAAATCGCTCTATCTCGCACGGTTAAGGAGATAGAAGCAAATTTGTGTTTTGCCATTTTTGGCAAAAATTCGAAAATTCAAAATGGCCGCCATTTTTGGGGAGGGGAAATTTTTTTGAAAATTGCAAATATTACATACCTTAGATACCCTGTGGGTCGAAAATTTCGACGAAATCGCTCTATCTCGCACGGTTAAGGAGATAGAAGCAAATTTGTGTTTTACCATTTTTGGCAAAAATTCGAAAATTCAAAATGGCCGCCATTTTTGGGGAGGGGAAAATTTTTGGAAAATTGCAAAGATTGCATTCCTTAGATACCCTGTGGGTCGAAAATTTCGACGAAATCGCTCTATCTCGCACGGTTAAGGAGATAGAAGCAAATTTGTGTTTTGCCATTTTTGGCAAAAATTCGAAAATTCAAAATGGCCGCCATTTTTGGGGAGGGGAAAATTTTTTGAAAATTGCAAAGATTGCATTCCTTAGATACCCTGTGGGTCGAAAATTTCGACGAAATCGCTCTATCTCGCACGGTTAAGGAGATAGAAGCAAATTTGTGTTTTGCCATTTTTGGCAAAAATTCGAAAATTCAAAATGGCCGCCATTTTTGGGGAGGGGAAAATTTTTTGAAAATTGCAAATATTACATTCCTTAGATACCCTGTGGGTCGAAAATTTCGACGAAATCGCTCTATCTCGCACGGTTAAGGAGATAGAAGCAAATTTGTGTTTTGCCATTTTTGGCAAAAATTCAAAATGGCCGCCATTTTTGGGGAGGGGAAAATATTTTGAAAATTGCAAAGATTGCATTGCTTAGATACCCTGTGTGTCGAAAATTTTGCCGAAATCGCTCTATCTCGCACGGTTAAGGAGATAGAAGCAAATTAGTGTTTTGCCATTTTTGGCAAAAATTCGAAAATTCAAAATGGCCGCCATTTTTGGGGAGGGGAAAATTTTTGGAAAATTGCAAAGATTGCATTGGTTAGATACCCTGTGTGTCGAAAATTTTGCCGAAATCGCTCTATCTCGCACGGTTAAGGAGATAGAAGCAAATTTGTGTTTTGCCATTTTTGGCAAAAATTCGAAAATTCAAAATGGCCGCCATTTTTGGGGAGGGGAAATTTTTTTGAAAATTGCAAATATTACATTCCTTAGATACCCTGTGGGTCGAAAATTTCGACGAAATCGCTCTATCTCGCACGGTTAAGGAGATAGAAGCAAATTTGTGTTTTGCCATTTTTGGCAAAAATTCGAAAATTCAAAATGGCCGCCATTTTTGGGGAGGGGAAAATTTTTGGAAAATTGCAAAGATTGCATTCCTTAGATACCCTGTGGGTCGAAAATTTCGACGAAATCGCTCTATCTCGCACGGTTAAGGAGATAGAAGCAAATTTGTGTTTTGCCATTTTTGGCAAAAATTCGAAAATTCAAAATGGCCGCCATTTTTGGGGAGGGGAAAATTTTTTGAAAATTGCAAATATTACATTCCTTAGATACCCTGTGGGTCGAAAATTTCGACGAAATCGCTCTATCTCGCACGGTTAAGGAGATAGAAGCAAATTTGTGTTTTGCCATTTTTGGCAAAAATTCAAAATGGCCGCCATTTTTGGGGAGGGGAAAATTTTTGGAAAATTGCAAAGATTGCATTCCTTAGATCCCCTGTGGGTCGAAAATTTTGCCGAAATCGCTCTATCTCGCACGGTTAAGGAGATAGAAGCAAATTTGTGTTTTGCCATTTTTGGCAAAAATTCGAAAATTCAAAATGGCCGCCATTTTTGGGGAGGGGAAATTTTTTTGAAAATTGCAAATATTACATTCCTTAGATACCCTGTGGGTCGAAAATTTCGACGAAATCGCTCTATCTCGCACGGTTAAGGAGATAGAAGCAAATTTGTGTTTTGCCATTTTTGGCAAAAATTCGAAAATTCAAAATGGCCGCCATTTTTGGGGAGGGGAAAATTTTTGGAAAATTGCAAATATTACATTCCTTAGATACCCTGTGGGTCGAAAATTTCGACGAAATCGCTCTATCTCGCACGGTTAAGGAGATAGAAGCAAATTTGTGTTTTGCCATTTTTGGCAAAAATTCGAAAATTCAAAATGGCCGCCATTTTTGGGGAGGGGAAAATTTTTTGAAAATTGCAAAGAGTACACTCTTGAGATACCCTGCGGGTCGAAAATTTTGCCGAAATCGCTCTATCTCGCACGGTTAAGGAGATAGAAGCAAATTACTCAAAAGTAGTACTGAAAATACACAATGAAGTACCTAAATGGCTATTACTCATGTACTGACAAAGCTATCAGTCCCAAATGCAATACCAAGCGAGCTATGGACATAACAATCTTGTATTCAAAATTGTAGTAAAATATCTTTAATTATTTTGGCTTAAATGCACGGAAACCAATGGGTACTGAAAATAGCTGTACTTAAGTATTACTCAGTAAGCAAAAGAGGTACAACAGCCAAAAGCAATCCCAAGCAAGCTACTGACCCAATAAGCCTGCATACCAAATTTGGTGACAATAGCTCTAATACTTTTCCTTTAAATGAGCGGAAACCATGCGTGACGCCGGACATCGGACGCCGGACGCCGGACATCGGACAACGGACATCGGACATCGGACGGCGAAAAAAGCAAAAATAATATATCCACCCCCCAGGGGGGTGGACATAATAATAATGTCCAAATATTGTCATCAAGGGATCCGCCATTGACGTATTTAGTACCATTTTATTGCAAGGAAATATATTCTGTTGCCGGTTAAATTGTACAGGTATGTATGAGCACATTATGGAACATCCACGTAAATAAGGAAATAAAAAACGGCCATTGCTCATTGAATTTTTAGTCTTTATGGTTAGATAAATTGTAAAAGTGCTGGTTTTATAACAAGACTAGTATATCATAATTTATTTCTTAAAAACTCGAGTTTAAATTACGTAAATCGATGTGGTCCCAAATATCGCCCACCGAGTTACGACTCGAGTTTCGGTCAACTCGTTACAGCACTACCAACAACCAATCGCCAATTTGATCTGTTTTAATGATTTTATTGGAACAGTTCTTTTAAACCCAACTCATGACCAATGAAGATAGTTAATCGCTGATGACAGATTTACTGTTCCCTATATTTAGCAAAACATTCCCTAACATTGGTTGTCAATAAGTAAATAATAGATAAGGACTTGGTATGTGAATATTTTACTATATATGAACATATTTAGAATGAAAACATTCATTTTCTTGCACTCAGGATAGGTAAAAACATCTGGAAAACTAGAAAGGACTCCTGGACCACCCCCCAGGGAGGGGGGGTTCAGAAAATTCAAGATTTTTTTTATTCAGAACATGATCCTAGTCTTTCTCAAAATCTTATCCCTACTTCCTTTGGTCAAGCCCTCACACAAAAAAATAAAATTTCATCAAGATCAGTTTATTACTTTAGCAGTAATCACAAAGAAAAAGAAACATACCCAAAAACATAGGCTTCCTATTGAGGTAAGTATAGATGGCCATACTTATTCTGGCAGTGAATAACTTTTATTTCCCCTTCACTTTATATGAGAAATTAATGAGTCAGATTATAAATTTAAGGTTAACAAATAGGCCAGTAACTTATCTCAGTGACACATAAATTAGTAGGTTTTAACGAGATACATGGCAAAGTATCAAAGGGTGAGATAAATATGTGGAATTAAAACTTTCAAAATTTATAGTAGTAAAGTGGCTTTCTCATTTGTCTGGATGAGTGGGAATATTATTTAAAGATCTCCGGCTAAAGGGACTGTATTTATATATGTCACATGACAAATTAAAATCAAGATCTTTGCTAGGCCAAATCAGCATTGTGATACTATCTTTTTGGATTTTTAAGTCTGTCTGGGTCAAATTTGAATTTTGATTTTGTTCAGGTGAAATTAAAATTTCCTAAGTTCATTAAATAAAATATCAGCTGGTCTTGGCAAGACTTGAATTTTGCGTCGACAAGATATAATTTTAATTTTTAATTTGATAAATTTCATCAAGTGGACCTTTAATCAAGATCAAAATTTGACTTTTTTCTTTCTTTTTTTTGTGTGTGTGTGTGTTGTTGAAATTAAATTCTATACAACTGTAGATTACATATATTATTCAATTGCATAGATTTGACAATTCAAAAAAGTGACATCACACTTCATGTGCAACATATCCTAATGAACATGGTAATTGTATACATGTAAACAGCTACTTCATTTTTGACACTTCAGGTCCTCACAATTCAATGTAGAAGTTTGCCGACTGAACAGGGCACATATACTTTAATGGCGCAATATTTTGCAAAAATCTAAACCGTTTCTCAGGTGCAATGTCATGAATAGAATACAGTATTTCATTGGTCTGTTTGTCATTGATATAGCACAATGCAACAATAATTCACATTTAAATAACTCTTTTAGAGCACTTAATCTCCAGCAAAAGCCAGGCTCTAAGGCACATCAGGCCAAAAGACAGAAAATCTCGAATAAAAAATCCATGATCAATGGAAGGGGCCTCACCACCACATGGGACAGCAATACATTAGACTTTCATCAAGTCCTTTTGTCTAAGGTATTATACGAGGGCTGAATGACTTATTTACCAGAATGTGGGGCTGACATTTCTCTAGACAGAAGGTTTTTTACTCATCAAGTGGGTTCATAATGATTTCGTATATGTCAGATTTGCCGGAATGAGAAATACAAAGACTTGGAGCAAGTCTAGCAATACATATGAAAACAGCTAAGGTGAATATACTCTTGCTAAAGAGATAGAATTTTCGCTTCTTCTGAATGAGGAAAGAAAAAAGGCCAAGTTGACATTTTCAGGCAATTCAGTTAAACCTCTCAGTGCCTCATAGACAAAATTGAAACCAAACTGTTATATAAGATTTTCATACTGATTGAAAAAAACTCTGGTAACTAGTAAAGCAGTCAATGTAACACCAAGGAACAGAAAAGTGATGCGACAGCCTAAAAGGACACTCTCTGGGTAGCCTTGCTAAAGGCTCAAATTTCTTTGCAATTAGGGAAACTTTCAGTTCAGATAACATAGTTTCAGTTTACATAATGTATTCATACATATGCTGGCTTTTACATTAGCATTTTCCTAAGACATAGAGCTTATATCGCCTAACACATACCAATTTGAACCTTAAGTAAAGCTACTCTCAGGACAAAAACTGCTCTGCACCAGTTTAGCATGCTCTCTAAAAGCCATCAACTTTACAGAATTTATTCTTATGTAAAAGTGATGAATTCATCCCTTCATGCCATGTTTCACAAAGGAAGGGGAATTGAGGCTATTGTGCAGATAAATGTGACATGGGTCTAAGGCATTCAAACACACATAACTTTCTCAAAAACCACAGGAAATTTATTGTGCCAAATATTTTTGGTTGCTGGACAGTTTATCCTTAAATTTCACTTTTTGATGTATATCCAGGAGGTGTCAACATGAAAATCAATGGAACCAAAGAGACCGCCTGGTGAGGTTTTTACTTATTATCTCTTTGGCACTGAATACTTGTATAAATTGTAATTTATTTATAGCAGTAACATGATGATTGTGTTATTTATTATAAGACGCTTAGCCTTGCTAGAGGCTCAAGTTTCTTTGTAATTAATGAAAAGATGTAGTTTAGATGCTAATTTCAGTTTCAGTTTTTGTACTGTACCCTTAAATCTCCTAAACATCAGCATACTGCTAAGTCTGATGACCTTATATACCCTTTCATGTATGAGTGCTTTATGAATACCAAATATTTGTCTGCATGTTTCAAAAAGAAATAGTATAAATATGAGCCTTAAGCTATGAGGCTATGAGGTACTATACACACTAGGATCTTTATATTTCCCTGTAGTTCATGTTTCACAAAGGAATGAGAGACTCTAAACACTCTGTGTTCTCTCAGCTATGTGCTTTACAAGGGCAAGCTTTTGTTCTGGGATAGAAAGTCCCATTAAATTTCACCTTTGGATGATGTAAAAGGAAAACTGATTAATCTGCTTATCAGTTGTTTAGTCTTAAAAACCAAAAATTAGTTATAGAATTTTTAAAACCAGTAGCTGCTTCCAATTTGAAATGTAGTTATTTGCTCAACTTTCTTTTTAAGATTTAAATAAAATGCTGCATAAAGCCAAATGGACTGGCTATTTCATGAAACACCAACTTGTTGTAACTTTGTATTGTTTTGTTTGAGCAAAAATTATTGTGAAAATGCTCCATATTAATACAGCTTGAATCTTCAATTATAGTTTTTTAGACTGATCTGTAATAGGTTATCAATTGGTTTAAGAAACCAATAACCATTTTTTTTTGAAAATCAAGAGCAACTGGAAACTCTATTTTATTTCTTATTTAGATATATAATCTAGTATCTACAAGAATAAACAGACTTCAGTCTGAAATATTGATCTTATTCTGATAAGTAATAAGGCTGAAAACAAACAGTAAAACCACTTTTCAAATACTAGTATTTGGTATTGGTTTGAGGCAACTTGACTAGTTTCAAAGTAAAAGAAAATTCCAACTGATGTACATAAATACAACAGGCAAACTGATATGAATATTTGATATTGCTATTTCAGCCTTTAAAATCATCTATCAAATAATTCTTGCCTTCATGCCTGTAACAATTTTACAGTAGAAAGTTACTTGTAAAAGACCAAGAACTACTGATTTCACTCATGTTCCAATAATGTTCTAATATAAGTTATATAACACACTTCATAATGTACTCCTTTGCATATACACAGATCTATCATTCTAACATGACACAGATGTATCTGTGAATTTGATTGGCTAAATCACAAACCATGGTAAAATTCTTCATATATCATGGTTTGGTATGGGGTTATTCCTATATTATCCCATGATTCTGTCTAGGGGTAAAACTATGAGTGAAAACAGGTCTGGGCAATGACCAACCCAAATATGGATACCTGCATTTAAGTAGTAACCATCTGGACATACCAGTAAACAAATACGGCAGCTGATGAAAACAAAGTCTGGCTAAATTGCAAAATTCCCCTCCCGGAAATACGTGAAAGTAGTTCCATCCAGTTATATAATGAAATAGACATATATAATATATATTATTATATATTCATAAATAATCAGCAGATAGTTAAGTAGACAGGTTGGTACTGTCATGTCAAAAATCCAAATTTCATTTACAAAACCTGCCTGCACACTGACCTACTGACCTGTCTACCTGCCAACCTGTCTACAAGTCTACAGACTACCCAACTGCTTTTAACTTATTTAAATTTGCAAGAAAATATATTGCTGTATAAATTTACTTGATAGACATTGTTACTCCATTCCACTTCCAGGAGTGGAATTCTTCCCAAATTCATTATTAAGAAAATCTCAAAATCTGTGAAATAAGACAAATTATGTCAAAAACAAACATTAAGTAGACAAATTTGACTGATAAGAAGGTTTTTCTCTTGTCATTTATGGAAATACACAATCATTTTGAGTAACCAGTTAACTAATTTGCACTCAGTTTGTTAACATACACAGCCCGTGTTCCGGTACCCGGTTCGGTACCTTTGGAACCAAGATGAACACAGTGCAAGTATTCAGAAAGCAACTGTTTTGTCAGGGGAGAAAAAGTAATTATACAGCTGAGATGGGTGACAAGAGTGATGTATACTCTGTTAGAAAGTGTTTTTTTTTTTTTTTTTGGTGTAACTCCCAACAAAATTAAGTGAATAATAATCAATCAAAACGGAATATTAGATGCGACTCCCCAACACCAGTTTTGTTCAACACTCCACCCACCTTATTGTCATCCTGTACAATTCTGCCTGCAATCTTGGCATTCTCCTTCAAGTTTCGTGCCAGATGTACCATTTCCTCCGCTAGCTTTTCCTGCTGCTGCCTTTGATATTGTATCATGGCATCTAGATCTTGTTCTGAATCCACTGAAGTAGTCCCGCCTTTCACTCTGTGTCTCAGCTCTAATACAAAATGCCATAGAAGAGTTGTAAACTTAAAGTTTGTACTTGGGCACTCTTTTCCCATTATTCTATCACACACACCCCAACACCCCCCCCCCCCCCATCACTCTGTGTCTCATTATTCTATCACCCCGCCACACCACTCTGTGTCTCAGCTCTAATACAAAATGCCATAGAATATATCCACGAAGGCTGGAAAGAGTTGTAAACTTGAAGTTTGTACTTGGGCACTCTTTTCCCATTATTCTATAATATTGAACTAAAACAAGTAAAATACATTCAAATCTACATACTGATAGCCAAAACAACTTAAACACTTACAAGCTTTTCACAAACTTTTCCCTAACTTCATACTGTATTTTTCCTCTACTCAACTGCAACTGGCCAATTCCTTGATTACCTTAGCAACAGTGGGAAATACCAAATGTTCGTTTTCTTTTTTACTTGCATTCACAGCTAGTATTGTGATTTTAACTGATGAATGTTTTTAATTAAAACATGTTTCTAGTTAGAATTGTGACAAACTTGCTTTAGCCAGGTTATGTTTTTATTTTTTTTTTAGCATTTAAAGTGAGTTTGTGGGTCACTCGTAAATAATCTATGAAAGGGATACTCATGAAACTATTGAAATATTATTTTTCTCCTAACGCAACCTTTTCAGTCAAATTGTCCCACCAAGTCTTTATTTTTTCATGAAATTTTCCTTATTTTCCCAGATACAGTATTTAAAATTTTCTTTTAAGCCATTATATTTACTTTACAAATTACAGGTACTTATACTTGGTTACTACTAAAACTGGGTCCCCAAGTTTGGACCAAAGTTTACTTTTTGGGCTCAACATCCATATATAATAGGGCTGTCTCACCATATCATTATGGGGTTCCATTACTACATCACTGAACACACAACAATAGCTTACCATTTGGTTCAGGTCCTAGAAGTTCCTCTCTCATGTCTTTCTGATATCGAGCCTTGGCTTGCAAGTGTAGAGTCTTTGAGGGTGTTGCAGTGCTTGCCGTCTTTGGAGCTGGGGTGAGCAAATCTGCAGCTACAGCTCGCTGTGAGGCACTGGGCTGAAAGATAACACCAGTGTTTGTGTTTGCCATTTATTTTAGAGATCACACCATGAATGACAAGAAACTGGGGTTGTAGACCCCAAAAGGTGAGTTGTGCAATCAGTATCAGGGATGGTTACACATACTAGTACTTGCCATGACTATAGAATGGATTTTTGCCACATATATGCACCACGATAGCTGTGATACTGGCCCTGGACATATTAAAATTGTGCTGGGGTTCTGTCCTTGTACTGTGGCAAGTTTAAAATTGATTGTCAGAAGTATATTCCAGTTACAGTCTGGAAACAGAATTTCAAGATGGTAGCCATCTCGTTTTATCAAAAGAGACAAATTTCGAAAGCAACTTAACCTAGGAGATGCCCTACCACCCTGTAAAGTTTCAAATCAATTGGCTGAAGTGTCTTTGAGTTATAGTCCAGAAATGGAATTTCCAAATGGCCGTCATCTTGTTTTTCGAAGTGGCACCAATTTCAAAAGCAACCTAGCCTAGATGGTGCCCAATTGGCACAGTATCTTCAAGTTAGAGTCAGGAAACAAAATTTCCAGATGGCAGCCATCTTTTTTTTCTCCAAATAGTACCAATTTTGAAAGCAACTTCGCTTTGGTGATGCCTCCCAGCCTGGTAAGTACAAATCAGCAGAAGAGTCTTCAAGTTAGAGTCCAGAAATAGAATTTCAAGATGGTGGAAATGGAATTTTTCTAAATGGTACCAATTTTGAGTCCAACATAGCTTAGGTGATGACCTATGATCAGCAGAAGCATCTCCAAGTTAGAGTCGGGAAAAGGAATTTGAAGATGGTGGAAATGGAATTTCAAAATGGCAGCCATGGTAGACATTGGTAGCCATCTTGTTTTTCTAAATGGTACCAATTCTGAAAGCAATTTAGCTTAGTTGATGCCCTACCATCCTGTTAAGTAACAAATCGATCGGCAAAAGCGTCTTTGAGTTAGAGTCCGGAAACAGAATTTCAAGAGAGTGGAAATGGAATTTCAAGATGGCGGCCATGGCAGCGATCTTGTTTTTCTAAATGGTACCAATTTTAAAAGCAACCTAGCCTAGATGATGCCCTACCACCCTGTTAAGTTTCAAATCAATCGGCTAAAGCGTCTTTTAGTTAAAGACCGGAAACGGAATTTCAAGTTGGTGGCCATGGTAGCCATCTTGTTTTTCAAGTGGCACCAATTTCGAAAGCAACTTAGCCTAGGTGGTGTCCTAACACCCTGTGTTTGAGTCTGGAAAAGGAATTTGAAGATGGTGGCCATGGTGGCCATCTTCTTTTTCCAAATGGTACCAATTTTGAAAGTAACTTAGCCTAGTAGATGTCCTATCACCCTGTTAAGATTCAAACCGATCGGCACAAGCATCTTCGAGTTAGAGTCCGGAAACGGAATTGCAAGTTGGCGGCCATCTTCTTTTCCCAAATGGTACCAATTTCAAAAGCAACCTAGCCTAGGTGGTGCCCCACAACCCTGTAAAGTTTCAAATCAACTGGCTGAAGTGTCTTCGAGTTATAGTCTGGAAATGGAATTTCTAGATGGCTGCCATCTTGTTTTTCGAAGTGGCACCAATTTCCATGGTGGCCATCTTGTTTTTCCAAATGGCACCAATTTTGCAGCAACCCAGCCTAGGTGGAGACCTACCACTCTGTTAAATTTCAAATTGATTGGTGCAGGCGTTCAAGTTAGAGTCCAGAAACCAAAACCTTGACAGACAGACGGATGGACGTGGGACACAACAATCTAATAAGCGGATTGCTTACATGCAACCAGCCCAATAATTAGGAGTTTATCACACACACAATGGACATGAAAACCAGTATATCCTAAACTAATTTTTGTGAGATCTTAAAAAAGTAACCAAAACTTGTCAGACCAGATAGATTATATTTCCGGGCTGCAAATGTCAAATTTCTGACACCAAGCAGACTTGCATAACTAGAACATCCAATATCTAACGGGACTGTCTCAAAGTCACTTACTACATAATAAAGTTATACAAAATACAGCTCTAAGATATACAGAACTGTAACTCTCAAAATTCAACATTACTTTAACTGGTTAAAATTACAGAGTTTACTGTTTTTCAGTTTGCAACCCATGTATAAGGTCACTGTACATAACATAGTCATACAAAATTACAAATACAGTCCTGGACATATCTAGAACTGTGATGAATGAACACACACCTTACTGAATGGCACAAATAATGAAGCATTTAAATAACTCTGACATTTATCTGAGATCGGTAGCATTTTCAATCAAAGTCTTTTTTTTTTTTTTTAATGAACATTAACCTCAGAGAACATCAGCATTATATCTTACCGATCACACATTGTAAACCTTGCTTTTCATAAAATCCATACAATTTCAACAATTTTGATTAATGCCTATCTTCACATCATCCTGCCTTCATATAGCACATAGCCTTTAGTCACAAATTCAAAACAATGTTAACTTACAAGTTTCTCAGCTTCAATAATACCCTTCAAGAGATCCACTTTTCTTGTATATTCCGCCATTTTCTCCGTAGCAGGTTGACTGAAAAGAATACATTTTAAGATTTCCATTTGTATTTTAAAATACACTGCCACATGTCACCATAAAGTGCTTGCACTTGCAGCCAGAAATATTATTCTATTTTTTACCAATTGACAATTCAGCTTAAAATGTAAAAAGCGTGAAATATCATGCACTAGTCAGTTTAAGAGCAGAGTTGGTTGGACAAATGTAACCAACTTCCCTCTGATTTATACACATATGTACACGATAAAGCACTTTCAAATGTAAAATTTACTTTTTTTGTGTAAATAGCTGTTAACATATTGAACATATCCAACTTTTTTTGTGACAAAAGTATAGTAATGTATAGGGACACATAGTTAGAGACTAGTCATACATACTTTGGTGGCATCTGAAGTCGGAGATCTAAAACTCTGTGTCAAAGTTGTATAATGTCCTCGTTTATGTCACATGAAACCACAGTTATACCCTGCCAAGTCTCTAGGGACCCAAAAACCATTTTACTTAACCATAAATTTGAGATAACAATGTTCTGTTCATTGGAAAAGGGCCTCGCAGACCTAAATATGTATTTATCCTGAAACAGTGAACTGTCCTCCACCCATGGAAATTTGGCTAACTAGAATAAGCATCAAACATAAAATGAGGCTAATGAGCTGAAGGAAATTCCTAGAAAATTAAATTTATTAAAAGTGCTGATTTATATATTACACAAGCCTGTCAATATGTTAAGTGGTTTTTGTAGAAATGCCAACTGAGACTGCATTATGATCGACAATGAAAATGATTAAGAAGCACTGTATCACATGTAAAGAGGTATTTTCACTCACCAAGACAATTTTCTGAGTTGACTTAGATAATCTTGTAAGGCTCCAACATACTGCAACAAAAAGACAACAAAAAATCCTACTCATAGGCCCTGAAATTGACCCTAAATCCTCAAAAATAAACTTTTCCAAACTGAAACCCTCCAAATCACACACAAGTGACACTGATATTGTCTTATTCAATCACTGAACATAAACATATAACTTAAAGTTTTAAACTGAACATTTTATGGTAAATTAATATTGATTAAAGTAACTGACACAAAAGGCCATAAATAAAGAAGCCATGCATTATGGTAGCCTGAACTGAGCCTCTTGATTGAGACAATAAAATCCAGCAAACGTGTCAAAATAATCCTAAATATTAAGATCTACATGCAATGTACTACCATGAAAACTCATAACATTCAACTCATGCCACAACTTGTGCCCCCAATATATATTTACCAACCCTTTACTAACGCAAGTGAGCCTTTGCTTTAACTGGCAACTGAAATATATATTTTGTTTGATAGGAGGCATTTATTTAGTACTACACATACACATGCACAGATTTCTAAATTCAACTTATGAATATCAATGAGTAAAAAATATATTTGAGGCTATAATAGTGACAAAAATTCAGTGCATACCATGACAGGAACTCAATGTAACATGGAGTATTCAACAGGCCGAGTGTAAGCCCCAAGATTATACCCCTCATCCTTTTATGGTGGGTAGATTCTGGGAGGAGTAAGGGTAAATTCCAAACTAATACTTATTTATTTGGGTTTTAACGTTGCTTTCAACACTGTATAGGTGACATCACAATGGGTAGTTTTTATGGGCAGAGGAAACCAATACACACAGTTGGTCAAGGTTCTGTACTGTAAACTGCCACCATCGGTAAGAAGCTACCAACCTTCCCACATAGGGTCTGTATTTTGAACCGCAAACCTGAGATGGGTCCAACTAATAAAGTACTAGTATACCGCATTACCTCCTTCAACTTGGTAAAATTGTAAATAGTGCTCTATCGGGTATTATCGCTCAACGGACATTTCCCGCGGATTCTCACACATTGTTTCAACATTTCTCACTATAACTAGTTAACCCAATAACTTAAATAAAATTACAACCAAACAATATCACACCTTGTCCATTTCTTACCATAACTAGTTAACCCAATAACTTAAATAAAATTACAACCAAACAATATCACACCTTGTCCATACTAATCCTGCACCAATCTTTTTAGTGTTCTTAAACTTACTTATCTATGGTTTGCTGTTTAGACAGGTGGGTACACAGGAAAGGTAGGTTCATCTTTTTCTAGTTTTCTTTTTCTTTTTTTTGGTATTTCTTTTGGACATGCATTGCACTTTCTGGCTCTGTCTTTACTTTTTGCTGGTTGCTCGAGCAACCAATACCACCACTGACAACCCTTCTACAACACCAATTCCTGTTGCCTCAAGTCTGCCTTTTTCTTTCCCCACCTATTCAACCATATTTTTTGCTTCTGGCATTCACCCATGTCTCAATGGGGTCAATTATGCCTTTTTGGCTATACAAGGACATATTCGTAGGGTAACACATTCATATAAACATGTCAGCCCATGGGTGTCCATCTTGTTGATCCTCTCAGGGGATGTCAGTATAAATCCTGGCCCAAATACTAGCCTTCTAACTGGGAGTCTAATAAACATTAGATCCATTAGAAACAAGTCTGTTGCTCTTGCAGAATTTATCAATAGCAATAAGTCTGATATTATTGCGGTCACTGAAACCTGGCTTCGACCAGACGACACAGACAGCTTTATAGCAAGTGTCACTCCTCCGGGCTATAAATGTACTCATGTTCCACGCCAGCAGGGGAGAGGTGGTGGTGTTGGGTTTTTCATCCGTGATGATATCGATTTTAAGGTTCTGCCTCAACCGTGTTTCAATACCTTCGAACCCATATCTGTTCACCTATCCACAGGCAATGCTCAGGATATTGTTTTCCATACTGTGTATAGGCCTCCCAATGTTTCCAAAGCCAATTTCATTGAGGATTTCAGTTCCTTTGTCGAAGGTGCTGCCTTATCATGTTGTGAAAATGTAATATTAGGTGATTTAAATCTACACCTGGATAAACAGGACGGTTGGTCGCAGAAATTCAATGATTCCCTCTGCCAATATAATTTCACCCAAATTATTGATTCCCCAACACACATTCATGGCCATATATTAGATGTCATATGTGTGAGGGACACCTTTTCAAAGGCACTCTGCGCTAAGGTTATAGCTGGGCTATCTGACCATTTAGCCATCACTTTTTCGGTCAATATACCTATTGAGGTTCCCTGCAAATTTAGACAAGTTAATACCCGGAAAATTCACAAGATAAACATCACGGATTTTAAAGAGGACATCCTGAATTCTGATCTAATCAAGCATCCTCACAGAACAGCCAGTTTGCTCAGTCACCAATATTTCAACACCTTGCGCAGCATTCTAGACAAGCATGCCCCAATAAAGAGGAAAATGGCTCCAGTGCACCCCGACAAAGGCTTTGTGAATTCAGACATCCTCTCAGCAAAGCGTCTGAAGCGCAAGTGTGAGCGAGTATGGCGCAGTAACAACTCTGCAATCAACCGGAGAAGATATCGAGCTGCTGTCAATCGCTACAATTTCCTACTGGAACAATCAAGACGCAGGCACTATTCCACTGTCATTGCTGAAAATAATGGTAACCCCAAGGCTCTGTGGAACACTTTCAAGAAAATCTTGCACAAAACCTCAACTATCATCCTACCCGATCATATTAGTCCTACTGATTTAGCTAACACTTTCGGTCATTTTTTCAGTGACAAAATTGTGAAAATCAGAGTTGCTTTAGAGTCATCAGTGCCTGTTTCCCTCACAATACCGAAGAGTAATAGCAGTGCCCTGACCTCTTTTGAGCCTGTATCTGAGGATGACATCCTCAAAATCCTAAGGTCATCCAACACCAAATCATCCGACCTGGACCCAATCCCTACCGCACTAGTCAAAGAGTGTGCGGACATTTTGGTCACTCCAATCACCAATATTATAAACTATTCACTCAAAGAAGGGAGTTTCCCAAACTGTTTCAAAATAGCATATGTCACCCCTCTTCTCAAGAAACCAAACTTAGACAGAAATCTCCTAAAAAACTATAGACCGGTATCCAACCTTAGTTTCTTATCCAAACTGATCGAAAAAGTAGTTGCCAAACAGTTAAATAATTATATTGATAGCGAGGGGCTCTCCAATGTCAACCAATCCGCTTACAGGAGACTCCATTCCACAGAAACAGCGCTGTTGAAAATCCAGAATGACATTGCTGCTTCGTTGGACTCTGGTAAGGCTGTTGCACTCACACTGCTAGACCTCTCAGCGGCATTCGACACTATCGACCATGACATTCTTTTTAATTCCCTAAGAGATTGGTTTGGGGTTGATGGCACTGTGTTGAGGTGGATCAGATCCTATCTCTCAAACCGGAAACAGAAGGTTAAATTAGGAAATAGCTTTTCAGATGTGTTCTCACTTCCGTATGGTGTGCCTCAGGGTTCTGTCCTGGGCCCCCTCCTTTTTACCCTTTACACAACCCCTCTCAGTAATATCATTTCCAATTTCAATGTCACCCACCATCTATATGCTGATGACACCCAAATATATCTAGCATTGGACAATAGGAATTTTGATTCCAGTTTCGCTGAGCTTACAGAGTGTCTCACATGTATCCAAAACTGGATGGCTGGCGTGAAATTGAAACTCAATCCCGAGAAAACTGAATTTATTATAATAGGTGATAGACAAGCCAGAGAGTCCCTCATTAATAAATTCCCTACTCAACTTCTCGGAAATTCTATTTCCCCTACTGATACAGTCAAGAACCTGGGTGTAATTTTTGACTCTGGAAACACCTTTTCCAACCACATAACTAATATGTGTCGAGCCTGCTACTACCACCTTAAGGACCTAAGACGTATTCGTAAATTCCTCAGTGTGGAAACTGCAGCCTTGCTTGCAAACTCAATGATCAGTAGTCGACTTGACTACTGCAATTCCCTACTTTATGGCATCAGTAAGTACAATGTTGCTAAACTCCAAAAGATACAAAATGCCCTTTGTAGAATTGTTTTTAGACTTGATAGAACTAGCCATGTCACTCCTTTTCTTCAAAAACTACACTGGCTTCCTATCACTTACCGTATATTGTTTAAGTACAATCTAATTACTTTCAAGGCTATAAATTTCTCTCAACCCATATACCTATCATCCTTGATCAAAACCAGTTGTCTAACACGTGGAAATCGTCTTTCTCTTTCCTCAGCCTCTCACAAAAAGGCCATCGGTAGGAGAGGTTTTGTAGTGGCTTCCCCCATAGAATGGAACAGACTCCCACAATCAGTACGATCACAACAAACAATAACAGGTTTCCGTAGCCAGCTAAAGACCTACTTGTTTAGATTAGCATATCCTCCACCATAGTACATCTCCCTGGCGGGCGCTAACCTTGGATCATGACCTCGAACGTCCCTCGACTTTCCCTTTTTGATTTCAAGCGCATTAGAGGATGTTGCATCAATTTTGCGCTATATAAATGTTTCTATTCTATTCTATTCTATAGATTCTGAAAGTCCTCAGAATCTACCCCCTTGTGATTGGCAACAGTGTTACAGAATAATAAAACTAATGTTCATGCTATTTTTTATTTTCACGCATTCTGTAATCTGTAGCATTATTCATTCATCATCTCACTGAGTCACAAAAGAGATTAACAGTGAAAAAAATAATGACAGAAACAAAACAATATTGAAACCAGTGCCAAACAATTTGCTAAAAACTTAATATTGTATCAAAAGGTCATCAATTGACTGTGTTTTCAGGTAACTGACATTGTTTTTAAAGGCTCATGTCTGTGTGGTATATCAGTTAAACTGAATATTCAACTTCAGATTTCCCTTAAGTTAAGAAATTTTGTCAGGATATTTTCCCTCTGTTGGAATGAACTATGAATAAATCTGAGTGCAAGTCGTACTCCATTTTTTTATTTTTCGCAGGTGATGTTACCCACATTCTAATCAACCCTTCCTGTTAACTGCAGTTTACTTAATCCCTATTCATATCACTAAATGCTATGCTTGATCTGTTTGTAGGAGCTATCACAATTTTGTGTCAAGTTAGGATGCTGATTACATGTACTAATTACATTACCACCCCTTGAAAAGCACCGTAAAAAGTTTAGTCATTTGATTTTTTGTTTGAGAAATGTATAAATTGCACCTGTGTCACTGCATATTTTAATCAAAACAAATTCATGTTATTCTGCTCTGCCAGTGAAGCCTGCCACTTCCATTTTATGACATTAAACTTATTCATCATTGAACATCACTGTAGGGCTATACATTACAATAACTGGAAGTATGATGATATAAGTTCTTGTGGAGTTTAGTGGCAATTGGCCACACACATCTCTTTGTGGTAATGCAGTCAACTGAGTGAGGATGAATCATTGGATTGCAGAAATATCAATCATGACCATGACCCATGGTACCACCTTCCAAATCGCCAACTATAAGAGTATGGTTGCTAGCCAAGTTACATGTGACCTAATGTATATTTGTGGCCAGTAATGTGAAAATCCTACAATCTCTGATGGATGCTATTCCTTTCCTATTGGCGATAGTCTGTCTACACTATTTTTAGACCGAGTTTCTGTCCCGTCGCGCATTGCTGTTGATATTTTTGACAGTATGCAATGGCGAGGGACAGAGTTCACATGTACCTGTTTTCTGTGTAAATCTCGAACTATGGGGTATTATTGTATTCACTTTCAAAAGTCCTTGTTATGTCTATTATAGCTGTATCCAGTTTTAAAATACATATGCCATAAAATTAAACTGCTTTTGGAAGCCAGGAATTTATTTTGTAGATAACTATGTAATGTTGAAGGTTTGTTTACATTTTGAAAATTGGTTGAAATATATACATACATGCCAGTTTGATTGGCATAAAATATAAGTGAACGGCACATATACAGACCTTAAAGAAACCAAATAACACTTTATACTTGTTGTAATATGTGTAGAAATATGCCGTTCAAAATTTACACAGAAAACAAGTACATGTGAGCTCTGTCCCTCGCCATTGTGTCCATCAGTATATCAATAACAATTGGCGACGGGACAGAAACTCGGTCTACACTATTTTAGTTCATTTTAATGTCTTAATTTGAGAATTATGAGGACAGATGACAAAGCTCACCAGGTGATAATCTTCATTTGGTGAACAGAACACTCACAACAAGCACAAATAAGGATTTTGAGACAAGGTTTTGTAAATTTGTAATGGAAGTAGTTCTGCCGACAAGAAACCTCAGCAACTGGTGGTACAGGACAGTGCAGTATAAAAATCAGCAAATTTGGTGTCTTACGTCCCGTTCAACAACCAGGGACATATTGGGACAGGTCCTCAGCACAGTCACTTGTGGGAGTTGAACCCAAACATACTGTAGGTGACAGCCTGTGTCCATTTCATTATGGTAGTTTATTACTCATAAATCAAATTTAATGACTGAATACCTTTTCTAAACGCCAATTTATATTGTCCTTATCTTTCGCTAAAAGTTCACATCTGTTTAATAAACGAGTGAAATTTGTTTCTAACTTCGTGGCCATGTTCTCTGATATCGCTCAGATATATTTGATCCTCCAAGAGAAGAGTTCTACTTCCGTATTTACATCACGTGACTTCGTACATGATTGCCTTGGCTACATGAACACAATATGGTGGATATTCTTCCTTGAGAAAGTGGTCGCATATTTGATTTGTGCGGAATATCACGGAATTATACAATACATTTGAGGTTATATACATACAAAATGTAAATTTATATTAAATTCACCATATACAATTCTTAATAGATCTGTATCATGTCTATTAAGACTTCAAATTTTGATGATAAACTGAAAATTTGGCTATTATCGCAAGCGCGAAAAGTAATAAAAATTATGTCAGTTGTGCATAAAAGTATGATGTTGTCTTGAGTCAATTAAGCAAGTACAGGAGTGGTCATTCTCAGGACAGGGCAGTCATAACAGACATATTGAGTTTTACCATTTTTCCCTGCAGTATAGACCGAGTTTTCTGTCCCAAAATATGCCTTTTTAAAACTGATGGATGGCATTTTGGTTCCTCACCACACAAAAAACTTCCATATCTGAAAATTACTGTCACTTCAAACTTTAAAATATCCACTTAAATGTGTTAACGGTAAAAGCATTTAGATGCAGGAACACAATTTTCTGTGTTTGCAGTAATATAGACACTTTTTCTGCACTTCCTGATTGTATAAACAGTGATGAAATTTTGCAAGTGAAATAAATTTTGTTAGATATATCCATTAACTATGCAAAAAAAATTATTTCTTTTAATGTGGGGCACATCCTTGATACTCAAGGTGGTAGCCTAGTACATGTTTAATGTCGGGATGTGTGCCATTTGTTGCCCTTCAGGACGTTTATGTTTTTTGCATACTTATGCTATCTGTCTCTCGCCAATACATCCATCTTTTAAATATTGGCTGAGAGACAGATTAATCGGTCTACCTGCAGTAATGACTGCCCTGCCTGTAAGACTATCCACCCCTACCAAAGTTGGAATGAGTGGAGTTTTCACTTGGGATGCCATGTTGAACCCAGCATTCTGAATAGTTAAATCTCATGAATATTTTTGAAGTAAAGGAACAAATTAATTTCAGGTCGACAGGGTACACAAACAATAGGCAATGTAATGATGTGCAGGTATGAACAGGTCAACAGGTCGAGAAAGTTGACAACTGCAAATGTGAAGATGAATTTATACATTCCAGACACTAGGCTGACATGGAACCGGCAACAGCAAAAGCGGAGTGATAAGTCTAAAAGATTTGGACTAGGCTGAAAACAATGAGTTTTTAGTCACATTTTTTTAATAAATAGAGAAACAACATTTCTAAAGCTCCCTGCAGTATTAACATCTCATGCAGGAGCCTAGCAAAATTGGCATGTTATCACTTGCCTCTCAATTCGATGGTTGTTTGTTTGAACCAAGCTTATGATAACATCTGGCATGCAATAGGAAGCAATCAGCCAATGAAAGAGGCATAAAAATCCAAATTTCAGATGCAGTACATATATGATTGAAAGTAGAATTTCAGTCACTGTAATATTATTTTTCTGCAATGACATGCAGCCTCGTACAGCAACAGAAACTTTGTCAACTTTCAAGGTTTTTTATTGCAAACATGCATACTAGTATAGACAACCAGTGACTGCTTATGAATTTAAAGAAAATAAAAATGGCCTGGGGTCGTATTCTACAACACTTAGACCATTTCTAACTTCGAGTTTAAGTATTTCTTAGATTTCAAGTAAGAAATTAAGAAACTGAACATTCCTGACTTTTGTTTTGTGAATATAAAGTCCAAGCAATATTTAAGTGAAAAACCTTCCCTTACCTGACTATTGTTGTGGAATACCACCCCTGGTGCATACAGTAGAAAGAAAATTCTGATATCAGTTTTAATTCTATAAATATATAGGTGAGAGAAGTAGCCAAATGAAAACTAAAAGGTATCAGCATACATAACTAACTGTTTTATCTTACATCTAAGTCATGATTGAACTAGTTCAATACTTAATGCATTTGAAGTTTTAAAAATCTTGTTCAACATGATGTGAAATTGTTCTTGTTTTTCAGCAAAATGTCTGCTGCACTCATCCCTGCTCCAGCAAGTGGCATGGAGTTTCTTGCATCATCACACTTTGCCATTGCTCAGGATGGTAATGCTACACAGCCTAGTTTGATGAGTGTGTTTAAAAAGGATTATCCCCCATGGGAATTCAGAGGCAAACCAAAAGGTTCAACCCCACCTCGTCCTGCTGAAATATTCCAAAAAGATGATAGATATTTTAATGAAAAGGCTTCAGAAACAAGAAAAGAATATGAATACAGGTATCTTAAAAAGCCAGAACTCGTAGATGATGCAGATAAATTAAGGGGCACCAATTTTAAAATGGATCGTGATGTTCGTTTTAATTCATTCTCAACAACTCACAATGTAGATTATCCACCAAAAGAAATGGAGAATTATGTGAGAGGCAAATCCAAGTCAGACCGCATGCAGAGTTATATTCCCCAGGGTGACAAAGAAAAGGCACTTGAACCAGTGTCTGACTATAAGGACAGGTATCGTGGACATGATGCTTCACTTCATAAGCCACAACTTGCAGGGAATATGCATCAAAGTAAGTTATGTCACTGGCATTATGCTCAGACTAATTCATAAAATATCAATGGCTGGGTCTATTATGTATTATGTTTGTGGTTAAATATATCATTCACAATGCTTATTATGATCAAATATGAACATTTTTGGTGAAAAAGAGTTCTGAAAATAAATTAGTAATATACAAATAATACACAGTGATTTAGTTCAAGGATAGCAATAAAGGCTTCCTGGCTTGAGTCTTAAGTACCAGTACTTCAAGTTTTGCTTTTGGAAGAAGAAACAGCATTTCTGTTACTTACACTGGAAGCAAGGTATTTGAAATATTCTTAAATTTTAAAAAACATGACTCACAAATTTTCCTTTTGTTATTTGTACTTATCTGGGGACTCCATATATTTTTGCATGATTGTCAATGCTGTTATTGTTTTAAAAAAAAATTTTTTTTGTCAAAATATTTTTGGTTTTTACATTTTAGTTGACTGTTCTTATTTGATTACACAGGTATACTTAAGGTACAGGTAAAAATCTACAAAAAAAAGTATGTAAAGTTTAGGTAAAATAATATTTGTAACTTTTTAAGAGATTTTCATTCTAAATTAAATTTTATTCACAATTTTTATTGATAGGTGGACCAGCAACAATCAAAGGGGATCACAGGCAACATGGATTTAATACTACACACAATGAAATGTACAGAGGAGTGACTTTACCTCCAATTAAATCTTTCCCTGCTGTAAGTTATAGATATTGAAAAATACTTGACATGTAACAAAACCTACTGACATTTTGCTAAACTGAGTATATTAGGAAAAATATAAGTTTAAATATTTATGTTGTCACATTAACTGTACATTTGATGATTATTGGTTAAGTGACAGTGATATTTGTTATGTCCAAATACATCAAAGTGTAAAGTATTAGTTAAAATATTTTCACAGTTACATGTAGATGCTTTCAGTTTAATAAATATGTATCAATTTCTTGGATTTATAGCCAGTGGGAACTAACATTCCACAAGGCGACCCTGCTAAGGAGGTGGTTTTGCAAACAATTCACCAGGCCTCATTTCCTGAACATAATCTAAATAGTCTTAATAAGTATGACAGAAATGCTGTGATGGGCAAACTGCAAGCAACTAACTACAGAGAACAAGACCACAGGTAAAGTTTCTTCCATGAATTTTCTTTTATAGTATTCGCACCTGCCCTATAAACTAGGGGAAAATTTAGTCTGGGCTGTATCTCAGAAACAGTAAGGTATTGGAGGTTCATACTTGATAGGGACATTGCTAATGGTTAGGGGTGTAAGTATGCAATATCATAGTGCGACCTTGATTTGTCCTTGTTGTAATGACCTTTAAAATCTTGTCCAAGGTATATCTCAGAATCCTTAAGGTATACAAAGTTAATACATGGTAGCAACATTGGTTTAGGGGTTAAGTGTGCATCCCCTTTGTGTAACCTTGATTTTACCTTTGACCTTGCCTTTAAGTTAATGATCCTGAGTTTCAAAACCTTGTGTATCTCAGAAACCGTAAGGTGTAGGAAGTTGATACTTGGTAAGGACATTGGTTGTGTGATGTAGGTGTACAGCGCCATGGTGTGATCTTGATTTGACCTTGTTGTAGTGATCTTTAAAATCTTATCCAGGGTATATCTCAGAAACAGTAAGATATAGGAAGTTGATACTTGGTAGGGACATTGGTTGAGGAGTGCAAGTATGCAAACTTTATGGTGTCAGTTTGATTTGACCTTGACCTTGCTATAGTTACCTTGACCTTTAAAACCTTGTTTGGGCTATATCGCACAAACTGCAAGGTGTAGGGACCTTGCTTGTGGGTGTAGGTTTGCATTGTCTTGATGTGATCTAGATTTTATCTTGTTGTAAGGACCTTGTCCTTTAAAATCTTGGAGGGGCTGTATCTTAGAAATGGTAAGGTTTAGGAAGTTGATTCACAGCAAGGATGTTGGTTGGGAATAGGTATGCAAGGTCACTGCGTAACCTTGATTTAACATTTGACCTTGCCATAGTGACCTTAGCCTTTAAAATCTTGTCCGGGCTATATCTCAGAAACTGTGAGGTGTAGGGAGTTCATACTTAGTTGGAACATTGGTTGGCGGTATAGGTGTACAACATCATGGTGTGACCTTGATTTGACCCTTGAATTGGCTGTAGTGACCTTGACCTTTAAAATCTTGTCCCGGCTATATCTAGGAAACTGTAAGGTGTAGGCTGTTGATACATGGCAGGGATATTGGTTGGGTATAGTTGTGCATGGCCATGGTGTGATCTTCATGTGACCTTTGACCTTGTCTCTGTCACAGTGTTTTCTACTTCTACATGTAAGACATATTTCTCCTGTCATAGAGATATATGGATTGTTGCAACTGATTATTATATTTTGTCTACCTAATTGTGATATTGCCATTGACAGCTATACTTTAGTTTATGAAGAGATCAATCAGTAAACTTTACAGCTTTCTAACTTTTACTTTACAAACTAATGCTGCAATGTTGCAAAAATATTTAGTTACATTGTCTTTAAATACATTTTCTCTCTATCAAGTGTTATTTCTCCTGCACCATTACATAACTTACACTGTCAGTTCTGAAAGTCTCTTGATGTTTGAACTCTTTCACATCTTCTATATCTCATGGTGTCTAACACTGTTCCCTAAGCTGTGGGGTACAACCATCTCTTCTGCTATTTTATGTATTATCTAATACATGTTACAAAAATATTATATAAATAATATATTTTTGAAAATGTTTTGAATTCCAACTCACAACATCCCTTATTTTATTTATCCCAGGTGCAATAGTTATGTGAGTACATTCACAGATTCTTACAGGCCAGTTGAAGGACAGCGTAAGTCTTATTATGCATCTTAATAATTATACTTGCCCCTGAAATATAAACAATCTTTTGCACGTAACAACACAGAGCTTAGACTTCAGACTCATGTACATGTATATCATTTTTACATTATTGATAATACTTAGAGAATAGCTAATATTTCAGTGTAAACTTATGTGCTCAAAAAATGACATATTTTTGTGGGTATAATTGATACATCTCTGTTAAAAGTATTTTATTTAATTACTTATTGTAAGTTTTACTAATATAGCTATTTTTTTCCAAGAAAATTTATACAGACTGCTTTAATATATACTTTTGAAATGTATTCGTTTTAAGGGCAAACATAGAATGATTTATTAACTACAATATATATGTATGTTCACAGCGGAACGGTTTGAACCTGGTCGCCATAGGAACCACAGTGACTTCCCACAAGGTGATGATGATGTGTACAGAAATGCTGCACGCTCCAACATGACCACAAACAGACATTACCATGGAAATGTAAGTGACATAATAACACAAATACTTTATAACTACTTACAGTTAAACACACACAGTTACCAAAAATTGAACTTAAGTTTTCCACAATTTTAATCTTTTAAAATTCCAGTTAGTGTTTTTATGTCTATATATTTTCAATCTTATTACCTTCATAAATTATCCTTTTGTTTTCATTTGTAGAAAGTGTATACTCTATGCAACAACTGTTTCATTTGTACACAAGATATTATGCAAGATTACATTTCTCTTTCTTGATGCTCCAACTCCATTTTACTTCATAAGGGAAGTTCTGGGGAAGGCCTGGGGTCAATTACATTCAAATGTAATGCATTACCATTACATTACATTTGACTCTGCATGCATTACATTACATTACCATTACTTTATATTTTAGAAAGTAATGCATTACATTACATTACTTTTAAAATGTAATGCATTACATTACACATTACTTTTCATAAATTTCAAACATCAAAATGAGTCTATATTAGTACATTTATTAGAGCACATAATAAAGCAGATATTATCCTATAAGGAAAATAGTTTAAATTCCTTGTTTTTAATTTCATGTTTTTTAATCGTTGTGAATACAAAAATTCCTATGTGTACAAGAAGTCCAATATGATTTTTTAACATTATTTAAAATCTACTAAAAGGATTCAAGAATCTTGAACAAAGATGTGAAGATTTTTTACTAATTATTCCCTATATGTACACAATACCTGCTTTTTACCATCCATAAATTTTACAATCTTCAGAGACTCACCAGAAATGTTAATAAAATGGTATGTCTTAAATTTAAGTGTGAGAGAAAGTTTGAATTTATTCTCTTTGAAACAGAAAGAAAATGAACAGCAGTGAGTGCTTGCACTGAGCCTTAAATTAACCATCAGCTTCTGCTTGCAAGTGAAAATGATCGAATACACTTTGTTTTACATTTGCCATTTCAAAAGACTGACAAGTGATACCTAATATTACTCAGAACTGAGAATATTAGAATGGCAAGTGACATCTGAATGCAGTCTTCATACCAGATTGATGGCCTTTCATTTGTAGTCACAGTTCCCGAGTAAGATTATATGAAAAGGCAGCCTGAGTAGATATGTCTACTCAGGGAGATTATTAACTTGTTAGTACTTTGCATCAGGAGGAGTAGCTCTATTGTTCTTTTATTCTATTGATCATAGTTTCTTGAACATTTAAAATCCTAAGTGCAATTGACCCCTGCAACCCAATGGCCCACCAGTACAGATTGTGTAAGATTAGACTTATTATTAATAGATTTGATTAATTATGCACTAATGACAACAAATGATGTTATTTAAATATTACTCAATAATCTAAAAATTACTTTCTCTTAAGTTTTTTCCCATGTAGTAGAAAAAATAGAAACTGTAAGTGACACTAAATGTCAACTCTGGCTACATACAAAAGAATATACTTCAAACAAGTTCAAATATTCATGAAAGACGTAATGACAATGTAATGTAAAAGTAATGTTAATTCACATTACATTTCAAAAGTAATGTATTACATTACACATTACTTTGCCCTTTTTATTGTGCATTACACATTACATTACATTACTTTGGAAAATGTAATGCATTACAGGGCATTACGCATTACACATTACCATTACCCCAGGCCTGAAGGGAACCTTCTTTAGTGTTGGTCACAGTAGTGATCACTTGGCCTTCACTCCTGTGGTTTTGGGTTTGAATCCTGCTCATGACAACATTTGGATATAATGGAGGACCTGTAAATGTAGGCGTCCACGTACCCGGCTGCAGTGTGGGGTTTTCAGGTGTGGCTTGCATATATTTTTTGTAGATTTTTGTGGTAAATAAATTAACATATATAATAAGATTTCTTTAAATGGCTGTAACTTCCTTGTTTGTGGTTGGATTTTTAATAATTTTTCTCCATTGTGTCCAGTTGAATGAGGTGTAAATTTTGATACCAAATACCTCATACTTTGTGCAGAATATATATCCTATCTTGCTTGCAGGTTGTGGCAAAATTTGATCCTTGACCAAAAACTACCGCAAGCCACAACCTGCAGCCAGCACCTGCAAGCCGTGTACATAGAAACACTCCCACTCTAACTATACCATTCGCATTTCTTCCTGCAATCCCAACCCGCATCCGGATACATGAACACCTACACTAGCTTTGATGTATAAGCAGAGTTCTTGAATTTAAAAAGCACTCTAATTTGCCAACCCATATGCTTAAATCAGTGTATGAAGTTTACTGGAAAACTTTCCCGGTCCAACAGACCTGCAACTCAAAATTTTTATAGATGACGATTATCAGATGTGTACCAAATGTTGCAATTTCATATTTCAATGTAGGTCAAATTAATACTGAGTTTCAAAATTGACCAAGTGGCAGATGCTAAAGAATAAATGGTTTAATGTTATTTTCTACAACAGCACAAATATAGAAAGAAGGAATCCCATAAATTTTCGTGATTAAATAACATATATTTGAAGAGTTAAGTTACAGGACATCCGAACCTTCAACTCTAGAAATATACAGGTCCATGAGAATAGTTACCAGTCTCTGACTGAGGGGTAGGTGTTAATTTTGTTCACCAACTTAAATGGCTTTTTTTTTTTGGTTCTTGAAATGTTATACTGTATGGGTAACATATTCCAGCCTCCTCCAACCAAGCGTCCAGAGATTGAATCTGGTGCCAATAAGCGAACAAGTAGTCAGGTGGTGTTTGGAGAACCAACTCATGCAGGCAATTACTACAGCACCACCACAGACTCCACATTCAAGGCCTACGATGTCAAAGAGGCCGTGAAAAAACAGGGTGACAACTACAAGAGTAGCATCCCTCTGGATTACTATGGTAAATATACTTAAGCAAAAAAAAAAAGAAACACAAGATATGTTGCAATTTCTTCTTTATAAAACTTACCTTTCTTCTTTAAGTATAGTTCGGCTTGAGCCCCAAACCATGGTCTTCCTTATCTGTTCAAATACTACGTTGACATAATGTTGTGAACCCCATTACAAAATATAGTGTAAAGTGTTAATCCCTACCACAACATAGTATACAACCTTGAAATTTTCTGGATCTTGACACAATTTGGAGGCTACTATGTATCTTTTTAAAAGTTGTAAAAATTTCATTTTGTGACTACTGACCTGCCTAACATTACATCACTACTATATACTCAATGTGTAAGTACCTAGCGATAATTGAAATTTTAAAATATGCTACCAATTGAACCATGCCTCCCATGTTTATTTCTGTTCAGCAGATAAACGAAATAAGCTAATTTAAACAAAAAGTCAAATTTTATTGTTTTTCATATCCCATCATATTGTAACCTCTCAGATGTTCTCACTATTTGCTTATTAATGGGGAGGTTTAAAGACACCACAACAGGGTTAGGACTGTTTACAAGGTACCCTTGGTAGAGTTCTGTCCAAAGCCAGACATAAATTAAATTTTTTTCAGTACTTTTGAGTCATAATTCAGACATAAAAATGTGGTGTATGGAAGAATGCCCATCAGGAAGAATGTCCATCAGATCTATGGGTGGCGAAATCAATGGTGGCGAAATCATATAATACAATCATGTGACCTATATCAATCATTAATACCCCCAACGCCTTTGATGCTGCACCTGAATTATGTATATATGAAGTGCAATTGGCAATCTACTTGTCAGTGCTCTATAATCAGTTCATGAAGTCTATTTATCAAAGAGAACATAGAGGAATAGGATAAAGCTGTTGATAATGCAGCTAAAGCAGGTATTCTTTAAATAAGTATGGTTTAAGTTTAAAAAATTGATAGGTAAAAATATAGATGGGCAAAATTCCACCCCTGAAAAATTTGTGATGGGCAAAGTTTCCGATGGGCATAGTACCTGATGGGCATTCTTCCCGATGGACATTCTTCATGGATTCTAAAAAGGTGATATTGACCACAACCAACAAGCATTTACCTATATATGTAATAATAGAAGATTTACTAATTTGTAATCTTTTTGTGAAAGTAGTTACAGCCTTTTGGAACAACTATTGGACAGGGGCAATACCTTCAAGAGTTTATGGTTGTTTTGTATGAAAAATGTGTGGTATTTACTTTAATTTTGAAGAATTTTTATGACACAGAAACATGTTTATATAACAAAATTCAGTAATTTCAGACAAGGTTGCAACATTCACCTTGTAATAGTGACCTTGTAATTGTTTTAATAAAACTTTTTTCTTACTTATGCAGGGAGGTATGATCATATTCTTGTGTTAAGTTACTGCTTGGAGAAACGTTCTTTACTCTAGTCAAGTGTTTCACTTAAGAATATGTTTAACTTTAAATGATGTGATGGGTTTTTTTTACCATTTTAATTGCAAGATATCTTTTCAAATTTGTAGGAAACCAGATAGATTTCACCACATATAGAAATGACTTCATGAGTCCAGGACAAGGAAAGCTAATACCTAATTCAGTGGCCATAGATAACGTGAGTATTAGGGATAAATATAATTCACTTGTCTTTAAATGATTCATGGATCGAGGCACTCTTTGAGAAAAAATTGTCACCTAACCAAGAGACGGAAAAGCAAAGTTCTGTGAATATCTGTGTGTAAAATAAACATAACATATTAGCTTGGCCTTCTTCAGTTTTCCTTTTGCTGACAGAGCATGTTAAAGAACTAAGAGCTACCCATATTCTGTGTACAATTATCAGAAAGGCTTTGGATTGTATCTCAGATAGGGCATAGTAGTTAATCTGCACCATGGAGAGACTCAAAATCCCCACCATCTCTTCATATGCCAAGTGAGTTCATGTGTAAAAATAATGTAATTTTACAAGGCTGGAGGACAGGTCTTTATTTTTAAATGCCAGCTCTAGCAAGGTTTGCATTCTAGGCATCACTTTTTTTCTTTTTAGCTGCAATACTTTTGAAGGTACAAGCCATTTACTCATTAGGTAACTGCTGGAAAGTGCGAAAGTAGATATTACTCACTTAGCTACAGAGATAGGCTTTCAACTTCTCACAATGTTGTAGCTATGGCGAAAGTACCAAACAAGTATTTCAAGAAAATGCTCCATATGCAACAGTTTTTAAGTTACTAATTATGGAAGCTACTGAAAAATCAGAAAGTAGCTATTACTCGCTTAGCTATTGGGATAGACTCCCAAGCTACTCACCTTGTTGTAGCTATGGAAATAGTAGCTGAACAACATATTTTATTAAAATAGTCAAAATGCAATACTTTTCAAGTTACATAATATATATGATTTAGTGCATGATTTCATGAATTTTAATGCATTAAAGTATTTTAAAAATTCATGAAAATAATTATGAAAGATCCAGGCCTGATACTCGCACAAGTGAATCTCTTTGTGGCCTTCAATAGTCAATGAGAAAATTGTGATAACATGTTTAAAGTTTCACACTTTGGGGTACCTCACTTTTAGTAGCTCTGGGGAACTGACGAACAAACAGATTTGCATGTCTTGAACAATTTTTCGTCCTCAATAGATAAAGTATCTTTTAAAACAAACAGCATGTCTCTGAGTCTTGTACTTTTGGAGAAGTTATTCATGTGCCGTACATACAGACACCACAGAGTGATCCCATAATGTCACCTGACATTATGGCATCACTCTACAATATGGTAATTGAAGTGTATCTGTTCTATTGTATTAACATCCATTAGCTTTTAAAATGGGGTGTTAAGGCCAATTTTTTAATGTTTCTTCTGCTTGGAGAATGTTAAGTATTGGGATCCCTTTACTTCAAAATAACTTTAACCTATTTTCTTTCATCATTGTCTGTTGTTTTTCCCCAGCTGAAAGAAGCCCACATCAAGGCCCCGTCTGGCGCAGAGCGATGGTTCTCCACCGAACATACAGACCAGTACAAGCCAAAATCTGCCATAAAACAAACTGTGGATGCTGGTAAGCTACAGAGAAGTTCTGTACCTATTGGAACACTCAATCCAGAGGCAATCAACTGAACACCATATAAAAATATTTGTAAACATATTAAATCTGAAAACGTTTCAACAATGGCAGCATTATTTTGCAACAACACAGCTGCTAGAATGGATTATTGTATTATTTTTAAGTGTATGAAAAGTAATAAAGATGGATCAACACACATCAGTATTTGCTTAGTGTCATGGGAAGATGTTCACACAGAACTTTTAAACACTGGTACAAAATTGTCATAGTAGCTTTGTTGGTTTATAGACAGTTTATATTTAAGCTCATCAAGAGATGTTACAAGATATTATGGTATGATGATTTACAATTTTTTACTTTCGCCTTCCTAGGATATTCCGAGAATAATTTTACAACACATATTTTTTGAAAGATGTTCCTGGAAGGTTCTTGCAGTTGGTTTTGTGCAATTATAGTCTGTTAAAGCAGTTATTTATTTATAATGTGCATAATAACACAACAGGTGAATTGGTAAAGTTGTTAAGAGCATTACATATAATTTCAGTGCATAATGTCAGCTGAATTTTAAAAATGTAAAGTGATAAGCACAAATTTTGATATTTCCATTTATAGATATTTTTAATATGATATTTTACGACACATTTAAGTATTAAACATGGATATGTGTAATATTGCACTGTTATGTTGTTATAATCTCACTTATGAAGTGTTAATTGTGATATTGGCAACAGTATTAGACCACCACCCTTTATTTATTAGTTACAAGATTTTTTGTTTTTGTTATTGTTTCCCATATGATAGTATGTTTTTTGTTATCCTTTATTTCTTCATTGTTAGAAACAATTCTCTTTTTGACTTTAAAATCATCGCAGGAAAATGATTTATGAAGATTCTAAAAATGATGAAAGTGTTCTAATCTGTTTACTTAAAAAGGGAATTTTAATCTGTGTAAATTGGGTTTCATCTTCAGTTCTTATTACAAAATAGAAACAGTTCAAATTATTAGAGCTTTGTGTATATAAATATTCAATACTTCATTGGTAATATATAGTTTACAAGATTGTAGTACTGCCAATTTCAAACCATGATGTTTGTATAAAAATACATTAGATTCCACCATTAATACCTAGGATTATTATAATTGATATACATTAGGAGATATGACCAAATGTAAGTGCATGATGAAATCTTGCTTTGTAAACACAAAAGTTGTATTTAAATTACTTTATTATTATTAATTATTGTGGTCTACTTTTTATGACTGATGTGCAAATGGTGTGAGAAGGTATTTATCTCACGAGTGCAATGTGAAATTCTGTGTATGTATTAATCTGGTTTTAATAAAGTATTCATTACAAATTTACCATTTCCATTATCACTGCTGTCATAACCACTAGAAGAGTCCAAATTTCTGTAAAATGTGTGAAATAATGAAAACAACTTGCAGACTCACCACAAGCAACTCTCTGGCATACTCAAATTCATATTATAGAGTGTCTAATGTGCAACTCAGTTTAACTGGTTTTGTGGATTTTGCAAAGGACCTAAGAAGTAGGAACAGGGTCAATAACAACGGTATCTCAGTAGACACTACCTTGGATGTCCGCACATTTAACTGTGGGAGAATGTTAAATATTACAAACTAGAAATAGGACGCCCTGTTGATAGTAGCTGCGACATATGAATAGAAACAGGATAGCATAGAAGAACACACATTATCATGTGTAATGTCCACCCCATGAACCTTTTGCCAAAATTGTACAGTAGTCTTACAAGACCCTGTTTCATTTGTAAAATATATCGATGATGCTTAAATATTTATTAGTGTAGATGTAAATTATTTCAGCTTCATGCCTTTTGGCATTGGTTGGGTCGAAAATTTTGACGCAATCACTTTATCTTGCACGGTTAAGAAGATTGAAGCCAATTTCTGTTTTTCTATTTTTGGCAAAAATATGAAAATTCAAGATGGCCGCCATTTTTGGGAAGAGGAAAATTTTTTGAAAATTGCCAAGAGTACATTTCTTAGATACCCTATGGGTCGAAAATTTCAACGAAATAACTCTATTTTGCACGGTTAAGGCCAATTTGTGTTTTTCCATTTTGGGCAAAAATTCGAAAATTCAAAATGGCCGTCATATGTGGGGAGAGGAAAATTTTTTGAAAATTGCCAAGAATACATTTCTTGGATACCCTGTGGGTCGAAAATTTCGACGAAATCGCTCTACCTCACACGGTTAAGGAGATAGAAGCAATTTTGTGTTTGCCATTTTTGGCAAAAATTCGAAAATTCAAAATGGCCGCCATATGTGGGAAGAGGAAAATTTTTTGAAAATTGCCAAGAGTACATTGCTCAGATACCCTGTTGCTTGATAATTTCGACGAAATCACTCTATCTCGCATGGTTAAGGAGATAGAAGCAAATTCGTGTTTTGCCATTTTTGGCAAAAATTTGAAAATTCAAAATGGTCGCCATTTTTGGTGAGGGGAAATTTTTTTGAAAATTGCTAAGAGTGCATTTGTCAGATACCCTGTGGGTCGAAAATTTTGACGAAATCGCTCTCTCTCTCGCACGGTTAAGGAGATAGAAGCAATTTTGTGTTTTGCCATTTTTGGCAAAAATTCGAAAATTCAAAATGGCCGCCATTTTTGGGGAGGAGAAATTTTTTGCAATTGCCAAGAGGACATTGCTCGGATACCCTATGGGTCTAAAATTGCGACGAAATCGCTCTGTCTCACACAATTAAGGAGATAGAAGCAAATTCGTGTTTTGCCATTTTTGGCAAAAATTGGAAAATTCAAAATGTCCGCCATTTTTGGGGAGGGGAAAATTTTTTTGAAAATTGCCAAGAGAACATTTGTCAGATACCCTGTGAGTTGAAAATTTCGACGAAATCGCTCTATCTTGCACGGTTAAGGAGATAGAAGCAAATTTGTGTTTTGCCATTTTTGGCAAAAATTTGAAAATTCAAAATGGCCGCCATTTTGGGGGAGGGGAAAATTTTTTTTAAATTGCCAAGAGTACAATGCTCAGATGCCTTGTGGGTTGAAAATTTCGACGAAATCGCTCTATCTCGCATAGTCAGGGAGATAGAAGCAAATTTGTGTTTTGCCATTTTTGACAAAAATTTGAAAATTCAAAATGGCCTCCATTTTTGGGGAGGGGAAAATCTTTTGAAAATTGCAACGTGTACATTCCTTAGATACCCTGTGGGTCAAAAATTTCGACGAAATCGCTCTATCTCACACGGTTAAGGAGATAGAAGCAAATTTGTGTTTTGCCATTTTTGGGAAAAATTCGAAAATTCAAAATGGCCGCCATTTTTGGGGAGGGGAAAATTTTTTGAAAATTGCAAAGAGTACATTCCTTAGATACTCTGTGGGTCGAAAATTTCGACGAAATCGCTCTATCTCGCACGGTTTAGGAGATGTGAGCACATTTGCCTTTTTCAGTATTCAAAATAGCCAATTAGCCATTTATTTAATTAATTACTCACTCATCTATGAAGCACGTCCCCCCAAAAGCAATCCCATACAAGCTATTAACCCAATGAACCTCCATACCAAATTTCAGAAAGCTAGGCTTAATAGCATTCCTTAAAATGTCTGGAAACCAAAGAGATACTCAAAAGTAGCGAAGTACCTATTACTCACTTAGCTATAGAGCTATCATCACCAAAAGCAATCCCACACAAGCTATTAACCCAATAAACCTGCATGCCAAATTTGGTAAAGATAGGATAAGAACTGTTGCCTAAAATGTCTGGAAACCAAGTGTGACGCCGGACAGCGGAAAAAGCAAAAATAATATGTCCACCCCCAGTGGGTGGACATAATAAACCCTTAATCTGAAGAAATTATAAACTTTTACCCAATATATTTTTGTATCCATTTCCTATATAACTGCTATGCTATGCTTTCATGAACTTCTCTCCCAGTTAATGGCCTATTCAATTAGGGATATGCTAGATCACCAGTTTTTCTCAGTATCCTGAAATCTTAAGTTTTTCACTTGTATATACAAGTCTACTATACATTTTGGCATCAGCTTTGCTTATGATTTGGAATGATTTGCCTGATGATGTACAGCCACATTCAGAAAGAAGCTCAAAACCTATCTCTTTGCGCAGGCATATCCACCCTAATTTCTGTTTTTCCTGGTTTCTCTCCGTGGCATTGACCCTTGCTATGTCTCAGGTTAATGATTTTAGTTTTCTGCTTTTTCCGTTTGGTGCGCAGAGTCTGTCTTTAGATGGAGATTAAGTGCTATAAAAATACTATAAGGATTGGTGTTGTATTATAATACCAAAATGCAAAATCTGCTACTGACCCTGCCCTACTGAGAAGTAATTCAGCTTAACCAGGCATTTCAGATACCAGAGTTAATGTCAGAGAAGTCCCTCTGTAGGATTTGACACTTCTTTTTCATTAAAAGGTAATTCTAGTTTTCAAGGTTCTCAAATTAGTCTGAATTACTGCATGGACATCTATTACAAGATCAATGGATAAGGAGTTCTTTTCTAATTGGGATCGGTATATATTATCAATGCTGGGAGATGGCCATGGTATTACCTATCAATGTTATCGACAGTTTAGAAACTTTCGGTTTTACTCAAATTTTGCAATGGGCCAGTGAGCAATAATGGGAAAGTTTGCAGACATCATCCCTGCAGTAATATTTATGCCTGGTACAATCTCTCCTTTGCTAAAGAACTCAAAGTGCTAACCAAACCAACTTGTTTATGTATAGCCCAAGCACTAGCTCTCCTAAGTTAAAAAGACAGAGGTTCAGGGATGACCATTTATTAATGTCCCCTAGATTCTCTAGCCTACCATTGGAGATAGGATCCAATGTTAAGAGGTCTACCATGTTAATTGGTAATTCAAGCCACTATTATCTATATATCTACCTGTACCTGGGACTGAACCAAGGTACTCTGTTTTCCTTGATGATTGACTGATTGTTTTACCCACTAGACCAGTGGCAGATAATTTATATTCATGTCCATTGTCAATTCTGTCCACCTAAGGACGGAATTTAAACTCTTAACTTTGGATACATTAATCTGGTTGTATACACTAAGGACCCTCCATGGCCTTTTGGATTTTTAACCTTGGCAATGATCACTTGGATATCCCATCTCTAAAAGTGAGGTATTGTTTGTTCTTCAGAAGAAGTAGCAGAATAGATAAACAAGACCATGACAAAATATCAGCTAAAATAAGCATTTCTATCGTTGTGGCTAATACTTTAGCAACAATAAGATATTTGGTGGGGGAGGAACCATTTTTCAATCTGAAGTGATACAACTTCCTGTATTTCAATACTGATATCAAAAGATGTTCATTCCAATATTGTTTCTAATACCTCTTCAGACAGTATTTTCTAAATGTTGTTTTTTTATAACTACTTTATATTTTTGATCATCACTATATGAATATTTATTTACTTTGAGATCTTTGTGGGATTTGTTCAATAGTACAGCAGTCTTGTGTTCAAATTTTGATCCTTCTTAATAATCTTTGTTATGTCTTGATAAACGGAGCACTAGTGGCTGTGAAATAATGAATGTTCCAGGATAAAACTAGACCGAGCACATCAGAGAACTGATGCAAATTGTATCCACTGGAAAGAGAACTTGCCAAAGCCAGGGAGCAGGTGAGCTCTAGTTGATACCTAGTCCATAATTTCCAATAGGTTGGTTTTACATCCTAAACCTCTAGGAGCAATAAGCGAGTTAGAAACACTTTTAAGTTTGGCTACCCTCGTTTGACCTGAAGGAAGGGCCCAAGGTGAAATCTGACCACAGAAGATTCCCAGCCCATGATTTCCTATAGGTTGGCTTCACATGCCAAACCTACAGGACCAATAATAAGGGAGATAGAGGCAGTTTTTTTAAAGTCTGCTACCTGGCTCTGTGGATGAACTTGATGAACTGTTATATATATCACCAATGAAGAGATTCAACCTCTAGGAGCAACTAGACCTACGCATCAGAGACCGATGCAAATTTGTATCCACCGAAAAGACAACTCACCAAAGCCAGTGAACCACTGTTTGACCTTGAAGGAGGGGCCCAAGGTCAAATCTAACATCAGAAAATTCATAGCCCAAGATTTCGTATGAGTTGGTTTCGTACTGTAAACTTCTAGGATCAATAATAAGTGAGTTATAAGCACTTTTAACTTTGGCTATACTTGTTTGACCTTGAAGAAGGGGCCCAAGGTCAAATCCGACCACGCCAGAAGATTCCCAGCCCATGATTTTCTATAGGTTGGTTTACCATCCCAAACCTCTAGGACCAATAATAAGCGAGTTATAAGCACTTTTAACTTTGGCTGTCCTCATTTGACCTTGAAAAAGGGGCGCAAGGTCAAATCCGACCACACCAGAAGATTCCCAGCCCATGATTTCCTATATGTTGGTTTACCATCCCAAACCTCTAGGGCCAATAATAAGCGAGTTATAAGCACTTTTAACTTTGGCTATCCTCGTTTGACCTTGAAGGAGGGGCCCAAGGTCAATTCCGTCCACACCAGAAGATTCCCAGCCAATGATTTCCTATATGCTGGTTTACCATCCCAAACCTCTAGGACCAATAATAAATGAGTTATAAGCACTTTTAAGTTTGGCTATCCTTGTTTGACCTTGAACGAGGGATCTAAGGTCAAATCCGACCACACCTAAAGATTCCCAGCCCATGATTTCCTATATGTTGGTTTACCATCCCAAACCTCTAGGAGCAATAACAAGCGAGTTATAAGCAATTTTAACTTTGGCTATCCTCTTTTGATCTTGCATGAGGGGCCCAAAGTCAAATCAGACCACACCAGAAGATTCCCAGCCCATGAGTTTCTATAGGTTGGTTTACCATCCCAAACCTCTAGGATCAATAATAAGTGAGTTATAAGCAGTTTTAAGTTTTGCTGTCCTCATTTGACCTTGAAGGAGGGGCCCAAGGTCAAATCCGACCACACCAGAAGATTCCCAGCCCATGATTTCCTATATGTTGGTTTATCATCCCAAACCTCTAGGATCAATAATAAGTGAGTTATAAGCAGTTTTAAGTTTTGCTGTCCTCATTTGACCTTGAAGGAGGGGCCCCAGGTCAAATCCGACCACACCAGAAGATTCCCAGCCCATCATTTCCTATATGTTGGTTTACCATCCGAAACCTGTACGACAAATAATAAGAGAGTTATAAGCAGTTTTAAGTTTGGCTGTTCTCGTTTGACCTTGAAGGAGGGGCCCAAGGTCAAATCCAACCACACAGAAAGATTCCTAGCCCATGATTTCCTATATGTTGGTTTACCATCCCAAACCTCTAGGATCAATAATAAGCGAGTTATAAGCACTTTTAACTTCTGCTATCCTCGTTTGACCTTGAAGGAGGGGCCCAAGGTCAAATCAGACCACTCCAGAAGATTCCCAGCCCATGATTTCCTACATGTTGGTTTACCATCCCAAACCTCTAGGATCAATAATAAGCGAGTTATAAGAACTTTTAAGTTTGGCTATCCTCATTTGACCTTGAAAGAGGGGTCGAAGGTCAATTCTGACAACATCAGAAGATTCGCAGCACATGATTTCCTATAGGTTGGTTTGACATTGCAAACCTCTAGGACCAATAATAAGGGAGATATAGGCACTTTTAAAGTCCGCTATGTGGGTTACTTCGGCACTCCGTGAATAACCTTGAATTAAGAGCTTCAAGGTCAAATGTGTGCAAGGTTGTAGAGGACATGTATATCTGTTATACATATCACCCATGAAGAGATTCAACCTTCTACCTATGAGAAACAGCCAGTAGAAAAATGTTGATTATTTTCAAAGAAATGCCCGTGGCGGCCATCTTGTTTTTCAGAATGAGGCTATTTGCCTTCCCAGAGAAGCTTACCCCCCAGTGAAGATATCCTGCAAATTTGGTGAACCTAGCTGCTGTCGTTTTCCTCTTAGAGCGCTAACGCCGAAAAGCTCTCTCTACGCGCGGCGGCGTAGCGAACGCTAAACCAAAGTATCCACCGGATGCTTCCGGTGGATACAATAAGCGAGTTAGAAACACTTTTAAGTTTGGCTACCCTCGTTTGACCTGAAGGAAGGGCCCAAGGTGAAATCTGACCACAGAAGATTCCCAGCCAATGATTTCCTATAGGTTGGCTTCACATGCCAAACCTACAGGACCAATAATAAGGGAGATAGAGGCAGTTTTTTTAAAGTCTGCTACCTGGCTCTGTGGATGAACTTGATGAACTGTTATATATATCACCAATGAAGAGATTCAACCTCTAGGAGCAACTAGACCTACGCATCGGAGACCGATGCAAATTTGTATCCACCGAAAAGACAACTCACCAAAGCCAGAGAACCACTGTTTGACCTTGAAGGAGGGGCCCAAGGTCAAATCTAACATCAGAAAATTCCTAGCCCAAGATTTCGTATGAGTTGGTTTCATACTGTAAACTTCTAGGATCAATAATAAGCGAGTTATAAGCACTTTTAACTTTGGCTATACTCGTTTGACCTTGAAGGAGGGGCCCAAGGTCAAATCCGACCACTCCAGAAGATTCCCAGCCCATGATTTCCTACATGTTGGTTTACCATCCCAAACCTCTAGGATCAATAATGAAGATATCCTGTAAATCTGGTGAAGCTAGCGGGTCTAGTTTTCCACCTGAGTGTTAAATTCAAAAATCTCCCTTGGTGTGGCGGTGGTGTAGCCAACGCTAAACCAAAGTATCCACCGGATGCTCTGGTGGGTACAATGATATTTTAAATATCAGTCAATATACAAAAGTCAGAATTTGGCTTTGATATTGAAATGCATGAAATTCAGGTAAGAAAATTTGTATTAGGGATGAGTCGGTATCAAAAATGTGTAGATCAGGAGGTCACCAATGCAAAACCGTCCTGATTCTGGCAATCCGGGTTTTAATACATCCCTAATCAAACAGGCCACTGACAGAAAACAATTTTCAAAACTCACGAAACCAAAGAATAGACATTTCCTCTCAACAAAATCGCAATAATAATTCCCAAAAGTACAAAACTACAGGATAAAAGTGTGCAATTTCTTCAAATTTGTGGTCTGTTTCCAATATTTTAAGTTTTCCTTATATGTATTGACAAGCAATGTGCTGTTTGTAAAATCCCATTATGGTATTTCATTAAAATGCTCTTAATACTGAGACACCACACGTACCGACCCATCCTAATTTGTATCACCTCTCTCAGACAAACTACTACAGTTTCTGACACTTTTTATTTATAAGACATACATATCTAATGACAGTACCTACTGTTCTACACAGATACTATCCACCTCAGAACATTAAGTATAAAATTGCTCAACTGATTTTATACATTTCGTTTTAAAGATGATGAAACCACAGTTTTTCAATTCTTCTTCCATCTTCACATAAATTACTCCCGATCCCATTTAGCACTGTTGAGCTTGTGGTTTGGAAACAGCGAAAGCCTGTTCATGAACCTTTTCTCCATGGCATTTCTACCACAATGAGCATAAATCTCGAAGGGATTGCCGCGTAACCAACGGTTGGCCTGGTTGTGGTAGATGGGTTTGTCATACCATTTGCCTGTCAACGAGAACAGAAACACTCTCAGATAAAGTTGTAACTGAAAAACTGGGCTTGTAAAAAACAGAAATTCATATTTCATCTGGAGTTTATGTAGGACTGCATTGCAGTTTGACACTGTGAGTAAGAGTTTGAGATTTGTTACCTGTGACAATTTAAAAACTGATATTTTCCATTATCAGGTGACATCAAACCCAAGTATATGCCCATATGAGTTTGAGTTTAAACTCAAATTTAAGGCAGTGTTGGTTCTAGAAATTTTGAGATGTGAGGGAATTTTCCCTGACAATGTCTGAAAAATGAGGGGGTTCAGTCAAATCAGATGGGAAGCTGTCATGTACCTAGTCAAGGATAAACAGAAGGTCTTCTGCCTGATTATTACTAATTTATTTGGTTAAAAACATGAAAGACATGAAAAAGTGGCCTTAACTATTTATTTTCAAGTTAAAAACAACATATGAACATTAAAATCAAATAAAATATACTCTTCTAGCATAGTTCAAATGAAAATCATTTAAAGTGACATTTGTCGACACATCAATTTTTAATGCAAAGAAATATAAATGCAATAAAAAAATTCAGAATATTGCAGTATAATGTACAGCCAAAACCCACGGAAAACAGGATGCACAACTAGAAATAGGACGCCCTGTTGATAGTAGGTGCGAATAGAAACAGGATAGCATAGAAGAACACACATTATCATGTGTAATGTCCACCCATGAACCTTTTGCCAAAATTGTACATCTGATTTGTCTTACAAGACCCTGTTTCATTTGTAAAATATATCAATGATGCTTAAATATTTATTAGTGTACATGTAAATTATTTCAGCTTCATGCCTTTTGGCATTGGTTGGGTCGAAAATTTTGACGAAATCACTCTATCTTGCACGGTTAAGAAGATAGAAGCAAATTCCTGTTTTTCTATTTTTGGCAAAAATTTGAAAATTCAAAATGGCCGCCATTTTTGGGAAACGGGAAAATTTTTTGAAAATTGCCAAGAATACATTTCTTAGATACCCTATGGGTTGAAAATTTCAACGAAATAACTCTATTTTGCACGGTTAAGGCCAATTTGTGTTTTTCCATTTTGGGCAAAAATTCGAAAATTCAAAATGGCTGCCATATGTGGGGTGGGGAAAATTTTTTGAAAATTGCAGAGCACATTTCTTAGATACCCTGTGGGTCGAAAATTTCGATGAAATCGCTCTATCTCGCACGGTTAAGGAGATAGAAGGAAATTTGTGTTTTGCCATTTTTGGCAAAAATTCGAAAAATCAAAATGGCCGCCATTTTTGGGGAGAGGAAAATGTTTTGAAAATTGCAAAGAGTACATTCCTTAGATACCCTGTGGGTTGAAAATTTTGACGAAATCGCTCTATCTCACACAGTTAAGGAGATAGAAGCAAATTTGTGTTTTGCCATTTTTGGCAAAAATTTGAAAATTCAAAATGGCCGCCATTTTTGGGGAGGGGAAAATTTTTTAAAAATTGTCAAGAGTAGAATTCTCAGATACTATGTGGGTTGAAAATTTTGACGAAATCGCTCTATTAGGCACGGTTAAGGAGATAGAAGCAAATTCGTGTTTTGCCATTTTTGGCAAAAATTTGAAAATTCAAAATGGCCGCCATTTTTGGGGAGGGGAAATTTTTTTAAAAATTGCCAAGAGTAGAATTCTCAGATACTATGTGGGTCGAAAATTTTGACGAAATCGCTCTATCTCGCACAGTTAAGGAGATAGAAGAAAATTTGTGTTTTGCCATTTTTGGCAAAAATTCGAAAATTCAAAATGGCCGCCATTTTTGGGGAGGGGAAAATTTTTTGAAAATTGCAAAGAGTACATTCCCTAGATACCCTGTGGGTCGAAAATTTTGCCGAAATCGCTCTATCTCGCACGGTTAAGGAGATAGAAGCAAATTTGTGTTTTGCCATTTTTGACAAAAATTCGCAAATTCAAAATGGCCGCCATTTCGGGGGAGGGGAAAATTTTTGAAAATTGCCAAGAGTACAATGCTCAGATACCCTGTGGGTGGAAAATTTTGACGAAATCGCTCTATCTCGCACGGTTAAGGAGATAGAAGCGAATTTGTGTTTTGCCATTTTGGGCAAAAATTCGAAAATTCAAAATGGCCGCCATTTTTGGGGAGAGGAAAATTTTTTTGAAAATTGCAGAGTACATTCTTTAGATACCCTGTGGGTGGAAAATTTCGACGAAATCGCTCTATCTCGCACGGTTAAGGAGATAGAAGCAAATTTGTGTTTTGCCATTTTGGGGAAAAATTCGAAAATTCAAAATGGCCGCCATTTTTTGGGGAGGGGAAAATTTTTTTGAAAATTGCAAAGAGTACATTCCTTAGATACCCCGTGGTTTGAAAATTTCGACGAAATCGCTCTATCAGGCACGGTTAAGGAGATAGAAGCAAATTCGTGTTTTGCCATTTTTGGCAAAAATTCGAAAATTCAAAATGGCCGCAATTTTTGGGGAGGGGAAAATTTTTTAAAAATTGCCAAGAGTAGAATTCTCAGATACTCTGTGGGTCGAAAATTTTGACGAAATCGCTCTATCTCGCACGGTTAAGGAGATAGAAGGAAATTTGTGTTTTGCCATTTTTGGCAAAAATTTGAAAATTCAAAATGGCCGCCATTTTTGGGGAGGGGAAATTTTTTTGAAAATTGCAAAGAGTACATTGCTTAGATACCTTCTGGGTCGAAAATTTCGACGAAAACGCTCTATCTCGCACGGTTTAGGATATATGAGCACATTTGCCTTTTTCAGTATTCAAAATAGCCAATTACTCATTTACTTAATTAATTACTCACTCATCTATGAAGCAATTACCCCAAAAGCAATCCCATACAAGCTATTAACCCAATGAACCTCCATACCAAATTTCAGAAAGCTAGGCTTAATAGCATTCGGACGCTGGACCGCGGTAAAAGCAAAAATAATATGTCCACCCCCCAGTGGGTGGACATAATAAGCCAGTTATAAGCACTTTTAAGTTTGGCTATCCTCGTTTGACCTTGAAGGAGGGGCCCAAGGTCAAATCCGACCACACCAAAAGATTTCCAGCCCATGATTTCCTATATGTTGGTTTACCATCCCAAACCTCTAGGACCAATAATAAGTGAGTTATAAGCACTTTTAACTTTGGCTATCCTCGTTTGACCTTGAAGGAGGGGCCCAAGGTCAAATCGGACCACACCAAAATATTCCCAGCTCATGATTTCTTATGGGTTGGCTAACCATCCCAAACCTCAAGGAACAATAATAAGCCAGTTATTAGCACTTTTAAGTTTGGCTATCCTCGTTTGACCTCGAAGGAGGGGCCCAAGGTCAAATCCGACCACACCAAAAGATTTCCAGCCCATGATTTCCTATATGTTGGTTTACCATCCCAAACCTATAGGACCAATAATAAGCGATTTATAAGCACTTTTAACTTTGGCTATCCTCATTTGACCTTGAAGGAGGGGCCCAAGGTCAAATCGGACCACACCAAAAAATTCCCAGCTCATGATTTCTTATGGGTTGGCTAACCATCCCAAACCTCAAGGACCAATAATAAGCCAGTTATTAGCAGTTTTAAGTTTGGCTGTCCTCGTTTGACCTTGAAGGAGGGGCCAAAGGTCAAATCCGACCACACCAGAAGATTCCCAGCCCATGATTTCCTACATGTTGGTTTGCCATCCCAAACCTCTAGGACCAATAATAAGTGAGTTATAAGCACTTTTAAGTTTGGCAATCCTTGTTTGACCATGAAGGAGGGGAGGAGATTAATTGCACTTAAAAATTGAGGACAAGTCCAAATACCACTAATAGCTAGTGTACAAAAGAGTTATCCATGTCTCACCAACTTCCCAGAATGGCACATTCTTCATGACCTCTTCCTCTTCATCTCTCAACCTCACCATCCATTTTAGAGTTCTAAACAAAGTCACAACATGCTTTGTTAACTGAGGTAGACCAGACTGTTGTATTTTTATTACTACGTTCTATTTTGATCATCAAAATTCATATACTGGAAGATTTACTTTGAGATCTTTCAGGAACTTGACAGCAGTCTTGTGTGAATATCCCACATATTTTTTCAGTAAATCAGCCAATAGTGGCTGTAAAATTATGCAACTCCTAGCAAAAAAAATGATAACTCAATATTACTCGATATGCCAAGTAAAACTGAAGTTTGATATTGCACTTCAATTCTTGCAGCAGTTATAAAACAATCATAAGAGTTGTGTTACCTTCTATCTCTCTCTGCTTTGTTAAATGGTTCAAGGGAAATATAGCTGTCCCACATTTCAATGTCATTGTACCTAAACAAATAACAAAACTAATGCAAAAACAAAGCACCCCACAGCAAATACAATGTATAATGGGGAAAAAATGGTAAAGATAAATGTGAATGAGGTTGTCTGTAGTATGGCGGTTGTTAGTAGTAATGAGGTTGTTAGCTGTAATACATTAAATAATTACAAGTTATAGTAAACATTTACAATAATTCAAAATACTTTCAAAAACAGCGATTAAAGACCAAAATGTTTTGCCAAAGAAAAACACTTACAAGAGTATATATAGAGTAGTGTGCAACTCTAGATGAACTGCATTTGATGAAGTGACCTTGATAAAGTTTAAAGGTCAAATTTGTGCATGTTTTAACTGATCCCACGCCTGTAAATGATAACTGTCAAAAATCAATTTGATGGACCATATATTAACTATTAAGAGAGATTTAACTTCAGTTGGAAAATGCTGGGGCAAAATCAATTAGCATTCCCCTTTTTAAGGGACACTTAATTATTTAAGTTCACACAAAAAGGACATTTATTTAACTGAAAATAAAACAATAAACTCAATGATTCAATAGAACTACAACAATGCCAAATTTTCACCTGTTATTCTAACAACACAAAACTATTTTGCTAAGCAAATCAAAATATTAAAAAACAATATCATATCTCAATTGACAAAGTAGATAATTAATTCAATGACCATAAGAACTCTAAAGAAAATGAAAATTTGAATTACTTACTTCACAATGTCCCTACACTCAAAGGGGCTTCATATAAATGTTTGCTTTGAAATTCACCTTCTCAATGTATTAAACACTTCACCCATCAGTTTAAAAAGCTTTAATACCAAGTAGCTAAAACACTACTTTCTCTAGTGACAACACTGAGATCACCAGACCCAAAAACAAATATATACTCCTTTCAGGATGTGCTAGTTAAAACCAGGTTTGTGGTCGTAACATCATAAATCGAGAATTGTTAGTGTAATTAATAATAAGTTAATTACTTATCTTATTCTCACAAGTTTAAATAGTACGGTGGAAACAGAAGAGTATGACCAACAAGAGGTACAGGTTTTTTTTTCAACATCACTCACTTATGGGAAGATCAGAGTGAAGTGTGAGCAGGTAGAGTAAGAAATTTAAAATTCACCAGGAATCTAAAATTTGCCACCTCTAAAACCTTAGTTAATTTTATGAAGAAAATAATGTTTTGTCTTAAAATTGGTATTTTTCAGTTCAAAAAGCCTTAATTTACTTTACATTCAACAAATCTCACCTCAATTAATTTATTTTATTAGTATTTCAACATTTGGCGAATTTCAGATATGAGGCGAATCTTAAATTTCTTACTCTACAAACATTCTAAATTTTAATGACAAAAAAATGTGAGCTAAGTGAAACACATAACTGCCAGTTAGATAACCATCGGTTAAAAAATATTTTTTCCTGGGATTTCCCCTTTTCTCAATTTATGTCTCACCTGAATATCTTCTCACCGCAAACCAAATCACTTTTTGACTGATAAAATGCAATAAAACCCATGAAAAATAGGAACCCAACACTTCAAGATGTTAAATAATATTTTTACCTTCTGGTGACAAAAACGTATCTGGCCAGGATATATCCAAGCGTCGTAGTGAAAGCGAACACAACCGCAGACTTCGTTGCTGAAATCAAAAGATACAACTACCTCATGACAAATTCTTTTCAAATTTGGTAATAAATCTAGTACATGTAGTAATTTTAGTAAATAGTGTGCTAGTGGTATGGGATCAGGAAATGAAAAAAAAGGTAATTGATTTAACGACATCTGGCACCATATAATCCAAAAGTACAGTTGCAACTGGTGTGACAAGTAAATACAACTTATGTTTTATTTAGAAGAATTTTCCAAATTTTACTGGATTGGTAGGTACTGTTAATGTATAGAATAGAGGTCCAATTGAAATGACCATAACCATTGTATTTATCGATCAGTTTTGAAAAAAAAATTTCACTATTTTCAGTTTGAAAAGAACTCAGACCTAAGTGTAATGTACCAGTTTGGTGCGGATGGGCTGCAACTATGGTATGTACAAAATTTAAGCTCTATGAAACCCTGATATATGTAATTATTCATTCACACGAGAATATGGTGTAAATGGGTATGTATGTCTTGTACAAGCCAGGATTTTGAAAAGTTTCAACATGAACAGCTGAGCTATAACCTTTCAGTATTGCAACTGGCTTACAATAGAGATGACAGAGTTTGCATACCGTATTATCAGTATTAATCAATGGAACTGACACAACTTCAATAGAAATGCTGTTTTCCGGATAATAATAATTAATTGAAGAAATAAAAGAAAAAATACCTTTTTAAATACGATATTTTCAGTTATTAATCATCGTTATTAATAGATGAATAAAGTTAAAACCCAATTAACTTGTAATTGCATTTTTTATTACTTTAATCTTAACACATATTCTGACTTGACATAATCTTTTTTAAGTTGAAGCAATCAAAATAAATTTTCAGAGAATTCTACACTGACTCCTGTTGTGACATTGGGGGTTAAAGTTTATATTTTAAAGTCAAAGAGTCACAATAGATATTAAAAATAGCATCAGAGATGCCTGTACCCCACAGCCTGGGGAAATATTTTTCAACACCATGAGATATAGAAGTAGTGAAACAGTACACAGATTGGGATACTTTCAGGAGCACTGCATGTAAAGATTAAGTATTATAACAAGACAATTCACTAAACTAAAAGTTATGAAGCTGTAAAATTTCTTAACTGAAGAACAGCTGTCAATGAAAATATCACAATTATGTATCGTCAAATTATGGTTTGAATGTTTTGAATATTATCCATACATACAGATGTGTCAACACATGCTTGTGTGTGGTGTTGGGGTAAAACCTGTGACTCACTTTATGCAATACCATCCGTTACAATGGGAAGTTACAAAACTAAAACCCTTAATGAATTCTAATATGACTTTAACAGTGCTTAATCTACATCAAAAGATATGAGAGATACAAGAGAGATAAAATAGTATCACATATCCCTGTAGAGAGATAAAATAGCATCAGATATGCAAGATCAAAGTTCAAATCCAGGTCACACCATGATGTTGCACACCTATAACACCCGACCAATGTCCCTACCAAATATCAACTTCCTACACCTTATGGTTTCCAAAATATAGGCCAAGGCATTACTGTTCAAGGTCACTATGGCAAGGTCAAATCAAGGTCACACCATGACGTTTTACATCTACACACCCTAGCCAATGTCCCTACCAACTATCAACTTCCTACACCTTACGGTTTCTCAGATATAGCCCAGACCAGATTTTATAGGTTAAGGTCACTACGGCAAGGTCAAAGGTCAAATCAAGGTTACGCCATGACGTTGCACACCTACACCGCCTAACCACTGTCCCTACCAAGTATCAACTTCCTACACCTTATGGTTGCTGAGATATAGCCCAGACAAGATTTTATAGGTCAAGGTCACTATGGCCATGTCAAAGGTCAAATCAAGGTCACGCCATGACGTTGCACACATACAACCCCTAACCAATGTCCCTACCAAGTATCAACTTCCTACACCTTACGGTTTCCGAGATATAGCCTGCACAAGATTTTATAGGTCAAGGTCACTATGGCCAGGTCAAAGGTCAAATCAAGGTCATGCCATGACGCTGCACACATACACCCCCTAACCAATGTCCCTACTAAGTATCAACTTCCTACACCTTACGGTTTCCGAGATATAGCCCAGAAATGATTTTATAGGTCAAGGTCACTACGGCAAGGTCAAATCAAGGTCACACCATGACGTTGCACACCTACACCCCCAACCAATGTCCCTACCAAGTATCACCTTCCTACACCTTACGATTTCCGAGATATAGGCCGGACAAGATTTTATAGGTCAAGGTCACTACGGCAAGGTCAAATCAAGGTCACACCATGACGTTGCACTACTACACCCCCTAACTAATATCGCTACCAGGTATCAACTTCCTACACCTTACGGTTTCTGAGATATGGCCCGGACAAGATTTTCAAACTCAAGGTCACAACGGCACAGTCAAAGGTCAAATCAAGGTCACACCTACACCCCCTAACCAACGTCCATACCAAGTATCGACTTCCCACATCTTATGGTTTCTGAGATACAGGCCGGATAAACTTTTTCCCGCCGCCCACCCAAAATCCAAACAATGTTGGAATGTTTGCTCGACACTTCACGGCTTTAATAAGCGGAGATATCAATGCGAAAAGTGGGATGATATGAGGAACAATGGCCACCTTACTTTACATTATCTGTGCGTATGTGACTTTGAAGTATATGTACTTTTAAAATTGACAATGGAATTACTACTGCATGGTCCTCTTGGCACCACTTGGGTCTGTTGAGCTGGTTGTATGCCCTAGCTTGCTGACATCTGGGTTTTTGAAATAGTCAAGATGTGTTCCCTGGCAGTGGTTGCTGCTGATAAGTCTGTGACATATATGTGGAAGTGGTACTGGAGCTCCTAGAATGTGTAGGTTGCTATGGCTGATGGTTCCTTTCCTCTGCCCTGCTCTGTATCCGACTTAAAAGTTTTACTGATTTGTATCTGAAAGTCTGGAAGTCTCCAAGTTTTCACAATGCCAGGTAGTTGCAGGAGGCTGTTCTGGTGGTCTCCTGTATAAGCCCATGAAAAGATGTGAGCATAGTCTTAATCCGGGCAAATTGATCCATGACCTGCTGGTCAACTGATGAAGGCTGGGACACTACACTGGTACTGGCAGAGCTGCAGGTGGATGACCGGTGTGTTGTCAGAGCGGATGCTGGTCTACATTCAGTATCCGTGGCCCCTTGTGAAATGTCTTGGGCTGAGACTGCACTAGCCTTCTCCTCTTTGTGGTGACTTAAAGCTTGAAGATTTGCTGCAGCCCTTCGTTCTGATGTTGTCTTGAAAAAAATTTAATTTGTCCTGAATCCAATTCTGCCTGTCTGTCTTTTCCTTGGGAGCCAGGCCACACTTGGACTTAGTTTTCATAGCATCAATGATAGCGAGTCCTTTGGGATTCGAACCAAGTCTTGCAAACCTTCTCTGACAGGTTGCGACTGCTTGCAAACCACTCCCACAGGCAATCCTTTCTGGTCTTGTCCTTATAGTGTTTGTTGGTTTTGTCGCAAAGCTCATGATCCTTGACAAAATCTACAATAGCCTCCTCATCTGAGTCTGTTAAATAAAAGTTTATCATATGTCCTTTCTTGCACCTGGATTGGAATTGAGTAGATGACTGGCCTCTCCTCTACCCTCCGTGTCCATTTCCATATATCACTCCTCTCAGTTCTTGGTCTTTTTTTGGCCACCTGGCTTCCTCCCTCTCCCTCTCCTCCCTCTGTTGTTTGTCTCCTCCCTTTCCCCCTGTTCTCTCTCTTCCCTCCTTCACTGTATGTCAGCAAAAATGATCCATGTCCCTGCTGGTCCACCATACAGATGTAGATGACCTGTGTTCTTTTGGTCAATGACCACTAGTGTTGGGAATCGCCTCCAATTTTCATGGTCGATTATTCGTCCATTTTTCTGAGCGATGATCGACCCATAATCGATTATTTTACTCCATTTTTGTTTATTATTTAAGAAACACTTTCCGGGATAAAGTATCTATAGGTCAATCCGGTAAGAATAACGGTGTTCCGACATTTAGACTCTACCAAAAGCACCCACTTCCTGTAAATATGGCGGTAGACATAAACAAACGAAATTGAAGACAAAACTGTCAGTTTATTTAATAAAAATACCTAAAATATTTTTTAAATAGGTGGATATTGATATAAATCAGGAAAGGTAAGATATAAGCTTAATAATCGATCATTAGAAAATGCCAGTGACCGACCTCGATTCTACACTGTCACCAACGATTAATCGAGCACACGTCTAATCGTCCACCCACTAATGACCATGTGAGTGAACTCAGTGCAAACCTGCACTTCAATATTGGTCACTGAAACTTGGTTTTATACATTTTGGCATATTGTGTACATGTTGCTTTGGAGTTAAAATAGAATTGTGAGAAAATTATCAACAAAATCAAATGACTTCCTTCTTATGGCATATGTTTTGAAAATAAATTGTAAAAATAAAGTGTATTTTCTTCTTTGAAATAGTAAGATTTATTGGTATTAAAAGTTCTTTGAGATTTATTCTGATAGATGACATGATTTCTATGCTGGAATAATGTCACATGATCCTCCACAAATTCAGATACCAGAAAAATGGACTTTTGAACAAGGAAATGATACTAAAAGTGTCTGTTTTTTAGCGTACATTGTATGTGCTGTGCAATAAATACTGTAAATGGATAGCAACATACTTTGCGCATTTGTTGTGTGATGTTGGATTTACAACGATTATTGCTGATGAAATGACGGAGGGTGAAAATCTGACAGATCTGTGAGTTGCCAAACTTGTAGTTCTATTACAGTATATGCATAAAAATTGCGGTACGGTAAAACCGTTCTCTAGAAAATATGCTGCAGTACGGATTGCCGCACTCCAGAACTTTATCTCGAGTGCGGTTTCAGTAACAACAGATTTCATTGGTTAATTGAATTAATCACGTTTGCAGACGAATGTCTCCCATTTGTAAAATATGGCTAGAATTAGTGGTCCTACGATTAGACGGAAAATCGATTCATCGTATATTTAAAACTTTCGATGTAGAAAATTGATTCTCATTTTAAGAATCGATTGTGAATCGAAAGTAAGACTTATAAACCACCTAATTTCCCCTTTTGCTACAGATGTTTAACATTTTATTTTCGTAACATTTGTTTACATTATCTGCCATGTTTCTTTCACTGGTATCTACTTCCTGTTGGTTACAACTAAAACTCAAAATTTCTGTAGGTATTTAGAAGATCTTTTAATACAATAAACTAAGTTCAACCTAAATTAAATTTAACTTTCACTGCTTCACACACAACATGTATACTCCCTATAAATGGGGAATAACAACCTTGGCCATAAATCAAGTGGAGAGAGATCACACTACTGTAATACTTCAGCAGTCTGCCATGAATATTTTTGACAAATTTTGTTGAACAAGAAAACTAAAATGTTTACTACATTGCCATACTTAGAATTTTACAGTATCTAAGAAATTATAATTATATGAAATGAATAGGTCATGAAGATCTGCTTAAAAAAGGAAATTCATGGAATATTGTTTTCAGGATGAGAGAAATTTAACAGAATAATAGACAAATGCTTTACAGTAACATAAACAGGCAGAGAGAGAGTGAGGGGGATCTGACTTCGTTGAGGCTGGTGGGAGATACTTAGCCTTGCCACAGGCATTTATATGTATGAAGAAGGCACAACTGTTTGACTGCATTATAAGTATTTTTCATAATGTTCTCATACACTTACTTAGCCTAGCTTGCTGAGGAGACTTCCAGACTAGAAAGGCCTTTGATACAGTGTGCATTATGGCAAAAATATTTCACGTTTGCATAATGGTTCAGACAGCCCGGAAGGCCAGGCTAGGAGATACTTTCAGTTTGAACTACACCTGTGTTGCTAACTGGGGAAGGTTTTAACTCAGGACACCCATGCACTGAAACACATACAAGTGCTAAATAAACTTGATAAAATAACTGCACCATCCATTTATCAATGATACACAACTATTTATGTCATATATATGCTGTTTTGAGAAATTTTCATCATATTATTCCTGAGATAAGAGTCAGATTTTCCAGACCCCATCCAATACACATAAACTTGAGTGACAATGCTGAAATACATGTTCACTTGTGCCAAACTGTTTCATATAACCTAGTATATATTACAAAACATCAATATTGGCCAGAAACAATAAAAGTCACTCTTCCATTTGATTAATGAAAATAGCATGTCTTTGAAAAGTGTCCTGAGTTAAAAATGGAAGGAAAATTCCATGAACACATGTCTATGTATTGTTTAGTTCCCAAAGAAGCATTTTATTCAGGATAATTTTCAGAAGCTGCTTGGCAGTCACTGTTCTTGACATATGATAATGATAAGCAGATATTCTATTCTTCTTTGTTGCATATATACAAAGTGTCCTGAGTTCACAACACGGGTGTACCACATGGTGATGTTGAACAAAAGGGGTTGAAATAGACTTGCACCAAGTCTTTGTATTTCTCATCCCACTAAATCTGACATAGATGAAAACATTATACATACACTTAAGGAGGGAAAAATCCTTCTCTATGCTGAAACAGTACTTTTGTCAGCCCCACATTCTAGTATAAAGTCATACAGTCCTCATATAATACCTTAGAAAAAAGGACTTGAAGAAAGTCTAGGGTTGAAATATTGTTTATTTTAAGCATGATTGGTTGCTAATCTGCTGATGTTACATTCAAACACTGTAAATGATTTAGCTGATGAAAAGGGAGAATGAAAATAAATATTATTTTGTAACTGTTAAGGCCACCTTAATAGATTATTATATTATTGTTGATACACATACTTGTTGACTCTTCAACCTACTGGTTTCCTAACATACCCCCTCCCCTACCCCAAAATGTAAACAAATAACCTAGATTTTTTTCACCACTGACCTATCGGAAGACTACGGTTATTATATTTGGTAAAAAAGAATATTCTGTCTTTCTTACAAAGCAAGCAGAAAAACGATTATAATCGATAATCGATTGCTCAGAGTTACCGATGAATCGATTCTGATTTTTTAGACCGATTCCTAACACTAGCTAGAATTACCCATCCTAACCTAAGTATGCACTACAAATCTTCATAAAAACAGTAAGAAGACAAGAAATAAATGTGAAAAATTAAATGTCATGTTAGAATTTGTTGTAAAACCCTGCATAACTCCATGCTAGTCGTGTGTTATTTCTACAATTATTTGTCTCGAGTGAGGTTTCAGCAAACAATTGTTTTTATTGGTTAATTAAATTAATCACATTTGCAGATGATAAATATAGACTGGTTTCTTTAACTTTCTGTATCTAAAACCTGTCGTGGTCTCATATTTCCTTCACTCGGCGAGATTATTAGGATACTAGACCGATTAATCTGTCTCTCAGCCAATTTTTAAAAGATGGATGTATTGGCGAGAGACAGATGGCATTAGTATGCAAAAAACATAAACGTCCTGAAGGGCAACAAGTGGCACACATTCTGACATTAAACCTGTACTAGGCTACCACCTTGAGTGTCAAGGATGTGCCCCGCATTAAAAGAAATAAACTTTTTGCATAGTTAATGGATATATATACCAAAATTTATTTCACTTGCCAAATTTTATCATTGTTTATACAAACAGGAAGTGCAGAAAAAGTATCTATATTACTGCAAACACAGAAAATTGTGTTCCTGCATCTAAATGCTTTATACTGTTAATACATATTAGTGCATATTTTAAAGTTTAAAGGGACAGTAATTTTCAGATATTGAAGTTTTTTGTGTAGCAAGGAACTCTGTCCCAAAATGCCATCCATCAGTTTTAAAAAGGCATATTTTGGGACAGAAAACTCGGTCTATTAGGATACCAGCATGAACCGCACTCTAGTTTATTTACTGGAATACGGCAAATTAATGCTACCGTACTGTAGAATTTCTTCTTCTCGTGTGCGGTGTTTTACCGTACTCCAGCCACTTCATAAAAATTATGTCACACAATTTTTTTTTTTTTAACAATGAAAAACGTACCCTGGTGACTGTGGTTTTTACCACAAACCGGAAATACCAGTGAACGCCCATTTTGTAGAATTATAGAAGCATTTGTCCTTGACGTCTAACAAAGTAATAGAAGACGGGCGTTCACTGGTAGAATGCCACTAAAACTAAGGACACTTATGGGCGATAATTGGCGAACTCATGTCTGACCTTCGTTGAGATAACCACGTCCTGAAAGAAAATTTTAAACACAAAACCCTACATACCACTCAAGGCGTTGTAGGATTTTATCCTGGCAAATTGTAACGGTCCATAGCCCCCTTTCGGGGCCATATCCTGATGAAATTTTGATGCCATCTCAACATCTGTTCGGTTTCGAGGCAACCTCCCAACCGATCAAGCTTAAAGTCCGAATGTCATTTACTTTACCGAAGAGCAAAATGAAAATTCATGCAGCTATCAGGTCCTGGCGCTATTTTAACTATATTATTTGAATTGTTTCTCTCTTAGTATAAACATAAATGTTTTGATATGTTTTAGTTGGCTTGTGTCTTTTAGGATAAGTAGTGGTTCAAGCACATAGGCCAGAGTTTAGCGGTTTGTGTGAAGCTATTCAAAAAATTAATTTACAGGGGCATAGTTTTTGTTAAAACCAGTATCAGTTTGTTAATAGCATTGTTTATGAGATGTACAACCCCCACTCAAAAACTTATGCATAAAACCACAATATTTAAAATTAGGGTATACCAAATAAAAAATCCTAGTCACTTAGCTAGTTTATCAGGCCAAAGGTTTACCATTTCTTTCCACAGAGATAAAAAACATTATCTGTATATTTTCTCACCAATGTACAAAAAAACAATGCTAAAGCATAGAGATCGTAATTATTTAACATCTGAATGATCTATAATATGAGATATCTAACATCATAGTTTTCAATACAAAAACTTATTAATAGTTTATTTTAACAAATTTGCTGCAAAAGGTGGCCTATTTTAACACAATAAATATGTAGATAATGAATTTATGGTGGTATACATGAAAAGAAAGACAACATCTTTGATAAAGTGATAAATTTTAACTCTATACAATAAAACCACATGTACTGATCGTTTTCTTGAAATTATTGTTTTATCAATAATTGCACTCTACGCAGGAATAAAATTTATTGAAAAGATATTTAAGGTACAAATAGTTGCATGATGGTTGCAATGAGGTATTATGAGTGGTAAACATAGTGGTTATGACTTGGTGAGGTTCTACAAAGCCCAACAAAGCTTCTTGTACATCAAGGTTGTTGAAACCATCTTTAGCATGTCACTTAAAGGCTGACTGAGAGGCCATAGCAATGATAAAGTGTTGCCTGTTGTCTCCAGCTTTTGTGGCTTCATACCCAGCACCTATTTAATCCTGCGCTTTTTATGGTGGTTGCAATAGAAAGCAGGGAATCCCAAAGAATGCAAACAGATGTCCAGCAGTACATTGGTGAACTACAAGTTATATTGAATATTGCAATACAAGTTAGATTTATTATATTAAGCCTAGATGTGTTGGCCATCTGGGGTGTTGAAACCAATGTAGAGTTGAGTGTGGCAGAAACTATAACTGGCTATTTGAGCTGGCCAGGCAGTCAATCAATCTCAGACTCATGACTAATTTTGGACTTTGGTTTGATAATAACCAAAGTAATGAATTATAAGCTATTGCACCTAACACATCTGCATTAGGTTCAGTTGGGCCAACATTGGCACAACATTGGCATATCCGTCGGTCCAAAATTGGCCCAACAGTTTTTTGACCGGTGGAGGTGACGTTGGCCCAATGTCAACAAGCCACCAGTACAAATTCTACTCAATCTATAGCATCAGCCAATCAAATTGCAGTGTGGTGTTATGTGGCCATTGTTTAACAGAAGGCAGGTGATTGACAGATTGTGGGAGGATCTTAGTTAAGGAAATCCCTGATAAGTCACATGACCAAACATTAACAATGGTGGAACATTGTCATAAGGTGATAGTCCATAATTCAGTGATAAAATTATAATGTTCACAAACAAATATTTTAGTGTGTTTATAATGAGAATGCTGTTTTTATGTCTAAAATTGTTGAACAGTTAGTTAAAATTTGTTGGCTCACTGAAATAAGATTTTTAGACATGCCATAATAAATAATTTTTTACTAAGTTTCCCCAAATCCCTTATTATTGCTTGCCACCCTCTTGAATAAAAATCCACTGTTGGCCCAACGTCGACACAATATAGAGAGATCTAACCTGAGTAGTGGTTGGCAAGCCACCATTGGGCCAACGTTGGCCCAACACTGGCAAAATCTGCCGACCATGCGACCAACAGCCAATGTTGGTCCGACAGCAGAATGCTATCTGGGAAGGATAAAACATCATAAACCATAAATTCTGCAGAGTTAGCAGCTTTAACCTTAATTCAAAAAGAATAATTAAAGTTTGAAGTAAAGCTGGCTAACATCAGGGCAATCTTCATGCTCAAAGGAGCAACTGTGTATCCTGTATCTATCATCACTGCTATATGCATGACTCACTGTTCTTGTGTAAATAATTGTTGTGAACAATTCCAGTAAAGATTTTTGAGTTTCGCAAATGTTTGAAAGGAATTGTTTGGTGAAGGTTAAAAAATGATGGGTAGACCTCAGTTACACATGGCCGGATGTAATGCCAGATCACGGCAGGTTACCAAATATGGAAAATTTAGAGTGATTTATGGATCATATTTTTCATCTGTGAACATACCGTCCGTAATATCCTTGTGGCATCTGCCACGGAGGTGATGTGTCAGTGGGGATGCCACAGCAAAATCAAATTGCTTGAATTTTCGATAAAAGGTTTGCGGATCCTAGGTGTAATTAATATCCGTATTGCTCCATATGTAATCCATAATGTCCTTACAGCATCCGTACATGTCCTTGACTCATCCGTGCCAGACTCGGAAAATTTATACGGATATTCACAGAGGGTGTTTGGAGGCTGTAAGGACGCTACCGGAAGTTTAACGACATTGCAGGAAACCACAAGGATCAATAGGGATGGTCCTTGGAGAAGGTCACGGATATGAAATTAGTCTGTGGATATTTGGAGGTGTATATAGACAATGGACCGTTCCATAGGCCACGCCCACTTCCTGGTTTACGGTATTTTAGTTGTCTCCATGTCAGGCCTTGTCTGACAAACAAATGGCGAAAATGGCGGGAAAACAAATGTAAACATCGAGTATTTTAAGATATAATAGAAATAACACGTATTATAAATGATTGGATGTAGCATATAATAAGAAATTATATAATAAAGTATATTTGCTTTATTGTGACAAAAATTATAAAATAAATAAATAAACAATTTATTGATCAAAACAAATCCTCGTGCATTGCAGTAAAATGTAAACAATGACAGCTTGAGCGCATATATATACATTTCAGACATTTTAAAGTAGGTAGGATAGATTATATATATTTTTTTATCAAATTATACTTTGGTTTCATTTTGCTCCATTATCAGAAAGCAATAATATTCACAAATATGTCCCTAAAAATGACCACATTTTTGTAATTCAAAATGGCGCCGATGAAAATCGGAGGAAATGATTGGTTGTTGCGATTGTATTAAACAGGATGTTTGCCGATTTGCGGTATTTTGATTGACACCATGGAAAGGTCCATAGGGATAGAGTTTATGGATGGTAAGGACGTCCCAAGGACAATAATTAAGGATGGGGTTTACAGATACATTTTTAGTTTCACACAGCACTCAGGAACTTACAGAAAGACATTTTGTCATGGACAAAAACCCTATATAAGGGCCACTTGGCTTGGCTTTTGCTAATATACACTTTCGGCAAATTTAATGTGAAAACATCAATTTTTGAAACTTTTACAGTTGATAGTGCACATGTTTGAGGATATATTTTGCTGGCATACTTATTACCCAAAAATATTTCAGATTTTATTTTTTTTTCAAAATAGAGAGTTTGGTGAATATTTCTGTAAAATGCCACCAAAGAAAAGGATCAAGAGGAGAGGTAGTCAGGAGATGGAGAGGATGTCCACACAGGTCCAGGCAAGGAGTTCAGAGATGGATGAGTTGACTTGTGTTCCAGAGATTCAGCAGAGCCAGCAGGCAGCTGTGGTGGAGGAGGTAGTGGTGGGGTGAGGATCCTCTGCAGATGTCGGATACAGAACAGGGTGACATTGTGCTTGAGACACAGCAAGAATCGGATTCAAGTGCTGAGGGCATTGTTGACACACAGGACACACATGCCACTGTGGGACACAGAAGGGCAATGGCAAAAAGGCTGACAAAAGAGACAAGAAAATTTACTGTTGTGTTCAGTGATGAGAATAAGCAGAAATTAGTGGACTTTTTATGTGACAATGAAATTTTCTACAACAAGCATTTAAAGAACTACAAGGATAGGTCGAAGAGGGAGTCTGTATGGGACAAGTTTGTGAGGAGCACAACTTGGACAAAGATGCCTGCCAAAAGTTGTTCCAGAACCAGCGCACACTCTTCGGGAAGGTCACTCACATGAAGTCAGTCCTGGGGGGACCACAGCTGACAGAGCGGCAGAAATGGACCAGAGACAATTTCCACTTCCTGAGGGGCCATATCGTGCAACACCTTAAAGGAAAAAGTGAATTCAGGGCATCAAAGGGGTTAGCTTCCCAAGTCAGTGCATCAGCGGGCTCATCATCCAGAAGGGAGATAGTGCACATGGAACTGTTCCAGGATACTTCTCGTCCAGAATCCACATATGACCCAGCAGACATGTCGCACCTGGACACACATATGTCTACTCCTAGATCGTGTGACGTCAGCGCAACTTCAAGTTTTGCAGATTCTGACTTCCAATCAGCCCTCACGGAAGGGGGATAACAGAGTTGAAAGACATTGTGGCCAAGAAAATTGACTGATGACAATGGTGATAAGCCACAACTGGGCTTCTGTGACTTTCTAATGGTGGAGGTGATACAACTAACCAGCCACTCATATGACAAGTTTCAACAAGAAATGTTTAACTTATTGATGAGACTTAAATGGAGTGACAAGCAGCAAAGGTACCACCACGGAATGGGCAGGAGTAATGACGCGTACAGCCAGACCTCCAACCAGTACCCAGTGTCACACACCCAGATGCAGGCCCCACCACAGCAGATGCCACAGATATTTACACATGTACCACAAGGACATCCACAGCAGCAGCATTTACAGCATTCACAGCAGCACTTCCAACAGACATTTACATAGCCACATGCACCTGTGCAACAGCAGATCCAGGGCCAGGGTCCACACCTAAGAATGCGGTCACAGCAGCACATTCAGCAGCAGCAGCAGCAGACCATACACCATCAGCAGCAGCAGCCCATACAAAAGCAACAACAGCAGCAGACCATACAACAGCAACAACAGTAGCAGTCCATACAACAGCAACAACAGCAGCAGCTCATACAACAGCAACAGCAGCAGCCCATGCAACAGCAACAGCAGCAGCCCATACACCAGCAGCAGTCCATGCAACAGCATCATCCACAAACTGTCCCAGGTTCAGAGCTGCAGTACACGCAACAAGGCAGCCAACAAACAGCACAACAGCAAGCATCGCATAGCACAAATTCCTCCCAGCAGCAGGTTATGTTGCCACCAGTCACAGGCACTAGAAGGGAAAGCAGCACAATACCACTTACCAGCACTCCAGCTGGATTCAGTTTCTCACCACCACCAAATCCACCCTCAGTTGACAGCCCGTGCTTCACCAACATATCAAAACACATCACAAGATGTCAGCTTTGGGGGCATCCACACATCTCAGTTCCAGCTGGTTGACGAAACATCCACCAACCCAAGAGACCAAACAGCCTCAGGGGACCAGTAGCCAGCCAACACTAGATGATATCTCAGCAAAAGCTGATACTAAAAGATATCTCAGCGAAAGCTGATACGTAAAGGCCCTTTTAAGGGCCGCCAAATCTTCCAAAAATAATTATGTGAGCTATGCTGTTGTAATATACAAAATCCAGCAAACCCACCATCAAATAAAATAAAAATTCCGCACACAACATACCAAAACCCCCTTATAAAAATGGAAAAAGCAAGCAACAATAGACAATGATCAACTGAATATTAATAGGACTAGAATTGTAATAACCAGCAAGACAAGGTTAAGTCACAGGATAAAAAACATAAAAAGTCGCCCACCCCCCCCAAAAAAACAAACATACAAAATGACTTATATATTTGCAGCAACAGCTCTCAAAGACACCTCCACCCCAAAGTCAAAACCAAGACATAAAGGGATACTTGAACCTACGTCCAGTTAGTTGGGGTTGAAGGGGGATCTCTTCAATGTCCCACCAATATACACATTCCTCCTGTCACTTGCTTCTTTCAGGGGGAGGTACATTTGCCCTCATTACTGGTGCCTTTGAGGAGGGCTTGTATGCTTAATTACTTGATTGTCTATTTTCCCAAGCCAATGTATGTCCTCCCTTTGAACCCTTTCTTCTTGTCACCACACAGTGTGGGGTGGCACATATTTGTGTACATAAGGAGAGGAAAAGAAATGCATTTTTGGACATTTCCAAAATAGGTGTTTGCTTTTCATCTGCTGCTCATTGCTTCACAGATGTAAAGTTTCTAATGACTGCAGATCAATGTTTGTATGTTAAGCTATTGAACAATGGCAACATTTAACAGATAGATGCATTTTTCAGTGGCCATATTAAAATGAAAATAAGAAGTATAAGAAAATCAGGTATTTTATTGCAAAAAGTGTAAAATGCACACAATATAACACAACCAAAAGGACAATTTTTGACAAAAATACACAATTAATACTTCAGCTTATCAACAAGTGACCATGTAAAACTGTAGTAAAATCATATAGTCCATGAGGTAGCACATACATTTTAGTGTTTCATTGCAGTATTTAGTATTTACATTGAGAAAGTCACTGTATCACAGTATTTAAATGCACACAATTATTTTTGTTTATTTTAAATTCTGTCCATTTGCCAAGGGACCTGCCCATCGGTCATGAAATAGTCCCTCAGAATATTCCTGTGTGTCTTTGCTGCCTCATGTGAAATATTATTGCCCTCCAGTACTATTGGGGGCTGGCCCTCTGCCCCAAAGTCATCCTGTTGTGGAGTACTAGGCAGGCCATGACCACCCTGGCCACCACGGGAGGCTCCTGCTGCATCGGCCTCTGGAAAATGCAGAAGCGTGACATCATTATCCCGAAGGCATTCTCTACACCACCCTTCTTCCCCGGCTGAGCCTGTAGTTAAACACTCTCTGGTTCAAGTCCATGCAACGCCTTGAGTAGGGCTTCATGAGCCAAAGCTTGAGGAGGAAAGCATCATCTTCTAGGATAAAATAGTTCACCTTTGGCCCATCATCAACAAGCGATTCACTCTCTTGGAAGCTGATGGTGCCGTCCTCTATTTTGTTCCTCAAATCTGAGTGCTTGAAAATCTAAGCATCAGAGCTTGACCCAGCTGCACCCAAGTCCACCCACAGGAACTTATAATCTGCATCCACTAAGGCCAGGAGAACAATTGAATGGAAGCCCTTGTAGTTGTGGTAGAGGCTGCCACCCTGTCATGGACATCTGATTTCAATGTGCTTTCCATCTAGGGCACCCAGGGCATGTGGGATGTTCCACCTCTGACGGAAAATGGACTCAACCTCCAACCAGTCTTCTGGGCTTGTGGGGCATGTCATCACCTCATTTTGATAGGCCCTGATGATAGCGTAGCATTTCTCCGGCACAAACTTATTGCCGTGCCACCCTAAAAACATACTGAAGGGTTGGGTAGCTGTCTCCACTGACCATGTGTCTCAGGGTGACCGCCAACTTCAGTCCTGGACTGAGGGGGTCTCATCCAGGTCCTCTCCTGGATCTCAGGGCAGAGTCTCTGCTCCAGCTCTTGAAACAGCTCATGTGGGGTCCGGATGAAGTTTTGGTATGCCATAGGATCATCTAACTCAAGCATTGGCATCAGTCTGGTGTACTGACCCTCTTTTTCATGTTCTGCCTGGCTAACCATGGCCTGACCCAATATCTTCTGGGTCTTCACTGTCCTCGTTGTAGACCCCATCTCCTCAGCCTGTCTATCATAGCTGTAATGATGACTAACTGCCTCTGCATTTGTAATATTAAGAGTTGAATTTACATAAGATCTTCCGTCTGTCCATTCTGGCTTCTTAATTCTATCTGGCTAGTGGCCTTACCCTTTTTATAGTCACTTGGATCCAGGTATCCAGTGATCACTAGCGCCCACCAGGACATCTAAATGTTATCATAAAAATCCCTAACCGATAAGCTGACATCCGCGAGAGAAATAAAGATCCGTAAACCCCATCCATGAGTCTCCAAGAGTCTTCGCATCCTTGAGATGTCCTGATGCATCCCTATGTTATCCTGTCATGTCCTTTGGTGTTTCCGCTGCACTGCGGGTGGTCATGGATCTGTATCCGGAGGTCATTCGCAAACAACGGAAAGCATTTCTAATGTCCTTGTGGCAGCCATACCATTTGTGGAGTTATCCACGTCGCAACCGTAAATCACTCACTTTTCAAACGTTCCCCCTCCCAAACCCGGCCATCCACATGGGATCCTCGGTAGTTTTGATATATAGAACTGCGACCTATATCCGTGGGGGATCCGTGAAAGTGTAACTGGCCCCTTATGAAAACCATTTATGATAGAAGGTTTTTAAAACATTTTAAAAAATGATACAATATTGCATAGTAATGTAAACCTTAATTGGGGTCAGATGTCATATTCAATATCTTTTTAGGTTGCTCACTGATGAAATATTATTTTTAATGTCTAAAACTGATAGATAGTGGCTTATAAAGTGTGCCCCCATTCAATTCTTACTTTTAGGGATTGCATACAGGGAAAGTCCTCCTTATTGCTCACTGTCATCTTTGTTTTGAATTGTTTGAAGGTAAACGTTTAATAAGCATTCTGAAAATATGGGTATAAAAACATTTGTGACAGAATGTTTTCGAAAGGTTTGTTTGAAAACAGTTTTAAAATGTTTTAAAATAATCTATATGAAAACCAGTTGTGTTTTGACGTTTGTAAAATATTTTCAGAACAAACAGTTACTAAACATTGTCAGCAAATGTTGTTTAAATATCTAATGTATACTGTTTATGAAACATTTCATGATGAATGTTTGAAAAACATTTCCACCATGACCTTCACTTTTTCAGCTATTTTAAAAATGTGTAAAATATGTTTCCAGTCAAACCTAGTTTATTGAGTTATTAAACTTGCTGAAAACATCTAGTTAACACTTGACGATAGGAGAGGGTTATTGTGATCAGTTTGTTTCTGTCTGTCTGTGCACCGTTTCACCCTTATAACTCAAAAACTAGAACACCAATCAAGCTCAAATTTGGTGGGCAGGTATTAAAGCCAGGAGAGAGTTTTTCTTATTTTTAATTGGGTTTTTACAGTGAAAACTGCTTCTCCTCCTTACAAACGTAAATCAATAATCCACACACAATCAGCTTTGTTTCCCCAAATGCTTTTTAATGTGTGTATGTGTGTGTTGCTATGCTTCATGGATTCCTCAAAATTTGGTGAAATTTGATTAAAAATTTAAGTCAGGAGAGAGCTTTCTTATTTTCAATTGAGTGTATACAGAGAAATTTGCTTCTCGTCACATACATGACAACTTCATTATTTAACTTGCAATTTTGCCACCATTTCTATATGGATTTTTACACAATTAAAAACTAACAGAAACACTGTAATAATACCTTTCTAACAATATAACTTATTTGTAGGTTTCAATAAAATAATGAAGAAATATAAATTCTGGTGTAGGGGCCACGATGGCAGAGTGGTAACGCTCTCGCCTCCCACCTCTGAGGCCGGGGTTCGATCTCCGCACGGGCTCAAGTGGGAAAGCTGGTAGTTGCTTGCCGTTGGTCGGCAGTTTACAGTACACAACCCTAGTGAACTCTATGTACTGGTTTCCTCTGCCCTTCCAACTACCCGTTGTGATATGACCTGCACAGTGTTGAAAGCGATGTAAAACCCCAAATAAACAAACAAACAAATAAATTTTGGTGTAATATTGATTTAATATTCACATTTGGGATTTATCATTCAAACATCACACATATGTAACTGCCACTGTAGCTCTGTCTGTAGAGTATTGGATTTATAATCTAAAGGACCTGGGTTCAAGTCGCTTTTGGGTCTGTGGGTTTTTATGTGCATATATATTTTATTTATTTATTTTTCATGAATGTTTGATGACAGGAGAGGACTATTGTAATCACTTTCATTCTGTTTTTTTTCCTGTCCTGTATTTCTGTCTGTACACCTTTTTACCCTTTTAATTCTAAAACTATAATATCAATTGAGTTCAAATTTGGTGGGGAGATATTGCATAGGGTACATACACATTCCTCCAAATTTATTCCAAAAATAAATTCAGGAGATATCTTTTTTATTTACAATTGCACAAAAACATAGAAATCTGCTTCTCTTCCTCAAACATGAAAATCAATATTTTGCTTTCTGATGATGTCAATACTTAATGATGTCACAAAACAATTGTCATTGTGAGGTCACAAACCTAGCTTGTGATATTTGCTGTCTTTAGTTAAAAATATGTCTTCTCATTTTATGTCTTGAGATTGATAAAGATATTTAAGAGAGTGGTGGTATATTCATGATTTTTACATTTTTATTAATTCCTATTTTCATTTTTTTTCTTTTTCTTTCATTTCTCTGACAGGCCATCATAAAAACTTTTTCCTAAATAATTTCACCAAGAAGTGGTTTTTATCCAATATTTATACCTCCACCAAGATTTTATGTTTTTGTATGTTCATTTGTCTGTCTTTCTTCAAGTGCAAATAATAGATGGGTGATAATACAATACCATATAACACTTGTAAGACTGGTCACATCAAGTCGAGCGTTTTGCTCTCTCTGAGTGCATCTTGTTTAATAGATGTTTTCAGCAAAAATGTTTGAAAAGAGAATGTTTATAAATTTTTTTTAAGCATTACAGTGTAAACATTTACTTGCAAACATTTAGTAACCCAAAAGCTAGGTTTTAAATAGGTTTTAAAACATTTTGTAAACATTTAAACCATTTTAAATTGGTTTTAATGTTTACTGGGATATGATTGAGCGCTAACAAAGTCGTGGAAATTGTTTTCTTCCTGTTTTCGGTTTATCTGCTTTGTATGTCAGTAAATGACTTTGAATGAGAATTTCTTTGTATCTGGCCTTCTCATGTTTGTTTTTAAAACTTGGTGTAAAGTTTATGCTATTAGCTGACACACTAAAATTAAATACCCGCAGCGACCCGATTCAGTTCCATGCATTTAGTATAGTATCATATAGCTGATCAGATTTATTCGCTGTCTTCATATGCAAGCAGTACGGGTCCAAGATTGTCTGAATCTACAACTTGCATTGACTCACCAGCAGGATATTGAGTTGCTACTTTCTAAGGCAATCAGAACATTTTTCACAAGATTTTCAGATATCAAAAGAACAACTAATTCAGGTGAACTTGGCTCTACTTTCTCTGCTGTTTTATTTGTGCAAGAGATCTACTGGCAAAGATACCACCGAAATTCATAGTTCACTTGACTTTTGTGGTTCAATGTCACAATCAAAAGATGGTTATGGCTGACTGATTTGGTCGAGCTGTTTCTTTTTACTGATTATTATACATCATAGGTAAATGTGCTAGAACACATATCAAAAACCTTTGAAACCAGTGGAGGCATAATGATATACTAAATGTTTCTCTCCAATCTCTGAGGCGGGTTTTTTGTAATTACAGCCCTGACCTTAGGTATGAAGAGTAAGAATTGTTTGCAGACCATTTACATTGAATACCAGAAAGCACCTGTGTAGTACATACCTCCACCATCAGGCGCTTCTAAAAAAATTCAGAAAAATGTAATCCCTACTTCTTTCAGACAGGCCCTACCCACATAAAAATTCATGACCTTCTGCTCATTATGAGAATGGATAAATACTTCCCCACATTGTAGTCACTTTTATCTTTGTTCAGGCCAACCTAAATAAAAAGAATAAAGTTCTGTTCATTACTTTGGAGTAATTACAAATACAGACAAACAGACAAATGCACCAATACATAACCTCCTGGTGGATGTAAAAATTGGGCAACCTCTATACACTGGATGCTTGCTTCTACTCTAAAATACCTGGGGGTATAATTACCTCTGCCAAGAATGGTGTGTACTTGTCTGTTTTCTTGCTTATTTGTTTGTTTACAAAATAACTAAAAATTGTTATGGACATATTCTGATGAAATTTTCAGAAAATGTCAACAATCTCACAGGGGACAGATGCTTTGATTTTCCTGGTGATCCGGATTATCGTCTGGATACAGAAGAAAGAATTTTTCATCATTGCGCTCATAAGCATTACTTAAAGTATTGGCCCTTGGCAGATATATGTGCTCTCCTAGTGCTTTCGTGTTACCTGTATATTGTGCTAAAATCCAAATAAATCAAATGAGTTAAATCCACCATAACAGCCAAGGCTGTAAAAACTGTAACTGATTTGAAATTTTCAAGATCACATTCTGGCAGTTCTAGATTTAATTTTAAGGAGTTATTTTCTCCACAATGTGATCTTCATGTACAACATCATTCAAACAACTTGGACCTTAGCGGATTTGTCTTTTTACATAAGGTCAACTTGTACATTTCTTGAACTTGCATCCTAGCTGACAGTTCTGTCTCTGTCTAAAAATTAAACAGGGCTATCACTTTATGATGAAGTAGACCATAGTTTTGATAATATTATATGCATTCTACATTAGCAATAATATTGTCTCGGCCATATTAATAAATGTGAGTCGGAGTCAATATTCTATAATTCTCTGATAGCTCTGACTGATGGGCTATTCTAAAATTAGCTCAAATGAGGGGAGTTCAGTGGTAAAGACTATTAATTGCTTTGTCCATGGACAGATGAATTTGATATTTAACTTATGGTTGTTGTGCCTTTGAGTCTGGTTGAATGCAGGGATTAAGTGCTATAAAATGTAGCACAATGGATAACATGCTCATCTCTTGCTCGTCTCTCAATTTTCAGATCCTTTGATTCTTGACCCGATTTGAAATAGCAATTAAAGTTATTTGCATATTGTGATAAAATAACAAGGTGTAGGTATGTGTGTACAGTCACATGCATCCTCTGCTGATGTTTACAGCAGACATATATTCCACTTACTGACCTACAGTTTCATATCCTGATGAATGTTCTTTATAGGGAAAGTATGTCAAATTGTGAAATGGTGAAATAGGTGAGTTGCAGTTTTAACAAAAACAGGATTCTTTCCAAGGAATGTTTATCATGAGTAATTAATGTAAGTATAAGTTTTAGGATGTTAATTTCTTAGAAAATATGTATGTTGTAATGGTACGGTTCCTGATCACTCCTCTATACAAGCTGAACATATCACAGTTACAGATTAGCATTGTTGGGACAGGAGTTCTATACCTCAGATGAAATTGTATTGCCAACTCAAAACTTCAGAAGATTGTTAAAACAGTCCAAGGACTTTATAACTGAAGAACCTGTGTGATAAAAAGACACTAGCCAGCAGATTAACTGTAAGTGAAGTCCGCTAGAGCAAAGAAGTTGAGCACAGCAATAAAGGGGAAGACTCGTGGAAGACCTCAGGGGCAAGAAGTCCAGCATAGTGCCAAGTGAGGAAATTCTTACACCAGTTACAATCAAACACATTGTTCTCGAAACTACATCAACCAGAGGCAGTCAACTATTCAGAGCTGTTTGTTACAACTGATACAAGCCCAGGGGACTACAAACTTTCAAGTAATCAGGACATACCTTCTATTGTGAACATTGATCCAGCTGCATGGACTATAATCTGTGATCTATATGAAACTATTTAAGTAATCTCATGGTAGTATTTAAAGTTTTTAAGTCATTAACAGGTATATAAGTTTGAGTTATTATTGTTTTAAATGTATATTTTAAATTGGTTGGTTTAACACTGATTTTTACATATTGTAAATAAATTATTTAGTTCAAACAAATTCTTTCCTTCCTGTTCTGCATTTTTCTCGTGCTAACACACTAGTTGGGGTCTGACCGTGACAATATGTCAGTGCTGACTGGCTGTTACATTCAGAACTTTTACCAAGAAGCAGATAAATATATGAAATTCAGGCCACCCTCCTGGAGAATTATATACAACTGCCCTGGGGCCAAAGTCCTCTCAGATATTATATATTCTATAATTTCATCTTAAAGTACTTTCAGAAAAAGTGCATTCAACATGGCTACAGGGAAATATGTCATACTCCAAACTAATTTGTGATTGTCTAAATCAAAATAATTAGCTAAATTATTTATTAACATAAAGTCTTAATTAAATGTTTCTTCTTCTTCAAATTGTAATGGTTATGCCAATTATTCACTGTTTGTTTTCATGAAAGTTTCAAACGTGTTTTAAAATTTATTTTCCTGTTTGTATATATATATCTTGAATCATCTACTTATTATTTTATTAAATAACTTATAAATGGAGTTAGTAATGTGCCAAAAACGGTGGACTGTTGCCTTGCTAGTTCCCCATAATAATACGACCATTATTAATAAAGTAATATGCTGAAATCTTCTCATATTTTATTCACAATAAACAAGAGATTTTATTAGTATTATAACATACAAATTATTTGTATTCCTTGAGGTTTCAACTTGTTGTTGGCTAACAGAGCCTATGAATGCAAACGTGAAACCCAGTCTTATCTGAGGCTAAATCTTGACTCTGAGTCATTTTTGTCTCTTACAAGTCTGTCTTTTATGTATTGAAGACCACTTCATGCCGATGTCAAGGTTAATATTTTAAAATTAAATATACATACAATTCTTTACACAATTCTTTACACAATGAACAATTTTCTTTGAGAACAAAAACTCCATTGTTTTTTTTCAGATTCTATTCAAGTTGGAAATACCAGTTCACATTAATTTTTAGACTGGACACCTCTCCGATTTAACAGAAAAAAGGACTGTCATTGCCTTAGCTGATTCAACTGTGATATACATTGTGTATTTGATTGCTGTGATAAGAAACTTCTTTGATGACTTTTTAAACAATTAAATTATTTATATCTATTTTTATAAAGGGTCAAGGTAGTTAATATCGGACTTATAACATCAAATATTGATAATAGTTAATATCGGACTTATAACATCAAATATTGATAATGAAATAATATAATGTATGCTTCAGCAATTCATTTAAACTGTTAAACTGATGCACATTTCAATTGAAGACCAAATAAGAGGGAGCTTAATTATATCAAAATGTGCACCATGGAAGCTATGCAAATCCATTTTATAATATATATTTTTCATACTGTTACAAAATGCAACCACCAATGCTAATTGTTCAAATTGGCGACTGGTACCAGACCGCTTTCTGTAGAGCACGGGAACCAGACAAATGATTTTTAAAATATTCCATTTTGTAATTCTAATAAACATCACGGTATTAGAAGTGGGTGTAGGCTGTTCCTCGGGCTTTATTTTGTCCCTAATATCAGACAATAGTCAAAATTAAAATGTATGGCCACAAAAGCAAGTTGTCGCTCTTGTGCAAAGAGATAAAATTGATATAAACAATAACATTGTCTTGTAAAAGCTCATTGCATAATAATCCATTTTCATATTCAAATGAGACAATGACTAATATTCTGTTTCTGTTGAATACTCTCTTTTGCACTAGAAGAGACATGGAATCAGGGAAGACATTGTCCCAATCGAGTCAACTTTGCCCGTGATTTAACACAGAAAGGAAACAGTAAAGTTACTCTAAAGATACAGAAAAGATACAGTAACATTATGGCAAAAAAACTTATAGCTTGACTGGCGACACACAAACATACACAGTGAGAGGAAATACAGCAGAAGAGCTACAGAAATTATATGACAACCTGCAGCTATGGCTGATTGTGGGTGATGACCCTGATATGGTAAGTGGAAATTTAAAACTGTTTGAAATTTCCGTTGGTTGCTGGTAGAAAGGATAGATTAAAGAAGGTCTAGAATGATCCAGGAAAGGTGACCCTAAGCTAGAGTTTGTGACGCATGAAGCAAGGGGCAGGTATCTCTAATTTTAGCAAATGTAACCCTAATTGGCTGTGGTGTGATTGACCAAGAATGGAATGTCATCTAATTTAGCTGATTGCTTGGTGTATACTGATGATACCTATCAATTTGACAAAACCAATTCTTCAAAATCAAAAAAAAAATTTATATCAGATTGCAATGTTTCTTATGTAATTATGTAATATCGCTTTCAATTTTGTATTGTGTTTTGTATTTATATTCAGTGCAGTATCTCCATGTACCACAGGGCTCAAAGCACTATGTAACCCATCTGATTCCACAAGTACAGCCCAACTCTCAAGTTACTGACCTTCCCCTAACTGTAAGACAGAGGCTCAAGGATGACCATTAATCATCGTCCTTGAGGTTCTTTAGCCTGCCACTGAGGATAGGACCCAATGACAGAGGACCACCATTTTAAGTGGTCATCCGAGCCACTGTATATCTGTCTGTACCTGGGTTTGAACCCACGTCCTCGGTGTTCCTAGGACCACCATTTTAAGTGGTCATCCGAGCCACTGTATATCTGTCTGTACCTGGGTTTGAACCCACGTCCTCGGTGTTCCTAGGTGGATGTGTTACCCACTAGGCCACAGTGCAATGGCAATTCTATTGTCTAATTTCATCATCGTCATAGCTTATTGACCAAACCAGTTGTACTCAAACTGTATGAACATTCTGTAAAATTAGGCTAAATTTACCTGAAATCATTAAAGTTTTAGCTAGAAGTGATGGCATTTTCTGGTTTCTCTCCATCAAAAACACTAAATGTTATTTAAGGCAGTTCCAATAATTCCAAAAAACAAAAACAATCACAGACTTTCATTTTAAATGCTAGCCATTTGCAATCCACACTATCCTAAGTTGACTAGTACCTGACACTAAACTCTAGTAGTTCTTTGATAAGAGAAATGAAACGTCTTTGCTGAGAGGAGGTAGGAGGGATATGGTTCCTTTTCTTTGGCCTCCTCGCTGGTCCAAGAATATTGGTTTTCTCTTCTTTCTTTGATGTGATGAATAGTCAAAATGTGGAGGAGAGGAGGCAGTTTCCAGTTCATAGTAACTCCTGTCATCCCAAGATCTCAACTGATTGTCTGCTTCATCAATGCTATGACGAAGGTCCTGCATAGAACGAAGGATTTGCCGGTGTCTTCTGTTGAGTAGGTAAAGATCATGTGAGAAGTCGTTGCGGTGTCTTTGAATAACTGGGTACCAGGTCTTACGTGGTTTTATTGATTTTTTGGCAAAATCCAGCCAGTTACTACCTTGCCCCGGAGAAATAGATTTCCCATCTATTTTCAAGTTGCTACCTGGTTCTGGTGGATCTACTTCAGTTAGTTTTCTATAAATCCCCATGTTTTCTTTTGATTTTAAGCCTTTCTGACTGGCTTTGGAAGAAGTCATTAACAAGAGAGGCAATACAATAAAACACCTCAGTAGGATGTAACCTCTGTTTTATCCACTCATGTAATCCTCACTGTTACTAATTTATAACATCATACCAATCCATTACATAGGTCTTAGTTATGTTAAAATAACACTTGTAGAAAAGAATGGCATCAAACACATAAAGTTCTATTTCTTAACAATTTTCTTGATCAATAGAATCACGTTCCCCATGTTTGTCATGTCACAAGCTTTAGATACACCCTCCTTTATACAAAGAATAAACATTTTCTGTACAAACATTAATCACAAATATTTGCCACCCAGTACAATACCCATTATTACAGGGAAGTCAACAAGTTTCTTATTGGACAAGTAATAAATTGGTCCATAATTTGAGAGACTTACATGTGTTATGTGTAGATCATTGATATGTTGTCAAGCTTAGAATGCCCCAATGGTTTCTCAGTAGACAATCCTGTTTTATGCAGTTTGAATCTTTTGATAGTTTGGGTTTTCTAATCTGATTTCAAGACTGTTTAACTGGCTTGGTTATACATAATTAATCATTGGTACGGATTTATTGCTGTATCATTATATTACAATTATTTTTCAGGGGGCTTTAGTGTGAAAGCCACAAATCCCAATATATATCTTATAAGACTTGTAAGACTTATGATGATACAATCTGCCTTATTGTAAAAGATAAATAACCTTATTTAAATGAAAACTACGTTTCATCTTGGTAACTCAATCAACTTCAAATACCATGTTATGCAAATATTTTTAGCTGTTACTACAAAGAAGTTTTTAAAATGAAGATAACTATTTGTAAACACAATACAGACATTAAAATGAGTTGAGTCGAAACCTTGTTCCCTTTTCTGTATTCGGGATTGATTGTAAGACCGATTTTTAACTCGATGTTTGGTACAATATGATCCTGTTTAAAAAAGGTGGTAAAACTGGAAAAAACACATAAAATTGTAACAAGTAAAAGACAGGTCATAACGCTGAAAATATTAGCCGTATGACCTGCTGCTAAACACCAGGGGTCAGATTTACGAACAATACTTAGACCATTCCTTACTTAGATTTTAGGTTTTACTTAGATTTCCATTAAGAAATTATGAAACCGTATTCACATACATTTCTAACTCTTGTTTGGTGGATACCAATTCCAAAACAAAGGTTAAGTGAAAAACCTTCCCTGTGTTATATCTAAGGTGACATCTACTTATTTTTCGTGAATTCCGCCCCTGAATTCATAAAACTATATCGTAACACTAAATCCTTATAACTCTTGGGTAGCAAAGGGGATTTATTGATTGACTCGTACTACTATTTCCTTGGAACAATATTACCCATCTCAAGTTTATGGGAAGTTTGGTCATATCATAAAATGGGTGGGCAAGACAGGTTGTACAAATACAAAGATATAAATTAACATCCAAAAGACAGGCTGTAATAGTTACAAATGAATAGAACAGATGTGATTGATTGGTAGGGAAAGATCACTCGCAAAGGTTTGTGAAGATGTTTGAAAAAAAGGGATGCTGGGATTAAATTCAAGACAAAAAGCATCATTGGACAAACCTAGGCCTGTGCACACTGTTCTAGGCAGTTGTATCAGCATGTATTTGAAACAAGGTTCACGACTTTGTTCTTAGTGTTCTCTCAATGGGCCTCATATATAGGTAGTAGTAGCAGTAGCAGTAGCAGTAGTAGTAGTAGCAGTAGTAGTAGCAGTAGCAGCAGCAGTAGTAGCAGCAGCAGTAGTAGTAGTATGAATCATTTATAAAGCTCCAAATTGATGAAAACATACTCTAAGGTGCTGATGTAAGGGATAGTCCAATTTCCAAAAAATAGTCCATGTCCATGTTAACGTCCAATAGGGGAGAAGGACTATGGTGGTGGGTATGTTAACCTAAAAAAGGTAGGTCTTCAACTGTTGCCTAAATCTCTTTATGCTATCCTGAGTTCTGACAGTCTGAGGGAGTTAAAACTTAAAATCATCATTAAACAAGGCTAAAAGGGGTTTCAGTCTACTAGCGCGAGCCACAAAGCCATCAAAGACACAAGTAGAGCACCAAAGCGGACACCCATCCAAGTACTAACATAGCGTTGCACGTGTTAATTAGTTCAAAGAGGTTTTATTTTTTAGTATTTTACTTGAACTTTATAACATTTTATCAAGTTGGCGATGGAAAGATACAACCTGCATTCCACTAAAAGTCAAAAGATTTGTGTACCAGTACAGCTCCAGATGGCAGGTGACAGGGACCTTTTCAGCCAGGACTTAGGAAGCATCCAGATCCTGGGCAAGTTGCATTTCAGTCTGATAGTGCCAGTCATTCCCCATGGCCCCCCAAGAAGACCAACTGCCAGAGAAACAAGCAATTGGGACTAAATATATTATTTATTAATCTACTAAAATTGGTATTTTCTGACATGTAACATATATTTTAATCATTGTACAGTTTAAGTAACATTATTGATGACTAATAATTCTGATTCACTTTACTAGCAATAAGAACTTACTACTATGCAAAGGTTAAGAACTTTAAGAAATTACTGGCATGGCAAAACGATAGTTACGAATTACTGAGCCAATTAGTCACATAATTAAGACCTTACTGAATAGCTTGCCAAAAGCATTACACATTAACCATGGCAATTCAATTAAAAAGTAAGAGGATATATACAGACTTTGATAAAGACGCTGGCATGAAGTTAGGATGGAATTTTTTACAAAGGATGATGCCAGCATAAGACCAAGTGTGCCTGGGTACGACCCACCCCCTTCCCATGTGGGAGAACCAAAGCCAAAGAGAAACAGGAGAGGTCAAGCGTGTGACCTCCAGGAAGGTTACCTCACCTACTGGAGAAATGAAGCTAAGAAAAGAATAAATTTTGGCAAAATCTTTTAGAGGGGGTTGGATAACCCCAGGCAGAGTTGGTACAAGGAATTGGTTAAGCTAACTTTACATGTTCTAAGGCAAATGCCTCCACCTGCTAATGTGGAGACAATGGAAGAATTTGGAAGAAATTATGAAATAGGTATTGGATGGTGAATTATAACAGGGTGCCAAACAGCCAGTATATTGGATTCAACATGATTACCATTATTAGTGAGTTTGGCAAGTGTGTTGCTTTTCTCATGAACCAAAGAAACATTTTTTATGTTACTTGCTTTACGCAGTTTCTTTCCCCGTATTTTTTGTACTGTAGGGACAGCTGAAGCTGTGACTACTTCTTTCAGAGCAGTGGGCGCATTCCCCTGGGTCTCAGAAATGTTCTCATCTAAATTTTGTAAAACTTGAAAACGATTGTTGACTGGAACATGAGAAAGCTGGGAAGCTGTATCAAGATACTGAGAACAGACTTGATGGCTGAGACCAGTCAAGGGGGCTCTACCCACGGGTCTGGAAGGTTTGGGTTCAATACCAACCTTGGAAGAGGTAACAAGAGCGGCATTTGCATTTCCTTGTGGGACAGTGACAATGCGAGTACCCTTTACGTTATCTCTGTTAGCAGAGGAAACCCAAGACTGATTGGAAATGTTTTAGGCAACTTGGGCATAAGTCCTACCATTATAAACATTGGCAAAGGCTTTAGAAGTGTGAAACCAAGATATATATCTGGATTTGGAAGCATGAAATTCCCGGTCATAATTGGTGCCAAATCTCTTGGTGCTATTCCAAATAACTCTGTGACCAGACCATGTGCCAATGTTTGGACCAACGCCCAAGTTTACTCGTTTTTTGTAACCTTGTGTTTGTTTTTACAATCAACCTCCGGATGAGGGAAAGCTTTGCCATTTCTTGTAAAGCACGAGGAACAGATATGTCGATAAAGAACGCCTCTAGTTTCATGAGTACTGTTGTGTGTGCATGTACCTTGATTAAAAAATTGACAGGGCATGCTTTTGACATTTTTATCTCTCCTACTGGAATTTTTACTCTGATTTTGACTATTTTGACTGACATGTCATTGGGCATGGGCCCTTCTAACTCTATCAATAGCCTCAGTATGAGTAAAATCTTTGATCTCGCCCTGCTCCATGCGACATAATAGGACTGCGTGGCAGGCCTTTGCAGCTGACCATGAGAAGTCATTGGCATCATCTAGCAAAGATATCAGATAGTTTAACATAGCTTCCTTACAATTTTTGTCTGACTCGTCTCTCATGGTCCTGCAAAACCCTGCCACCCATTGACCCATGGTCAATTGATCGTATGTGACCCTTTCTTTATTACTACCAGCCAAAACGTACTCATGGGGCCATTTAATGCAATTTTTTACTAGAACTTCAACTTGGCCACTTCTCTGTGATTTTAACTTTGGGTCAGTATCTGTCTTAGTAATCTGCTGTAGCTCTTTGATTCTATCTACCACTAGCTGCTGTATAGACGCATTTGTTTTCAATTTTTCACGAGTGGGTAGATTCAGAGTTTCCATGCCAGTACTAGTACTTGTTGTGGCTAGGGTTCCGGTAGAGTGACCATGTGTATGTGGGCTTTTGACAGTAGTACTTTTTTATTTGCCCCGTGCACTCCTTCCTGCAGTTTTTGAATGTTTTAATTTTTTAACAGATTTTTCTTGCTCTAATTTATGTAACCTAGTGCCAATGACACTCAATTGGGCCAAAATTTGCTGGTTAACAAGAGCCTGATCCGATACTGCAGCAGAAGTGCTCGGAATTTCGGATTGTAAACGGTCAAACGAACGCCCCTGGGTACTCACATCATCACTGTCCAATCCCGCGAGTACAGCACTCAAATCTAAATCTGAATCAGAATTGGAAGAAGCATCCGAATCCTGTTGTGCAACCAGTGTGTTGCCCAACAGGTTCAGAAATTCACTATCATCCGATACTTGAACCTGAATAGGAATTTGAACAGTTTCAGCCCTAGCAGAGCGCAAATTATATTTCTTCTTCTCCATTGAATGAAGTAACTGCTGAACTAATAAAAGTACTTAGTTAAAAAACTAAAAACCTAAAACTTAAAGCAGTACAACACGTGATTCAATGAAGAAAAAGAAATTTCTTGTTTTCAGTGCTACCTATCCCAAGTCTGAAATGCAAATGGAAGAGTGCACGTGGAATTTCCAAGAGCAAATGCCAGCAAGCCAATGAAATGCTCTGTAACAAAAACAAAAACAAGTACTTCCAATACCCATTTTACATGTCAACTACAGGGACAAATACTAAACTAAGGTGGCCCACCAGGAATGAACTCGCAGTTGCATGGCAACTGCCCGCAGATTCTGATTCTGATCTAGATTTTAGTGAAATTTTCGAAAATTCGGATGCTGAATCCAGTTCCTCGACAAAAAATCTTGTACAGAGGGACTTTAATCAACAGGGTCATTCTGTAGGTGATAGATCAAAACGATATCAATAAGCAAATTCTAAAACAATTGTCACAGTTGGGGAAACGTATTAGTAGTATGCAGCAAGGTGGTCGCAAGTGCAAAAAATCTTCGGATAAAGCAAAAATAAAAAATCCAGGTAAACTTAAAGGGACACAAAAATCAGCTCAGAGCAGGTTGGTCCCCCAGGGTTTGGGTGGTATTGCTAACCCCACACATCCTACATTTCCCACTCCCGGGCAAATCAGGAATGATGAACTGATACAGCAACAAGTTCAGGAAATATTAAAACAGCTCTCTGAAAATCTTAGTCAAGGTAAGGAAAAAATAAAATCTCAGAGGGGTGAATCTATTGATGAATACATCAACAATAGGGTCAAATGGCTGCATGAGTTCATATTGTCCGGAACTAATAAAGAAAGGGTCACTTATGACCAATTGTCGCCTGTGCAGTGGATGGCTGGGTTTTGCCGGACCACGAGAGATCAACCTGTGAATAAGTGATTTATTTATTAGAAGATGCTCAGGATTTCTCATGGTCTGCAGCAAAGGCCAGCCATGCAGTGCTACTCTGTCGCATGAAGCAGGGGGAAATAAGGGGTTGGTCAGATTTTGATAATATTGACCAGATCAGGCGTGCCCATGCACAGAGACATGTTACTCCCCCCTGAAAAAGGTCAAAAAGGTCAAGAAAAGACTCAACAACCAGGTAAAGTCCTCCCATGTATATACTTTAACAAGAACACAAGCGTGCAAAAGAGTTCACATGAAACAAGAGGAGTACTTTATAGGCATATATGTTCGGCATGTTTTTCGGCGGAGGGCAAAGCATACTCACATTCACATGCAGATTGTCGTAAGTCAAAGCCAAAAATTAACAGTGACAGTGGGCATGCCACATAGATGGCGTGCCCATTCATCTAGAGTTGTATATAGTCAACATTTTGATCATAATACCATACAAAGACTTCAGAGTCTTGATAAAATGCCATTCATAAACAATTTCATAAAGCATTGGATTTTTCCAATTGTCGAGACAACAGATCTTATGCACAAGTTTTGCAGTCTGGTAAACTTGTAAAATGTGAGGAGACACTTAAAGGTCAAACAGGTGATACACATGACAATGGCTGGAATGGGGCCATGGGTTTGAATCCTACTGTTTTGTGCCAGACAGATCTATCAGTGAACATGTTAGCTCACCAATTAATGGTATTTGCAAAAAACGCCCAGAAAGGAAAGATTCCCTGGTCCAAGGAAAAGGTCAAAATCTTGATATACCACTCAAGAACAGATTTCAAATATTACTGGACTTGGTAGTAGACAACGATGCTGATAATGCCCTTGAATCCAATATCACCAGTATGTACACTGGTAACTCCTCACCTCGCAAACGCATTCGGGAACACAATGGTGAACACAATGGCAGACACCATGCTGGTGATTTTACTGATATATCATGACATACATGAAGGGAATACTGGCAATGTAAAGAGCAAAATGGGATAGAGTTTGGTTGTGTTCCTCTCTCGCCCATCACTTTATTTACTGGGGACCCCACACATTAGGAAATAAATTCCAGATATCATTACAGCTGATAATACATCAATCTGGAGTTCCAAATTTTGGGGGTTTAAGAATTCCAGTAAACACCCAGCTTAAAGTGGAGGCGTGGAGTCGTCATTTAAATAATTATTGGGATAAGCAGTTGATAGATCTTACACAGTATGGTTTCCCTTTAGATTTTGATAGGAACTGTACATTAGGGGAAACTCTTGATAACCATACTTCTGCCAACTCTTATGCATCTCATGTTACCAAATATATTCAAGATGAGTTACACTTTGGGGGTATGGGGCTAATAACATACAGTCATTATTGGGTTCACTTCTGTACGTCAGTAAGTGTGTTAGACCTGCTAGGGTGTGTTTAAACTGTATGTTACAGGTCCTCAGAGAGCAAGCTCATAAATCAATTACCACATTGCCTCCCCCTGTTTTAGGGATTTGCAATGGTTTAGAACTTTCCTAGATCAGTATAATGGGAGTTTTTGGTGATTTTCTGTATGCACTTCCACTTCCAAAAAATTTCATGAATTACAATATAGCACAGCTGGAAATTTTGAATATAGTAGTTTTCAAGGTCTGGGGCCATGCCTGGGTAAATAAAAGGATTCAGGTATTTTGTGATAACAGAGCAGTAGTGGATACACTCAACTCTGGCAGGGCCACAGACGAGACTTTGGCTACATGTGCTCATAATATATGGCTCTTGGCAGCCATGTTTAACATAACATTGATTACATCTCATGTATATGGCACAAAAAAATGCCACAGCCGATTTATTATCCAGATGGGGCAGTACTTCTAATAACGTTCATAAATTGTTACAATATATTCCAAATCCCATCTAGGTTGACACACATTTGGACCTTACATTGTTAAACTACAGTATTTAATGTTTTATGTATTCCAGAGCCTGGGGCTGCCACAGCTTTCCTTGCCAGTGCTGCCAGTCATCAGGTTATAGACCAGCTACACTTGCTGCACATACTTGGTATTTCAAAGATTTCTTGGGGGTTCCTTGTAATGGCAGGGCTGTCGCTGCCCCAGGTCTCTACCATGGATATACTGGCATATATGGAGCATCTCCTTCAGAGTGGTATGTCAGCTTCTAATATAACTAATCATATTGCTGGCATCAGAGCAATGTTTGTGGTCTATGGTTTGAACCCAACCATTCTCACAGATAACAGAATTGTGTTGTTTTTGAAATCAGTGAGAATCAATAGGCCTTTACAACCACACATTGTTCTAAGTTGTATCTTCCACTCCTCTGGAAAAAAAATTGCTTATTTGCCATCATTTAAATCACCCTCCAGTTTTTCAGGCTTTCTATTCATTTTGCATCTTTTCATTTTTAAGACTGTCTAACATTTTGCCACATTCTATGGCCACCTTTGATGCCTCCAGACACCTATGTAGAGCTTATGTAATCTTGGGAAATCTAAAGCCCTAGTGGTCATAAAGTGGTAAAAAACCTTACAGGATAGATGCTGCACCACTACCGTTACTGTACCTGTCTTAGGGAGGTCACTTTTGTGCCCAGTAGTGGCTATCCAGACCTTGTTGCAGTTGTATCCTGCTGGTCCAGAATCTCCTTTATTTCAGATACCTACAGCAGAGGCCTTGATTCCATTGACTGATTCCATTGCCAGGAAACATCTTAAGCAGGTTTCCACTGCTTTGTCTCTACTTAAGCTCCTTACCTTTCATAATTTACCCTACCTCTTAAATTTCTATAGGGCCATAGGTTTATAAATGACTGTTCAGAGCGACTGTGATGTTATAATGTGCTCATTAACTGCTTCACCAATGGAACTGTGTGTACAACCGTTTTCACTTGTACTTCATCTATTACACCCGGAACTGTGTAACTGGAACTCGGATGTTATCTTAGCTGATTTTTGGACTTTAGTAACTTGGATGGAACTTTGCATTGCCATTGAAAATTTTAGTGTTGTAATTTGGAACTGCTCTAGTGACTGAAAATATAACAATTAACTCTGTGATTATACCAGCTTCAGCTGTAAATACAAGTGAACTGTGACATTGCGGGGCCAACTTTAATAACTTTAATGGACATAAGGACAATGACCTTCGTGACCTTGAGTTTAAAAAATCTCGTTCGGGCCATATCTTAGAAACTGTAAGGTGTAGTGTGTTGATAATTGAGACTTTGATTGGGGTATGCAGGTGTGCAACATTGTGGTGTAATTTTGGTGTAATGTTTGACTTTGGCTTTCCTAAATGTTTTCTGCTTCCACATATTTGAGACATATTTTTGTCACAAAGCTATATGGATTGCATCAATTGATTATTATTATTATATGTGCTTTTACTTAATTGAAATAATCTTTTGACAGCTATATTTCAATTAAGAAATTTTAAAGCTTTATGCCTTGTGATAATTGGACTTTGCACACGCATTTGTTCTCTGACCTATATCTCATGGTGTTCCACGCTATTTCCCGTACTGTGAGGTACATATATATCTGGGGCCGATTTCACAAAGGGACTTAAGTCCAGATTTAGACTTAAATTTAAGACTTTGGTCTTAAATTTATGTTAAGTCTGTGGTCGTAGACTTAGCAGATTTCACAAAGCAGCTAAGTCCATGAAATTGCTAAGTCAGTGGACTTAACTTTCAGTCTGGAAGGTAGTGGGCTTAAATATTGTACCGAGGACTTAAATATGGCCGCCTTAAACTTTTCTCCACTTCAAAATTTGAAATATCTGTAAATAAAGTATAATTATACAGAACACCTTACTGAAGTAGTCTTTCGGAAGTTTGTATGATGAAACAAGGCTTTCTATTTCAAAACAGCACTTATCCTTAAATAAAATGCATCAAATGAAGGATATAAAAGGTCACATGACACAGAAAACCACTGTGGTTATTTGATAAGCTTGGACTTAGCTAAGTCACCCTTTTGTGAAATCCATTTAAGTCCCAGACCTAGCTAAGACCAAAGTCTTAGATTTAAGTCCCTGACTTAGCCAAAAAAGGACTTAGTTTAAGTCCTTTAGTGAAATCGACCCCTGATGTTTTTTTAAAAATAATTTTTCTTAGCATAAAACAAAGAAGAACGCTATTAACATAAAACGATAATAAGAAGAAATCTTCAAAAACATATACAAATAATATATTAGATCATTTAATAATTTCAAAGAACTGTGTGCATGTTACCCTAACATTGTTAACATTTTTTTCAAGGATATTCTTAATCTCTTTCGAATTAATTGGTGATGACCCCAAATCACTAACATAAATGATCTGCCTTTATATTTCCTATTACCATAAGGTCTTGCTTATTGTATTTCTACATGAAATGCTTAATTTTTCTCTTTTCTTTGTAAAGTAAACTATTGCCAGTATAAATGTATAAAAATAAGCCTGTCTTTGAAACTCTTTTTACAGCATTAATACAATCTCTCAATGTCCATGTGTCACACTACAGGTGGTATTGCCCTACTCTTGTCAGCGTTTTATTTAAAGGTGTATATTCAGATTTTTTGGGTCAAATGTCAAAGTTCACTTAGAATGATAGTACTATGTATCAACATCATATTCACAATATTTTTTTTTTATATTTTAACATATATTGAAATAGAGAGTTTTAGCTAAATCAGACCACACATGCATTTTGTTTTGTTGTTCCAACCATCCTCGTATCACATGTACAACCTCCAACTTTCATGTAATGATTAAAAAATCCACCAGAAAAGGTGATGACATACAAAGCTTGCCAATGAATTAAACCTGTCATTCAAAATTAAGTAACTACTACTTTGTGTGTTGTTTTGGGTATTATATACAGCTGTATATTCAAGAGACGTAAAATTAAACACTTTTAAAATATAAATATACACCTTTAATTCCTGATTATTCCATGTACTCTAGTAATAAATGTTTGCATACTGTTGCATTCCTTGCTTTTCATGGCCACCAACACAGACGTTTTCTACTGTTCAAAATGTCTGCCCACCATAGGCCTACCATATGTATTAAGTTCCGTAGGGGTTAACTATGGAGTGTCCTGTCATTTTACTGACCCTTCAACCAGCTGTCTGACCTCCCCATTTTCTGTCACTTTGTCTCTTGGTGTGTCTCCAGTCAAGTGGTATGTTTGCCGTAACATTACATGTTTATTATATTTTCTGTGTCAAACCCCATTTCTAATTCTCTTCTGCAGTGAAACTTATGTTTCCCCATGCCTTCTACAGCTACCTGAAATAACTACCTATAGTCTGGCCAGGGCACCACCATACATACAAAAAAAAATCTTTTTGTCTGAGGATTCAAAACAGGACAAATCCTTAAAGGGGAAAGTTTTCGACCCGGGACGAAAATCTCCTCATATTACAAAGATCATACATTTGAAGTCTTTAAAAACAAATATCAACAAACACCACAGCTTACTGGGATATAACATATCACCTTTGACAGCACTGATAAACTCTTCCTTCCAGACTGAAAGGGCATAAGTTTGGAGTATGGAGTTTTTTTTACTTGAAAGCCTTGATTGCTTATGACTAAAGTTATGTCTCTGCAATAGTGCCTTTTAACATTGGCGAAACTGGTCCTATTTCTGTGACCTTTGAGATGGATCTTTCATGCAGTAGTCTTCAGAAAACTTTCTTCCTATTTTACCCAAGCACACTTCCTGTCGTGAAAGCAGCTAATTGCCCTACAATATCTTGGCCAATGGCAGAGCTTTGTAGTTTGTTGTAATTTTTCCATCGTCTTCATTTGTAGTTGTACAACTTGCCCTAACAGACAGTCTATATATATCTATACAAGAGAGTAAACAAGACAAAGGTCATACATCCTTTTCACTTTAAGTTACTGCACATATGTAAGAAAGAGAGAAGGCTATGGCATAATGGTACCACACTCGCCTTGGAATTCTAATTCTAATTGGACTTTTATAGCGCTTAATCTCCCCATACAAGAGGACTCTACAGAAGAGCAGTAGACCAAATTTCAGTATCCAGAGACAGGAACACAGAAAACCTTGGTTTGATAACAGCTACACAGTGGCTCAGATGACCACTTAAAATGGTGATCATCTGTCATTTGGATCATACCCCCAGTGGCAGGCCAAACAACCTCAGGAACATTGATACATTCTCATCCCTGAAACTTCAATACCTCGCAATTCCTGCTTTCCACTCTTCACTCTATAAGCCAGTCAAACACTCCTATTACCTTCGCCTTCGTGATCCTAATATCGCTAATCGTTGTAAAGTCCCCTATAACCCCTCGCTCGTCGTTGTCTATTTCTATATTTTACCGGGGAAGTATTTCGTCGTTTAGCCAATCAGAATCGAGGACACATCCGTGTCATGTTAGAATTGCATTTCACATGTACTAAGGCCTATTTCAACTGTGCACCAATTGCTGCTCACTGTGGATTTCTATCCTGTTTATGAAGTTCATGAAAGCTAAGTGTTATTTCATCAAACTAATGAGGCTTCTTTCAACTATATTCCCTTTCCTACTCACTGTAAAGATTAAATTTACATTTAAATAATAATAATAATAATAATAGGATTTATAGAGCGCAAAATTGATACAAATCCTCTAATGCACTTAAGTCCAAGAAGGGAGTGTCCAGGAACAGACATGGGCCGACATCTAAAAAGTGCCCGCCTGGGTATAACTAAGGTGGGGGGGGGGGGGGGGGGGGGGGGGTATGCCAGCCTGAACAAGTGAGTCTTTAGCAACAATTGTATTTTGTTTGGATACTTGCACTCTGCACAGGATTACTAGGATTTGTTAATACTATTACAATTTTAATTTTTAAAACAAAACACAGGCAATTCTTAGTAGATTTAGCTGACCGTTGAATAACAGGTTTCCAAAATACCTGCTGCTTCATTTGACTAGTAACCTGCCCGCTAATATTGCAGTTGTTTTCTTCTAGTGGTAATGCCCCCTAATGCCCATGTCTACCTATTGTGGAGAATTTTTAGGATGAACTTCAAAGGTGGCAAATACCCATAATAAATTTTGAATAGCAGGTTGTACGAGGGAAGGGGTGAAGGGAGTTAGAGATAATAAAAGAACATCGATGAATTAGTTGCGAACATCGATACAATTGTTATTGACAGATATTCTTCATTTAAATTTTGCCACTTTCTGACCAGGGCTAGACTTGCTCCAAGTCTTTGTATTTCTCATTCCAGTAAATCTGACATACATGAAATCATTGTGAACCCACCCAGATAGCATTCCGCCGTCGGACCGACGTTGGCTGTTGGTCGCAAGGTTGGCAGATTTTGCCAACATTGGGCCGATGTTGGGCCGACGTTGGCTTGCCAACCACTACTCGGGTTAGATGTCTCAATATTTTGCCGACGTTGGGCCAACGTTGGGCCAACGTTGGGCCAACGGCGGATTTTTGTTCAAGATGGCGGCGAGCAATAATAGGGGATTTGGGGAAACTTAGAAAAAAATGATTTATTATGGTATGTCTAAAAATCATATTTCAGTGAGCCCAAAAATTTTAAGTAACCATTTAATAATTTTAGACCTAAAAATAATATTCTCATTATAAATTCGCACTGAAAAAGTTGTTGGTGAACATATCTGATTGGCTGATGCTATACATAGAATATAGTTTTTACCGTTGGCTTGCCGACGTTGGGCCAACGGTCAAAAAGCCGTTGGCCCAACGTCGGCAGCCAACGTCGGACCGATGAGTTAAAAAAGCTTCTGTCTAGAGAAATTTTGTCAGCCTCACATTCTGGTTAAAAAGTCATTCAGTCCTCATATAATACCTTAGACAAAAGGACTTGATGAAAGTCTAGACCGGGGCATACATTAAAGTTAACACTACAATTATGGCATGGGGGGGGGGGGGGGGGGGGGGGGGCAGTATGGATATTTGGGCAACTAGTTATTCAATATGTACGACCCAGATATAGATCCTTAAGGGCGAATTTATAAATCCCAGTAAACATTAGAAATGCTTTAAAATGGTTTAAACGTTTACAAAGCATTTTTGAAAGCTATTTAAACCCTATGTTATGGTTTTCTAAATGCTTTCAAGTAAATTTTTACACCGTAATGTTTAAGAAACGTTTTATAAACATGCTCTTTCAAAACGTTTTTTACTGAAAACGTTTATTAAACGTTTATAAAATGACTCAAGAAGCTATTTGTGACTGGAAACGTTTTTAAACTTTTATAAAATAACTGAAGATAGGAAGTTAATGATGGAAATGTTTATAAAATGATCATCGTGAAATGTTTGATAAACAGTATACATAAAATGTTTAATTAACATTTGTTGACAATGTTTTGTAAATGGTTAGAAATTGGTTTTCATACCCATCATTTTAAAACATTTTTGAAGTTTTTCTATCAGATGTTTTAAAAACATTCTATCAAAAGTGTTTTTTAAACCCCTGTTTTCATAATGCTTCTGAAACCTTCACCTACAAACATGTCCAAACAAAGATGGCAGTGAGCAATAATAGGGGATTTTAGAGGACTTTGTCAAAAAATTGCCCCACATACAATCCCTAAAAGTAAGAACTGAATATGGGGCACAATTTCAAGCCACTATCTTACAATTTTAGACATAAAAATATTTTCATTAGTAAGCAACCTTAAAAAGATACTGAATTTGACCTCTGACCCCATTATTATTCAGACATTATATTTCTTTCTAACGTTTTTCTAACATTTATTACTAAACATTTAATAAACGGTACACATGAAACATTTTCAAAACATTCTATTATAGATGGTGTGCGTACCCTTCACTTTTGAACCATTGCCAAACGTTTCCTTGACTTTTTTATTTTTTTTTTTTTTGGAAAAAAAACAGGGAAATACCAAATTGACGATACCATTTATGCCCTGATCACATTACAGGCAGTATTACCTACATTTGTAGGTATCGAAATATCACATTAACTGCTGGTAACAATAAATTCAAATACTCAAAGTTTACTCGTATAATGCAAAGGAAATATCTTCCTTACAGTAGTTTGTTTATGGTTTTGGTTTCCAAAAGATGCCCTGGCCCTTTTGGCTCCAAAAAGAGACCCATCTATCATGTTAGTACACATTGAACAACCCACCTCGTGTATCCATCCCACCACTACCCCCACCCCCCACCCCCACCCCACTACCCCCACCCCTTATATTTCAATACATCTTGTGATAGGCCATAACAGCTATTTCAAACATTCTTAAAAGTAGTCCTATATGCAAATTGCATTCCAAGTTGTGCCGAATCGACCCAAAGGTATCTTACCCAAATGCGAATCCCACCAAATCCAGCCAAAGATGTCCTAACAATATACAAGGTGAGTGGTACAACAAAATTAGACAAACCCTTGTGGTAGTAGCTTGTGACTCCAGCATGGGAAGAAGTGACCTAGATTATATAAGTTTGGTAAAATATGGAGGAATGGGGTGTTTAAAACTATATTGCATCAACGGTGACAACCATGTCAATGTAACCCTTGCTCTCTTTGAAGGAAAAAAAGGAATGTCTCGTGCCACAGGTGATAACCTTCTTGGCCTAGGTCTGACATGCCATTATTCAGTTTAAGGGTTTCTTTATTTTGAGCCAAGAAGGTAGTTTTTAACGCTAGGTCAACGTCATTATCTCAGGAAAGAACAAAGGAAATAATAATGGTTAAACAAAGTTGTAAAATTCCAGAATTTCAACGTAACCTGAAGCTAACATGCACCAAAGTCGTATTGTGGGTAATTATTCTTCTGGCGGAACCGGAAACAGAAGTAATCCGTAGAAAAAATATCTTTGAGGGTTAACTGGGGGAGCAGTTTGCTTTATATTACACTAAACATCATGCAGTTCTTGAGAAATGGGATTCAAGCGATTACAGTAATGGAAACTAGACCACAACATAATGAGAAATTGCTTTTCTTTGTATAAATATTGACAAAAAATAATACAAGAGACAAAAAGTACGTTGGTCAGGGATTTTATTGACCAGCATGGGAAGGAAATGTACAATGTTTACAATATTCATAAAAGTATTACATCAATTAGATTTTTATAATATTGTGAAATAATAAGCTAGATTTAGTTAAATTGACAACAGTTTATTTAGGTCATCTATGTATAACCTGTATTTCAATTGACACTTCATGTCACCAATTATTGAGTGAAACGTGACACTTAAGATAAAACAAAAGAAATGGTGAAAAGTCAATATTATGTCTGTTTAATATCATCAAATTAAGTATTTATTAAAACAATTAAAACACTATAACAGAGATATAAAGACATTCCATTAATAAATGAAGTTACAACAAATTCAATCATATAAGAAACGGGGAGGGGCGGGCACTAAATCATCAAATCATTGATTATTATAATAAGTAATATATATTGTCCACTAAATAATAAACACTGCCACTAAATTGTGGCCTAGTGGGTTAGCAAGTTTGGCATCTAATCACAGGCAGTCACCTCTGTGTGGGTTCGACTGCCACAAGTGGCAAAGCTGAGGAACTGTACCAATATAACCCTGGCTGTTCAACGTGGTGTAAAACACCAGCTCTGATCATTGACTCCCTCAAACCTGGTTTGTTTAGCAAAGGTATCAGGTATGAGGTATCAGGTATCTATGTGTTTATTCTCTAAACTCTCGGATTCTAAGGCACACCATCCAAATCGTAATACTTAAATTACACCTGAGAGTTTTTCCTTTGCTAAAAGTGTCCATTATATTTCACTGTTGGTCACTTTGTGATTCTGACCATATATAGAAGTCCTTTTAGCACATTTCCAAGGAAACCCTTTTACATTTATTTCAACTAAAATGATCGTAAAAACCTGGGCCCGGATTTACAAAGATTCTTAAACTTAAATTCATGTTAAAACTCACCTATAAACTCATCTTTATGAGTTTATGCTCAAACTCAAACTTTTCACATTACAGAAAATTCTTAAACTTAAACTCACCTATAAACTCAGACATAATCTCATTGTCTGAGTTTATGCTTAAATTCACATTTGTTGGTATTTTTGAAAATTCTCAGGCTGAGATTATGCTTAAACTCAACTAAAAATTTGAGTTTGCACCAGTGTAGACTCAAGAAATGAGTTTATGATCAATTAATGACAGTAAAGCTGAACCATAATACCTGTGGTAACCTTTTCGAGAAATTTACTCCTGCAATTTGATTATGGGCCATATTGACAAAGATGTTACTTGTAATGTGTCAAGATTCACCCATTTGTCTTAAATTACTACTAAGAACAATGCAAAAATTAATTTCTTGTGCACTTCAAAATAAACCACAGTGGCGATTATTCATAGAGAACACCCTTATGGCACTCAGGTTAAATTCATATGTATACATAAGCTGAAAATTGTAGTTTTTTAATTAATTGAGAAAACAAAAAACATAACAATAATGATAAGACTCGAAACATGATTGAACTTGTAAGATAACATTTGTACAGTTTTGCAAAAAAAGTCAAACAAAAATCTTTGTACATACATAAAAAGACCAAAACATAAATTAATGTAGTCATTCTAAAATCCATGTTAAAAACATCATGGTCTTGGGTTTTTTTAGTATTTGTAAAATTTTAAATGAAGTTTACAAAAAAAATTGTGCAGATGCTGCAATGTAACATGAAAACCCTCTACTGTAATTAGTATAAAGCCTCTGTGTTGTTCAGCAGCTATAAACTCTAGACTGAGTTTATGCATGAGTTTATGAATGAGTTTATGTGTGAGTTTAAGAATTGCTTTGGTATTAACCAATGAAATGCTTGCTTACATATAAACTGAGTTTAAGTTTATTCTCACCTGAGATTACTTTTGAAAATACCAATTTCAGCATAATCTCACGTGAGACAAAAACTGAGATTATGTGTCTGAGTTTAAGCATGAGTTTAAGAATCTTTGTAAATCCGGGCCCAGGAACAGACCAGGGGCCGTATTCTACAACAAAACTTAGATCATTTCTAACTTAGATTTCAAGTATTTCTTAGATTTGAAGTAAGAAATGATGAAATTGGACATTCCTAACTTTTGTTTTCTGAATACAAAGTGCATGAAAAACTTAAGTGAAAAACAACCCCTTACTTAGATCTCAGGTCACCTTCTTTAAGTATTGTTGTAGAATATGGCTCCAGGAATATAGTTCTAAATGAAAATTAATGATGTTAAACAACATCTTAAAAATTATAAATTAAGGAAAATGTGTAATTTATATAGGTTAATAGCCTCATAATTCGGGCTGGCATTAAGGTGCCGGCAAGTTCAGCCCTGGGGGTGTCCTATTTTCGGTCAGCTGGTGTATTAGTACTGATCATTAATTAGAATGTAACCTCGTATTTCATTGGTCGTCAAGTGGTCACCTTGTAGCAGACCTTCATGCTCTGCCATTTGAATTTTGGAGGTGAACGGGGTCACACTGCAGTTTTCACAAACCTTCTACAAGTCTTTTACATTTTAATTTTAAGGTTTTAGTTTTTTATTGTTTATGTTTGTTAATTGACGATATGGCAGAAGTAGCCACTTGTCCATACAACCTGAGGTCGAGGGAAGAAGTTGTGGAGTTGCCAGTGCAGTTACACTTGTCTGATGACAACAGATTTATGTCAAGCCTTCTGGCCAGCGACAGGACACATACTGGGCAAGTTTCTGGTTCTGATTCTTCAATTCATGATACTGACTGTGATGCGTTGGTTAATAGCCCCCCCTGCTAAAGCTAGTAGTTCTGGTCACTGCTGTAAATAAAAAATGTGTGTCGGACCCGACTTTGTCAGATAATGATGACGTTAGTCAACAGGTCATAAATATGCAGATTTTAAGCCAGTTAAAGTCGTTGGGCAGAAGGTTAGATGACATGGAGGCAAAAAACTGTAAGAAAACCAGTGATCAAAGTAAAGTTAAATCAAGACACATCAAGAAAAAGGTCAAAAGCACTGAAACCCCAGTCACAGTGGCCCCAGTACTTCCATTGCTACTCTGGACCTTAATGCCTTGAGACAGGATGCGCTGATTCAGCTTAAGGTGGAGCAAAGGCTCAAAGAGTTACAGGAAACCGAAAAACAAGGTAAATTGAAGTCTTTGTGAGGTGGGTCGGTAGAGGTCATGGTGAAACACAAGGTCAAATGGTCTCATGAGTACATATTATCGGATTCAAACAAGGAACGGGTCTCCTACGACCAACTCTCTGTCGTTCAATGGAAATTCTATTTCAAATGAATTCATGTTGGACTATTTGGTTTCCTTGCTAGATGATGCCCGGGATTTTTCTTGGGAGGCGGCAAAGGCCAGCCACGCCATGCTCTTATGTGGGACGGAACAAAGGGATGTCAAAAATTATTCCCAAATTGAGAAAATTGATCGGATCCGGCGTGCCAATGCACAGAGGCATATTCATCCTACCAATCAATTTCACAAAAAATCTTGATGCCATGTCACTACTTTAACCAAGGGTCTTGTTCACACAGTAAAAGCCATGACACGAAAGGGGTGAGATACAATCATGTGTGTACTGCTTGTTTTTCAAATGGCAAAAATTTCCCTCAAGCTGAGGTAGATTGTAAAAATAAACTGAAGAGAACAGTCACATCAAAAAACGATTAGGTGTGGGTGCTAGTTGGGCAGGTCACCCACCACAATCACCTAGGATTATATATTCAAAAACTTTCAAAAATGCCCAGCAAGATACAGGCCACTAAACAGACTGCTTTGTCAAGGTTTCGCAGATATAGATCTTTTGATAACATTGTTTCGGGAAAATCTTATGCTGCAGCTGCAAAAACCAAGGTTCAAAAATCAAATGTTGTGGTTCATAGTGTAAAAAATCTTACCACCAATCATAGTGTAAAAAATTCGGTCAACAAGAGTATTCCTTACCGTTCAGTTATGGACTATCCAGTTTCTGCAGCGAAACAAAGTTGCAAACTTTCCACTGTGGCCGGGGTCCCTGTAAAGTATGGCAAATGTGTCCCAGTCAAGTACTCTGTCAAAGTACCTGCAAGTACTGCCCGTTGTACAATAAGTTTCAATGTTTACAGACAAACGTTGTGGTTCACGATGTACATCACACGTGTAAAAGTGCAAATCAACAGGGTGTACATTCAGTACCAAGTGCAAAGTTCAATAGTAAGAATCATACAAAACAGAACTCACAAGAGTGCAAATCTTGTTCCTATGATATGTTACAGCCCGTATTGGCTGTTGAAGCAAAACCTTCATTGCAGGGGAATAAAAACAAAACTGGGTCTTTTCATGGGGGATCAATAAACATAGAGGAACGAGATAATGATAGTGCATCAACCTCACAGAAGGTAATTGGTGACAATAAGACCTTTAATGTGATGGTCAATGACCAATTTGGAAATGTTACTTATGTTATTGCTGACATGTAAAAAGAGCCATATTTGGCTCCTTCAAAAACTTACACTTTGGAGGGGAATAAAAACGGAAATGGGTCTTCAGACGGGTATCAATGTCATGTCAGAAATGAAAATCAGAAAAATGGTCTTGACAATTTTAACATGGCAGCTAAAACTTGTGATCAGGTAACCACAGACAAGTTGGATTTGTTATTAGACCAAAACTATGACCCCAATATATCTTCTACCATTGAGTGTGACATTATGGCTACACATGAAAAACAGAATCTTATAAATATTATGAATAATCAGCCACATAAATTTGGCTTTTGTCCACTTACCCCACTTAAGCCTTACATGGGCGAACCAGTGCACTGGGATGTGTGTCCTGCTGACCTAGAAGTTCATGCTTTAATTACGGCCACTGGAAAGCCAAATTTTTTGCCTGCTAGGATACCAGTTCGTTCACAGCTTAATAGCAACAGTTGGCGTTCATACTTGTCTGATTATTGGGATGTCCAATTGCCAGATTTATTAGAGTATGGGTTTCCTCTGGATGTTGACAGAGGTACTTTACTTACATCGACAGAAACCAATCATGCCTCAGCTCTACAAAATTCACAACATGTCGAATCCTATATTCAGGAAGAACTTTCCTTCCAGGCAATGTTAGGCCCTTTCCAGGCTAAGCCTATTTCCTTGCATGTATCTCCCTTAATGGTCAGGGATAAGCAAGATTTATTCAACAAAAGGACCATTATGGATCTTAGTTGACCCAAAGGCGCATCAGTTAATGCTTCTGTTCAAAAAGATGTGTATTTGGGCACCCAGTATGTGCTTAACTATCCTTCTATAGATTCTATAACTGGTTCCTTGGTCAAGTTAGGCCCTGCTGCCCTAATTTATAAAGTTGACATAAGTCGTGCCTTTAGGTTTATTTATTTATTTGGGGTTTTACGTCGCTTTCAACACTGTGCAGGTCATATCATGATGGGTAGTTGGAAGGGCAGAGGAAACCAGTACATACAGTTCGTTAGGGTTCTGTACTGTAAATTAGCAGAAATTGTAGAAATGTGTAAATCCTGGCTCTCAAAAACTTACTGCAGTAAACGACAGTTACAGTCACTTCTAGGTAGTTTACTATACATCAGTAAATGTGTAAAACCTGCTCATTTTTTCCTCAACAGGATGTTGGCTTTACTCAGAAATAATCATCAAAAAGGTATTTATTTGGGGTTTTACGTCGCTTTCAACACTGTGCAGGTCATATCATGATGGGTAGTTGGAAGGGCAGAGGAAACCAGTACATACAGTTCGTTAGGGTTCTGTACTGTAAACTGTCGACCAACGACAAGCAAATTGTGATTCTATTTAATTATATAGATATTACCACTCTGTCACTGTGGCCCCCTCGTGCCTTTAGGCAAATCAAAATATACAAGTAATGTACCAATCTATCAATGAAGTAATGATCTTGAAATTTTAAGCCTAAAAGATCTATATCTCTGGGATCAATTTTGATTTGCCTAAAGGCAAAATTTGGATTCACCAGAAATGTGCGAGAATGTGAATTCATTTCTGGTCTGGTCATCAAAAAGGTATCAAAAAGACAAAATATTATTGAACCAACCCTTCTTCCAAGATCTTTCTTGGTTTAATACTTTTCTATGCAATTTCAATGGTACCATGTATTATGACAAAAAATTCCCAAGTACACAGGTATATCTAGACGCCTGTCTTACAGGCTTGGGGGGACATTATGATTCCATGGTATATGCCATTGAGACACCTTCTGGGTATGGAAATTATGACATTTGTCATTTAGAAATGCTCAACATAGTAGTGGCCTCTAAGCTTTGGGCAGTACATTGGAAAGACAGGAAAATATGAATATATTGTGATAATATGGCTGTTGTATAGGTATTAAACTCAGGCAGGGCTCGAGATCAAATCCTTGCAACTAGTGCTCGAAATATCTGGTTGATTGCGGCTACATACAACATTGAATTCACATTCTCGCACATTTCTGGTGAATCCAACAATATAGCAGACTTATTGTCCCGTTGGAGTGTCACAGTGGATCCGAGCACAAAACTTTAAAATTTGTTACAGAACTTTGTATGGATCAATGCTTATATAGACTTAACACTGTTAAACTATAATATTAAGCTGTATTTCTACCCCTTGTTTCTTATTTTACATTACAGAGTTACCTCCTGTGGCAGCCCAGCTGGCCACCTTGGCTTCTAAAAGACTGATGCATGGTTTCAGACCTTCCACTTATCAGTAATATCAACGTATGTGGAAGGATTTTGTGGCTTTCCAGGTGGTGGCTGGGCTGCCCCACTATCAGGTGAATACAGAAATTTTGCTTTCTTTCATGGAGTTCCTCCATTGCAATGGATTATCTGCTAACCATATTGCCAACTATATGGCTGCATTGAGAACCCTTCATATTTTGTGTGCTTTACAAACTGACCCCTTCAGGGATGAGCTAATTCCTCTGTTCTTGAAAGCTTTAAAGCTGCAGGCTCCTCGGAGTATAACTGCTAGGTCATACATTGATATTGACACACTATCTTCTATAGTAACCTTGTGTGATTCATTTCCACATCCAAAAATCTTTAAGGCTTTGTATCTTTTATGGTGTTTTTCCTTCCTCCAACTCTCCAATCTCTTACCTCACACTACCACCTCTTTCGACCCCACTAGGCAACTGGCTAGAGCAGATTTTATTGCAGATCATGAGGGGGCAGTACTTCTTATTAAGTGGAGCAAGACTATGCAGGACAGGAAGCAACCAGTCACAATTTAATTGCCAAATTTAGGAGCCTCTCCATTATGTCCTATAAAAGCTGTTCAGCAGATGATTCGATTGGTTTCTGCTGACCCCAATAATGCCAGTGAAGAAGAGACTTTAAGGTTGAAGTTTGAAAACGGTATCTGACATTCATATATTTTGCAATTACCTGGCTAAGAAGGAAGGTGTATAGGGAGAACATCAAATGACCAAAAACAGAGCCATGAGGTGCCCCATAATTTAGTTTGAAACATTCAGAGATCACTGAGCCATATTTGACTGATTGAAAACGATCAAGGAGATATATTGTAAACGACCTTAGGACAGTTGTAGTAAAGCCAAACCTTGTTGACAAGACAGGTGAGGAGTGTGTCATAGTCGATGGTGTCGAAAGCTGCTAACAGGTCTAGGAAGACCAGGGCCATGGGCATACCCTTGGCCAACAACAAGTGCATCTGAATACACAACAAGGCTGTTTCCGTTGAGTGTCCAGCTTTGTATGCTGACTGGAAAGTATTTCCAAGATCATTTGCAACAGGGATGCTTTAATAAAATTGTTCTTTACTTATTTTTAGTGTGGGCACTTGATCTTTTTTTATATAATGCTTATTTCTCATTTACTTTCTACGAGCTGTGAAGCAAACAATCTACTGTTATGTCACAAATTTGATATACCTTTATATGTAGTATGTGCAGTAGAGGGTCAAATAAAACTAACATTGCCTGAGAAGCTACAAACCCTCGACTACAGGGAATGCTACACACCTGCAACACACTTGCCTCCGACCTCTGAGATTAGAGTTTCAATGCCAACCCGATCTCATGTAGGAAAGTTGGTAGTTTCTTGCCACTGGTCGGCAGTTTACAGTTCAGAACCTTGACCAACTGTTCCTCCGCCCTAGTTTCCTCTGCCCTTCCAACTACCCTTCACAATATAACTGACATGTTACACCAAGTATTGGGGATGTTGCAATAACAACCAAATTCTAGATTTCCAATCCAGTTCCTGATTAACTTTGAATAAGACCAAACCAAAAGGTCACAGAAAAATTACAAAATCAATTTGGAATTTGCAATCCGGATCATCTTTGAGAAGGACAGAGCCAGGGTTTGAACCATAGCTTTTGAGTTATGTGCACGGCCAAAAACACACATTCAAATGGAGAAATGGATGCAGCTACAATACCCTAGAGGTGGGGAAGGGTAAAAATAGATTGATTTACTACCCTGTCAACTTTTTGAACAGATTTTGCCTGTATTCCTTCAAAGTTATAACATAGATAAAAGGATTAATGACAGAGTTTAGAAAAGCCAGTGTAATTACAAAATCATCAACCAAGTTGAATACTTCAACGTTGGTGAAGATGTTGTAAATGAAAAACAAGGTTGACCGGCCAACCCAACAAATGAAGAACCCCACCGTAACAACCACTAAAGTCTTTAACACTCTTCTCTCTGACTTGGATACCTTCAATTCATGGTTCTGCATTCTTGAAGAAGTACCAGTGGGTTTGGCTTGACCAACTGGGTGATCCGTATCTGTTTTATCGGTCGCTCCAGATGAAGATGGTGGCACAGAGGATGCCCCATCTAAATTTCCAAGGGAGATGCTAGATACTTCTGTGGCATTTGTTAAATCTTGGGACAGAGACACGTTGCTGGTTGTGTGGGATTTTCTATCATGTCCATCTGCAAAGTAAGGTTAAGAGCTATTTTATCACGTATGTTTTGAAGCCTCAAGTTATTTAGCAAACTGTAACATCCAGACATGTTTGATCTGTTGATTAACTTTCTCAGAGTATTATACAAAGAACTTTTTTGTTATAATAACGTATACAGATAACATTATATTTGAGGATACAAGTATTAACTAGAAAGCAGTTGCACAGCACAGACCTCCACTGGTGGGGCGGCATTTCCGAAAATATTTTGATCCAGAATATGATGCAGGTCATTCCAAAAATGTACCCACTTCATATTTGTTCCGGAACTTTGCACACACAAAAAAATCATGAAGATCTATCCATTACATTTGGAGTAATTATAATCCCAAAATCATTTAAAAAGGGACCTTTGAAAGATCGGGCTTTTTTCTGTTTCTAGAAATATTATGCGGATCTTCCCCAAAATAAAATCAATTCTACCTTTAGCCAGACACTATCCACACACACATTCATAAAGATATGAGTTTATTACTATTGAATTTATCCTGGCCACTGATTAGCAAAAAACAGTCAGAAAAACAACTGCACCAAAAGCTTAACCCCCGTGGCATTCTGAGTGTATTAGAGTGCCAACAATGAACTACCATTAAATAACTTAATTGAAGCCAACTAGGTGGATTAGCCTCAATGTCCCACATACAGCACACCTTCGGCTGTTTGTGCCACTGTATTAAGGTGTTCTATAATACGTAAGGATTGCATGAAATAAATACTAAATTAGTAATCCATGTTATCTATACCAATTTCCTAAATTATTTGGATAACTCTATGTGATTTAAGCACATTCAAGACAGCTTTGGCTAATAACCAAGCAAACACATTTGTTTCAACCTCAATATACATCAATATTTGAATTACATGAATTTCGGAAGACTTCAGACTAAGAGTTAAAACTTGAGCCCAAGAAAGGGCTTAGTCATTTTACAAGTCCCCCCCCCCCCCCCCCCCCCCCCAAACAAACTTAGTCTGAAGTTTAATGTAAAAGAATTAAGCTCAGATCCCTTCATTATTTTTTAGTAATCAGGAACACAGACAAACAAACCAACAAACAAACACTCAAAACACAACCTCCCTGGCAGAGGTAATTATCCATTTAAATATAATGCTTTCCTTACCTGCTTGGGAGGAAGCTTTAAAAGCTTTTGAGGATTTTCGTAGCGTGAAAAATATTCTAACATAACAGATAGCCATGATGATGATAGGAATGATAAAGGTAACCAGAAGATCCCATATGGCCTTGAAAACTTGGTACGTGGGACTGAAGACAGCCTGTGTGGAGATACAGAGACGGTTTTTGATATAGTACTGAGGTAAGTGGATGGCTATCTTGTGTATGAACCCGATCGGCCAGGGCAGGAACAGAGCCAGCCTGAGTTTCCACTTGCGAAAGGACTTCATGTATCGGAATGGATGGAGGATCTTGAAGTATCTCTCCAAGGTTAAAAACACCAGGTTGAAGGTAGACACCAGAAACATGGATGCCATAAACATGTTTCCGCCCCACAGATAACACCATGCTCTTCCTGGAATATATGTATACATAAAGAAGAAGTCATACTGACAAATGACTTAGTCATTTGTTGGTATTATAAAGGAAAGATTATTTTGATGAACACATGATGTAATGTCAGTTTATTCTACATATAAGTAAAGCTTCTCTTACATCCCGCCATATGGGTAAAAACAGGCCCTACATTTTTTGTGTGAAATTTATGACTGTGGCCAGTTTGTTTAGAAAATAGGTGTTTGTAAGGACATCGTACTTGCTAAATAAGTAAATCTTGTGGCCTGGTTGCATGTCAGCTAATTTTACGGCCATGCAGTAAAACATTTGTATGCCAGTTTCTTTTCTACAGCCTCTGGCGTGCTGTTTGTGTTTTGCAAATACCTGTAGAAAATCAACATTTTACTTGCATTTCACGTGGGTTCCACGTGGGTGTAACTTCAAGGTTAACTCATTTTTGACCATGGTCAGCACGTATGTGCACCTATGTAAGTGTGCTGTAAATATTGTTGAAAATTATTAGAGTAGCCTGGTAGTGGGGTAGCAGAGATTTGCACGTACAAACAAGGTGAATTGTCCCAATAAGAATGTCAATACTTGAACATCAAAGAACAGAATGTGACTAGCTACAGGCCCCACAGTGGGTTAATATGGATGCAAGGTACACATGAGTATATTATATGACACATGCAACACTATCAAGGGGAATGCAAATGTGAAAGTCTCTCATAAGTTATCCTTGAGATGGATGTGTTTATAGAAATACTGTGTGTACGCAGAGAAAATGTGCATGCCAATTTTCATTTTAGGGTCTGTGCAATCTTGATATTCTGTTTTAATATCACAAATGCAGCTTAAGTGTCCCTTGCAAATCAGCTGATTTTTCTCTGTAACCAGGATGCATGTGCACGTATGATGGGATGTAAGAGAGGCTTTAGAGAGGTTTAAGGATTGTGTGCTCTCCTGTGTTTATGAGATATCAATACTGAAGTGAGTTACATAAACGTAAAGCCTCTCTTACATCCCGTCGTACGTGCACATACGTCCTGGTTACAGAGAAAAGTCGGCGGATTTGCAAGGCACACACTTAAGGTACCCGTACAATTTTATAACAGAAAATCAAGGTTGCACAGGCCCTACAATGAAAATTGACATGCACATTTTCTCTGCATGCATGCAGTATGGCCATAAACACATCCATTTCTCAAGGGTAACTTATGAGACTTGCGCATGTGCATTTCCCTTGCAAGTGTTGCAAGGTCTACCCATTCACTTGCAGGGTTTGCACGTGTTGTATAATACACCCACATGTACCTTGCATCCATATTAACCCACTCTGGGACCTGTAGCTAGTCGCAGTCTGTTCTTTGATGTTCAAATACTGACACTCTTGTCAGAAAAACATTTCTTGTTTGTACATGCAAATCTCTGCTACCTCACTACCAGGCTACATTCAAAATATTTGCAGCACACTTACGTGTGTATACACATACGATGGGATGTAAGAGAAGCTTAAGGCAACATATTTAAGTACACCATTCAATCTTAAATAAATACTTAATATTGCTTATAGAGCTCATATGTGCTTCTATTAATCTCTCCGGAGCTCTTCGGAGATACAAACACAATATAATATATAGATAACTGGTGTACATATTTAACTATATACACAAATAATAATATATAACTGGTGTCATTTGGGGACCTTAATATTCATGAGTCTTAATAAACTGAAATATATCAGATATCGTGTCAATTATACATGATCTGTGGAACCAACCATACTGAACTTTCATAAAATAATTGGTACCTACCAAAGACATTGTCGTGATACCTCATTTGCACAAGCTTGAGGTTGATGCCAATGTTTCTTTCATTAAAGATGAGTCCCAGAGAAGCCAGTGCATCTATTACACTCTGCATGAGGATAAACTGCATCGAAGGTTTCTCGTGGAAGTCGGTGAACTTTGCCAGCACGACAATAACAATGGAATTGGCAATAGTGCCAACGATTCCACAGGTGTTCATAATAATTGTTTGTGCCAGAATGATCATTTTCTCCTTTAAGATATTTCCTTTCTAGCCCTTGAAAACTGGTAAGGTATAAATGTTTACTTTCTAGCCAACGTAACAACTCTTCTTTCTGTGCTTCAGTTGTGGCAATGTGTAACCTTTCCAGACTACTTATATGAAATCTCTTGTTTCATATTTTTTTGAAGAAAAAACTAATGTTAATTGTACAAAGCATAGAGGAACGGATGGAGGGAAAAGCAGTTGGAGCTTACAAAGACAGCAATGGCATGCAACAATTTGTCCATTTTTTTTACTTCTTGTTTGAGCGAATTTCCACGTGATCATACTTGCAAAAATACTGAACTATTTTTTTTCACTTTGGTTTAGTGTGCAGAGTATAATAATATCATTCCCCCAGATCCCAAGGATAGAGAAATGGGATTGAAATTTTTTATTAATCTTTTAACATTTTAGCAAGCACAATTAACACAACACTTAGTTAAAAGTTGATCTTAAGTGTGGAAATTACAAACATAAATCAAAATACTAGCAAGGAAGTTATGATTAAGAAAAAGTATGCAATTCAAACTTCAGCAGTGGCTATTAGCTTATGACAACCAATGGCCGATTTGCGACAGCGATTTTTCCCCTCCATCTCCTTTATCTTTGCTTGTTCACATGTGTCTGACTCCGACTTGCGACATCCAACGCCTGATTTGAGATGGTGATTTTTCTGCTCTAGGAGGGAAAAAATCAGATGACAAGTGAATTTAGATGTATGTTTACAAAATATTGAGAAGGTCAGGGAAAAAATTCGCCATCGCAAATCAGCCGTCTGATACATGTGTACGTACACTAACTTGTTTAATGCTTGAAATTATAACAAATTGATTAGAAAGAAGTTCAACTATAATCAGTGATTCAAACTTCATCAGGCTTGCTGAATGTGAAATTAACTTGTTTATTCATATCATTCTTGAATTTTATTATCTTAAGTTGGGCTGATATGTTCTATCTTAAGATAGGCTACCCAACTAACTTGGGCTATAGCCCATCTTAATTGACTCCTAAGTTAGGCTCCAACATTATCACCATTATAACTCTGAGTCAAGGGAGTTCAAACAAGAAACAGAAAGAATCTGAGGTAGAAAGTCAAAAGGTCAAAACCTCAGATTAAAGCCACAGGATCAAGAGAAACCTGAGTGAAAGGGGGAGATGATAACCGAGGTATCTGTGTCATTAGGCAGGCGATAATATAATGAGTATGTATCATGAGTATTAATACTGTTAATCTTCATGAGCGACAACATTTTTTATAGATGTTTTATAAACATGGTAAATGTTTTACTTTTATTATCAACAATTTTGCATAAATAATAAATAAAATAAGTTCATATTTAAATAACAAAAATGAAACTAAAGCTGTTATATGTATATATGATTCTTAACTTGAAATTTCTTCACCATTTCTGTATGGATTTTAATACAACAAAATCTAGCATGAAAAATACCCTTTAATGATGTATTCAGCATATTTGTGGGTTATTTGTGTTCAGATATATTAACGAAAAATCGGTACTTTGGACAAACATTAAAAGTAGTTTGATTAAAAGGTAATAATTCTTGTGAAGATTAAAAGTACTTTGATTAAAAGATAATAATTCTTGTAAAGATTAAAAGTACTTTGATTAAAATATAATAATTCTTGTGAAGGTTAAAAGTAGTTTGATTAAAAGGTAATAATTCTTGTGAAGATTAAAAAGTACTTTGATTAAAAGGTAACAATTCTTGTGTCTTGGTATTTGTTTTACCACATGATAAATGTTTCAATTTAAGCATATGGGAGAGATGATTGAATCTGCAATAGAATAAAATCCTTTTAATTCTGTCAACCTGTTTAGCTGGGGGACAATTTTGATTGTTGCATATCACCTTTCTCCATGTCCAACTTTCCTTTTTGCTGAGAACTTTTCAAATGGGCAGTGTGTATTTAAGAAATGTCTATCAAAACAGTAATGTTTACTCAGTATTTGCAAGGCTAAGAATTAATACAAAGAAACCAAGGGATAAATTCACATTGATATATATACCGGTATATTTTATTGAAATACAGCTAGTAAGTTTGTGATGCACTTAGAATGTTCATCACCTGTCATTCAGTGGATGAAAAAGTATAAAATAAGTAGAGAAATGACTTCCTGACAACTACAATCTCCTTATACCTACAAATGTCTTAATTGACCAATACCTCATCACTTTTTGTGAGAGGATTAACAAAGCCTCACCTTAGGTACTATGGGAGGATTAACAGCGATGAATAGTGTGCAAAGAGGAAAGTGATAGATATAACTTATAATGACAATAGAAAAAAGATTATACTCTGGTTGAACTCTGGGAAAAAATGATAGGGCTATCAAGATACTCTTGTCCAGCTTAAATGGCTTTAGTAAAGGTATGAGGAACAAGTCTGTGACTTTTTGTAAGGGGATTAATAACATGATGATTTTTAAGATCCTATAGAAGGTTTAGTATAGAATGCAAATATTGAGTGACAGATAATAGCCATGTAGATTCAATGAAAGGAAGTCATGTACCAAATATTTGTTATATGATGATCATAAGTTTAAAAAGTAAAAACAAAAATCAATTTTGCATGATTTTTTGCATGATAAAAATCATGATTCAAATCAATGATTTTAATCGATTGATTTAAATCAAACAACCCTAATAAAATAAAATATTTGTATCAAACTGTATGTATATCAGGCATTGCATTCTATGACTTAACAGGTTCAATTTCTGTAATTTTAACATTTTTGTCTGTTTCAAGGAAAAAGTATAAATTTTGGTCAATTGACCAGTATTGACCAGGGCGGTTTAAAACGGTTAAAACCAACCCTTCAATTGACCAGCCAACCCTGACACAGAGCCATTTACTTAGTAGTTGTCATTCCCACCTCACACAAGTTTCTTGTTAACTTCTACCTCCCAAAATTGGGATTAAGTTTTCCTGGTTTTTACTCTGGGGAATCATGTTTAATTTCTTATCCCTGTTGCTATAAGTCTTTATGGGGGCCACGGCGGCAGAGTGGTAACACTCTCGCCTCCCACCTCTGAGATCGGGGTTTGGTTCCCGGCCCACCCTCAAGTGGGAAAGCTGGTAGTTGCTTACCGTTGTTCGGCAGATTACAGTACAGAACTTTGACCAACTGTATGTACTGGTTTCCTCTGTCCTCCCAACTACCCGTCGTGATATGACCTGTACAGTGTTGAAAGTGACGTAAAACCCAAAATAAATAAATGTAAGTCTTTATGCCTAGATCATACAATTCTATGCTAGCCTAATGAATTACATACAAGCACAAAATATATAACTGATCTCTGCTAGTTTTCTGGGTTGACGTGTTGTGTTTTTAGCAGTGCCGGCCCAATGCGATAAGTGTAAATCAAATCCGGGAAAAAATGCCTCCTGGAAAAAAATGCCTCCTAGAAAATATGCCTCATAGAAAAAATGCCTCCTAGAAAGAATGCCTCCTGAATATTTTGTGACTTAACAGGTTCAATTTCTTCAACTACTGCGGTTATATACAGTCAAAGTTACAATATACAACATCACAAAGTATTACAACACTACAGCTTCACATTACAACTTCAGAGGCATTTTCATATTTTCACTTGAGCCTAGTAGTGGCCAATGCCTGCCAAAAGTCACAGTCTTTTGCCCATTTTGCCTAGCTGTGCAAAGGTACTTAACTTTCGTTTGCAAGGTTTTGCAGGTTCTTCTCACTCTTTCGGCTGCTCACCCCTGACTTCCATCATTATAGTTGTCTTGTTTCTCTTGTTATAATATTTCTGCCCCTTCTAGTGTATCTAACTCCAATCAACTCCTACAGAGGGGAAAGCCTATATAGTAACTTTATGACAATACATATGCTGAGCCACAAAAGCCACAACTATTTCATCAACAAACATCAAAGCCATAAATTCTGCTATGAAACTAGTTTAAGTATAGTTAAAAGGGTACCCTTTCAAGAAGAAATTTGTACTTTGTGATATTGTATGTTGTCGTTTTGACTGTATTTTTTTTAAATATAACATGTTTTAGATATTTTATGTTACAGTTTTCATATATAACATGTTTACAAGTTGAAATAATTGTTTTTTCTCAGGAGGCATTCTTTCCTAGTCACAAAATATTTAGGAGGCATTCTTTCTAGGAGGCATTTTTTCTAGGAGGCATTTTTTCCAGGAGGCATTTTTTTAGCACCATGTAAATCAGCTGGCATTTGTATTTAGGTAGCATTCGATCGACACAATATGGACAGCATTTTCAGCACATGGTGGAATTTTTAAATGTTCTAAAAAACCCTTCCTTGAACTCTGGCATGTACATGTTAGTCTAGTATGTAAGAGCTCATGTCAGGGTTTTTTTCCAAACATTTAAAAAAACCATCTGCCAAGTGCTGACAGTGCTATCCATGTTCTGTTGATCCAGTGCTACCCAACTTATTTACACTTATGGGATGGATGCCAAATTTTTAACACTTATGGGACTGTTACTGGGTGGCCTAATTTTAAACATGTGCTACACACATATGGGGTCCATTTGCGGAACAAAAATGACAAGTTCACAATCCACAACTCAAATAAGTGTTGATACAGCATGCAACAATGTGAACGGGCCATTGCATGTCACAAGATGGCTACATCCTTCTCAAAAGCCCCGCCAGACTTCTAACAGGTATGGTTCTCTTGGCACTATGGTAATCTCTATGCTTAAGCCTGATGTAACATTTGTGGTTGACCTTGTAATTTTCCATGCAGATGGTTGGTAGACCAGTCAGGTGTAATTGTAACATTCATAGGCCGAGTATCATACACCATAACAGCGCCTTGAAAATGAAAGTGATCATCTGTGTCAAGACGTGGAATTGTTATGTCTGTCTTTTAACTTTTATAAGCTGACTGTCATGTAACATGAGTGATAAAGCCTTGAAAGTTATCGTGTCCATTAGAAGATAAGATATACCTTTTAAAATCTGAATGTAATTCTAAGTCTAATAGGATATTATAGCACTTAATCTCCATCTAAAGACAGACTCTAGGCGCACCAGACAGAAAAACCAGAAAACTATAATCATTAACCTGAGACATAGCAGGGGCCAGCACCATGGAGAGATACCTGGAAAAACAGGAATTAGGGTGAAAAAGCTTGTGCAAAGAGATAGGTTTTGTGCTTCTTTCTGATTGAGTGGAGAGCCGTTTCTGAACGCACATCAACAGACACATCATTCCAAATCTTTGGAGCATCACAAGCAAAGCTGAGTCCAAAATGCTTAGTAGACTTATATACTGAAGTGGCAAAGTTTGGGACCTCAGGGAAAACACCATCAGCTTGGCTTTTATGTATGTTATAAACACTATGTCTAGGTTTAAGGAAAGGTATAAAGTATTTTGGAACATGAGTGATAAAACTCTGAAGGTTATCATGTCTGTCTCAGGTCTAGAATTAACTTTCAAAAGTTGAGTGTGGTACAACATGAATGATAGAGCCTTGAAAGTTATCATCTCGGCCTCAGGTTTAGATATAACTTTGAAAAGCTGAGTGTAACGCTGCATGAATCATATAGGCTTGAAAATTGTCATGTCTGTCAAGACATAACTTTTAAAGGCTCAGAGTGATGTAAAATAAGTGATATAAGCATGGAGGTTTTACAACATGAATGATAGAGTCTTGAAAGTTATCATGCTTGTCTTATGTCTAGATATAACTTTCAAAAGCTGAGTGTGATACAATATGAATGATTGAGCCTTGAAAGATATGACGCCTGTCTCAGGTCTAGATATAACTTTCAATGGATCAGTGTGATGCAACATGAGTGATATACGTGTGGAGGCTTTATGTCCACCTGAATTACAGGTTTAACTTTCAAAAGTTGATTGCGATAGAACATAAGAGTCAGAGCCTTGAAAGTTATCAAGAATGTCTCAGGTCTAGATATAGCTTCCAAAAGTGGAGTGTGATACAACACGAATGATAGAGCCTTAACAGTTATAATGCCTGTCTTAGGTCTAGATATAACTTTTAAAGACTGAGTGTGATGAAGTATGAATGAGAGACCCTTGAAAGAGACCCTTGAAAGAGCCTTGAAAGTAATTAAGTCTATTTTATGTCCAGACGAAAAGCTACACAGCTATTGTATACAATTTGAGACAATAAACTTTAAAATTTGAAAATTCTTTTTTTTTTTCTCAGAAGTTATTTCATAATTTGTTTACAGTAAGGCTTTTCAGGAAATATTTAGACAAAGACTGTCAAAACTGCTTTTGTGGAGTACTGATTTTTTCACAAACAGAAATATACCTAAAATTTTAACATATTTTAATCTACAAATATAATTGGCCAAAAAAGCAATATCTATCATAATTTACTCTTTATAAAACTTGTGTTTCGATTTTTGGTTGAGCATAGTATGCTCAGCTTCACTAAAATACAGATGAAACAAGGCTTAAAAGTGTTTCAGGTCACATGCGTGATTTACAAAGCCATCAGACACACAAGTAGTACACTAGTGTTCATGAAAGTCTGGCGATACAAATTCCAAGTAAGATAAATCCCATACCTGGTCTAGAACTCAGACGGTCATCCAGCCAAGTACTAACAGTTTCCTGAGACAACAAATCATTATCAAATATTGTAACATTGATTAAGTAACTGATGCCTAACCATAAACCATGGTTCACTCAACAAAACAAGTTGAGCAAGATAGTGACTTATATGGGATATTTGATGCTTAGTCGAGGTTGGGGTTTTACAAAAGTTCTGTCTGTAAATTACAGTGTAGAAGGGGTTAAGTATTGTACAATAAAAGGGTTAATAATTTGATGGATGGGTCGAAGTTAGCTACATTTATTTCACCTGCTAATGCCAAATATGAGCGCAGATCTGCAGTGCATTACAAATGTGACCATGGGATGGTTTACTGTTGGCCACTAAGCTGAAAAATTGGAAGCAAATGTTGTTATCCAGTCAGTAAATGAGGCATCTGATATTTGATCTGGCTATGTTGTCAAAATCCATAGTCACATTGCACAATGCTACACAAATCAAAATGTTTCCAAAATATTTTTGAACTGTTTGTTTATAGGGGACCACAGTGGTGCAGTGGTAACTCAATTGCCTCCCACCTCTGAGGTTGGCGGTTCAAGCCCCAGACTTTATATGGAAAAGTTGGTAGTTGCTTACCGTTGGTCGACAGTTTACCGTACAGAACCTTGACCAACTGTATGTACTGGTTTCCTCTGCCCATAAAACTACCTGTTATCATATGATCTATACACTGTTAAACAGGAACAACGTAAAACCCTGAATAAATAAATGTATATTTATACTTAACACAATATTTATTTTACTGCAGGAGTCAGATACTGTTTGGCCCTTCCCAGCTGTATAGTCCAAGCTCTGTAGTCATGACATTCCCCTAACTGAAACAAAGAGACGAAGGGATGATTATTTATCAATGTTCCTGGGATTCTTTAGCCTGCTTTTATACTGTTTTTTTTTCTTCAGCATAACAAAATGACAAATGAATGGAAAATAACAAAATAAGTTTGCTTTCTTTCAACCTGCACCCGATTGTTAGGATTCATAAAGATTACTCACGACAATAACCCATGAACACTCTTGTACAATAATCAACGGATTCAAATGACTAACCCTCCCCTGGAACAAGCTCTTTCAGCATGTTTTTTTTCACAGTAGACTGTACAAGGTTAGTCATAGACTAAAAGTGATAGGAAAAGTGTGGTAGATCTACATGAGTTCTCAGGACAGAAATGCTCACTTGCAAAAGTTTTTTTACATGCTCAATATTTTCTGAAACAACAGCCACTGTGATATTATGCTGCTGACCGTCAGAAATGAAAAAAAAGATATGTGATAAAACAAATAAGACAATGCTCAGGGATTGCATTATCTGGGCAGTTTGGAGGCAAACTCATAACTGTGGGACAGGTGTATAATATGTTGATTTATTTATTAATTCGATGATTACACATATAACAACAACACAAGTAGAGTGCATGCCTCCACCAAGGCCCAACACCTCCAATATTGCTCATGAGTACAATGATAAAAATTCTTTTTAACTAAAATTCCTGGATCAAGACAGAGATCAAGACTGCTACTATAATCAAATCTTTTAATCGTTGTGCCAGTATCGATAATTACTGAAAATTTCATCGAAATCAGTTGGCAACATTTCGTAGTATTTTGTAAACAGAAAAAAAAACACAAATCATCAAAACATAACCTTCCTGGCTAAGATAAAAGACTAGAAATCATTCTTAGAGCGCAAATATCCGCCAAGTTAGCTGAGTATCTCAACCACGAACCCCAAATCATTGAAAATGGGAATTTTTTTCTTTGCATCAAGAGTGTGATCCAGATCTTTCCAAAATTAAATCGCCCCTTCATATGGTCAGACCCTTACCACATAAAAACTTTATGAAGATATGTTTATTAGTTTTGCAATAACCACGAATACAAACTGACAGACAAAAAATAAATGAACACGCTCAAAAACATAGTCTTCTTACCAGAGGTAAATGACAGTATATTTAAATATAGGGTATTTTACAAAAGAAAATACATTTGATCAACATTTGATGTGAAGTACTATGCATATAGCAAACAGGATCAGACAAGATGCTACCCTAACTGAAGATAGTCATCAATTTAGCTTTTGATCTGCCTCTTTGCATGCATGTTGAAATATATTCCATGCATGCTATAAATCACACATAATAAGAGCAGATATTTTTAATAGTGCTGTATTTTGAATTTAACTCAGTCTACATCAATTATATTCTTATCAAAGGACTTTACAATAATGTCAAAAAGTAAACAAAGATGACAAACTGTTTGTAGCATGAACAAATGAAACTATGTATTTGGGATTTTACATGCGACCTTTTAAATAAAAGCCATGTACAGCATTGGTGTTTTTCTATAATTATATTGTTCAGTAGCACACACAAATATTTGATTAAGCACAACAAAAAAACGTAAAAATGAATTTAAATATACCACATACAAAGTTATTTATTGTAAAACAATTTTAGGTAATGGAAAAATATAAAGAAAGAAAAGGGATAACAAACAAAAATAAGATAACATTGCAATAAATTATAATACCTCCGAAAATGATTGATTTAGCAATTTGATAAGTAAGAGAAATTTTTTTTACAACATACATACCAGACAATGTTATGATGAACACAATTACATGTACAAATTTTTAAATCGACTTTCAAAAGTTTATATGATTGTGTTCTGAGGTGGGTAAAAATTAGAGTTCAGTGGGTTGTGTTTTTATGTGTTTATCATGTTTCAAAAACAGCAATTTTTTCTTTAAAGTTGGTCAGAAGACTGATCATTGCAAGGTACAATATAGGACTTATGATAAAAGTTGGTTTGTGATGCTGTTTATGATAAATATCATACAGTTATTAAAACTAACCACAAAAAGCTTAATTCAATTTCCCTTGGAGTTATTGTTTATTATAAATATCATACGGTTATTAAAACTAACCACAAAAAGCTTAATTCAATTTCCCTAAGAGTTATGGTTTATGATAAATATCATATGGTTATTAAAACTAACCACAAAAAGCTTAATTCAATTTCCCTTGGAGTTATTGTTTATTATAAATATCATATGTTTATTAAAACTAACCACAAAAAGCTTAATTCAATTTCCCTTGGAGTTACTGTTTATTATAAATATCATACGGTTATTAAAACTAACCACAAAAAGCTTAATTCAATTTCCCTTGGAGATATTGTTTATTATAAATATCATACAGTTATTAAAACTAACCACAAAAAGCTTAATTCAATTTCCCTAAGAGTTATGGTTTATGATAAATATCATATGGTTATTAAAACTAACCACAAAAAGCTTAATTCAATTTAAAACCAACCACAGAGAGTTAAATTCAATTTCCCCGCAGCTTTTGAAACATCTTGTGTCTGTACTCTTTCAAAGTTATGACATAAATGAAAGGATTGATGACAGAGTTAAAAAATGCCATTGAGATGACAAAGTCATCGAAAATATCAAAGATGCGGTCATTCCTAAAGAAGGCATCAAAAAAGAATAAACTGGATCGCCCAACCCAACAGATGAAGAAACCCACTGTGACGAGTACTAAGGTCTTCAACACCTTCTTCTCAGATTTGGAGAGTTTGATCTGATGGTTGTCATTCTGAATCACAGTAGGGGGAGAAGCCTTGGCATTGCCTGATTCCTCTTGTTTCTCCTCCAAAGACATTGCTGAGGTTTGGATAGTTTTACCTGCAGAATTGGCCTCAACATCTTTACCTTGAGTTGTATGAATTGAGGGAACAGCTAAGACATCCAGCTTGGTCTTGATTGGGTGACCAACTTCAGACCCATCCACTGATCTATTAGTTTCTGCCAAAGAAACTGTGGAGCTTGATACTTCTGTAATATTACTTAGGTCCTGAGAAGATGCGTGGCTTGTTTCTGCTGCACCTACAAGATTGAAACGAAAAAATGAAAGTAAACCTAAACCTAATCCTCTCTTACATCCCATTGTAAGTACACGTATGTCTTGGTTACACAGAAATAAACGTCTACCTTGCAAGGGATACTCAAGCTACACCTGCAATTTTGTAACAGGATTTCAAGGTTGTAGATACCCCGCTATGAAAATTGGCATGCACATTATTCTCTGTGTGCATGTAGTTTGGCTACACATGCATCCATTTCTCAAGGGGTAGTAAATGACCCTCAAGTGTCTTGCATGTATTCTTACAGGGTATGCACGTGCCTTATGATACACCTACGTGTATAAACCCACTGTGAGGCCTGTAGCTAGTCGCAGTTTGTAATTGGATATTCAAATAGTGACACTCTTGGGAGAATACACCTTGTTTGTACATGCAAAACTCTACTACCCCCACTCCCAGGCTACGCTGGTGTTTTTCAACAATATTCATAGCACACTTATGTGTACATACACGTTTAAAGGGGAAAGTTTTCGACCCGGGACGAAAATCTCCTCAAATCACAATGATCATACATTTGAAGTCTTTAGATAACATATAACAACAAACACCACAGCTTACTGGGATATAACATATCACCTTTGACAGCACTGACAAGCTCTTCCTTCCAGACTAAAAGGGCATAAGTCCTCAAGGAATTTTGTTACTTGATGCAGTTTTTTTACTGTTTTAAAGTACACAAACTTTATTTAAATTTTCAACAGCAGATTCCTACATAAATCCTTCTGTACACAGCAGTTGTTAATTATCTGAGATAGGTGTACATTACAAGGAACTTGCCATGGAACATTAGTTTGTTTATTTTAGCATCACACTTGACAGAGGAATGAAGGTTCATAAATGCTCTTTGACCCCTCGACTTTGTGCTTTAATGGGATGTAAAGCTTCTCTTACATCCTATCGTATGTGTATACACACGTAAGTGTGCTGCAAATATTGTTGAAAAATATGAACGTAGCCTGGTAGTGGGGTAGCAGAGATTTGCACGTGCAAACAAAGTGTATTTTCCCAACAAGAGTGTCAGTGCTTGAACATCAAAGAACAGACTGCGACTAGCAACAGGCTCCACAGTGAGATAATATGGATGCAAGGTGCATGTGAGTGTATTATACGGCACAAGCAAACCCTGCAAGTGAATGGGGCAATCTTGCAACACTAGCAATGAGAATGCATGTGTGCAAGTCTCTCATAAGTTACCCTTGAGACACGGATGTGTTTATAGGAATACTGCGTGCATGCAAAGAAAATATGTGCATGCCAATTTTTATTTCGGGGTCTATGCGACCTTGATATTAGAGAGGTGGCGCACTACGTTTCATAAACGCCCCTTGCAAAAATACGCAACATAATTGATCAATACGGGAGAAAGCCATTGAGGGGGACAGTTTTGTTTGCGAACAGCGTTTGAACTAGGATTTTTACATGCATTTTATTTAAATTAATTGGGAATTATACAACTCAATAAAGATAAATCCACTGGTTTTATTCATCTACAGTACTGAATGAACTGGGTACTGATATATTATACAAACTTTATTGGCCCAACAACCAGTAAACCCACAAGTTAAATAGCTTATAAAACACACGTACATAAAACTTTGGAAGATTGTGTTCATTACCTCAAAAAAGTTTATGACAGGGGATGAAAAAAGGCTGGTGGTTGTATACTTGGGTTTTTAAAAAATTGACAAAGTTGCTAAAAATCATCTACAGTCTCTCAAGAACTCTGTACTGACATGAAAAACACACTTTATTGCTCCAGTAATTAATAAATCCACAAGGGAAACAGATTATGTGGCAAAGCCATTTGCCACGTAAAAAACGTAACCTTGTGCAGTTAAAACCTTATGAAATGACATCACACACAGAAATCAATGACGTGTAATGTAGTGGAAAGTAGATACGGCATCAAAAACGTTGTTCGCAAACTCTCTAATCTTAAGCTTAAGTGTCCCTTGCAAATCGGGCGATTTTTCTCTGTGACCAGGACGTGCATGCATGTACGATGGGATGTAAGAGAGGCTTAAGAGAAGCTTTATATCCCACCATACAACTTATGACATGTTCAGGCTGTATGTTTTTTGTTGGTTTTTTTTTTGTAAAATTTACAGCCATGGACAGTTTGTGGAGGACGCAGATGTTTGCAAGGACATGTTACTTACAAAGCAAGTGAATCATGTGTCTGGACTGAATATCATTTATTTCCACAACCACACAAAAAATTATTTGCATACCAATTTCTTCTCTACCTCCATGGCGTGTTGTTTGAGTGATGAAAATATCTACAGGCCACGTGGGTGTCCCTTGGGTGTCACGTGCAGTTAACTTTAAGGTTATCCCATTTGGGGTCTGGCCAGCAGGAACGTGCATGTACACTGGGATGTAAGAGAGGTTTAATACCAGATTCACACTGCTCTGGTCTAATATATTTTCAGTTTCAGAGGTCAAACTAGTATTTGAGAGGATAGGGGTGGGTGTGGTTGGGTGGAATTCAACCCAGTGAACTGATCACAGGACTACTACAAGAAGTATTGCCTGTTTTATAGGTATTTAATTTAGCTCTTTGTTCCCCCATGTACTGTCACACTTCAGTCTCAAGAAAATTGTATACTGTGATATTGCCTGCATTCCATGGCAAGCTACATTTAAAAATACTCAAAATTTCTGGACACCAGCAATGGTATCAAGTTCTATCAGGTAATCACAGGTCCTATCATTTTGTAGCTCTTCCACCGCCTTTCATTCCAATTCTGTGCTAATCTGTCTTTTCTGACTCCAGTGAAATAAAAAATTGACTGTTTTCGGTAAGCTTACTGTATCTTTTCGATAGCTTTCATGTAACGCCCCCCTCAATTCTGATTCTCTTATACAGCAAAATTATAGCTAAAGGTGTGTATATGAGTTTCACTAGCAGCACAGCATCCCTCCTGCATCTTTCCTGTCATATGTATCTGCCGGACATACTCTCTGTAGTGTAATTGGGCCATTTAGTATTACAAAGTCTGAGGTCAATTTGGTTATGCCCTAATCAGACTACAAGCAGTATTTGTAGCAATTGCAGCTACCAGGAAAATCTGAAGGAGAAATGCTGCATGTAAAACAACCTACACATCTCCAGCTACAGTTTTGATAAGGATGATTATCAAAATTGAGGAGGGCAATGGTCATGGTTTTCCACAGAATAGATACAGAAAAGTAAATACTGTAAAAGGAGAGTATAATGTTAGGACAAATATAGAACTTAATTGGAGACACACAGAAACCTAGCATGGCACAGAATAATAAATATTGCAGAACGGCAGCAGAAGAACTACAAATATGATACGATACCCTGCAGTTACAGGTAGTAACATTCAGTAATAATATATATGAGATTTATACAATGTATTTTAGCTTACACACTGCCTTTATCATTAACATTATTTCATGCTTTTCATACAAGATGCCAATTTCTTAATAAGTATCTCAATTAATCACCACTCAGCTTTCACCTTTACTTGGTGCAGGGTTTAAATTATACTTATATCAACATCTATGATGCACTCAGACCTTTTCTTGATATGTCCTTAGCTGTTTAAAGAGATTTTATACCCCAACTATGATCTTTTAATGCAAGGTAAGCTTGCATTATTTTCCTTTATAGCCTTGGCAAATTTTTTTAATTAATTAAAACATATATATAAAGAGGTTTTGAACCCCCAATCTATTAGTATATGGTAAGCTTGTATTATTACCAATTGTCAACATCTTTTGAAGAAAAATGCTATATACATTACTTACCACTTGAAGACTTAAACTTCTTAGATGATTTTTGAAGAGTCACAAAGATTCTTATGTAGCAAATGGTCATAATGATGATAGGAATAAGGAAGGTGACCAGTATGTCCCAAACTGGTCTAAATTTCATGTAGATATAGTTGTATTTGACAAATGAGCTCACGCAACGACGATCTCGAATGGAGTACTGTGGTAAATGCATGGCCATCTTATGCCCAAAGCCAATCACCCAGGGCAAGAACAGAGCCAGTCTGAGTTTCCACTTGCGAAAGGACTTCATGTACTGGAATGGGTGGAGGATCTTGAAGTATCTCTCCAAGGTTAAAAACACCAGGTTGAAGGTAGACACCAGAAACATGGAGGCCATAAACATGTTTCCGCCCCACAGATAACACCATGCTCTTCCTGGAATATATATATATACATTAGGAAGAACATTACTAACAGATCTAAGGTAATCTGTATACATTTCATGTACTTATTCTCTGCAAGACAAATGTAAAGCATAAAAAAATTAAATGAAAATTTCAAAATTAGGGCACAGGTAAGAGTTGTTACCAGGGTATTATCATGGAAGGAGATGATATTGTTACGGAAAAGTTTAGCCAATAAGATATGTTTTTGGAACAAGAACAAAATATGCAGGGTGTGGATGCATATTTAACATATTTCACCATGAACACCAAGGTATAGGACCAAAACCGTTAAAACTATTGTTGAAGTGGGTAGTAGAATTTAATTTTTGAGGTCAAATGTAGATGCTGCAAAAACCTTTTTATGTACAGCACTACATTTATACTCTTGAAACAGAAATCAAGCTAAGAAGGTCTGTTCATAGGGTTTGCTTTATAGATGAGTACAGCTTGTTTGAAGATAACTCCACTTTGTACAGGCAGCCAGTGAAGATACCTTGTCACTGATATTGGTCACCGATATTGTCGAGGATCGCAAGTTAAAATTTGGCAAAGAACATTTGGACTTTTGGAGATTATTGATTTGCTTTTGTGTAAGACTGGACAGGGGAGAGTTACAGTAATCCAGTCTACTGCCGACTAATGCATTTGCACATGTAAAATGCATATGTATAATGTAAAAAGTAAAAATCTTGTCAATTTTCGCTGATCAAAAATAATATGATGAGTTTTCTTAGGGTACAGGACATCCCGACCTGTAAATCTAGAAAAATACAGGTCCATGAAAATAGTTACCAGTCTCAGACAGGGAGGTTGGTGTTAATTTTTAAACCTGATAAAAGGTGGTACTTAGGCAGCATAAGAGATACCGAATTACAGTCACCTGAAAGCAATATTGCAATATTTCCTATAGTAGGCAGTATTTTTGAATACTGTAAAGCAGAAAGCAAAGAATGCAACAGTATGGAAAATTTAATGACAAAAAGTCTGGCAGTACATGGGTGGGCACAAATATAAAGGGTCTTCAGAGCTTTTCAAATCCAAGTGATATAAACAATAAAATTGCACAAACTAAATAACGAATGCCATGGTTAGCTTTGTTTAATAAGTGTGTATTTTGTTATTTAGTTTGTGCAATTATACTGTTTTCACCAGTGAAACTGAAGATCTCTGAAGACCATTTATATTCTAGCGAACTCTAGCAAGGCTCAGGCTTCTAGAGATCACGTTTTTGCCAATTTTCTTTTGTCACTGGACTTTCATGAGAATTGGTGCAGAGTGATAAGTGAAGTTAAGCAGCAATGGGCAACATTAGTACTAACTCGGGGTAGTAGACTGAAATCCTAGTTATGAAGGAAATTTGATAGTTGCTTTTCAATGCCCCGGAGTTGGTTCCAGTCCCTTTAAAACTACCCATCATGATATAACCCATACAATTTGTTGAAAACTCGAATAATTCTTTCAGAAGACAATAATTATCCAAATATAATTCAAATGACAAGTTGTTCTAAAAATTGGGTGATATGAAGTACATACATTGCTTTAAAAGAAGGTGCATGAAAACAATACAGTGATTGACTTTTCATCAACTTTCAATTGGTTCCTCTAAATATCTACAGTCATTGCAAACTAGCAATATATTAGACCATATTTGTTAAGATAACAGTGGAAAATTATTAGCCGTTATTGAATGTTAAAAAAGCCTGTGTTTTTGTGTGTTTATTCAGTAAAAATAAATGGATTTCATTAAATCTAAAAAAACAGGTGTTCAATGACCTAGTCACCTGCACATTCATTATTAAATCATAGGCTGTAAACTCTTTGTGGGTTCAACTCCCAAAAGATTCTGCAGGGGGGCTGCGTCCAAGATAGATAGATATATGACTCAATATGACCCTGACTGTTACATAACTGGACGTGAAAAAACCCTAACTTTAATCTATGAAACTTAAACAATATTGATGATTGTATGTACCAGGGTTATTAGAACTTGTTTTGTCTCAACTTTAAGCCTAAGCCCTGACTAAGACCTTTCGTGAATACGGGCCCTGCTGAAATACCTTTACATTTGCTTGTGCCAGAAATTTAAAATTCTACTATACATTCCGATGTAACTACAAAAAAATTACACGTACTTACCAAAGACATTGTCGGGATAACTAAACTGCACAAGTTTGAGGTTGTAGCCAAAGTTCCTGTCGGTAAAGATGAGTCCCAGAGAAGCCAGTGCATCTACCACACTCTGCATCAGGATAAACTGCATTGAAGGTTTGTCACGGAAGTTAGTAAACTTCACCAGCACAGCAATAACAATGGAGTTAGCAATGAAGCCAACTGTCCCAAAAGTGTTCATCACAATGGTTTGCACAAGAACATACATTTTCTTGACTTTTCGTGTATGCTAATGCTAGTGATCAGCATGGAAAGTCTGTTTGCCAATTGACCAACATCTCACCCTATGTGACTATTTATATAGTGATGTTAAGTGGGACAAGGTGTCCCTGAAAGCTTCATTGTCTGTGTAGTCGAGAAGACATGTTTTACGAGAATGAAGAGTAATATTTGATACTTAATTTCAAGGAAATACAAATATATTGTTACTGTTTCTCATTCGTTTTTTTTCCAGAAAACGCTTACAAGCAGTATTGTTATAAAATAAATTCTCTTTTTATTTTGGTCGTATATTAATTATTCTGTGGAAATTGTTTGATGGAAAACATTTATGCTTAAAAAAGAAGATACACAAACTTAAGTGAAGATTCGGGGATTTCTCCAGCCAATTAAAAGTGAACTGCGGAGATGATTTGAGAAAATTGTCTTTCTCTCTCTCTCTACATTAGGTTACATCCTGTTTTGTGTTAATGTACAGTCTTTGTCATAATTACTGTAAAAACCCAGATGATTGCCTTTTACCAGTAAAATACTATTAGTTCAAGTTCCTTAATTGTGGTAGTGTTAATTATGGCAATAGCTTTTTTGTAGTTTTACAAATAATCTGTAGTTTGCTTGCAATGACTGGTATATCCTCCCAGATTCATTAGTGCAACTTGCAGTAATTAGTGACAAGTTCATAAAGAACTCTAATTATCAACAATATAGCTGTCGTTTATTTACTCTGATCGGATTTAAGCTTCTTTGAAAATTGAACCTGATTCACAGTAGGTGGCCCTTCATCTAACATAAACCTGAATGACCTGGAACCAATTCTGGACAAACGATTGTTTAAAGGAATATGTTATCATTATACTCATAAGCACTATTAGTTGTGTTGGCCCTTGGCGTAGTTCTGCACTCTCTTAGCGATCTTGTTTTAAAAGGATTGACATGTTCATAATTGCATCTTATTTCATCTTATCCCCAGCTGTAAAACAGAGGGAGAGGGTGCTAATCTATGACTATGACAAATTCGCCTGCAGTAATACCCCTGTTCCATTATCACAAGGTTACGTCCTACCCATCCTGAAAATGTTGGTTTGGGGCATAATCCTTTTGGTCACATGACCTGTCTGTTCACTCATGTAGGTTGTAAACATTATCACAGTGACGGTAGGACTCTGCCCTATTTTGAAACATGTTCAACAAACCTTCGTGGGTGAGTCTTTCGCTGTCTACTACTCGCATCCCTTCCTCACTGACAACCAATCTTTTCTGTGATGCCACCTATTTTATTGGAGGTATGACCTGTCTCATTCACTCTTTGCATTACATGTTCGTTTTTATTTATTTATTTGAGGTTTTATGTTACTTTCAATACTGTACAGGTGATATCAATGACGGGTAGTTTTGTGGGAAGAGGAAACCAGTACATACAGTTGGTCAAGGTTCTGTACTGTACACTGCCGACCATCGGTAAGCAACTACAAACTTTCCCACATAAGGTCCAGGGTTTGAACCGACCTCAGATGGGAGGCGAGTGTGTTACCACTGTGGCCCACCAAATGTCCTTGTTAAAATGAAGCCAAATTGTCTTTGTTCCATGAGAATATAGGCCTTATGGTCCAGTCACACCTTTCCTTACAGTTGGATCTGTACATATTTGCTTCCAGCTTCATGACCCCATCATGATGGTTCCAGAAAGTGACACTTGTACCTGAAAAGGAAAAGACAAACTGCCCCGAAATGGACATCCTGTCCCTATACACTTCACCCCTCTAGTTTCTATATTTCTGTGCAACTCATGAAGGTTCTCAGGAGGTTTTTCCAGAGATTTTTAAAAAGCTGCCTTGCGTGCAAAAAAAAAATAATAAAAGTATGTAAGTTCAATAAATTGTAGCTCTCGATCCCAGCGTGGAAAGGTGTAAACTAGGTATTATTAGTTTCTTTACTAATATTTGCAGCTTGCTATGAGTGATCAACCTTCACCATCCAATCTCCCGTGCGAGCAGTAGGCTTGACTATTGCAGTTCCTTGCTCAAGAGTCTTATCAGTTTCAATATTAGGAAGTGTCTAAAACAGTTTTTTTAGCCAGGATTCCTTGTTCGAAACACTACAATAGTATTCAAAAGTGTTCAAAGTTCAAAACACTACAATAGTGTATAAATTCCTCCACAGTGGTTATCCTAAATACTTCAGTGCTTTCTTAAATCCCAGAAAAAGTTTTTATCATATTAGGAGTACCCAAAAGGAAAGTGAAGTTTTTGAAGTGCCACAGTTCATTCCATCTGTTCAGTCAACAAAAAAAAAATAATAATTAGATTTAGTTCTGCGTATGTATCTCCCAAAGTATGGAATGAGTTGCCGGATGATACCTGCTCTGCCACATCTTTCATCTGCTTTAGTAAGTATTTCTTCACAAAACCCTATCCACCCTAGCTTCATAATATTTTCCCAACTATCTCTATGTGCCCCCCCCCCCCCCCCCCCCACATATTTTTACACCTCTGGACTATGAATTTTCTTGGACTTGTTTCTAGGTAGTTGCATCTGAGAGTTTGTCTTTGATGTAGATTTAATGCTATAAAATTCATGGTAGAATTAGAATTCAAAATTGTCTATGTGTTACAATAACTAGACTTAGCAAAATCATCAGCCTTCATCGGGATATTAAATTCCATTTCTATGTGGATGATACTCAGTTATACATCCATCTCTCCCATAAAAATGCCTCTGGTCATACCCTCCTCTTATTAGCTTATTACCACCACTTACTAAGTCACTACCAATACTTACTAAGTCGTTCCCAAGATGTCCTAACTCGTTGCCACCACTTATTAAAGCCCAAAGTCGAGTAGGGGTCAAAGAGCATTTAACAACCTTCATTCCCCTGTCAAATGTGATGCTAAAGTAAACAAACTAATGTTGCATGAGAAATGCATTTTAATGTTTACCTATCTCAGATAATTGACAAATGCTGTGTACAGAGGGGCTTATGTAGGAATCTGCTGTTGAACCTTTAAATAAAGTTTGTGTACTTTAAAACAGTAAAAAAAACTGCATCAAGTAATAAAATACCATGAGGACTTATGCCCTTTTAGTCTGGTGTACTTTAAAACAGTAAAAAAACTGCATCAAGTAATAAAATACCATGAGGACTTATGCCCTTTTAGTCTGGTGTACTTTAAAACAGTAAAAAAACTGCATCAAGTAATAAAATACCATGAGGACTTATGCCTTTTTAGTCTGGTGTACTTTAAAACAGTAAAAAAACTGCATCAAGTAATAAAATACCATGAGGACTTATGCCTTTTTAGTTTGATTATAAAGATCCTAAATGTGTGATCTTTATAATTTGAGGAGATTTTGTCATGGGACAAAAACTTTCCCCTTTAAGCCATCCCCATCAGTTAAAACGTTGCTAGCACAAGATATTATGTTGTTCCCTGATGTCTTGACATTGGAACAGGGGGTATAGGAGTCAGTTCAAATACTACATTTAACTAGAATTGTCTTTATACTGTGGGAGCAATGATTGAGATAATATCGGTAGTTTATGTCCCATTGTGTTGCTGATGCGGGTGGAAGGAAATCTGCTACTACACAATGACAGCAATACTATGAGATGGAGAAATTAGTTATTCAAACAAAAGAAATACTCTCCTTCGTGGATACTAAGTAATTAGATAGCATTAAACGGATAGCATCACAAAGCTTGTTAGTGTGTGGTTCATTCTAACACGGAAAGCACCAAATGAGGTGGTGTAATTATCTGAGATTATTACCTCCTCCAAAGAGGTTATGTGATTGCTGGATTCTGTTTATTGTTACTATGTATAAGCGAGAGTACAAAAAGCCTACTGTGTGGATTTGCATCAAACTTTCCCAGTAGGTGGGTTTTGGTGTAACACAGAACTGATTTACTTTTGGGAATGATCCGAAACCATTTCTGGATCCAGAATTTTTTTAAATGATTTGTTGGCCCTTGGCAGGAGGTTTGTACTCTCTGAGTGCTCTTGTTTAAAATCCATTGATACAATCAATCAATCAATCAGTTGTCCACGTGCTTAATCTCTGTATCAACGGATTCTAAGGCACACCATCCAATTCATCAGGCATAAATCATGAGACATTAGACATGTTCCGAGTCGTTCCCAGGGAGATGATCCGGTGTTCGGTAGTAAGAAGCTATGGTGGGAATGATTTCTGAAATAGGCAGGTTTTGAGTCGACTTTTGAAACTGGAGAGATTTGGAGCACTGCATATATAATATGGAAGATCATTCCATAACTTAGGGGCATCATATGAGAAACTATTGTTAAAATGGACCAAGAAGAAAGTGTCCAATGTGAATGGTCAATTGTGAATGGTTCCAACTTACAAGTACAAAGAGCAAATCCTTTCCAAGGTATGCAAAATCAATTGACAAATACCCATTTTAATCAAAGAGAGGTAAAAGCCTATAAATGCCCCCAAAATTTGAAGAAGTATTGAAGCCGCATTGATATCCTCAATGCTTCTTGCTAAAGCAACCAGATCTAACTTTTGTAGAAACACATCCTAAGTAAATGAACCAATTAAACAATGACCAAGGGGACCGTATTCACAAAACATCCTAGCGAAGTCTTAGGTTTGATCAACTTTTGTATACAAATACAGTAAACTTAACCCTGAGATCAAAATTAAATGTCCAAAAATCTGAGCTTCTTGATTTCAGATAACCAGACATCTATAGAATCCCGTCAAAATTATAACAATATTTACAGAACTTATAGAGAAAAACATTTGACATCAGTCTACTGACAGTCACATCGAGGACAAATATTGGGGATGTTCCACTGGAGCTGACCCCAGGGGCGGATCCAGCTTTTAAGTAAAGTGGGGGTTCACATCAGACACCACTCTCAAGAAATAATTTTGTACTTTGGGTTGAACCCCTTTACATTATTGAGAGGGAGGGAGGTTCGACCTCCCTGAACCTCCCCCCCCCCCCCCCCAGATCTGCTAGTGGACCCTACAACCAAATCTATGACTCTAGGGTTGGTTGCAAAGTCAGGGATCAGGGACCAAAATTCAGAAAAAGCGAGCAGAAAATTGGGCCAGTTTCATCTCCCTGACAGGACGTAGTGTATCCTTGCTTGTCTGAATAATGGGGTAATCCCCTGGAGCCGTTTTGCTGGTAACTAAGGATTTTTTAGGGTCGGGAGCAATGTTTACATCGTCAGTAAGGGTCGGTTATAGTTTCCCGGCTATTCAGGGTGGGTCAGCAAAATATCAAACATGTTCGTCATTTTGTCAACCCACCCTGACTCCTGTTCCAAGCCATGGCTCTGCCCACCTGGAAACCAACTTGTCCTAGTCACTTCCAGTCTTGTCTTATCACTTCCAGTCTTGTTCTTATCACTTCCATTCTTGTCCTATCATGAAACCAGCTTGTCTTTTGTCACTTAAGTAGTGCTCATTGGCAGTCCATTTCCAGCATGATGTGAGGTAAAAATATGACCAAAAATTATGTTAATAATGAGAAATAAACAGTGCAAGTGATCATAATTTGATAGAAATGGTCCACATGTATACTATAAATAATAAGACATCTTAAAAAGTGTTTTATTTGGTTAAACAATAATAAAATCCCAGGCTTTTTCAACAGAAAAATTTCTGAGAAAAACAGGGATCAAGTGTCGACCAATCAACAAATCTAAAACTAGGTCAATAGTAAATATTTGGATCCCATCTCGTGACCAGAACTACAGGATGTTTACCTTTATGTCCAAAATAGGGTCTTCCCCAGAGACTTGAAATTATTTGGTATAACTATGTAGAAAAATGGCACACACATATGAAATATTGAAGGTGTCTTTCCCAGAATATAAAAGCCAGCTACAAGCAAGAGGATATTCATTGTCACCCGAGACATTGTCAGAAGCACATCTTCCTCTGCTTGCTTGAACAGGATGTTACATTTTTAATTAAAATTTCCTTTTTAAGTCTTGCTGACCAGTTTGTCACTTTCTTCAGTGACAAAATAGCTGATGTGCCTAATTTCAGCTGCTTTGAACAAGTTTCTCAGGAGGAACTTAGAAAAATTATCATGAAGTCACCCTCTAAATCTTGTTAATTAGATCCATGGCCCACATTTCTTGTTAAGGAATGTATAGATAGTCTACTGCCTTCTATTACCAGGCTTGTTAACGGCTCGTTGTGAGAAGGTGTTGTACCTGATGAGTTTAAGAAGACTATTGTAACCCCATTGATTAAAAAGTCATCACTACCACCCAATAACTTAAAAACCACAGGCCTGTTTCAGGGCTGGGCTTCATATTATCTGCATTGCTTTCAATTAAGAATGATGTTCATCTGGCTTTTGCTAAAGGTGAGGCTACTGCTGTCGCTTTGTTGGATCAATCAGCAGCGTTCAATACTATTCATCATGATACGCTTCTTGATTCTCTTAGCTCCTGGTTTGGTGTCAGCGGGGTTGTCCTCGATTGGTTCAAGTCTTATCTCTCAGACTGTATTTAGTGCATTAAGATTGGGTCAATTTTATCTGATGTCAAAAAGTTATTGTATGGTGTGCCTCAAGGCTCTGTCCTGGGGCCAATCCTATTTTCACTCTATACTACTCTGCTGAGTAAAGTCATACAGAATCATCCGGGTATTAGTTTCCGGTTCTACGCTGATGACACACAATTGTATGTGCATCTCACACATAAAAATGTTGCCTCAGCCCTTGATAAGCTGTCCCGCTGCCTAGAAGACGTTAAAAGATGGCTCTCTACAAATACGCTTAAGCTAAATCCTGATAAGACCGAATTCATTGTGTTTGGCTCTAAGTCTCAGCGTGAAAAACTTAATCACTCCGTCCCAGTCAACATAGTCGGTAATCTTATATCACCAGTAGATGCAGTTAGGAACCTTGGTGTTTAGTTTGACTCAGATTTCTCATTCTCTTGCCATGTTATGAAGGTCTGCAAGGCTTGTTTTGCTCATGTTCGGGATCTTAAGCAACACCGAGGACATCTGACACATGAAGCTGCCCTTAGGGCTGCCAATGCTCTGGTCGGAAGTCATCTTGATTACTGTAACTCTCTGTTCAGAGGTCTCTCAGCTCTGGATCTGCACAAACTTCAATGTGTTCAGAACAGTCTTGCCAGAGTTGTTGCCAACACCACCAAGTTTTCACACATCACTCCAGTTAGAAAAGCACTACATTGGTTGCCGATTAAGTACCGTTCTATCTTTAAGACTGCGGTGACACAGTGGTAACCCCAAATACTTTGAACCTTTTCTGATACCCAGACATAGTGCATATAACACTCGTCAAAGTCACTCTGATGGCATGTTTCTTGAGGTTCCCCACTTTGCTTCAGTTTTCAAGTCTCGAAAGCATTTTGGACTCAGTTTTGCATATGACGCACCTATGATGTGGAATGACCTTCCTGACGAGGTCCGCTCTGCAAACTCACTTGCCTCCTTCAGGTCAAACCTCTTTAGAAAAGCATATCCACCTTAAATTTCCATTCTCCCCCTGCTGACCCCTGCAATGTCTCTGGTTTATGAATATTGAACAATGTTTTTGTGTGATGCGCCTTAGAGTCTGTCTTTTGACAGAGAATAAGCGCTATAAAAGTACTATTAGAATTAGAATTAAGTGGGTTTTTTCGGTCATAAACTGAAGCAGAAATACATCAATTTATTTCTTATGCAAAAACCTGAAAACAATAATTAAAATAACAAAAATGTCAATTTGGACGTTTTGGTAATGTGATGATCCAAATATTCAGCCTTTACCTAGTTTTTGATTTGTTGATTGGTCCTCTTTTTTCTCAGAAATACAGCAAAAGCTATAATGGCAATACACACTGCAAGTCTGGTCATGGTGATTCTGTATATTTCTCCAATCTTGTCGGTTTATCAGTACGGATTGTAGAGTCATAGAGTCAGTTCTAGGGTTGGCTCCAGTGGAATACCCCCATAAATATCCCAACTTGAATTGGGTTTGGGATGTTTCTCTCCATGACTAGACGGGAAACTACTAGGTCAAAGGTCAAAGTTGGGGTTTTACGTCCCGTTCAACAGCCAGGGTCATATTGGGACAGGTCCTCAGAATTACCACTTGTGAGACTCGAACCCACAGAGGTGACAGCCTATGATTAGATGCCAAACTTGCTAACCACTAGGCCACTGAGGACCTCGGAAACTACTAGGACAAGTTGTAAACCCCTATAAGACAAACCGTATCGGGGCCACAACAAGATGTACTGACAAACTGACAGGACTGGACTTGATAAAACCAATACTATATAAACCCCTTCTGGCTACTGTAAATCATCATTTATCACTGAAAAGCTGCCAACTACACACCATGGAGACTTTCTTCAGAAGCTTAGGGTACTTTAGAGATGATTTTTATAATGATTTGCAGACAGAAAAGAACACATCTGCACCCAGAACCAGCACCTACACTACAGCCAGCACCTTCACCACAGCAACAGCCACCAGCCATGAGCAGCAGAAGAAAGGCACTTAACCCCTGGGCCATGCCCCGGATCCTTCAAAGAGAAGAAAGCTATAGAACCGTCCTGGCTGACTTAATACAGACTGATATTCCAGGATACCAGAATTTTGTCAGAATGCCACTTGCATTTTTAACCTCTTTGAGAAACACATACACCCCCTCATCAAGAAGCCAGTCATCAATTTAAAGAATCCCTTAGAAGTTGGATTGAAACTGGCAATAACACTGAGACACCTAGCAACAGGAGAGATGTAGACTTCCTTACAGTATCACTGGCTGCTTAACCGAACCACCATCTGCAAATTTATCCCCGTTGTCTGCCAAGCCATCCTTGCTGAATTCAAGGAAGAGTATTTGACCTGCCCTACTCACCCTGAAGACTAGAAAAAGGTGGAGGAGAAGTTGAGAATCAGATGGAATGTTCCCATGCCCGTGGGGCACTAGATGGGAAACATATCACAACCACAGCAATGTGGGAGTGAATATTGCAATCACAAGGGCTTCATTTCCCTGGCGATGCTGCCCCTGGTCAATGCAGAATACAGATTCCTCTGGTAGATGTTGGTCAAGTGGATCTTCATCAGATGCACAGATTTTTAACTGAAGCAAGTTGAGGGAGAAGATCAAGGATCAGGGTTGGCCGGTTGATTGAAGGGGTGGTTTTAACCGGTTAAAACCGCCCTGGTCAATACTCTAAAATTGGTTAATACTGGTCAATTGACCAAAAGTTTTAATTTTTGCTTAAAACAGACAAAAAAATGTTAAAATCACAGAAACTAAACCTAGTAAGTCACACAATGCAATGCCTGATATAGATCCATTTTGATACAAATATTTTATTTTATGCATTTTTTCATCTCATTTTATAAATTTTTTTTAATTTTATATTTTTCTACTGGCTAGTATTGCCAGATGAGGTTTAAATCAGTGTTGTCTTGAGTTTAATCAATTGATTAAGATCACTGATTTAAATCATGATTTTTATCATTCAAAAAATACATGCAAAATTGATTTGCTTTTTAAACCTATGATCATCATACAACAAACATTTATTACATGACTTCCTTTCATTGAATCTACATAGCTATTATCTGTCACTTCATATTTGCATTCTATACTAAGCCTTCTACAGGATCTTAAAAATTATTAAGCTATTAATCCCCTTACAAAAAGTCACTAGACTTGTTCATCACACCTTTACTAAAGCCATTTAAGCTGGGCAAGAGTATCTTGACAGCCCTGTAATTTTTTTCAGAGTACAATCAGAGTATAATCTTTTTTCTGTTGCCATTATAAGTTATAACTATCACTCTGCTGTTTGTACACTAGACACTATGCATGGTTGTTAATACCCCCCTCCGGTAGTAACTAAAGTGAGGCTTTGTTAATCCCCTCACAATAACTGATGAGGCATTGGTCAAGGAAGATATTTGTATGTATAAGGAGACAGTAGTTGTCAGGAACTCATTTTTCTTAAGGGATTTTATACTTTTTCATCCACTACATGACAAGTGATGAACATTTGTAAGTGTATTTACAAATTTATGGCTGTATTTCAATGAAATATACTGGTATATATCAATGTGAATTTATCCCTTGGTTTCTTTGTATTAATTCTTAACGTTCCTAATATTGAGTAAACATTGCCGTCTTGATAGAAATTTCTTAAACTTTAAACACAAACAAATCTTGTGAAAATAAAATACTGAAAATTTAATCACTTATAGGTATATTACAATAATATTTCATTTAAAATAGGCAAACATATATTGTATGTGGTATATATTTTTTCTGTTTTTTGTCAGTTGACCTGTATTGACCATATAAAGTTCAAATACAACAAAATATATAAATCCGGTCCCTGTAAGCAATATAATTTTGGAATTTGAAACATGTACTGATATATTGTAACAATCATTCATTTAAAATACGCAAACTATAGTTACTCAACAGTATGCTATGTTCTTATTCCATTTTTATTTTGACTGACCAGTACTGAAGAGATAAGGTTCAAACATGACCAATTCCTATAAATTCAATCTCAGTCACCAACAGAATTGTGTAAATTGAAACAGGTATTGATATATTATAATCACAATCAAGTCTAAAAGGGAACAAATACTCAGCAGTATATTATATTCTTATTTGATGGATGTTATTTCATTGTTTTTCAATCAACCAGTATTGACAACTATTGACCAGTAAAAGGCAATTTTAACCGGTTTTAACCACCGGCCCGGTCAATATGAAATTGACCGTTTTTTTGCCAACCCTGTCAAGGATGGCACCTTGGGGCTTCTGCCACCTGAACCCCTGAGGAGGGAGGGGCAGATTTGCCCTATTTCTTGCTGGGTGACAATGCCTTTGCCTTGATGCCATGGATGGTGAAACCCTACAGCAGAATACAACTCACAATGGAAGAGAGAATAGCAAGCTACAGGATCTCCAGAAACAAATGAGTGAGCAGATTCAGGGTACTACTGGGCACAATGGGGCAAGGCCAAAGGTTGTTACAGACTTTTTAAACATGTGTGGTGTTTCACAACATGCTAATGACACACAGGGGCGAAGCAGACAGGGCACCAACCCTAGATAATGATATAGCGGCCCTACAAAATGAACTGGTGGTGTATGTGTCAGATGACAACTACAGGAATCCTTCGAGGGAGGCCAAACATCAGCAAGACCTACTGAAAGGTTACTTCGACTAGATTGCGCCAACTCGATGCCAACATACCCCCAGACACTGATATGATATATATATATCTCACACCACAAGCATTCACTGGGTTTATTTGCAGCACCCATTTTGTGTGATTCACAATTATTATAAACTATTTCAAACCATTTTTTTCATGTTTGGGGTGTCAATTTAAAACAAAAGTCCTCTGAGTGGATTATTTATGGGCCTCACATACATGTTAAATGTCTATTCAAAGCCTTGGACATATTTATATATTCCCAGATGAGATTTCAGCTGTATCAGGCGCATATTAAGACAGTTATAGGGCTTAAAAGTGGTAAAAGTCAATAAATTGGGGGTCTGTGGCCATTTAAGAGACCTTAAGATGACCTTAAAATTAAAGTTAAAGACTTAAAATTTTTGACAGACAAAGATTTCATGTAGAAATTATATCTACTACACTTAGAGACTTGTCAGACTTATCATTTCCAGGTTACGGGACCAAATATGTTAAAATTTTGTAAAAGGGTCACTCGGGTGGGTGTTTATGGTCCTCATACAGAGGTTAAACTTCTATTTAAAGCCTGGATTTTCCTCACATGTAAGCAGAACATAATCATATATTCCCAGATGAGATTTCAGCTGTATCAGTCACATCGTTTGACAGCTATTGGCCTTCAAAGTGGAAAAAAGTCCATAAATTGGGTCTCTGTGGACAATTTAGAGACTTTAGGGTGACCTTAAAATTAAAGTTACAGACATTTTAAGTTATAGGGAAAATATGCGAAAAAAAGTCTAAGTATGGTCTTTATGGGCCACAAAAACAAGCTTAACCTTAACATAAAGTCTTAACTTTGGTATATGTAAGGAGAATACAGTAATGTGTTCCCAGGTAAAATTTGAGCCAGATAAGCCACAGAGTCTGTGACCTAGAGGGCATTAAGTGGCAAAGAGGCAAATTTCTGAGCTTAAGGTGGCCATAAGTTCTTTATTATTGGGAATTTAAGGTCACCTTAACATAGGGTTCCTCTCCTGACCCAAATACATGTGTGTGCCAAGTTTGAATGACATCTGTGGAAGAGTTTTTGAGTTATCACACACACAAGTCAAAATGTGCGACGGGGCAACGGACATGAAACCAATATATCCCCGACTTTCGTCTGGGGATATAATCATCTGGGTGCATTGGCTGGGCAGGAGGATATAGGATTCCAGAGAAGCCTTCAAACTTATCAACCTGGTTGGATTGTATCATTTCTTGTGCTTATGGAAGTATATGTGATACTAGCTATAAGATATTTTAAAAGAGTAGGTCTATATTGCATAATTACATGTGTTTACCAACCTTTACTCTTTTATGCCCCTGTTCCACCAAAGGATTAAGCCCCGATCCTGTCGGCGACCCTTAATCGTGCACAGTCGGTTGAAAAAAGACAAAAATGGGCGGGAATACTGGGTCGGTTTCAAAGTCTGGGATTAAGAACAGATCGTCCCCAGGACGCCTCAGGACACCTCAGGACGCCTCAGGCGGCCGCAGACAGTCCCCGACTGGTCTGGGACTAAGAACCGACTAAGCCAGTTTTCGGGTCGGTTTCAACCACGATCCTGTCGGACACAAACCGACTGGGTCCCAGGACGCCTCAGGCCTCCTGGGACTAAGAGCCGACTAACACACGATTAACTACCGGCGTCCTCAGGCGTCCTCAGGCCTCCTCAGGCCTCCCCAGACCACGATCCCCGATTATTGTTTTTCAAAGTTGCTGGATTTTCTGGGTATATATATATAAAATTTGCGATCTAATCATCATTGCTTTTCTAGGAACACACCAGGATGCCACCTTTTAATGGAAGACAGATTCAACAACAACTTAGGGCTTTTTTGGTTTTTATTCACTTACAAATAATCATGTATTTCCATTTTTTACGTCAAGCACAGCAACCACCACCACCACCACCAGCACCACCAGCACCCATACAGAGACCCAGAAGAAGGCACAACATGTGGGTCAGGCCATGGCTACTGCAGAGAGAGGAGAGGGGGGCCTACCACAACATTATGGCTGATCTTTATGCCACAGATATTCCAGGATTCACCAACTACATGAGGATGACCCCAGAATTCTTTGAAATGATGAAGACCAGACTGGAACCACGTCTAGCCAGGCAGGCCACCAACTACAGAGCTCCTATCAGTGTTGGGGAGAAGTTAGCCCTCACCATCAGATATCTGGCCACTGGAGAGTCATACACATCATTATCCTGTCAGTTCAGGGTTGGCAGATCCACCATTTCCAAGTTTCTACCAGAGGTCTGCAGGGCCATCCAGGATGAGTTCACCAGAGAGTACCTCAAATGTCCTACTACCCCAGATGAGTGGAAAGAACTGGAGAGGGAATTCAGGATCAGGTGGAATGTTCCACATGCCCTGGGAGCCCTGGATGGAAAGCATGTGGCCCTGAAGAAACCCAAGAACTCTGGAGCCCTCTACCACAACTACAAGGGGTTCTTTTCCATTGTCATGTTGGCCTTGGTAGATGGGCAGTACAAATTCAGATGGGTGGATGTGGGTACAGAAGGGTCTTGCTCAGATGCCCAGATATTTAATGCCTCTCAGCTGAAGAGGAGGATTGAAGATGGCAGGATAGGCTTCCCTGACCCAGCTCCTATAACACAGGGTGGTACAGATGTCCCCTACTTCATTTTGGCAGATGATGCCTTTGCCCTGAAGACCTGGCTCATGAAACCCTATGGCAGAAGGCTGTTAACAAGGGAGGAAAGGATTGCCAACTACAGAATATCAAGGGGCAGGAGAGTTGTGGAGAACGCTTTTGGCATCCTTGTGTCAAGATTTAGAGTCATGAGGACCACCATTGAACTACCCCCAGAAACAGTTAGAGAAGTGGTCATGACCTGTGTGGTTCTGCACAATATACTCAGAAGCCAGTATCAAGGTCAACCTGCTGGTCAGCAGCCTGGGGGGGATGATGATGATGATGATGATGTGCCTGGTGATTGTGGATTGATTGGTGGTGCTGCTGGTGGTGGCCAAGACAGAAACCCTGCTAGAGAGGCCAAAAGACAGAGGGATTACCTGAAGGACTACTTCAATAATGAGGGAGCGGTGGCCTGGCAAGATGGCAGAATATAAGTCCTGTTGCAGTAAACAGTCCTTTTCAGGACTAACTATAACAGTCCTTTTCAGGACTACCAAATATTCCAAAAACAATTAATCAGCTATGTGGACAAACAGACAAACCCCATGCCAAACATAACTTGTTGAGATGGACAAACAGACAAACCCCATGCCAAACATAACTTGTTGAGACGGACAAACAGACAAACCCCATGCCAAGCATAACTTCTTGAGACGGACAAACAGACAAACCCCATGCCAAGCATAACTTCTTGAGACGGACAAACAGACAAACCCCATGCCAAGCATAACTTCTTGAGACGGACAAACAGACAAACCCCATGCCAAGCATAACTTCTTGAGACGGACAAACAGACAAACACAACTTACTCACCCAACAAACAGACAAACCCACTCTTAAACAAAAGCCAAACACAAAGTCACACATAATATCCTAAATTGAATTATTATTTCATATATTTTCAAATCCACATCCTAATTTAAACATTTTCATTTTTTCATGGCTGGGAAACTTATTTGTAGCAGAAATTTTTTTATGGAAATATTCAATTTTAAATATTCATTTCTAATCACAAAAATTTGGAAAATATAACCATGGAACTAGTTTTGCTTTCAATAATGGGGGATTGTGTTTGCTAAATACTTTGTCAGTTCGTTGGCATGGGTTCTATTTACTTTTGGGTTTGTGTGTTTGTTGGTTACTGGGGTTGGGTTTTTTGGGGTAGTTGGGTATTAGGTTTGGTACTGGGTTTGTCATTTGGGGGTTATGTTTGGTATTGGGTTTGTCTGTTTGTGGGTTGGTAAGTATGTAATTATGCCTTTTAACTCTAGGGAAGATGTAAGTGTTGGACTTTTCAATTACAGATTTTAAACTATCCCATGGATTTTAATCTAAAAATGGGCTGAGTAATGGCCATATTGGGAGTTACTTTTAATTTTTTTTTATGTGGCCTTTTTTGTTATGTGTAGTACCATGGGTTATTTGTTTCATGTTTGGGGTGGTGTAAGTGTTGGACTTTAATTATTTTTTTCTTGTGATAAGTATTTGTACTGAACTTTTTTGTTTTGGGAGGGGAATTGGAAGAACACGTAGCTGAATAATTGTTTTTGGATGATTTGGTGGCCCTGAAAAGGGCCTGGCAGGTCAAAGACCCGCCCTGACTGGATGGCTACTGAGGAGGCTGCTGCTGCTGTTGAGGCGGTGCTGAAGTGGTGATAGTAAAGAGCTGCTGCTGCGGTTGTTGCTGCTGCTGCTGAGGCTGCTCGACGATCTGTGTTGATGTCAGATCTGGTAGCTGGCTTAAGATTCCACTCAGATTGTGTCTGCTCCCTTCGTCCTGTACAGTTAGGACAGATGTCGGGTTGCTGAAGCCAATGGGGCTTGGTGTATAGTACACAAAACTGCTGCTAGCTGCTGCTTGAGTAGAACTTGACGCCTGTGGAGTGGTTGTTGGCAGTAGGCCGACCCTCTGGGACTCCGTGGTAACAGTGGCTGATCTTCTGGGCAATGGCTGACGTCTGCGGTTACTCTTAATATTTTCGATATCTCTGAATATCTTGCCCTTTAATTCTTCGAATTCTTCTTGAGTCATCTTTTCGGCCTCTGAGGCCACGTAGTCAAAGAAAGGCTGCCTGTCTGACTTCTGATGCATAAAACCTGAGATAAGTGTCCTCATCTGCTCAAAGTGTTCGAGAATCTTGGAGTCTGTAGTTGAAACGGGTGTTGATGTAATGATGGACTGACTCCTCTCCCTCAGGACACTTGACTCGAGGTGTTCTGTGTCAGTAGTTGACCCACGTGATTCGTCCTGCTTGCTGGTATTTGGACTGGCCTCAAAACCTGAACTTCTATTGGCCCCCTTTCTTCTGATGTGGGTTTTAAGAAAACCCATCTGTTGGTAGACCCAGGACTGTCTCTTGGTCATCTCCCTCGGGGCTTGGCCAGATTGCAGCTTAGACAGCTTTCCATAACGGGTTCGCTGGGACTCAAACCACCTTCTCACATCAAAGGGCTGGAGCTTAAGTTCTGCAGATATTTCTGCCCAGAGAGCCTCTCTTCTGTTCCTGTCGTGGAAACGTGAATGTTCCTTGTCATACAGTTCAGGGTGCAGCTTGACGAATTCTACAATGGAAACTTCATCACTGTCTGTAAAAGTGGCACACACCCTGGCTCTCTTGGCTGAAGAATGGCACTCCGGATCTTCCTCACACCTCTCTTCTTCTTCTGCCACAGCTTCCCCAATAGCTGGATCTTCCTGAATCTCCTCCTCCTCTCTCCTCTCACTTCCTTCTTCTGTAATAACCTCACTCCTCTCCTCTACTTGACTTTCCTTCTCCCTCTCATCCATCTTTTTCCTTCCTCTCTTCCCTCCTTTCTCTTTTCTCATGATCCAGTCGACAAAATAATAAAAAAATAGTAAAATGTGTCTCCTAACTGTGAAATTTGCCTTAAGCTCAAGTATATAAAATGTGAAATAAAAACTGAAAACCCCTACAAATCAGTGACACACGTCTCTCAGTAGCCAAACAGTCAGTAACAACGACAATGTGTGCGCGGTCGCTTATATAGTCCCAGACCTGCTCATTGCCTCGTTTTAATTTCCAACGCGCGGAAAACAGTCGGTTCTTAATCGGTTGTTAGTCCCAGGCCGCCTGGGGCGTCCTCAGGCCGCCGCAGACTGAAAATGCGTGGTCCCAGGCGTCCTGGGGAGGCCGGTTTGGATCGGTTAGGGTCGGTTACCCTTAGTCGGTTCTTAGTCCCAGACCTTGATTTTTGGGTCGCAGGACACCGCAGACGGTCTGAGGCTTCCGGGGACTAATGCAACCGACTCACTTTCAGACGCATGAAATTCATACGCATCATATTTGAGTCTGGGATTAAGAACCGGCCTCCTGGGACTAAGCTACGGAGGTCTGGGACTAAGGGTCGCAGGACGCCTGGGACAACAACCGACTCTGTAAATTTGGGTCTGAGGAGGCCTGAGGACGCCTGGGACTGGACATTTTGTTGACGGCGGGAAATAGGAATCGGTTGTAGTCGTGTGAAATATCAAACATGTTTGATTTTTCACACGGCCCCAACCGACCACAACCGACCCTTACAGAAGGTCTGGGACTAAGCAAATATTTCAAACCGACCCCCAAAAACCCTTAATCGGGAGCCTTAGTCGTGTGGTGGAACACCCACATTACACTCCTTTCACACTTTTATGACCTTGAAATACCTTCATTTGAAAACCAGTTTTAAAGGACTGGCTCTATGTTACATTGCTTGCACCTTGGTCACACCTTGCTGTGTCATGACTTACAACTGAATGGGCTTGTCTACCTTTGGTTGTAGTTCATTGTGATATTTGTCCTCTTTGTCTCTTGGCGGGAGGCATTTGGTGTAAGTGGGACCCTATGTGGGAAAGCTGGTAGTTGCTTACCAATGGTCAGCACTTTACAGTACAGAACCTTGACCAACTGTATGTACTGGTTTCCTCTACAAATAAAACTATCCATCTTGATATGACCTACATAGTGTTGAAAGTGACGTTAAAACCCAAATAAATAAATTGGCACAAACAGGTGAGATTCACATTAGCATAGGATTCATTCAACACCAGAATACGATTTTCAGGACAGCTTTGAGTAGATCTTTGAAACAAACTATTACAAACTGTCATGGGCTAAACTAAATTATACATTGTAAAGGGTTGAAGGCAGGGGGCATGGAATGGATATACAGGGATGCTTGTTCTTCAGTGAGCAGTAGCCAGATAGCAGGTCTCTTTTCGGAGCCATAACGAATCTTTAAGATCCCTTTGTATTTTTTAGGTAAATGTAGATTTATTTTACTCATTTTCCAAACAAGCTTTATATAAATAAATGTCAAAATAACAATTGTAGTGTAGAATTGATGCAGATTCTTATTGCGCTGAAGATGGGAAAATTAGTTTCTACATTTCCCTATTCCGATTACCTGCTTTTTGGAGGTAAAATCACAGCTCTACCTCAAGTGGGATAGTTGGTAGTTGCTTGCCATTGGTCGGTAGTTTACAGTACTACAGAACCTTGACCAACTGTATGTACTGGTTTCTTCTGCCCTTCCAACTACCCGTCGTTATATGACCTGTACAGTGTTGAAAGCGATGTAAAACCCCAAATAAATAAATAAATATTGGAGGTAAAAGGTATAAAAGCTATACACGAGTATAATTGTTTAAGTGATTTCACCACAGCCATCGGGGGCTGAATTGTCTTTGAGCTTATGGCAAAAAAGCAGAAAATACACGATTTTTTGATGAAATTGTTTAACAAAATCCATATTGGTCCAATTTTCTGAGAATACTGTGTATTTTTTTGGACTTTTAGGTAGAAGATCAAAAAACTAAACTTCATTTAAACAGTGTGTTAGCATGGTTTTGTTTGTGTTTTTTGACCATTTGATTAACTTTGTTATTGTACTGTTTCTCATGTTATTACAGTGATAAAATGATACAAGTATTTTGCCTCAAATATTAAATATTTAACTAAATTCAAAGTTGGCCTATATATATGTAATAGAATGTCATCATATCAATTCGCATTCTATAACGCACTCTTAAATTTCTGGAAATACAACGAGGCTTGAATTTTTAGACACAAATTCTGATATGTCTATTATGATAAAGAAATAAAAGTAAGGAGTATTTGCTTAGCATCTTTTTAGAAAAGACCATATGCTCTTGCAATGACAATTTATAGCAGTTTGCCTGTTGGTATCTACTCTGATTAATGTCTAGGTCAAAAATTATCTCACAGTTGTATCTGTAATGTGGGTGTTCCACCACACGACTAAGCTTCCCGATTAAGGGTTTTTGGGAGTCAGTTTCAAATATTTGCTTAGTCCCAGACATCCTGTAAGGGTCGGTAGTTGTCGGTTGTGGCCGTGAGAGAAATCAAACATGTTTGATATTTTTCACGACCCAAACTGATTCTCATTTCCCGCCGACAACAAAATGTCCAGTCCCAGGCTTCCTCAGGCCTCCTCAGACCCAAATTTACGCAGTCCTATGTTGTCCCAGGCATCCTGCGACCCTTAGTCCCAGGCCTCCGTAGCTAAGCCCCGACTAAGAGAAGCCGACCCTAACCGATCCAAGCCGGCGTCCTCAGGCCGCCTGGGACAACACAAATTTAGTCCGCGACGGTCTGAGACAGACAGAAGAAGGAGGAAGAATCTCAGCGAACGCGTTATGGCAAGCTGTCAAAACTACAATCTGGCCAAACCCCAAGGGAGATGACCAAGAGGCAGTCCTGGGTCTACCAGCAGATGGGTTTCCTTAAGACCCATATCAGACGAAAGGGGGCCAGCAGAAGTTCAGGGTTCGAGGCCAGTCCAAATACCAGCAAGCAGGACGAATCTCGTGGGTCTACTACTGATACAGAACACCTCGAGTCCAGTGTCCTCAGGGAGAGTAGGAGTCAACCTATGTTCACATCTACACCAGTTTCAACAGACTCCAAGATACTCATGCACTTTGACCAGATGAGGACATTGATCTCAGGTTTCAGACAGGCAGCCCTTCTTTGACTACGTGGCATCAGGGCTGAAAAGATGACCCAAGAGGAATTTGAAGACCTTAAGGGCAGAATTTTTAGAGATATTGAAAGCATTAAGACCAACTGTAGACGTCAACCACTAGCCAGAAGATCAGCCACTATTACCACGGAGTCCCAGAGGGTCGGGATACTGCCAACAACCACTCAACAGGCGTCTGCTTCCACCCAAGCAGCAGTTAGCAGCAGTTACGTCTACTACACACCAAGCCCCCTTGGCTTTGGCAACCCTCCATCAGTTCTAACTGTACAGGACGAGGACAGTAGGCACAACTTAAGTGGAATACTAAGCCAGCTACCAGATCTGACATCTATACAGATCATTGAGCAGCCTCAGCAGCAGCAGCAGCAGCTGCAACTCTTCACTATCACCACTACAGCACCGCCTCAACAGCAGCAGCCTCCTCAGTAGCCATCCAGTCAGGGCGGGTCTATATTCCAAAAACAATTATTTAGCTGCAAGTTATTCCAATTCCCCTCACAAAACATAACAGTTCAGTACAAATACTTATCACAAAACAACAACAAAAAAAAGTCCAACACCTACACCACCCCAAACATGAAAGAAATAACCCATGGTACCACACATAACCAAAAAAGGCCACATAGAAAAAAATATTAAAATAAACTCCCAATATGGCCAATAATCAGCCCATTTTTAGCTTAAAATCCATGGGATTGGTAAAAATCTTTAATAAAAAAGTCCAACACTTACATCATCCCTAGAGTTAAAAGGCATTATCACATACTTACCAACCCACAAACACACAAACCCAATACCAAACCTAACCCCCCAACTAAACACACAAACCAAATACCAAAATTAACCACCAACCCACAAACACACAAACCAAAAACATAACCACCAACCAAGAAACAGACAAACCCAATAGCAATCAGAACCCAAACCAAATAACTGACAAACTATTTTGCAAACATAACCCTCATCATTGTAGAGAAAACGAGTTTGGTGGTTATATTTCCTAAATATTTGTGAAGTGGAGTAAAAGATTTTAATTTTAAGATTTCCAGGAAAACATTTCTGTTTCAAATATTTTTCCCCGAAAAAAAAAACAAATGTAAGTAAAATTAGGATGTAGCTTTCAAAATATATGCCATATTTATTCCATTTAGGAAGTTATGTTTGGCTTTGTGTGTTTCTTTTGATAATTATGTTTAGCACTGGGTTTGTCTGTTTGTTATTTGGGTGACTGGCATTTATTTCTGTTTGTTTGTTGGGTGGGTGAATTATGTTGGCCATGGGGTTTGTCTGTTTGTTGGTTGCGTGACATCTGTCGGGCATTGGGTTTGTCTGTTTGTTGGGTGGGTGAATTATGTTGGCCATGGGGTTTGTCTGTTTGTTGGTTGCGTGACTTCTGTCAGGCATTGGATTTGTCTGTTTGTTGGGTGGGTGAATTATGTTGGCCATGGGGTTTGTCTGTTTGTTGGTTGAGTGACTTCTGTCGGGCATTGAGTTTGTCTGTTTGTTGGGTGGCTGAATTATGTTGGGCAATGGGTTTGTCTGTTTGTTGGTGGCATGACTTATGTTTGGTAACGTTTGGGTAATTTGGAACAAGCATAGCTGATTAATTGTTTTTGGAATATTTGGTAGTCCTGAAAAGGACTGGTTATTAGTCCTGAAAAGGACTGGTTACTGCAGCAGGAGTTATATTCTGCCATCTTGCCAGGCCACTGCTCCCTCATTATTGAAGTAGTCCTCGAGGTAATCCCTGTCTTTTGGCTTCTCTAGCAGGGTATCTGTCTGGACCACCACCAGCAGCACCACCAATCAGTCGACAATCACCAGGCACATCATCATCTTCATCATCTCCAGGCTCTTGACCACCATGTTGACCTTGATACTGGCTTCTCAGTATGTTGTGCAGAACCACACAGGCCATGACCACATCCCTGACTGTTTCTGGGGGTAATTCAATAGTAGTCAACATCACTCTGAATCTTGAGATCAGGATGCCAAAAGCATTCTCAACAACTCTCCTGGCCCTTGATATTCTGTAGTTGGCAATCCTTTCCTCTCTTGTTAACATCCTTCTACCATAGGGTTTCATCAGCCAGGTCTTCAGGGCAAAGGCATCATCTGCCAAAATGAAGTAGGGGACATCTCTACCACCCTGTGTTATAGGAGCTGGGTCAGGGAAGCCTATCCTGCCATCCTCAATCCTCCTCTTCAGCTGACAGGCATTAAATATCTGGGCATCTGAGCAAGATCCAGCTGTACCAGCATCCACCCATCTGAATTTGTACTGCCCATCTACCAAGGCCAACATTACTATGGAAAAGAACCCCTTGTAGTTGTGGTACAGGGCTCCAGAGTTCTTGGGTTTCTTCAGGGCCACATGCTTGCAATCAAGGGCACCCAGGGCATGTGGAACATTCCACCTGATCCTGAATTCCCTTTCCAGTTCTTTCCACTCATCTGGAGTAGTAGGACATCTGAGGTACTCTCTGGTGAACTCATCCTGGATGGCCCTGCAGACCTCTGGTAGAAACTTGGAAATGGTGGATCAGCCAACCCTGAACTGACAGGATAATGATGTGTATGACTCTCCAGTGGCTAGATATCTGATGGTGAGGACTAACTTCTCCCCAACACTGATTGGAGCTCTGTAGTTGGTGGCCTGCCTGGCTAGACATGGTTCCAGTCTGGTCTTTATCATTTCAAAGAATTCTGGGGTCATCCTCATGTAGTTGGTGAATCCTGGAATGTCTGTGGCATACAGTCCATATTGTTGTGGTAGGCCCCCCTCTCCTCTCTCTGCAGTAGCCATGGCCTGACCCACATGTTGTGCCTCCTTCTAGGTCTCTGTATGGCTGGTGGTGGTGGTGGTGGAGGTGCTGCTTGTGGTGGTTGTTGTGGTCGACGTAGAAATAGGAAATACATCATTATTTGTAACTGAATAAAACTAAAAAAGCCCTAAGTTGTTGCTGAAGCTGTCTTCCATTAAAAGGTGGCATCCTGCTGTGTTGCTATAAAAGTAATGACAATTAGATTGCGGAATTTATATATATATACCCAGAAAATCCAGCTTTTCTGCAAAACAAGAATCAGCGATCATGGTCTGGGGAAGAGTGAGGAGGCCTGAGGACGGCGGGACTTAATCGGGTTAGTCGGGGCTTAGTCCCGGGAGGCCCGAAGCATCCTGGGACCCAGTCGGCATGTGTATAACAGGATCGTGGTTGAAACCAACCAGAAAACTAGCTTAATCGGTTCTTAGTCCCAGTATGTGCTTATTGTGCTAAGCATTGCAAATTTTGTCAGAGATATGGCCAGTGTCTATTTGATAAGGTACGCTCAACAAAACAGAATTCATTTTGAATATTGGGGTATCATTTGAAATATGATCACGTATCCCTAGTCAGCTTAAATCTTTATCAGTGACCTATATAGGATTTACCACCTGCTCAATCTCAACACGTATTATCCAAGCAAATGCACTAGTAAGCAGCCAACAGGACTACTGCATTTTATTCTTTGGCTCCCCCACAGACTTGAGTTCTGGAGACTCCTGCATATACAAAATTACCTTTGAAATAGTCATTCTGTCCCCCAGGGGTCGATTTCACTAAAGGACTTAAACTAAGTCCCTTTATTGGCCAAGTCAGGGACTTAAATCTAAGACTTTGGTCTTAGCTAGGTCTGGGGCTTAAAATGGATTTCACAAAGGTGACTTAGCCAAGTCCAAGCTTATCAAATAACCACAGTGGTTTTCTGTGTCATATGACCTTTTATATCTATTCAAAATATAATATTGGTGCCATATATCTTTCATTTAATGTAGTTTATCTAAGTATAAGGGCTGTTTTGAAATGGAAAACCTTGTTGCCACATATAAACTTCCCAAAGACTACTTTAGTGAGGCATTCTGTGTAATTATACTTTATTTACAGCCATTTCAAATCTTGAAGTGGAGAAAAGTTTATGGTGGCCATATTTAAGTCCTTTTTACAAAATTTAAGCCCACTACCTCCCAGACTTAAAGTTAAGTCCACTGACTTGGCAATTTCATGGACTTAGCTGCTTTGTGAAATCCGCTAAGTCTAAGACCACAGACTTAACATTCTTTTGACCAAATTTAAGACCAAAATCTTAGATTTAAGTCTAAATCTGGACTTAAGTCCCTTTGTGAAATCGGCCCCAGATTTTCCCATATTATCCTGCAACTGACAAAAATAGAGTAGCCCCTAGTAAAACAAAGGGTTCAGTTGGAAATGGAGTTGATCTTGTGTTAAGTTCTGAACAAGGCCAGGCAGTATACCCGTGAAAAACTCCCAAATTGTGAACATATACAGGGGTGATGCAATGATGTGTTAAATAAAACATAGATAATAAGTTTGAAAAATCAATGGAGCATATTATCAGTACATCCAGCTGAAAGTCCCGGAGTATTGTACTAAACAGTATGCAAGCCGATCAGGTTTACCTCTCCAACTAGTGTCGATATTCATTCTACTCCTGGGTGAAAAGGGAAACCTATGTGTATTGTACAACATCCATAACCAATACAAGGATGGGAACCCTGAACCCTCTCTTCTGAAGTCCAACACCCTAACCACAAAGCCAGAGACCATAGTTACAAGCTAGGACTTTCAGCTTATTTCTTGCCACAAAGTAAAGAGAGTCTCATTTACCTGCCTAAGGTTCTATTCTTATTAATGCTAGCAGATAACAACACAAAGAGAGAACCAGAAATTCAAGTCAATTGAACTAGAAAGATTTATGGTCACTGCAGGCTGGACAGCATGGAGCATCACTGAATGCCCAGCATATATGGCCTGGGGTTAATAACCACAGTTTATAAAAGAAAAACCTCCCAAAGACCTCACATCTACAAAACATCCTGAGTGATACATAAGTTTTGTACCTGTCTAATGAGGGATTTCATCCACCAATTTGCTTCAAGACTTGGCAAAATATGGTCATTAAGGCAATAATAAGCAAGTTACAAGCACATTTAAGTTTGGCTACCCACATTTACCTTGAAGGACAGGCTCAAGGTCAAATCTGATCACATAAAAACGGTTCTCAGCCTATAATTCCCTATGCGTGGCTGACATCCCAAAGCTCTCAGATCAATAATGAGGAATACAATAAGAATCCAGCATAAGTGAAACATTTTATTTTAACTATTATTGTATGACTAACATACATATATTCATAAATATAATTTTTGTACTACTTACACAACTATTTTTAACTGATTTATAGTTTTTTCCTTAATTTTCATGTCACACTTTATCCACTTTGAAACATTACAATCGATAATTTACAATAAGAATATTGAAACAGACAAATTTTCAACCTATTTTGAAAGCCATACTTACATTTCATATCATACTTGTTTAATTTGAAATTTTTCTAATGAAAAATTTACAAATACAAAAAATCATTCAACATCACATTTTCCAAACTGACTGAAACTCTTTTAAAAGAAATATTTATGTTTCACATCATACTTTCTAAATTTCAACTGATACAATTAATTAATGTACAATATAAACACTGAAACAAATGTAACAAATGAACATATAAATCACTATAAAGATGTAATTTTTCAGCAAATATATGGTTTTATAAATGCTCTAGTTATTAACTGTATTTAATCCCATTGTAAATGTGTCTTTGTTTCACTTACAGGAAAAACACAGAAATGCCCACAATTAAACACGCCTGAGCTTACTACTCTTTGTCCCACTAGGCTTACTATTCTGTGCCTTTCTGGAAATAGTTTTGGACTGATCTGCATATTTCTTTGCGTCACCTCGTGACATTTTCACTCTGTCCCTGCATCCCTTGCCACCTTCCCAGTGTTCTGTTGACTTACGGGTCATGAAGGAATCGCAGCCTTTACATGGGCGGTCTCCAGCGTAAGTCTACAAGAGAAAAATACTCTAGTTATTCAACTGAAAAATTTTGAAAGCATGAATCAAATTTCTTTGGTCTCAAATGTTTGTGCTACAGACTTCACTATGCAATAAAAGCTCTAAGTATTGCATGGTTTAGCTTAAATGATATCGACTCATTTAAAGACACTCTTAAAACTTCCCTTTTTGCAAATTTACATACCTGCCCTGGAAACCTCACCTTCAGAATCTTTGTAGTTATGTTTATTTAGTGCTTTAACATCATGTCTAGTACCTTATCAGTTATATTGTGACGGGTAGTTAGAAAAGCAGTGGAAACCAGTACATACAGTTGGTCAAGGTTCTGTACTGTAAAATGCCGACCAATGACAAGCAACTACCAGCTTTCCCACTTGAGGTCAGACTGGGAGTTGAACTCTGATCTCACAGGAGGGAGGCCAGTGTGTTACCACTGTGGCCCCCTTTGTGGTTATGACCCCTGTTATGTCAATAAGGGATGAACTCTTATGACTACCTTCAGTTTGTATGTTTTCAGGTACCGCATACTGAACAAGTTTTTTTTTTATTGTTCTGCCCTAGGCTCTTTCAAATGATGGACATTAAGTACTATTAAAGTCCATCTTAGATTACATAGTCCAGCATATATATGAGATCAGAAGGCTTTTTCCAGTGCGATTGACCCTGTTTTTGTTTTTTCGGTCACATAAGATTCAAATGAACAGGATCTCCAGTTTATCAATGCACAGAATATAGAACATTTATTTCTGTTTACATTTTATCAAACACTAAGCCTTTCACTCTTCAGTCTAACACCCTAACCACTGCAACACAGGGGTCACAGAGGGCTGTCCAAGGTGCAATCAATTAGTAACTAGACCTAGCGCATCGGAGAACCGATGCAAATTGTATCCACCGTAAAGACAATGCACCAAAACCTCTAGGACCAATAATAAGTGAGTTATAAGCACTTTTAAGTTTGGCTGTCCTCATTTGACCTTCAAGGAGGGGCCCAAGGTCAAATCCGACCACACCAGAAGATTCCCAGAACATGATTTCCTATAGGTTGGTTTACTATCCCAAACATCTAGGACCAATAATAAGCATGTTATAAGCACTTTTTAGTTTGGCTGTCCTCACACTTGACCTTGAAGGAGGGGCCCAAGGTCAAATCCGACCATGACAGAAGATTCCCCGCCCATGATTTCCTGTATGTTGGTTTACCATCCCAAACCACTAGGATCAATAATAAGCGAGTTATAAGCAATTTAAGTTTGGCTGTCCTCATTTTACCTTGAAGGAGGGGCCCAAGGTCAAATCCGACCACACCAGAAGATTCCCAGCCCATGATTTTCTATATGCTGGTTTACCATCCCAAACCTCTAGGACCAATAATAAGCGAGTTATAAGCACTTTTAAGTTTGGCTGTCCTCGTTTGACCTTGAAGAAGGGGCCCAAGATCAAATCCGACCATGACAGAGCATTCCCCGCCCATGATTTCCTATATGTTGGCTTACCATCCCAAACCTCTAGGACCAATAATAAGCGAGTTATAAGCACTTTTAAGTTTGGTTGTCCTCGTTGGACCTCGAATGAGGGGCCCAAGGTCAAATCCGACCACACCAGAAGAATCCCAGCCCATGATTTCCTATAGGTTGGTTTACCATCACAAACTTCTAGGACCAATAATAAGCGAGTTATAGGCACTTTAACCTTTGGCTATCCTCATTTGACCTTGAAGGAGGGGCCCAAGTCAAATCCGACCACGCCAGAAGATTCCCAGCCCATGATTTCCTATAGGTTGGTTTACCATCCCAAACCTCTAGGACCAATAATAAGCGAGTTATAAGCACTTTTAGGTTTGGCTGTAATCATTTGACCTTGAAGGAGGGGCCCAATGTCAAACATGACCACACCAGAAGATTCCCAGCCCATGATTTCCTATAGGTTGGTTTACCATCTCAAACCTCTAGGACCAATAATAAGCCAGTTATAGGCACTTTAACCTTTGGCTATCCTCGTTTGACCTTGAAGGAGGGGCCCAAGGTCAAATCCGACCACACCAGAAGATTCCCAGTGCATGATTTCCTATATGTTGGTTTACCATCCCAAACATCTAGGACCAATAATAAGCGAGTTATAAGCACTTTTAAGTTTGGCTGTCCTCATTTGACCTTGAAGGAGGGGGCCAAGGTCAAATCCAACCACACCAGAAGATTCCCAGCCCATGGTTTCCTATACATTGGTTTACCATCCCAAACCTCTAGGACCAATAATAAGCGAGTTATAAGCACTTTTAAGTTTGGCTGTCCTCATTTGACCTTGAAGGAGGATCCCAAGGTCAAATCCGACCACACCAGAAGATTCTCAGCCCATGATTTCCTATATGTTGGTTTACCATCCCAAACCTCTAGGACCAATAATAAGCGAGTTATAAGCACTTTTATGTTTGGCTATCCTCGTTTGACCAAATCCGACCACACCAGAAGATCCCAGCCCATGATGCCCAAGGTCAAATCCGACCTCACCAGAAGATTCCCAGCCCATGATTTCCTATATGTTGATTTACCATCCCAAACCTCTAGGACCAATGATAAGAGAGTTATAGGCACTTTTACCTTTGGCTATCTTTGTTTGACCTTGAAGACGGGGCCCAAGGTCAAATCCGACCACACCACAAGATTCCCAGCCAATGATTTCCTATATGCTGGTTTACCATCCCAAACCTCTAGGACCAACAATAAGCGAGTTATAAGCACTTTTAACTTTGGCTGTCCTCGTTTGACCTTGAAGGAGGGGCCCAAGGTCAAATCTGACCACGCCAGAAGATTCCCAGCCCATGATTTCCTATATGTTGGTTTACCATCCCAAACCTCTAGGATCGATAATAAGCGAGTTATAAGCACTTTTAAGTTCTGCTATCCTCTTTGACCTTGAAGGAGGGGTCCAAGGTCAAATCTGACCACAACAGAAGACTTGCAGCACATGATTTCCCATAGGTTGGCTTCACATTGCAAACCTCTAGGACCAATAATAAGGGAGATATAGGCACTTTTAAAGTCCGCTATGTGGGTTACTTCGGCACTCCGTGGATGACCTTGAATTAGGAGCTTCAAGGTCAAATGTGGGCAAGGTTGTAGAGGACATGTATATGTGTCATACATATCACCTATGAAGAGATTCAACCTTCTACCTATGAGGAACAGCCAGTAGAAAAATGTAGATTATTTTCAAAGAAATGCCCGTGGCGGCCATCTTGTTTTTCAGAATGAGGCTACTTTCCTTCCCAGAGAAGCTTACCCCCCAATGAAGATATTCTGCAAATTTGGTGAACCTAGCTACTGTTGTTTTCCTCTTAGAGCGTTAACGCCGAAAATCTCTCTACGCGCGGCGGCGGCGGCATAGCGGATGCTAAACCAAAGTATCCACCGGATGCTTCCGGTGGATACAATAATCTATTTTCAGAAAGATTTTTTTTATCACATGATTTTTAGAATTTACAGTCATTATTTTGAAAGAGACTTGTAAGATGCCAGTCGCAAGTGATAAAAACACTAGTCAACATTTAGAGGAGAAACGCACATCAGCATTTCAATATGTCAAAATGATATTTCAATATAAATTGATATACAAAGTCACATTTGAATTTGATATAGAACATGCAATGCAAACGTTACACTCTCGGTAATGTTTTTAATTAAAAGCACAGCACAATAGAATCGTAATTGTCATATGAAGCTTACCTGTTCTTTTGCACAGAAACCACAAATCATCCTGTTTGCGAAAAGCATTTCATGGTTTTCGTTCTCCTCATGACACAAATCACATGGGTAAACTTTACCGCAGCAAGGAAATCTGAAAACGATGAGACAATTACTTTACTAAACATTTATCTATTTTCACTACTTAGTGGCATCCTGTTTTAGTATGACCAAAGAATCAAAATGTGAGAAAGTTCTTCTGCAATTAGCCAAGATTAGAGATCTAATGCAGTAAAAAATTCTATTCCATTCTAGACTTTAAAAGCACTTATTCTCTGCAATCATTGCGACTGCAATGCACAACAACAAAGAGTCGTATTCAAATTCACCAGGTAAGTATCTCTGTGGAAAATCATAAGTGTCAAAAGAATTTCACGATTTCCCAGAAGTCAAGGGGGACAGAAGAATATTCTCTTGCCATCAAATTTTGTATACTGACATGAATTCTACATTTCTATCTCTGTTACTAAATAAAATTGAATTATACAAAAATTTCACAAAGATATTTACGTTGTCAAACTCAAATTCTTATTCCTTGTATTTAGTCTACCAGTCATACATCATTCACTTAATTATGCATAAACTGTCAAGAAAAGAAGGAATTTGACTATTTTTGATTTTCACCGAAAAAAAAAATTCTCACCTGAACCACCTGAAGCTCTTTTTGTAATGTTTACAAGCTCCGTTATCAGGAAGAGGCTTCCCCTCCACAATAGCTGGGTCTTTCACTGGCTTGATGACTTTAGGCTTTTCCACATGTGCACCTCTGGTATCTGTAAAACAAATGGAAACTTAGTACTTGGATTTGTAACACCAACTTTTAGAACTTGGATAAGTAAAACAAACTAAATCTTAGTACTGGGATATGTACAACAAACTGAATCTTGTTAATCTGATTTGTAAAACAAACTGTATGTTAATATTATATTGGTATTTGTAAAACAAAGTGTATCTTAGTACTGGGATTTGTAAAACAAACTGAATCTCGGTAATGGGATTTGCAAAACAAAGTGTATGATAGTACTGGGATTTGTAAATCAAAAGTCAAAGTTGGGGTTGTACAGCCCGTTCAACAGCCAGGGGCATATTGGGACAGGTCCTCAGTATTGCCACCTGTGGGATTTGAACCAACAGAGGTGACAGGCCTATAATTAGATGTCAAACTTGCTAACCACTAGTCCACTGTGGACCACTGGAGATCCATGCAATTTAGATAATGTGAAACAAACTGAATCTTGGTAATGGGATCTGTAAAATAAACTCAATCTTAGTTTTGGGATTCGTAAAATAAACTGAAGGTTAGTATCTGATTTTCATCATAAAGATTAAATGTCTCCTATTATGTTTCACTGAATAATCCCTTCAATTGTACAAACTTTCTATTATTCATTTATAAATATTGCATGAAGAATTTTTTTTGCAAAATTTAAACATCATGTTGTGTGGAAGCCTTCCTCTCTAACCTTTTTCCATGAAAATCACTATTAAATGTCTAACTTACCAAACTGCAATGACTTTACCACTTCAGGCTTGCATAACAATGTGAAAATTCTGCCTCTGTATGTCAGATAAATCAGTTTTTATCCTCATTCTAATGGGGTTCTAGATTAACATGAGCTAAGAAACAATACTCTTGTTGTTTTTGGAAACTGTAAATACACTTTGTTTGGCCAAAAGCAAAATTTGGCTTTTACAGAAAACTTGGAAATATGGCCACTGGTCCTAGCTGTATATCAGAAAATGGAGACACAAAATCATACCTGATTTAACATCTGATGGCTGGAGTTGTAAGAACTTGACAGACTCAACAGCCACCTTCAACTTTGAGTGACAACTATGACACCAGGTGTCCTTGGACTGTCCAGGTTGCAGATTCTAAAACAATACAATAGAACAAAAAGTTGGTTAAATTGACTGATTGATCTAGATTTAATACTACTTTCAAGTTTGATCTAGATTTAATATTACTTTCAAGTTTCAACACAATTAAAAGTTGATATAAATTCACTGATTATCTAGACAGAAAATGAAGAATCAGCTCGAGTATATAATTGCATAATGAAAGAAGCAAAAAAAAAATATTTGAGTGCATATGTACTTATTTAAATGAGAAGGAACACATTCAAAACAGATGATCTTATATCATCCTGGATCACTTTCATTTGTGAAGAATCAATACCTGTTTTTTTTTTTTTTTTGGGGGGGGGGGCTTGAAACAAATGAAATACTGGAGACTTGTAGCATGAAAGGTAGACATTTGTGTACAGTAGCAGTAATTTAAAACTGGCAATGTCAGAGGAGATTTCTTGAAGTTAATAAACTCCAGTTTGAATATAACCATGCAAGATACTAAGGAAAAAACATTAATGTTTTTCATTGTTTTGATGCTTTATCAGTAATGTAAAAATTGGTAAAATGAAGAAAAACTTCTTTCTCTTCAATGCAAAGCAGCTGTCAGTTATTTGTACCACAAACAAAACAAAAGGAGAACAACGATACATCAACTGCCATATTTGCTCTTTCAGTATTTCCAGTGGGTTACTATCAATGTGTAGGGTTACTTATGTTTTGGGCTCTGGGTCCAAATACTTTAGGTCTTTCTCACCCCTAAAGTGTACTTACTGCATAAATGTATCAAAATAATCTCTCATAGCTTACCCCAAAATCACCCTCCTTGTTACAGTGCAGACATCCAGCCACAAAGTCACTCTCTGCCAACACCATGTCAAAGATCGTACAATCCTGTAAATCCAGATAGCCTATCACATTGGAGAACTGATGTGCTATAGTGGGTCTGAAGGTCACATACTGCTTCGAATGACATTTGTTGCACTCCAGGCAATTGAGTCGCTCTGGTGGAGTGGTGAGATCCAACTTCTCTTTGCAGCGGCCACAGCGGACAATGACATACACTTTCTTGGGGCGCAGAGTGGCCGTGTTTTCCTTTAGTTGAAGGCTATTTAACTTAATTTCTGTTCCCCTACGAACTGTATCAGATAAACCTAAAATAAAAATATTGAAAAAATTCATTACCGAGGATTATGACAAATATACCAGTAAGGCCAGTGCTTATTTCTGGTCTCTTTGGAATGAAGTGGCTAGAGGATTTTTACCTTCTTAAACAGACCAGTGTTGGTAGAGTTATTTACCAAAACAAAGAGTGGCATGTGTCAAGTTCCTGATCCAATATTGCAATATCTATGACTTGGCCAAGGATGAAACCTCAGACCAGATACGTCATCCCTCTGTAAAAGTGGTATCACAATATCACGACAGTTCATTTACTGCATTTTGGCCAAACTATACCAGTAGTAAAGACATTATTGAATTCTGACATGCAACATGTGTAAAATATTGTATATTTTATGAACCCATGATATTACTATTTTGAATTTGTAATCATGACATCAAAATTTTCTCAAGTACCTCATTATGTCACTACTCCAGACAGTAGGAAAGTGGGTAACATACTCGTATTACATGGATCAGGTCAAAGGTCAGAACCCTGACAAACTAATAAGTACTCCTTTCTTCTATTCTCTCAGCAACCCAGGGTGATATAGTTTTCTCAATGGGTTGACAGTAACATTAAGCCCATGCCAATTAACATTTAATGTATTTAAACACATTGGTGACATGCAGTATACAATATACAAACACAGAAACAAGAAAAAACAACACTGCCCAGGACTCTAGAAGAGGACAAGTCACTCTTGAGCAAAATAAAAGAATGCGTCAAAATATCTTGGGCACACATAAAAGCAGTAGAGGGTTGTTAGAGCTTCAAAACAAACTGGCACTGAATATATAATTTCCATTTCCTGATAAACAATTAAAATTTAAAGTGTAGGTACATTTAATTATGTTACCTTTGGATTTTTCTTCCTCTGACGAATTTTCTTCACTATTTTCTGGCTCTTCATCAGATGAATTCTCTACACTTTCTTGCGTTTCTTCTACATTGTCACTCTGACTGTCCTCATCACTAGCTAGCTGCTGAAACTTTTCTTGTAGTTCAGAACCTGCCACCAACTGAATGCCTGCAGCCTCAGCCATCAGTTCTGTCTGGTACTGTGAAAAAGTTATATACATAAGAAATATTGCAAAATGCAGTAACAGGGGCATGAATTTTAAGGCTGAAACAATTAGCAAATTTTGGTAGCCGGGTAGTCGCTTGCATTAACCGTCGCATTAATTGTTTCTGACGTTTAGCATGTATGAGAAATACCGAAAACGTGTGTGTTCCGGATGGTTCCCGATGTAAACAAACAAAATGGCGGATCGCGAGATGCTTAAAAGCAAAGAATTCACCAGATTATTGGATAATTGGCCAATAATGTAATATTTTGATATTTTAAAAATAAAATGCATATAAAATGCTTTAATTTGATACGTTTTAAGCTCTTAACTCGAGTCTCGAGATACTCATAGTTCCAACGATCGCGTAAAATCCGCTATATGGTGATATATAAGGAAAACAATTAACCAACTTCATAACATTGGCGTCGACTAGTGCTTTGATAACCTACTAATCGACTAGTATGAATAATCGTTTCAGCTTTAATGAATTTATAGGAAAATGGGGGTGGCCAGTACTGTCCAGCAGGAACTATAACTTTTAGACATTCGTGGCCCTTGTAAATAGTGGTGTCATTGTCTGGATATATGAGGTCTCGATACTGTGAATAAAATCATGAGCGATATCGGGGTGCCATTTTAAATAATGTGCATTGACAACTAATACTGAAATAAAATAGATTTTGCTTCATTTGTACTGACAGTTGTTAAAAAGATAAATATTTGAAGCAATAAAAAAGTAAACAAAACTTACGTTTTTCACTTACCGTAGGAAGAGGAAAGAGTCATCACCATACTTATGTCACAAATCAAAACAAAACCGCATAAAAGTTGAAATTAGATTAATATTTCACCATATTTTTATTAAATCCCTTCAAAAATAAGCTGAAGTTAATGGTTGAATATATTTATGAGATGCATCGCGGATAATCATTAATGTTTGATTGTCATCCATTTCTTCCATCACCGGTGAATCTGTGATATCACCACTTGTGATGACACCACTACTTGTAAACTTTTAGTTAGCCTATCAACTTACTATAACACTACAGGAACAAAAGTTGCCATCCAACAATTTTGGCTGGCATTTTATCCACATTACTATACTTTCTATAGTGTTATGGTGTTTTAATTGCCATATCAAATACATACAATTTGTATACATTAATTTGTAAATATCTCGGTTTTTACAATATTTCCTTTCTATATTTCTGTTTAGATTTTAACTAAACTTCATCTGTTACCAGCTCGCTGCAAATTCTTCTCAACTGATGAGGACAAAAACACAAAATACTAATGAAAATCTTACCAGTTTCAATCCTGCTGTGAAAATATCTTCCAGATTCCTGTCAAACCATTTATGAAAAGGTTTATACATTATTTCAGCCTTTTTCTCATCAGCCAGTTTCTCAAAACGTGTATTGATCCATTCTCTTGCACATTTCCAAATATGCCTAAAACAAATGAAGAACACTTACAGTCATACTCCAAAGAGAGCAAAAGATATGCGTGAAATATTTGAAACTGTGACTTTGCAACTTAGAATTTAACGATAAAAGAAAAATTGTAAAATTATTTTTACTGCACCAAATTAGGAAAACAATAGTGACTATGAAATGTCTTCTCTTGTCCGATAGCCCCACTTTTGTAATTACTGTAAGAGATCTTACCTAAAGTGAGTAATTTTCTGCAACTTTTATGTCAATACCATGCAAATTCTGCCTATATTATGCAAAAAGGATCCCCTTTTAGTGTGTATGAATAAAACAATTGCTCTTTCAAAAAAAAAAAAAAAAAAAAATTTGCTCCCACTGGATAATAACAACCCTGTTACACAGACAGCCTGAATGTAATGTGACAAAAAAAGTAAAGTTGGCTACCTTCTAAGTGTCTTTGGCATTACATCATCACCAATAACAGTTACTTCCATTGGTTCCTCTGGGTACATCTTAGGAAATAACACTTTCATTTCAACTGAGTTCACATCAAATGGCTGCAAAACATACAAAACCTTCAGGTTTAAGTTGGTTAAAACCAATATTCCACTATATACAGTCCCAATACATCGTTGTTTGATAAAGGAGTCTTTCATAGTCAAAGTTCAGGTTTTAAGTCTGGTTCAACAGTCAGGGTCATATTGGGACATACCCTCAGTATTAGCACTTGTGGGAAGGTGTCTTTCAAGTCTGAGATTGAAACACATCATTTTCTGCAGCGAGTTTCATGTCTTTGACAAAAGTCACCCTGAATGTTTTAAAGTGATAAAGACTTGCAATGCACAAATCACAATGCAAAATGTGGTATCTTTTAATTGTTTTTGACAGAGGCAATATTTGAGGAATCAGTTAAAAACTGTAACGTTGACGTTGATCCACATTTATTATATATACTCCCAACATGTTAGAACTATGAGAATATATTTCCACTGGTACAAAGTTGTAAAAAGATGGACAAGCATAAGCAGTTTCAGGTCGTTGCAATTTTATCTGAATAATCATTTGACACACTTTGAAATAAAGTTTCGCTAGCACTGAACAAAATCAGACACACATGAAATATTGGAAAATGTAACTTTGATATGACACTGGCATTACAGGAAGCCATTTAATCTGAATATTTATAAATTGAACAATTTAAATCAAATACTATATCTTACCCAGTCTGGATCTGATGGATGAAAAACAAACTGAATGCTATCAGCAGTACCCACAGTCTCTCTAGTAGCTTTTGGGTACCTTCTCATCAACTGATGTAGTTCTTTGTCTACAGAAGAGATAATTAAAGTACTGACTGAAATTAATCACAGAAATTGCAGATGCAACAAGTTTTTTACTTAGGTACAGAATTGTACTTTCTTGTAACAACATTAGCAAACTAAAACTGTTTATAGTATGTTCACTTACGAAGCACAAATTCAAACGGCACAATACATTAATCACATATCAAAAGTAATTTTATTACACTTCAACAGGAAACTTGGTTATGTTAACTTATGTAACAGGCATACAGAATGTACTGTGATGCAGCCCAGAACTGGAGAAACCTGTCAGCCTGACTGTAACCAATATTGACTTTAATTGATATTTCCCAAGGGTAAGGTCAAATGAATGATGTTCCAGAACAAATGACACTATGTCTGTTCAGTTTTCAGGGCTTTACTTTGACCTTCAGTCAGTTGTTGGCTGGTCATATTATATACATAAAGTCCCATCATACATTACTAATCTTGAAATATAATCTTTAAAATACGTTAATGAGTCAATAGCAAAAACTATGGCAGTCAGTGGTACTGACATGAATATTTTTTGAAATATTCAGGTGGTCATTCATTTTTGCTCATTTTGTAATTTATAAGCTATATTATATGCCTTACCTCGCAATTGCCTCTTCTGATCCTCTGTTGCATTACTGACATCAATAGTAAGGTCTTGTCCAAATCTGTTTGTTGGCCTCCGATTGTCAAACTTTCTGGGCTCTTTGTTATCATTTGCAGCCTCATGTGTACCATCCTTGATGACATGAGACTTTGTACATCTATCACCAAACTTGCATTTTCCTTGCAAGTGGAACTTGCATGTTTCCACTCTGCAGGGACCTTCTTCTTCTTTGGAGGGTCCAGATGGTATTTCAGAAGGCCCAACTGCTTCTGAATGAATTATATCAGGAGGCTGTATTTGACAAGGGTCTCGTTCACTTGGGTGAACTGCTTCTGCAAAATCTTTGCTAACCTCTTCATGCCTTTCATGTAAAAAGCGACAATTCTTACCAAACCTACATGTTCCTGTTCTCAGGTAAAACCTGCAAACATTTTTGTCACTGGTTTTACCAGGGTCATTTTGACTTGGTTGCTTCTTATCATATCTTAATGGAACATATTCTTGATCCACACCTGGATGTGAACTAGATAGAGGAAATGCGGCGGCTGTATTTACTGCTTCATTTTCTTTCTCTTCTTGAAAATTTTCTGAAGATTGATATTTAAACGAGTGTGAAGAGCTGGCACTTCTTTGATTATTTACTGCTCCATTGTTGTATCTTCTTTCAGAATCAGATACTAAAGAAGGGTGGCGGAAATGCAAATATCTACACTGTTTACCAAATCTACACGTCTTTCCACTGGCAAATACTTTACAAATTCCTTTATGACCTTCTGACATATCACTTAAACACAAACCTTTACTCTGGTGAAGTCTTTGCTCCCCCACTTTGTTATTTTCAGTGACAGAAAGGTTGTCAAATTCCTCCTTCAGATTGGCCGAGGATAGAGAATTACTCGTTGAAGACACAAGAACAGAAATCTTGAGCTTGTAACACAAACTTCCCAAACTGTCAGTCTTCTGAGAAACCCACCCACAAGTAAGTTTTACTACCTTTTCAACAAATGTTTTAGGGGCTGAAGGCCCTTCGTAGAAAAGCAGGCAGAATCTCTGTCTTTTGTAGTCCCAAAATGATTGTGCAATGACAGCCTAGTTATTTATATCGACTCTGTACTGTAGAATACAAAATACAGCAGGTCAAGAACTCTTGCTGCCTGTTGTGCAATAACTGTGGCTGCGTTCGAATGTTACAGTACACGAACTTACATCCCAGAAATCATCTAAATTTTTTTTTATATAAAATTTTACAATATGGATAAAATATTTTTTACTTTAGATATAATTTAATACTCTATATTCACATAGCTATATTTGTTGATGTTTTGATATTTTAGTGTTAAGGAAATTATTTGCATGTTACAAAATATATTGAATATGCAAGCACCAAACGAACGTAGCCCAAAGTTAGATACATGCAGTTGAATGAGCTTAGAAAACGGGTTGAGATTGAATTCGCTAGATGGCGCCAGCTCACTTTGTTTACAAATGGCTGCGATGAAACCATGGTAGACTGTTAATTTGCAAATCAGTCTACTATTTATCTGTACCTACTTGTTTAAAAAGGTATATTTCACGTAAGAGTGGTATTTTCGTTCCTACATAACTGTTAAGACTTCACTGCATTGTGAAGACTCTCCAGAAATACGGCACCCATGCATGTACATAGGACAGCTACAGTAGTGTGCTCCCCTAACCATTTAGTTGAATATATATTTTTGTCCGTCTGCATTAGTGTATATAATCTTTTAACTCCCAGGTGAGAGTTACTTTTCTGTCCAGCAAAATCCTTTTTGTAAACAGACTTCCTCAAATTGGCACACCCCAACATAAAACTGGAGATTTGCATAAAATCCTTTCCTGTTGAATAAAACTTAAAAAATTACTAAATTGGGTTTTGTATACTTAGAAATGATGGATATTAAATTATTATCCAAGGACACAGAGAATATGGTGTGTTGTCTGTATTACAACAACTTCTACACGGGTGGTCACAAAGATAAATGGTCATGGAGATAATTAAACGGCCTTCAAATCTTTCAAATTTAAACAGTGTAAAGTACAAAATCGCACAAATTAAATAATAACTTACACATAAACAATGCTTACCATAACATTTGGTTTGTGTTATATTGTTGTTGAAACCCTTTAACCGTTTTTGTGTCATGATTTATGAAGGCTGTTTATCTCCGTGACCGTTTATCTTAATTTGTGACCATCCGTGTACAACGATAGAAGGTTAACGTTTTCATTTTTCTTCACCAACAATATGTTAGTGGTCGGACCGGTTGTGAAAATAAAAACCGGTTTTCGGGGCTTTGAAACCGAACGAAATCCAGGATTTCGAAAGTGTACAGATATATGATAAAAAGTTTTACGCGAGCGTACATGAGCTACATTATCCATTAGGAAATATGGATTCGCGAGATATTTTGAAGTTTGTAAACTTCATTTACCATGAATATAAAGTGAAAGTGTAAGTTTTTCCTCAAATGTATATGCTCTTTATTGTTTTGACGAAATATTAACCAGTAGAAAGCCTAATATGATGACGTTTCAATTACCGGTACTTAAATATTCTTTGCGGATTTCGTCATTTCTACCTAAACGAAACAAAATGCGGCATATTGGTTTACCGTTCACACCACTACAATATGTTGAAAAATTTGCCAAGTGTGCCCAAGTAAATCTAAGAAGCTTTTAGGCCTTTGATATAGCTATTTATGTCAATCATTTTCAACCCCATGTGCACACTATAAATTGGTATTCAGCTACCTTTATGTCAGCTGTAACATAGTAAAATTGCAGGCCTGTAGCTCATTGCATAGCTGAGTAATAGCTACTTTGAGGTCCTCACTGTTGAGTAAATTAGTTGTAACTTGAAAACTATTGCATTTAGATAATTTTTTATACATATGTTATTCAGCTACTTTTGTGTCAGCTGTAACATAGTAAATTGCAGACCTGTAGCTCATTGCATAGCTGAGTAATAGTTACTTTGAGGTTCTCACTGTCAAGTAAATCAGTTGTAATTCGAAAACTATTGCATTTAGAGAATTTTGTTTAAATATGTTCTTCACCTAATTATGTGTCAGGTATAACATAGTGAAATTGTGGACATGGAGCTCATTGTATAGCTGTGCAATAGCTACTTTCAGGTTTTCACTGTTTAGTAAATCAGTTGTGATTGAAAACTATTGCACTTAGAGAATTTTGTTTAAATTTGTTATTCACATACTTTTGGGTCAGCTATAACATAGTAAAATTGCAGACCTGTAGCTCATTGCATAGCTGAGCAAAAGCTACTTTGAGATTCTTACTGTAGATTAAATCAATTGTAACTCGAAAACTATTGCATTCACAGTATTTTGTTTAAATATGTTTTCCACTTACTTTTTAACACCTCAACACTGAGTCAACAGTTAACTTGGTACTTTACATCTGAATACCATTGGCAGGGCACAAGTTTTGTGTCCTTTTCTTCTTTCACTTCTTCCTTGAAACTCAAAACACACAGTCAGCTGACACAAAGCCGGTTCACGGGCACTGATTGCTTGTCTTTTTTTTAGTTTCTATAGCTTTAAATTTTTATTTGGTATTACATGCACTCTCCCCTCCCACTTCTGAGGTCAGAGTTTGATTCCCGGCCCGACCTCAAATCGGAAAGCTGGTAGTTACTTGCCATTTGTCGGCAGTTTACAGTACAGAATCTTAACCAACTGTATGTTCTGATTTCTGGGCACATAAAACTACCCGTCGTGATATGACCTATACAATGTGTTGAAAGTGACATTAAAACCCAAATAAATAAATTAATCAATCAATCAATTAATCAATCAGTTAATCAAATAGGAATTCACAGTAGTTAGTTATAAATCTTTAAGTCTACATGTATTTCTGTCCATTTAACACTTGTATTGACATATTGTTGCCTTTAAATTAAGGAGGATCTTAGTTGTTCTTCATAAAATAGGAATTAACAGTAGTTAGTTATAAATCTTTAAGTCTACAAGTATATCTGTCCATTTAACACCTTGTATTGGCAGATTGATAAAGATGGCAAAAGTTAGAACTGGAAGTGGCAAATTATTGCCTTCAATCAAATCTTCATACCACGATCAGTACAATGATCCATCAGAGAGAGAAATATGGCCAACACCAAGGGGTGGGGTGGACAGCAGGGCTATATCTAGGTTTGTGGCATATCTCTGCATGAATTCTGTTGTTATATTTCCTTTATCTTTTCATCTTTTATTGTAAAATGTTCATTGCAACTTATACTTGTAAATTATATCTTCACAGGGAAATTTGTAAGTCTTTTTTAATCGTAAAAGTATGTTGTATATTTATAATTTATGGATATACATAACATATATATCATAGAAAATGCTATATATTTCTAATTCAGGTTTGAAGACTTTGAGGATAGATTACAGGCTCAGGAAATTACAACAAAAAGTTTAATTGAAAGGGCTTACAAGGTAAGAATATTTTATGGATACAAGTTTTACTTGTTCACATATACAATCAACGTATGTACATTTGTATGTACAATGTTTATTATAATTTCTATGCGGTGAATAGTTTATGTGCTCATGTTTTTGTTTCACCCTTTTGACAAGAAATATAATCTCAGTGTAATGCACTCATTTTTACCCCACAGCCCTTAAGGGGTGTCGTGGTATTGTTTTCAACCATGGTGTCCGGAGGGGTGGGTGGGCGGGCGGCGGGAAAAAGTTTGTCTGGGCTGTATCTCAGAAACCATAAGGTGTAGGAAGTTAATACTTGGTAGGGACATTGGTTAGGAGGTGTAGGGGTGCAGCGTCATGGTCTGACCTTGATTTGACCTTTGACCTTACCGTAGTGACCTTGAGTTTGAAAATCTTGTCCGGGCTATATCTGGGAAACCGTAAGGTGTAGGAAGTTGATACTTGGTAGGGACATTGGTTAGGGGGTGTAGGTGTGCAACGTCATGGTCTGACCTTGATTTGACTTTGACCTTGCCATAGTGACCTTGACCTATAAAATCTTGTCCGGGCTATATCTCGGAAAGTGCAAGGTGTAGGAAGTTGATACTTGGTAGGGACATTGGTTAGGGGGTGTAGGTGTGCAACGTCATGGGGTGACCTTGATTTGACCTTTGACCTTGCCGTAGTGACCTTGACCTATAAAATCTTGTCCGGGGTATATCTTGGAAACCGTAAGGTATAGGAAGTTGATACTGAGTAGGGGCATTGGCTAGGGTGTGTAGATGTAAAATGTCATGGTGTGACCTTGATTTGACCTTACCGTAGTGACCTTGACCTATAATGCCTTGTCTGGGCTATATTTTGGAAACCATAATATGTAGGAAGTTGATATTTGGTAGGGACATTGGTCAAGGGTTGTATGTGTGCAACGTCATGGTGTGACCTGGATTTGACCTTTGATCTTGCATATCTGATGCTATTTTATGTCTCTATGAGAATATCTGATACTATTTATCTCTCTTATATCTCTCATATCTTTTTACTTGAATCTTGGTTGTTGCACCTTTGGGTGTCTTTTGGTGTAGATTAAGCACTGTTAAAATCATATTAGAAGTCATTAACTATTTTACTTTTGCAACTTCCCATTGTAACAAATGGTATTGCATCAAGTGAGCCACAGGTTTTGCCCCAATTCCACATAAAAGCATGTATTGCTACATCTGTATGTATGGGTAATATTCAAAACATCCAAACCATAATTTGACCATACAAATGAAAATCAAAATGGGAGAAGTCTTAAAGCTTCATAATTTTTAGTTTACTGAATTGTCTTGTTTTAATACTTAATCTTTACATGCAATTTCTGTCTCTTAGATGTTATTTTCTCTACTTAAGCATTATTTGGACACTGACACTGCTCTGAAAGTATCCCAATCTGTGTACTGTTTCACTACTTCTATATCTCATGGTGTTGAAAACTATTTTCCCAGGCTGTGGGGTACGGGCATCTCTGATGCTATTTTTACAATTAAAACATGTGAAACTGTATGATAAATGTGCACAAATTTTTGATGTAATAATTTGGATTCTTTTAAATATTCCAAGATACCCCTGTTTTGTCTTTCTTTTTTTTTATTAGATCAAGGAAGATATTATAGACAATCTGAATATAACCCATTCAACTTGGCAAGAAGAAAAAAGAAATCGGGAACTGCTGCAGGAACATATAAGAACAATCACAGATGTTGTACGCAAGTTAAACAGGGATATAAATGTAGGTGAAGAGTGATTTAGTCTTTACATTTAGTGCGAAACTTTTCCAAGCTGAAAATATATTTATGAATCCCACAAGAACTGAAAAAAAAAATCACTTAGAATGGGCCTCTGGCTCCTGCATTTTCTATAACTAAGGCTATAACTAAGCAACTGATTAGCTGATTCTCTTCAAACTTGGCATGCAGTAGCTTTGGGAAAAATTTCTAAACACAATGTCATGACATTTCCACAAATCAGAGAAGAAAACATGTTTTTCAGAGGTCTGCTTGTCCGGATGATAACTTTAAAAATGCTCAACTTATTCGCATGAAATTTGGCAAGTAGGTTTGTTGTATAGATGTCTGTAAAGCATGAACTTTTGGAAGTGATCTGGTAAAAAACGGATGAAATATTAACAATTAATAATGAAAATGAAAAGTCCTAAATATCTCAAAAACAGTGTGTGATAGAGTGATTTTGGTCAGATTTTTTTTTTGCTCAGAGGGCTTTAGCAGAGTCGTAAGAAATCTTTTGGCCAAAATCATACTCCCAGAATTTGTTTTGATTTTCTCCATTTCCTGTTAACAGTTACTTGATTGGGGATGTACTAAGACCAATATTGTTTGGAATCTAAAAATTCCAAAGATGGAGAGGTATTTTGGCTGTAAATAGGGAGGGGGCATTTCCATTTGTGATATATTGTGATATATTAATCTTCGAAGTATTTATATACATAAGTACTTGTAACTGGCTGGATAAATAAATGATGTTATATGATGTAATAAGTTGACGTGTGTATTGATCAGTCCCTGGAAGGTGAAATCAAGCAGAAGGAGACTGTGATAGGAGGAACACAAGACAATGTAAAAACACTGGAAATGCATCACGTGGCGGGTCTGACAGATGTTCGGGGAAGGGTAGCACGATGTGATGCTGCCATAGCAAGGTAAGCTCTCATTTTTTTAAGTGCGAGCCTCAAAAGAGCTTGCACTTCTAGAGATCACTTTTTTTTGTCTCCTGACTTGTGGTTGAAAAAAAGAAAAGGTATCTTAAATACCTCATGTTTGAATATGGAAACAAATTAAAATAGTATCAGTATCAAAGAAACTTGCTTCCAGTGTAGTTAATCGGTATCTGTAATGCTATCTCTGTTTTCAGATATAAAACATGGAAGTATTTATGATACTCAAAAGATTTGATCACCATCCTTTAATTTAGTGTTGAAGACGGTAAACCGGAAACCTATTTGCCGACCGAAAGACAGTGATCCGGTTACGTTTCGTTTTCTTCTAACCAAAACCGGTTTCATCACATATTTCATTATTTTAACTTAAGTTTTCCAAAATATTGAACTACAACAAATATTTCCCAGTATTTTATAATATTCTATTGATATATCACACATTTTGTCCTCGAAAGTCTTAAAAAAGTCCCTTGTGGTTCATATTTATGTACAAGTTAAAGCTCATGTACGCGTTTCAAAAACTTATTTCTTCGGGTTTTATAAATCAAACATACCCGGTTTTTCGCCAAATTTCTGCTTTCGGAAACCGGTTCCAAAATTCACATTCAACCACAACACTACTTTAATTTATACCTTAAGAGATGTTAAAGCTTCACAGTATCATATTTACTCCTTATTTGGGATGCAAACATTAAATGTCCATCGCTTACACTGGAAGCAAATTCATTTTAAATAATCCAAAGGGTTTAAATGGCAAGCACTCAGAAATTTGCTTGTTGTACTCTATTGATTCAGACTGATTTACAATTTAAAATAGGACTCATTACAAACAAAATTCTCACTCAACCAGGGTCAACCAGTTTACCTAAGAGAATTAATGCACCCCTACACCTCTTCCAGAAATACAAGGTGAAGCACCCCCAAACTCAAGTTCCTTCATACCCCCACTTTCGACCGTAAAGTTCATAAATCAATTAAACACTTTTCTAATTCTTTCAGTCACTATGCCTCAGTTCTTTGGAACTCCTTCCCCTTCCATATAAGAAATAGCCCCTCTGTCGCATCTTTCAGGAAACACCTCCAAACCCACCTCTTCAATTCCAGTTTCCCAACTTAGTGTCCTTCCCTCTTGGTCACACCCACAACTCTGGATTACTGACCTTGAATGCCCCTTGACTCTCTGTACGATAAATGATTTTTGTTAAGCTAGCACATTGAATTACCCTTTGTTGGGAAGATATTGCACCTGCAAAGCAGTAGATTAGATTAGACTGATGGAATTCCAGTGACCCCAAACTTTTGCGAAAATTTGAATAACTACCATCATGAATTGAGTTTTCTTCTAAATCAGTCCACAAATTGTGGTTGCTGTTGTTTAATAAGCATTCAGTTGCTCTTTGACAACTCCAGAAATTATTCAAGAAAGTAGACGTGAAAATCTTGTTTTAGGATTATTACTTCACAGATAATCATTTTAAAATGTACGTGTATTTATAAGTCTTTACAGGATAAAAAAGTAAGTGATGTGAAGTTTGCCACAGTGAGTGCAATTTGCCAATGGGGGCACACTTTTAGAAATAAGGAAAAAATAATTCAAGTTTGCATCAATTTTGCATGTGTTAAGATCACAGGCCTAATGTTATCACAAAAATCACAGGTGTTTCAGTAACTTCACACAAGTCAAGGAAATAGAATGGGGTGGGGTGTTTCCTCAATAGTGAATTTTACCTACTGAATGTGAATTTCATGTCTCATACTACATTTAATATTCCTTGAATTTCTGGAAATTTAAATTGTGGTTTGTTTTTTTTCAGGCTATCTTCAGACTTAAAAGGCTGTTTTGATTCTATCAGAATACAAGGAAACCAGCAACAGGAAAACAACAGTAGATTATTGGAGAGGCTTGGACGGATTGATTCTAAGGTTTAAAGTCTATTGAGAAAAATATTTTACCTCCACCGGAAGATTATGTTTTTGGGTGCATTTGTTTATCTGTCTATGTTCACAATAACTCAAAAAGATGTGAACAGATCTTTCTGAACCTTTTTATGCAGGTAGGGCCCGGCCGAAGGAAGGAGTGATTAAATTTTGGAAAAGATCTGGATCGTATTCTGGATCCAAAACATCTTGAGTTTTCAAAGGTCCCATTTTCAATGCACTCTCAACAGGGCAGGGTTGGTACCATTGGTATCTCGGTATCGAGACCAATTCAACTGAATACTGTGATGAAATTTAACAACCAGCATTTCGAATGTCAGTACATAATATTGTGAGAAAACGTAAAATGTTAAAAATAAACCCCACATCCGAAGAAATTATAAACTTTTATCTCATATTTTCATATATTTTAGTACGTATATGGCGATTTCTTTCGGTAGAACTGTCAATGTTTTGTTTTCACAAATTTTACTTCCTGTTAGTGGACCTATTCGATTCGTTGTGTACCAATCTTTCGGTATCCCGGAATCTGTACGGTTTCACACTTACGGATACCGAAATGGAAAATCTGCTACCGACCCTGCCCTAATTCTCAATGACTATGACTTTCTGTTGAGTCGTTGACATTATGCCAAAAGTAATGAGCAGATCTTGCTGGAATGTTTTATGAGGGTAGGGCCTGACACAAAGGATGAAGTCATTATATTTTGGGAAAGATCCAGATTATACTATGGATAAAAAAAAATACTGAATTTTCAGAAACATACCCTTGAGGTAAGAATACCATAAAAGTTGTGTTTTAGTGTTGTCCCAATAAAATAGGCTAGCTTACTGGAAGTGGAGTCAATAAAAATCAACCAATCTCATCAAAGTCACAAAAGCACTGATTATATGCAAAAATGTTGGAGAAAAGGTTAGAATTTCTTCGGATTTATTGTATTTTTGTTATATTTTAATATTTTCTACCATGTTATCTACCGACAATCGACATGCTAATAATATTTCATTTTTGGTATTTTTGTCAAATGGTCTTGATGTCATATACTGGTATAAGCATCTTGCCCCAATTCCATGGTTTTTATGTTGCAGATAAGCGAGTTGTTCACCAGATTGGAAAAAACAAACACTGAAACTGAAATCAACATGAGGCACTTACAGAGTGATACAGGACAAAAAGTTACAGGTGTGTACAAGTTTTGACCACGTTTTGGGCCCTTTGTTCCAGTTATTAATCACCAAAACATGCTATAGTCATGGTAATGAAAGGTTTCAAAGATTGCCAGAAGTGTTCACAGCTTATAAAGTTTTGTTTTTTTGTGTAATTTTTTTGTAATTTGGATAAAAGTTAACACTGGGCCAGCAGAATTTGTCATTACACGTAAGAAATTTGAAAATAAAATAAATTCATAAACATCCATTGGCAACCAAAATAGAAGACAACTACTAGAAAACCCACCACATATCATATATATCATCTACTAAGCTGTAAGTGAATATTTTAAACTACCTTTTAATTAACTTTTCATTAACTGCATGGGAATCTTATTTGTAGTAATTATGTTAGAATAGAAGTATAGTTTTTATGTATGAGAAAGTGATTTACACTCCTGCCCCACTCCTGGAGAAATCCTTAATTTTTACAATATATCTGTCATTTCCAGTTATCATACTTACAATTTTGAGTGACAGAATTCCTTTTGAAATTATTTTTGTGTTAGTAAACTTTTTATTTTATTTCACTGCTTATTGTATTATTTTTGGATTTTTTTAAAAAATTTTTTTTCCATGCAATCAAAAAAATAATCAGTTTAATTCAAAGGTATTTTTGGCACTGAATTAAAATGTTGATGTTTTGAATGTAAAGCTGTGATTTTTTATTTCTTTAACTATCTTGTTTAGTTGGCCTAATTTGTACAAAATCTAACCAGTTAGTATTTTCACTAGGTGATAATTCAGTTTTGCGGTATCTTGACAGTAAAGCTATAATTTAATTATTTTTCTCTATGTTACAGGTTTAGATGGCAAAACTCGAATGTTGATTGAGGAGTTGAAAAACAATTTACATTCTTTTAAAGCAGTAGAAGCAGCAGAACGAGAAAGATTAGAATCTCGACTTGCTAATTATGTTGAAAAGGCCATTGATGACAGGGGTGCTCAGTTGGTGGGTATAATATCGAAAAATATGTGGGACAATTGTCCTCTTAACATGTTTAGTAGTACCTCTATTATCTGACCCTCTTGGGAGAGTAACAATTCGGTCGGATAATCGAAAGATCAGATAATAGAAAGCCTAAAATAACAGGTTTAAATGGAGTTGGGAGAGTGTATTGGAGATCGGATAATTGAAAATTTGGATAATAGGGGGTCGGATAATAGAGTTTCTACTGTACTATGAATGAAGAAAGGTAAATTAATGGTATGCTCTCTCAGTGTTGTAACAATGAGAAGCAGAATAAACCGCTCAAACTATCATCTCTTTATATAGGATTACTAAAGTTAATTGGTAATGTAAAAACTTGAACATTAAGACTTAAAAGTAAGAAAATCTGTCAAGAATGTACAGGGAACTGGTTGTTGAGAACATTATTATTTAAGGCTTTTAATGGCTAATACTTCATCAAAACAATAACCTATAAATTTGGTGAGATATGTTACAGCTTTACTTTTATATTGGGTAAATATGAAGATAACTTGCTTCATAATATCTCATAGAAGGCATTTTCAGTAAATATTATGAAGTGTGACTCATATATGCTTACGGTTAAGGTTTACTGTATCAAAGACATACAGAACTTCTGTATGTTTGTTATTGATATAGTAACAGAATACCAGATTTTGTTATTTAAAACAATGACAATTGATTTTGACTTTTGCAAAGGTCTGATTATTATTTATTATGCATAAAGACAGACAAAATATATTGGTTTTCTCTGTGAATATCTTAACAATGAGCAATTCAGAATAAGCTGTCCCAATTATCATCCTAGATAATTAAAGACAGATTGGTCGCTGCAATTCACTGGTCAACAAAGATAAGGCAAATTACTTCAGAAACCTGGTCAGAGAAAATACCAACGACTCCAAGAAGCTATGGCAGGTCTTGCGTTCCGCACTGCACTCTAGTCCTGAAGCAGTACTCCCTTCTCATGAATCTAAGAAAGGTCTTGCTGACCGGTTTGTCACTTTCTTCAGTGACAAAATAGATAAAATCAGAAACTCATTTTCCTCTAGTGACTCATTCACTCTGCCTCCTCCACATGATGTACCCAATTTCAGCTGCTTTAGACAAGTTTCTCAAGAGGAAATTAGAAAAATTATCATGAAGTCACCCACTAAATCTTGTTTGTTAGACCCATGGCCTACATTTCTTGTTAAGGAATGTATTGATATTTTACTGCCCTCTATCACCAGGCTTGTTAACTGCTCGTTGTCAGAAGGTGTTGTACCTGATGAGTTCAAGAAGGCTATTGTAACCCCATTGATTAAAAAGTCATCACTACCACCCAATGACTTAAAAAACTACAGACCTGTTTCTGGGTTGGGCTTCATATCCAAACTGGTTGAACGTGTTGTTGCTTCTCAGTTGAGTGACCATGTTAGTTTGAACGGACTTGAGAATGTCAGGCAATCTGCCTACAAACTAGGTCACTCAACTGAATCTGCATTGCTTTCAATTAAGAATGATGTTCATTTGGCTTTTGCTAAAGGTGAGGCTACTGCTGTCGTTCTCTTGGATCAATCAGCAGCGTTTGATACTATTGATCATGATACGCTACTTAATTCTCTTAGCTCCTGGTTTGGTGTGAGCGGGGTTGTCCTCGATTGGTTTAAGTCTTATCTCTCAGACCGTGTTCAGTGCATTAAGATTGGGTCAATTTTATCTGATGCCAAAAAGTTATTGTATGGTGTGCCTCAAGGCTCTGTCCTGGGGCCAATCCTTTTTTCACTCTATACTACTCCACTGAGTAAAGTCATACAGAATCATCCTGGTATTAGTTTCCAGTTCTACGCTGATGACACACAATTGTATGTACACCTCACACATAAAAATGTTGCCTCGGCCCTTGATAAGCTGTCACACTGCCTTGAAGACGTAAAGAGATGGCTCTCTACAAATAAGCTCAAGCTAACTCCAGATAAGACCGAATTCATTGTGTTTGGCTCAAAGTCTCAGCGCGAAAAACTTAATCAGTCCTTCCCGGTCAACATACTTGGTAATCTCATATCACCAACAGATGCAGTTAGGAACCTTGGTGTCTGGTTTGATTCTGATTTCTCATTCTATTGCCATGTTAGGAAGGTCTGCAAGGCTTGTTTTGCTCATGTCCGGGATCTTAAGCGACTCCGAGGACATCTGACACATGAAGCTACTCTTATGGCTGCCAATGCTCTGGTCGGAAGTCGACTAGATTACTGTAACTCTCTGTTCAGAGGTCTCTCAGCTCTAGATCTGCGCAAACTTCAATGTGTTCAGAATAGCCTGGCCAGAATTGTTGCCAACACCACCAAGTACTCACACATCACTCCAGTTAGAAAAGCACTACATTGGTTGCCAATTAAGTACCGTTCTATCTTTAAGACTGCCATGCTGGTATATAAGTTCCTACACAGTGGTAACCCCAAATACTTTGAACCCTTCCTCATTCCCAGACATAGTGCATATAACACTCGTCGAAGTCAATCTGATGGCATATTTCTTGAGGTTCCCCACTTTGGTTCAATTTTCAAGTCTCGAAAACATTTTGGACTCAGTTTTGCGTATGACGCACCTATGATTTGGAATGACCTTCCTGATGAGGTCCGCTCTGCAAACTCACTTGCCTCTTTCAGGTCAAAGTTGAAGTCATACCTCTTTGGAAAAGCATACCCACCCTAAATTTCCAATCTCCTTTCTGCTTTCTCCGCGGTGCTGACCCCTGCAATGTCTCTGGTTATTGAATATTGAACAATGTTTTTGTGTGATGCGCCTTAGAGTCTGTCTTTTGACGGAGATTAAGCGCTATAAAAGTGCTATTAGAATTAGAATCCCTTTACATGTGATTTCTAAGTTAATTGGCAATGTGAAAATTTAAACATTAAGACCTAAAAAGGATCTTTAAACATTAAAATATACCTTAGAGCAAGAAATCTAAAATTCGCCAGGAATCTAAAATTCGCCACCTCTAAAACATTAGTTAATTTAATGAAGACAATGATGTTTTTGTCCAAAAATTAGTATTTTTCAGTTCTAAAAGCCTAAGTTGACTATACATTCAACACATCTCACCATAATTCATTTATTTTATTAGTATTTTCACATGTGGCGAATTTCAGATATGTGGCGAATTTTAGATTTCTTACTCTATAGAATAACCAATTGTCAGTTGCAAGTTACTTCTTGCAGTAAAATCATTGCTAGATCTGTATCAAGCAAAAACACTGTGCATTAAGAAAATCAGGGGATATACTGGATTCAGGTCTGCTGCTACCATCACTGTAGAAATTTATTTGTGTAGACTATAACTTGAAATGCATACTTTGTTATCAAACTTGGTAAATGTATTAGGAATTGTGTAAGGAAGATCCATATTTTTAAGTCACCTTGAACTCCCAATGTTTAAGAAGTTGTGGCCACCTGACAGTCCAAGGGTCTAAAAAGGGGATTTTAACCCCCAGTTCACATAGTTTTTCATTTTTTTTTTCGACCAAACCTGCCACATATATTTACTCTTTTAGTAGTGGTAATCCTACCGGTTTAGCTAAAACAGAAAAATGTTGTTTTGTTTGACCTCTACAAAATATTTTTAGGGGACCATAATTATCTGAAATTGTTTGTGTTAGTTGGTGTTCACTGTTTTTGACAAATCATTGTCTAACATATTTCAGGATAAATTTGAGAAGCAAACTCACGATTCCTTGGCAGTGCTGGATAGACATTTAACACAGTATGATGAAAGCTTTAGAAAAGAAAGAGAAAGGACAACAGGTGCAATACAGGTAATAAATGGCAAAAAGCTTGTGGAGTTAAATAGAAATCAAGTACAAGACAGTTTATTTAAAAATATTTTGGAGTGAAGTAGAAGCCAAGTATAGCACAGGTAATTTGTTTTGTAAGCTTTTGGAGTGAAATAGAAGTCCAGTACAGCCCAGGTATTTTGTTAAAAGAGCTTTTGGAGTAAAATAAAAGTCAAGTGCAATACAGGTAAGTTTATACAGGTAATATATTTTAGAGCAAATAACTGTATGCTAATGAAGTTATGTAAACAATAAAATAAGATAAAAAAGTAAAGGAAAAATTTATATTACGCTCCATCATGGTTGGAAAACCTATTCTTGATCAGTTTTACCAAGATTGTTTACATTTCTATAGCATTGCTTTCCTCCAACAAATAAATTAACAAAGTTCGTTTGTGGATTTTCTTTTCGATAAATAAAAGAAGACTAATTTATAAAAGAAGAATTAATAGGTACTACAACAACATATTTTAATATATTATAGTTCAGAATTACTGGATATATTGGTTGAAATTTTAACTAAAAACAATATCCACTCATTTTTATATTTTTAAAATTACTGAAACTAATTTTCACTGATAGTCAATTTCTACTAAAGGGATAAATATATTAACTTTCACTGGGAATTAATTTTTACTGTCCACACTCTTTAGCTAAAATAGTTAAATAATACCCAGTCAAAGTTTCCACTTATGCAATGTCCCATTTATTGAGTTTTTGGTTACAGAATCTTGAGCAAAAAATATTTGCTGCTTTTGGTCATCAAGACAAGAAAATTACACAGGATGTGAGCAGACTTAAGAAGGAATGTCGAGAAGGGTTTTCCACAGTACACGAAAGTATCACCAACATGAAGCAGGTTATGGATGGAAAACGCAAGCTACTTGAGGAACAACTGCGCAAAGAAATTGGACAAATACGCAAAATGGTGGTCTTGATTTAAGCAAATTGTGCATATCATTTAGCTTATGATACACCAAATAATGTATATTATCATATGCAAAGAATATATATAGATGTGCTTGTCTATATTAATATCTCCCCTTTGTGGATTATGTATCGCTCATTGGGCACTTAAGAAACAAAGGTCTTGTTATGTTAAATGCACAAACAGTGTTACATGTCCTTTGAAGGAGAGGGAATGAAGGGCTTTGCATGTATGCATGATGGTTAGCCTTTGTATGCACTTTATAAGGCTGTGATAGATTAACTGAAAATGGTCCAACCATTTTAAGAAACCAAGCCTGAACTAGAGAACTGGATACATGAAGTAATTTTAAAATATGGTATAAATCCATAAATTATTTAGTAAACCTTAATAGAGTAAGAAATCTAAACTTCGCCACATATCTGAAATTCACCACATGTGAAAATACTAATAAAACAAATTAATTGTGGTGAGATTTGTTGACTGTATAGTAAATTAAGGCTTTTTGAACTGAAAAATACCAATTGTTAGACAAACAAATCATTTTCTTCATAAAATTAACTAAGGTTTTAGAGGTGGCGAATTTTAGATTCCTGGCGAATTTTAGATTTCTTACTCTACATGTATTTTGCCCCTGTTCCACTGTCACAAGTTTGCCCCAATCTTTCAGTCCCTAGTGTAATCTTATGGGTTGTACAAGTCATGAAAGTTGGAAGCGTAATCACAGGGATTATAGATTCTCATCAAATGTATTAAACATATCAAAACCTTGGGTAGTGAGCATTTCTCTCCCATGAACTCACGACTGATGTTTTCAGTTGCAAACCAGTTGTAATTATTCTCTTGAGTGCTATGACTTATCCTTATAGTGTTGCGACTTAATTTTTTTGTTCTATTATGATTGGTCTTCATTCACTTGTCTATTACACAAATGGTTCAAAATGATCTTTTTACCAGAGAAGATTAGTCGTACAAGTCTCTGATGATTTCATAAGAGTGATCGAGGTTATTATTGCGAGTTATCTTTACCAGCTGTAGTATAGTCAGGCGCAGGCTGTAGGGCCAATTAGTTTTGTTGTAGTAATAAATACCGATTGTGAGGGCGTTTGTTACAGGATATACGCCTGGCAAAAATTTCAAATAATGCCAGAGCGCCATCAGGGACTTATCATGTGATTTATCGGTTTTCTGGCCCATTTCAATAGGATCAGTTGAAGCAGCCCTTCTTGTTTAAAAAACAGCTAGAATGTACAATAATTCATGAAAGCCAAACAGTGGTATAACTTTCTTTTGCTGAATGTAGAGAGAATTTTGTTTTGTAAGGAGTATCTTCCCCAGTAATGTCTGCTTGCAGTGTAAGATGTGAAAATTATAATAAGCTAGTTCTGCAGATCTGCATTTAAATTTCAGGTAGTAAGATTTCTTCTGTTTACCATCTTTGTAGTTGTATTGTTTTTGATCAGATTTGTTTTCCTTCTTTGATATTTAAAGGATGGTGCAGATGAAACTGACTTGTGTTGTATTGATATCATTTGTTCTTCATCGGTTGTAGATTTTACCAATGACTTATAGAGAGTTTATTTATTATTTGTTAACAGTTAATTTGGTGCCACGTTGATGCTTTCCCCATGTCAAAACATTTACATATCTGTTTAAACTAAAAGCCGTCTTCCATGTGCTATTTGAATCCATATGTGATAATATTTTACTGAAATGTCCACAAGTGTCAATAGAAATATGTTCAGCAGTTTTAATTATGTTGATTAGCTTTCCACAGAGATAAAAAAATTTGCACTGCAGTTTGAACTCTGTTAAATAAAACCACAAATATCCAGAAAAGTACTTCCAGTAAACAAAGATTTCCAGATTACAAAATATGTTTCAATAAAAAGGCCCTCAAAGGATCTGGTATATAATTATAGGGACATACTGCAAAAATCTGTGATCTGCACGGATTTAGACCATGAATTGAAGGCTTAGATCATGAAGGTGAAGCCCTATTTTAACATTACAACATATTTATAAATAGTAAACTCTCTTTTATCTGGGAAAAATGTTGCTGTTTAGTTTTCAGCCATTCAGATTCACAGACATTGTTGTGTCATGTTAGAATCTGTCTTGAGGTTTAATTTGTAAAGATCACTTGAGTAATCAAGAAAGATTACAGTTGTTGATTATTAATTTTGAGTACAAAATTGGAATAGTTTTTGTTCTAATTTAATATCATTAGTTTTGTAAATATTCAGAGGAATTTTACTTTACCAATTTGAGATCCACCATATTGGATAGTTTCCTGTAACTGTCCAATATGGTGGATCTCGTAAACATAAAACAGTACACATAAGCATTCTCATAAAATTGGCCATAAATTAGTCATTTTCTTCTTTGTAACTTTAAAAAGACAATCTTGCTAAATTTGTATGTTTTTATGCTAAAAAACGAGCAGCCGATAAAACGAAGACTAATGTTAGAAGAGTTTTGAAGTACAAAAATTTGCAGCTCATTCCAGTCTTATTAATATATAAAGAGATTTACCTGGAGAGATTCTACGAGGTTTCCTGTGGCCTAGTGGGTTTGTAAGTTTGGCATCTAATCGCAGGCTGTCACCTCAGGGTTCAGGTCCAAAAGTGGCAATACTGAGGGTCTGTCCCAATATGAACCTGGTTGTTTAACGGGACGTAAAATCCGTTGACTTCGGAGAGATTTTACTGTATATTCAATTACAGGTCTACGTATTGGTCATTATTAAGCGTCCCGCAAGGGACGCTTGTTTGTGTATGGGAGAGCTTCCGGCTCCGCCGGCTCCGCCGGCTCCGCATTTTGTTTTCCTTATAACTCTGTAACCGTTAGGCGGATTCTTTTCAAATTTGGCAGGTTTAGGCAGTAGCCTTGGGGAATTTTTTTGAATATGCTGCAGTGACATTTCAACCAATCAGAGAGGTCACATGACCAAAAATGTCTTTTTTCGATGGGGAAGCTTGTCCGGATGATAACTTGAAAGGAATTTTATCAATTCACCTGAAACTTGGCAAATACATTCATTCTATTAAAATCTGGAAATCATTAGATTTTGGCATTGATTGGTCAAGAAATGGCCGAGTAATTAATGATTAATTAATCATTACGAATTTTCCAAATAAGGAAAACACAAAAATGCTTATATCTCGAAAACTGTGCTAGATAGAGCGATTTCGACGAAATTTTTGACCCACAGGGTATCTCTGCGGAGTAGTTATCCCAATTTTCAAAAAATTTTTGTCTCGCCCAAAATGGCGGCCATTTTGAATTTTCGAAATTTTCGCAAAAATTGCAAAACACAAAAATGCTTATATCTCGAAAACCGTGCTAGATAGAGCAATTTCGACAAAATTTTTGACCCACAGGGTATCTCTGCAGAGTAGGTATCCCAATTTTGAAAAAAAATTTCTCTCGCCAAAAATGACGGCCATTTTGAATTTTCGAATTTTTCGCAAAAATTGCAAAACATAAAAATGCTTATATCTCGAAAACCCTGCTAGATAGAGCGATTTCGACGAAATTTTTGACCCACAGGGTATATCTGCAGAGTAGCCATGCCAATTTTCAAAAAAATTTTGTCTCGCCAAAAATGGCGGCCATTTTGAATTTTCGAATTTTTCGCAAAAATTGCAAAACATAAAAATGCTTATATCTCAAAAACCCTGCTAGATAGAGCGATTTCGACGAAATTTTTGACCCGCAGGGTATATCTGCAGAGTAGCCATGTCAATTTTCAAACAAAAAATTTCTCGCAAAAAATGGCGGCCATTTTGAATTTTCGAATTTTTCGCAAAATTGCAAAACACAAAAATGCTTATATCTCGAAAACCGTGCTAGATAGAGCGATTTCGACGAAATTTTTGACCCACTGGGTATCTCTGCAGAGTAGCCATGCCAATTTTCAAAAAAATTTTATCTTGCCAAAAATGGCGGCCATTTTGAATTTTCGAATTTTTGCGCAAAAATTGCAAAACACAAAAATGCTAATATTTCGAAAACCGTGCTACATAGAGCGATTTCGACGAAATGTTTTATCTTTAGCGTATCTCTGCAGAGCAGCTATCCCAAAGAGCTTTCACTTGGTGAAGTTTCAGACCCATAGCTAATTGCTCACCTACTCAAAAAGAGTAAATGCGAATTACCTCTAAAAGTATTGCAGATGGTCAATTTTTCTCAAATAACTCATTCACCTACTTTTGGAAGAGCTTTCACATGGTGAAGTTTCAGATCCATAGCCAATTACTCACCTACTCAAAATGAGTAAATGCGAATTATCTCTAAAAGTATTGCAGATAGCCAATTTTTCTCAAATAAGTCATTCACCTACTTTTGGGAGAGCTTTCACATGGTGAAGTTTCAGACCCATAGCTAATTATTTACCTACTCAAAATGAGTAAATGCTAATTATCTGTAAAAGTATTGCGGATACCCAATTTTTATCAAATAACTCATTCATCTACTTGTGGGAGAGCTTTCACATGGTGAAGTTTCAGACCCATAGCTAATTACTCACCTACTCAAAATGAGTAAATGCGAATTATCTCTAAAAGTATTGCAGATAGCCAATTTTTCTCAAATAACTCATTCACCTACTTTTGGGAGAGCTTTCACTTGGTGAAGTTTCAGACCCATAGCTAATTACTCACCTACTCAAAATGAGTAAATGCGAATTATCTCTAAAAGTATTGCAGATAGCCAATTTTTCTCAAATAACTCATTCACCTACTTTTGGGAGAGCTTTCACTTGGTGAAGTTTCAGACCCATAGCTAATTACTCACCTACTCAAAATGAGTAAATGCGAATTATCTCTAAAAGTATTGCAGATAGCCAATTTTTCTCAAATAACTCATTCACCTACTTTTGGGAGAGCTTTCACTTGGTGAAGTTTCAGACCCATAGCTAATTACTCACCTACTCAAAATGAGTAAATGCGAATTATCTCTAAAAGTATTGCAGATAGCCAGTTTTTCTCAAATAACTCATTCACCTACTTTTGGCAGAGCTTTCACTTGGTGAAGTTTCAGACCCATAGCTAATTACTCACCTACTGAAAATGAGTAAATGTGAATTATCTCTAAAAGTATTGCAGATAGCCAATTTTTCTCAAATAACTCATTCACCTACTTTTGGGAGAGCTTTCACTTGGTGAAGTTTCAGACCCATAGCTAACTACTCACCTACTCAAAATGAGTAAATGCAAATTATCTCTAAAAGTATTGCAGATAGCCAATTTTTCTCAAATAACTCATTCACCTACTTTTGGGAGAGCTTTCACTTGGTGAAGTTTCAGACCCATAGCTAATTACTCACCTACTCAAAATGAGTAAATGTGAATTATCTCTAAAAAGTATTGCAGATAGCCAGTTTTTCTCAAATTAATCATTCACCTACTTTTGGGAGAGCTTTCACTTGGTGAAGTTTCAGACCCATAGCTAATTACTCACCTACTCAAAATGAGTAAATGCGAATTATCTCTAAAAGTATTGCAGATAGCCAATTTTTCTCAAATAACTCATTCACCTACTTTTGGGAGAGCTTTCACATGGTGAAGTTTCAGACCCATAGCTAATTATTTACCTACTCAAAATGAGTAAATGCTAATTATCTCTAAAAGTATTGCGGATACCCAATTTTTCTCAAATAACTCATTCATCTACTTTTGGGAGAGCTTTCACTTGGTGAAGTTTCAGACCCATAGCTAATTACTCACCTACTCAAAATGAGTAAATGCGAATTATCTCTAAAAGTATTGCAGATAGCCAATTTTTCTCAAATAACTCATTCACCTACTTTTGGGAGAGCTTTCACTTGGTGAAGTTTCAGACCCATAGCTAATTACTCACCTACTCAAAATGAGTAAATGCGAATTATCTCTAAAAGTATTGCAGATAGCCAATTTTTCTCAAATAACTCATTCACCTACTTTTGGGAGAGCTTTCACTTGGTGAAGTTTCAGACCCATAGCTAATTACTCACCTACTCAAAATGAGTAAATGCGAATTATCTCTAAAAGTATTGCAGATAGCCAGTTTTTCTCAAATAACTCATTCACCTACTTTTGGCAGAGCTTTCACTTGGTGAAGTTTCAGACCCATAGCTAATTACTCACCTACTGAAAATGAGTAAATGTGAATTATCTCTAAAAGTATTGCAGATAGCCAATTTTTCTCAAATAACTCATTCACCTACTTTTGGGAGAGCTTTCACTTGGTGAAGTTTCAGACCCATAGCTAATTACTCACCTACTCAAAATGAGTAAATGCGAATTATCTCTAAAAGTATTGCAGATAGCCAATTTTTCTCAAATAACTCATTCACCTACTTTTGGGAGAGCTTTCACTTGGTGAGGTTTCAGACCCATAGCTAATTACTCACCTACTCAAAATGAGTAAATGCGAATTATCTCTAAAAGTATTGCAGATAGCCAGTTTTTCTCAAATTAATCATTCACCTACTTTTGGGAGAGCTTTCACTTGGTGAAGTTTCAGACCCATAGCTAATTACTCACCTACTCAAAATGAGTAAATGCGAATTATCTCTAAAAGTATTGCAGATAGCCAATTTTTCTCAAATAACTCATTCACCTACTTTTGGGAGAGCTTTCACTTGGTGAAGTTTCAGACCCATAGCTAATTACTCACCTACTCAAAATGAGTAAATGCGAATTATCTCTAAAAGTATTGCAGATAGCCAATTTTTCTCAAATAACTCATTCACCTACTTTTGGGAGAGCTTTCACTTGGTGAAGTTTCAGACCCATAGCTAATTACTCACCTACTCAAAATGAGTAAATGCGAATTATCTCTAAAAGTATTGCAGATAGCCAGTTTTTCTCAAATTAATCACTTGGTGAAGTTTCAGACCCATAGCTAATTACTCGTCTACTCAAAATGAGTAAATGCGAATTATCTCTAAAAGTATTGCAGATAGCCAATTTTTCTCAAATAACTCATTCACCTACTTTTGGGAGAGCTTTCACTTGGTGAAGTTTCAGACCCATAGCAAATTACTCACCTACTCAAAATGAGTAAATGCGAATTATCTCTAAAAGTATTGCAGATAGCCAATTTTTCTCAAATAACTCATTCACCTACTTTTGGCAGAGCTTTCACTTGGTGAAGTTTCAGACCCATAGCTAATTATTCACCTACTCAAAATGAGTAAATGTGAATTATCTCTTAATAGTATTGCAGATAGCCAATTTTTCTCAAATAACTCATTCACCTACTTTTGGAAGACCTTTCACACACGAAAATGAAAAATTGTGAATATCTCGGAAAAGCTATTTCTTCTGCTTTAATGCTCGGCGGAAGATACACACCACGGGAGTGGTCTTGACAAAAATTTTTGTCTCCCCACAAATGGTGGCCATTTTGAATTTTCAAAGTTTTTGCAAAACACAAAAATGCTTATATCTCGAAAACCGTGCTATATGGAGTGAACTCAACAAAATTTTGGACCTGCTGGGTATCTCTGCAGAGTATCCATGCCAATTTTCAAAATATTTTTGTCTCGCCAAATATAGCGGACATTTTTAATTTTTTTATTTTTTGCAAAACACAAAAATGCTTATATCTTGAAAACCATGCTAGATAGAGCAGACTGCGCTGACTTTGGTTGCCACAACAGTATAAGGCTAGAAACGAAGCATTTTCTTAATACTTTAGCACTCACCTTTATATCCTTTTCGGGACGCTTTGTTTTTGCTATGCAAAAACATTATCTTTTTTTTTTGCGAGCGATCCTCTAGTTTTTCCAGTAGTCTGTTGCTATGTATTATTTCAGGGTTCAGGTCCAAAAGTGGCAATACTGAGGGTCTGTCCCAATATGAACCTGGTTGTTTAACGGGACGTAAAATCCATTGACTTCAGAGAGATTTTACTGTATATTCAATTACAGGTCTACGTATTGGTCATTATTTTTCCAGTAGTCTGTTGCTATATATTATTTAGAAAGCCAAATGCTAAGTTTTACATCTTATTGAAATTTGGTGTAAATGTTTTGGTTGTTATTTTGCCAGTACTCTGTTGCTATGTAGAGTAAGATATCTAAAATTCGCCAGGAATCTAAAATTCGCCACCTCTAAAACCTTAGTTAATTTTATGAAGAAAATGATGTTTTTGTCTAAAAATTGGTATTTTTCAGTTTAAAAAGCCTTAATTTACTATACAGTCAACAAATCTCACCACATTTCATTTATTTTATTAGTATTTTCACATGTGGCGAATTTCAGATATGTGGCGAATTTTAGATTTCTTACTCTATTATTCTGAAAGCCACAAATGTTATATTTTACTTCTAATTGAAATTTGGTGTAATCTTTTTGGTGGTTATTTTGCCAGCAGTCTGTTGCTTTGTATTATTCAGAAAGCCAAATGTTATGTTTTACATCTTATTGAAATTTGGTGTTGATTTACAAAGATATATACTGAATTTGTATGTGAGATATTAGTTACATCAATATATATATTTGTTAAAACAACCTTGATTTCCTTTTGTTTCTTTTTCTTGTATCTGTGATCTTTAGAACTAGTCAGTTTTATTGTAAAATAACATATGTACATGTATTAATAGAATTCCCCTTTTTGTGTGTGTATGTTAGATAATTTTTAGGATCTTATGTATTTAGAAAATGTAGATATCCAAGCAGTACCTTCTTTTATTTCTGTAATTTGTTTGGGTTAGTGTCCATTCTTATAATCCCTTTTATCATTTAATAAAGAGTCATCAGTTAGAATCTAACAACACCTGATTTAGGTTTTGAGGCGGGTTGCGTGTAACCAACCCGCCTATTAGATTAATGTGTCCTACATCCGTCTGTCTGTCCATCTGTCTGTCTGTCCACATTTTTGTTTCCAGACTCTAACTCGAAAATGGTTTGTCCAATCGAATTCAAACTTGACATGGAGATGGATCACCATCATAGCTAGGATGCTTTTGAAATTGGTGTAATTCAGTCTGTTCATTTGTCAATTTGTCTGTCCGTCAACATTTTCGTTTCCGGACTCTAACTCGAAAATGCTTTGTCCCATCAAATTCAAACTTCACAGGGAGATAGATCACCATCATAACCAGGTTCGTTTCGAAATTGGTGTAATTCCGTCTATTCATTTGTCCGTTTGTCTGTCCATCAACATTTCCGTTTCCGGACTCTAACTCAAAAATGCTTTGTCCAGTCGAATTCAAACTTGACAGGGAGATAGACCACCATCATACCTAAGTTGCTTTCGAAATTGGTGTAATTCCGTCTGTTTGTCCGTTTATAGCATAGATACAATTATGTAACCTAGATTACAAATTTTACATTTCTTAGTATGTCTAACACATTCACCTTAACTGGGTGACCTAACATTTCTTTCCTTGTTTCTAAATTTAATTACAGCAGTCGCTAACCTTATTGCTGCCTGCACAACCCACCTTTGGGGGCATCTCTGACCCTCTTGTTAAAAAGTACATTGAACAAGAAGATTGAGGTTTGTTGTAGGTTAAACTTTATCAAATAAAGCACAATATTGCACTTAAATATGAGGATAATAATCCCAAATTTTTAATCAAGTCCCATTTTGTACTCAAGAGTAATCTATTTTAACTCACAACATATAGACAGAAAGTTGATAAAGTTTCCATAATTTCTGTTGTACACAATCCCCCAGGACTATTCATTCATTCAACAAACATGTTACAGTTCTGTCCTTCTATATATCAGATTATAATGACTACTTTAAACAAAAAAACACTCCCATATATATTTTTCTCAATACCTTCCTGTTGGTTGTAATGGGTAAGAATAATAGCTGACACAATTAAACAAAAGTGTTATATTGCTACATACTCATAATTGTTACATATTTGAAACATAAGTGGTAACATTTGTGGATCTTTTCTTAAGATTTGACTCTATTTATATTTTATTGCATTAATACATTTAACAGACAATTGAATTAGTCTGGAACCAGCTGGTCTGCCAAACACCAAAAAAGATGTCCTGTGCTCCCTCTGGACCAATAATGTTCCATCCACTGGCCAGGGGGCTTCAGTATTCCTGTACTCTCCAGATGGCCAATGCATTTGTCTGTTAGGCAAGACATTAACTAAGAAAAATATAATTTACAACTAAAATGTTCTAATTGCTACTCCATACAAGATTCAGTCTGAAAGACTGTAAAATTTACTGTTCTCTAACGAGGCTTTTCTTTTGTACCAAGTACTGTTTGCTTTAATTTCTGACCCAAGGTCATCCAAAATTGTTATATTTTAAGTGTTGGGGATAATATTTAAATATGGGGTGTGATTAACTCAGAAATTATGACAGACATAATTATTATTTGTTATGGGCTAATAGTTGATATATATCGATGTTAACGTAGCTACTTAGTTATGATATGTTTAGTTTTGTTATTCGCACTGTTTAGATTATCATACTGCATTATCTCATAAAAGTTTTATTGTTATTTGTTTATATATTGTTGATTTTACATGTGTTAGTTAGACTTACTGAAAAGATTTGTGACTTACAAAAACAAACAATACTGTTAATCATTCTTCCATTTAATCCATCTTAGCCAAACTTTACACTTTACATGTACATACAGTATTGGTTGTTTTAAAAACCTTACTAAATTCTTCTCAATTGGTTCTTTTCCTTAAATCATTTATTTTTCTTTAAAGATTTCTGTGTTTAATTACTCCACAGCTGCTAAATAGTACATACAATAACTCAGTGGTTTTCTTGTGCTAGTTAAACAAACATCGATAACATTAAAATAATGTATTTTCTTTCCATTGACAGCTCTGGGCAAGGTTTTAGTTATAGTAAGCATAGTACTGGGATGGGTGCTAGTTTTTCCACCCGAGTACTGTTCAACCAGCACTCTCCTCTCTGAACAAATACTCTGTGATGAAACATAGGAAATTGACCCCTTGTACTTTGAAATTTCCAGGTCCTCGGTGGAATGAAGTGGAGTTGAAATTAGAAGGGACAGGGCTATTAACCTTCAGATTTATTGGCAATCTGACTAGCCATATTGAAGTCATAATAAATGGTATAGATCAGGGTCAAAAATAAAAGTCCTTGAAACCTCCAAGTAAGGTCAAGGATGATCAGGAAGGGTTCCCACAGCAATTTGGTACTTCCCAGCATGAACTCAAGGGTCATGATGCATTTTAATTTTCCTGTCCTTTTTGGCAATTTGTGGCACTTTTCTATCTTTTTCCTCCCCGACCATAAATTTGTTGCCTTGAATGTGGAATCAGGCCTTTAGTTTATCTTTTCAAGTAAAGATTGTATCTGATTATCTGTGATCTGTGTGTTAAAGGTGTCTGTGATTTATTATTGTTTCTCCTTTTTTTATTGTGGTGGACTATATGTCAGTTTGACATGAAAGTTGTTACGTTTTATAATCTCACAATCGAATGTAATTGTGCAATGTATCATTATCATAATTCTCTGTTATACTAATTTAAAATAGATCAGTTTAATTGTATTTATGTCACTCCTACTGTCTGGGAGGATATATTTATGACTCTTTACAATCAGTTATATATATGATACATATTGTATTTGTTCCCACCCATCCATCCTTATTGTACTTAGACTCAGCCTGTAATCTGAAAGGTTATATGTTGTTTTGTCTGAAGGTTAATAAATCATTCAGTGTAACATAAACTTGTATTATTTATGAACTAAAACACTCCATGAAGATTTTTTTTTCTTTTCTTTTTTGATAAGGTACAATGTGAAATACAAGTAACACACATAAATGTTTGTAATTAATAACATACTAATGACCAAAGAAATGAATTTCATATATATTATTTATTTATTTATTTATTTATTATAGTGACATGCAATTCACAAAAACATGTTTTAAATAAATTATACCAATTGCCCAGCCCCCAATGGGCTTATAAGTCACTTCAATTACACAGTATTTCATTCGTTGGTTGAACATAATACAATTCCATAATTAGTTATATAGAGTAAGAAATCTAAAATTCGCCAGGAATCTAAAATTCGCCACCTCTAAAACCTTAGTTAATTTTATGAAGAAAATGATGATTTCGTGTAAAAATTGGTATTTTTCAGTTCAAAAAGCCATAATTTACTATACATTCAACAAATCTCACCACAATTCATTTATTTTATTAGTATTTTCACATGTGGCGAATTTCAGATATGTGGCGAATTTTAGATTTCTTACTCTAATACACTTAGGTAACTTTCCAAACCTTTCTTTGTACAATATATGTGATATTCAATGCTTAATTTATCTTTGATGCGACGTAGGAAGGAATATAAAGAAAGTAAAGTTGACAGTTTTGCATCCTTCTTACAAATATAAATGTAATATTTCCCCAAAAGTACAATGTAATTAACAATAAAATACAGTTCACAATCATACTTCAAAAAACCCAATAGAGTTTCCAGCACAGCAACATGAAAATTCTTAACCTTTGTTAAGTGTCATAGACTTCTATAAAATTAATATGGTAAAAACATTTATAGTGCAACAGAATAGTATCTATGTAAACATGTCCGTCATCAAGTTATACTTATCTTGGGCAAAATACTAACATAACTAGCAAATTATTTTTCACAAATAATTGATTCAAGTTATATACGAAGCCTTCAATTATTACAAAACATAATGTAGTGAATTGCAAGTGAATAAACTTGAATTGAAAGGGAACTTTTATTTTTTTGAGGCACGTGTTTTCTTTTGTGTTTTATCATCCACTCATATCAGTATACAATGAAATAATAAGACTTGGCTGCCACGATGACTGAATAATTTGCTAGTCTGCTGTAAGTGATACTCATCACAAGCAAGTTAATGTGCAGTAGAACCTCTATTATCCGACCCTCTAGGGAGAGTAACAATAAGGTCGGATAATAGAAAGGGCGGATAATAGAAAGCCTAAAATAACAGGTTTAAATGGAGTTGGGAGAGTGGGTTTGAGGTCGGATAATTGAAAATTCGGATGATAGAGGGTCGGATAATAGAGGTTCTACTGTATTTAGTTTTGGAATGTACAGAACAACACACCACACATAAATATATGCTAGATATGACACCTATTATTTTTTGCACACTTTATTTGCTAAACTGAGTAACAATGCTTAAGCAAGAAACAGGTGCATTTTAGTATAAAACAGAAGGGAAATACACATTTGGAAGACTTGAAATAAGTTCATATTATCGAATGCTCGGATAATGTAAGGTTAGAGATAAGAGATCCTACTGTATTTTGCTTTTTAAACTAATTTCGACTCACTTCCAACCCCAGCTTTTTATAATGGAATATTCCCTCTGTTTTATTAAGTAAACCTTTCATTAAGAAAAAAAAATATTCCTCTGCCATCATGCCTAGGTAATATAGCCTCTACTCCATTAACATTGAAAGAATCACCGTCTTTGTTTTTGCAAAATAAAAATTTTAGTGATGTCATTTAATTGTGCAAAAGGTTGCCTGAAAGGATGAAAACTACTCTGTGAATTCATGTTACCATTGTCATTCTTAAAGTTAAGGTCGTTTAATATTATGTGTACTTGGAACAATAATAAAGAGTAAATACATCATTCAAGGTCTATGTTGTGCTGTGAAAGCATCATCTTTGTTCAATATTATAGATCAAAACTAAAAATCTGCTTACTATGCTACTGATATATTGGCTTTGTTCTCCAAGTGTTCATGTCTCTTTTTGTGGCAGAGTGCTCTTTTGGTTAAACAATTTGAGAAAAAGCTAGTCTAGCACTGATATTGCTGCAGTAATATTAACATTCATTCATGAAAAGTGTTACCACATCAATCTTTGATGATGACCAAACTCATTTTACTCACTTGAAGGACATACCTTGCCACTAAATTTGCAAAAATGCATCTTATATTTACAAATTAATGGTCCAGGTTGATGGCAGACTCTGAAATGTTGAAAAACCCAAAATAGTGGTTCCTATGGAGAGTTTTTACCAGAGTCAAATTATAAGTGTACTTGGTAGGAGCATTGTTTAGGGGGAGTATAGGTGTGCAACATCATAGTGTGACCTTGATTTGACCTTTGACCTTGCCGTAGTGACCTTGAGTTTGAAAATCTTGTCTGGCCTGTATCTCAGAAGTGGTAAGGTGTGGGAAGTTGATACTTGGTAGGAACATTGTGTAGGGTATGTGGTTGTACATTGTCATGGTGTTACCTTGATTTGACCTTTGACCTTGCCGTAGTGACCTTGACCTTTAAGATTGGGCTATATCTCAGAAACTGTAAGGTGTAGGAATTTGATACTTTGTAGGAATATATTACTTTGGGTATGTTCTTGTACTTTGTCATGGTGTGATCTTGATTTGACCTTTGACCTTGCCGTAGTGACCTTGACCTTTAAGATTGTCTGGGCTTATATCTCAAAAACTATAAGGTGTAGGAATTTGATACTTTGTAGGAATATTGCTTTGGGTATGTTCTTGTACTTTGTCATGGTGTGATCTTGATTTGACCTTTCACCTTCCTGTAGTGACCTTGACCTTTAAGATTGTCTGGGCTTATATCTCAAAAACTATAAGGTGTAGGAATTTGATACTTTGTAGGAATATTGCTTTGGGTATGTTCTTGTACTTTGTCATGGTGTGATCTTGATTTGACCTTTCACCTTCCTGTAGTGACCTTGACCTTTAAAATTGGCTGGGCTATATCTTAGAAACTGTAAGGTGCATGTAGTTGATACTTGGTAGGAACATTGGTTGGGATGTAGGCGTGAACATCATGGTGTGATCTTGATGAGACCCCTGACTTTGCTGTAGTGACCTTGACCTTTAACAGATTGGTCCAGGCTATATCTCAGTAACTGTACAGTGTAGGAAGAGGATACTTGGTAGGGGCATTGGTTAGGGGGTGTATGTATCATAAATCATGGTGTGACCTTTAACATTGTTTGGGGATTGTAGGTGTGCAACATCATAGTGTGACCTTGACCTACAAAATTTTATCTGGGCTTTATCTGAGAAACTGTATGGTGTAGGAAGTTGGCACTTGCTAGGTACATTGGTGGTGGGTTCCAGGTGTGCAACATCATGTGTGACCTTGATTTGACCTTTGATCTTGCCATAGTGACCTTGACATTTAAAATTTTGTCCAGGCAATATCTCTGAAACTGTAAAGTGTAGGAAGTTGATACTTGGTAGGGACATTGCTTAGGGGTTGTAGGTGTGCAGCATCATGGTGTGACCTTGATTTGACCTTTAACTTTTTTGTAGTAACTATGAGTTTTAAAATCTTGTCCTTGCTATTTCTTGGATTCCATAAGTTGTAGAAGGTTGACACTTAGTAGGGACATTGGCTAGGGGGTGTAGGTCTGCATCACAGTGTGACCTTTTACTTTGTCTCTGCCAAAATGTGTTCACCTGACATATCAGAGGCATGTTTCTCTCATGACAAAGATATATGTATTGCTGCAACTGATTATTACATATGCTTGTACATGATTGTGCGATTTACATAGACAGCCATTCTCCAATTAATAAATTTTACAGTGTCATAATTTTTATGTCAGCTGACTTGTCAGTCAGCTGGCATTATGTCGTCACTCTGCGGCGTGGGCGTACGCGTACGCGTCCGCGTGAACAACTTCTCCTCCAAAACTACAAGGCCTAGAGACGTGCTGTTTTTTTTAAAAGATACCTTATCTATCGAGGATGAAAAATTGTTCAAGGCATGCAAATCTGTCTGTTCGTCTGTTTGCTAGAGACATTACAAGGGGGGTACCCCCACCAAAAGTGTGAAAATTTCAACTTTTTATCACAATTTTCTCAGTGACTATTGCAGGGATTTCTCTCATATCTTGCATATATGTACTAGGCCAGAGGTAGATTATCTTGTGTGGGTATGAGACCTGGATCTCTCTTACTTTTTTTTTAATAAATTTTTTTAATAATTTTTAATGCATTAACATTCATGAAATCATGCACAAAATCATTTATAACTTGAAAACTGTTGCATCTAGAGCATTTTGTTAAAATATGTTATTCAGCTACTTTTTTCATAGCTACAATATGGTGAGTAAGTTGGGTGCCTGTCTCAATAGCTAAGTGAGTAATAGCTACTTTTGGGCTTTTCAGTAACTTCCATCATGAGTAGAATCACTTGTAACTTAAAAACTATTGCATTTAGAGAATTTCGTATAAATATGTTATTCAGCTACTTTTGGGTCAGCTATAACATAGTAAAATTTTAGACCTGTAGCTCATGGCATAGCTGAGTAATAGCTACTTTTACGTTATCACTGTTGAGTAAATTGCTTATAACTTCAAAACTATTGCATTTAGAGAATTTCGTATAAATATGTTATTCAGCTACTTTTGGGTCAGCTATAACATAGTAAAATTTCAGACCTGTAGCTCATGGCATAGCTGAGTAATAGCTACTTTTAGGTTATCACTGTTGAGTAAATCGCTTATAACTTGGAAACTATTGCATTTAGAGTATTTTGTTTCAATATGTTATTCACCTATTTTGGGATCAGCTATAACATAGTGAAGTTTCAGATCTGTGGCTCATTGCATAGCTGAGTAATAGCTACTTTTAGGTCATCACTATTGAGTAAATCAGTTGTAACTTGAAAACTATTGCATTTACAGTATTTTGCTTAAATATGTTGTTCACCTACTTTTGGGTCAGCTATAACATAGTAAAATTTCAGACCTGTAGCTCATGGCATAGCTGAGTAATAGCTACTTTTAGGTCATCACTATTGAGTAAATCAGTTGTAACTTGAAAACTATTGCATTTACAGTATTTTGCTTTAATATGTTGTTCACCTACTTTTGGGTCAGCTATAACATAGTGAAATTTCAGACCTGTAGCTCATTGCATAGCTGAGTAATAACTACTTTGAGGTTCTCACTATTGAGTAAATCAGTTGTAATTGGAAAATTATTGCATTTAGAGAATTTAGTATAAATATGTTATTCAGCTACTTTTGGGTCAACTATAACATAGTAAAATTTCAGACCTGTAGCTCATGGCATAGCTGAGTAATAGCTACTTTTAGGTCATCACTATTGAGTAAATTAGTTGTAACTTGAAAACTATTGCATTTACAGTATTTTGCTTAAATATGTTGTTCACCTACTTTTGGGTCAGCTATAACATAGTAAAATTTCAGACCTGTAGCTCATGGCATAGCTGAGTAATAGCTACTTTTAGGTCATCACTATTGAGTAAATCAGTTGTAACTTGAAAACTATTGCATTTACAGTATTTTGCTTAAATATGTTGTTCACCTACTTTTGGGTCAGCTATAACATAGTAAAATTTCAGACCTGTAGCTCATGGCATAGCTGAGTAATAGCTACTTTTAGATTATCACTGTTGAGTAAACCAGTTGTAATTGGAAAACTATTGCATTTAGAGAATTTAGTATAAATATGTTATTCAGCTACTTTTGGGTCAACTATAACATAGTAAAATTTCAGACCTGTAGCTCATGGCATAGCTGAGTAATAGCTACTTTTAGGTCATCACTATTGAGTAAATCAGATGTAACTTGAAAACTATTGCATTTACAGTATTTTGCTTAAATATGTTGTTCACCTACTTTTGGGTCAGCTATAACATAGTAAAATTTCAGACCTGTAGCTCATGGCATAGCTGAGTAATAGCTACTTTTAGGTCATCACTATTGAGTAAATCAGTTGTAACTTGAAAACTATTGCATTTACAGTATTTTGCTTAAATATGTTGTTCACCTACTTTTGGGTCAGCTATAACATAGTAAAATTTCAGACCTGTAGCTCATGGCATAGCTGAGTAATAGCTACTTTTAGGTCATCACTATTGAGTAAATCAGTTGTAACTTGAAAACTATTGCATTTACAGTATTTTGCTTAAATATGTTGTTCACCTACTTTTGGGTCAGCTATAACATAGTAAAATTTCAGACCTGTAGCTCATGGCATAGCTGAGTAATAGCTACTTTTAGGTTATCACTATTGAGTAAATCGCTTATAACTTGGAAATTATTGCATTTAGAGTATTTTGTTTCAATATGTTATTCACCTATTTTGGGGTCAGCTATAACATAGTGAAGTTCCAGACCCGTGACTCATTGCATAGCTGAGTAATAGCTACTTTTAGGTTATCACTGTTGAGTAAATCGCTTATAACTTGGAAACTATTGCATTTAGAGTATTTTGTTTCAATATGTTATTCACCTATTTTGGGATCAGCTATAACATAGTGAAGTTTCAGATCTGTGGCTCATTGCATAGCTGAGTAATAGCTACTTTGAAGTTCTCACTATTGAGTAAATCAGTTGTAATTGGAAAACTATTGCATTTAGAGAATTTCGTATAAATATGTTATTCAGCTACTTTTGGGTCAGCTATAACATAGTGAAATTACAGACCTGTAGCTCATGGCATAGCTCAGTAATAGCTACTTTTAGGTCATCACTATTGAGTAAATCAGTTGTAACTTGAAAACTATTGCATTTACAGTATTTTGCTTAAATATGTTGTTCACCTACTTTTGGGTCAGCTATAACATAGTAAAATTTCAGACCTGTAGCTCATTGCATAGCTGAGTAATAGCTACTTTTAGGTCATCACTATTGAGTAAATCAGTTGTAACTTGAAAACTATTGCATTTACAGTATTTTGCTTAAATATGTTGTTCACCTACTTTTGGGTCAGCTATAACATAGTAAAATTTCAGACCTGTAGCTCATGGCATAGCTGAGTAATAGCTACTTTTAGGTCATCACTATTGAGTAAATCAGTTGTAACTTGAAAACTATTGCATTTACAGTATTTTGCTTAAATATGTTGTTCACCTACTTTTGGGTCAGCTATAACATAGTAAAATTTCAGACCTGTAGCTCATGGCATAGCTGAGTAATAGCTACTTTTAGGTCATCACTATTGAGTAAATCAGTTGTAACTTGAAAACTATTGCATTTACAGTATTTTGCTTAAATATGTTGTTCACCTACTTTTGGGTCAGCTATAACATAGTAAAATTTCAGACCTGTAGCTCATGGCATAGCTGAGTAATAGCTACTTTTAGGTTATCACTGTTGAGTAAATCGCTTATAACTTGGAAATTATTGCATTTAGAGTATTTTGTTTCAATATGTTATTCACCTATTTTGGGGTCAGCTATAACATAGTGAAGTTCCAGACCCGTGACTCATTGCATAGCTGAGTAATAGCTACTTTTAGGTTATCACTGTTGAGTAAATCGCTTATAACTTGGAAACTATTGCATTTAGAGTATTTTGTTTCATATGTTATTCACCTATTTTGGGATCAGCTATAACATAGTGAAGTTTCAGATCTGTGGCTCATTGCATAGCTGAGTAATAGCTACTTTGAAGTTCTCACTATTGAGTAAATCAGTTGTAATTGGAAAACTATTGCATTTAGAGAATTTTGTATAAATATGTTATTCAGCTACTTTTGGGTCAGCTATAACATAGTGAAATTACAGACCTGTAGCTCATGGCATAGCTCAGTAATAGCTACTTTTAGGTCATCACTATTGAGTAAATCAGTTGTAACTTGAAAACTATTGCATTTACAGTATTTTGCTTAAATATGTTGTTCACCTACTTTTGGGTCAGCTATAACATAGTAAAATTTCAGACCTGTAGCTCATTGCATAGCTGAGTAATAGCTACTTTTAGGTCATCACTATTGAGTAAATCAGTTGTAACTTGAAAACTATTGCATTTACAGTATTTTGCTTTAATATGTTGTTCACCTACTTTTGGGTCAGCTATAACATAGTGAAATTTCAGACCTGTAGCTCATTGCATAGCTGAGTAATAACTACTTTGAGGTTCTCACTATTGAGTAAATCAGTTGTAATTGGAAAACTATTGCATTTAGATAATTTAGTATAAATATGTTATTCAGCTACTTTTGGGTCAACTATAACATAGTAAAATTTCAGACCTGTAGCTCATGGCATAGCTGAGTAATAGCTACTTTTAGGTCATCACTATTGAGTAAATCAGTTGTAACTTGAAAACTATTGCATTTACAGTATTTTGCTTAAATATGTTGTTCACCTACTTTTGGGTCAGCTATAACATAGTAAAATTTTAGACCTGTAGCTCATGGCATAGCTGAGTAATAGCTACTTTTAGGTTATCACTGTTGAGTAAATCGCTTATAACTTGGAAATTATTGCATTTAGAGTATTTTGTTTCAATATGTTATTCACCTATTTTGGGGTCAGCTATAACATAGTGAAGTTCCAGACCCGTGACTCATTGCATAGCTGAGTAATAGCTACTTTGAAGTTCTCAATGTTGAGTAAATCACTTGTAATTTGAAAACTATTGCATTTAGAGAATTTAGTATAAATATGTTATTCAGCTACTTTTGGGTCAGCTATAACATAGTAAAATTTCAGACCTGTAGCTCATGGCATAGCTGAGTAATAGCTACTTTTAGGTTATCACTGTTGAGTAAATCACTTATAACTTGAAAACTATTGCATTTAGAGTATTTTGTTTCAATATGTTTTTCACCTATTTTGGGGTCAGCTATAACATAGTGAAGTTCCAGACCTGTGGCTCATTGCATAGCTGAGTAATAGCTACTTTGAAGTTCTCACTGTTGAGTAAATCAGTTGTAATTGGAAAACTATTGCCTTTACAGAAATTTGTGCAAATATGTTATTCAGCTACTTTTGGGTCAGCTATAACATAGTGAAATTACAGACCTGTAGCTCATGGCACAACTGAGCAATAGCTGTTCTCAGGCACTGACTGTTGAGTAAATCAGCTATAACTTGAAAAATATTGCATTTGGAGTATTTTGTTAAAATATATTGTTCACCTACTTTTGGGTTAGCTATAACATAGTGAAATTACAGACCTATAGCTCATGGCATAGCGGAGCAATAGCTATTTTCTGGTTCTCACTATTGAGTAAATCATTTGTAACTTGAAAACTATTGCATTTACAGTATTTTGCTTAAATATGTTGTTCAGCTACTTTTAGGTCAGCTATAACAGAGCAAAAATTCAGACATGTAGCTCATTGCATAGCTGAGTAATAGTTACTTTGAGGTTCTCACTCTTGAGTAAATCAGTTGTAACTTGAAAATTATTACATTTAGAGTATTTTGTTAAATATGTTATTCACAGACGTTTTGGTCAGCTATAACATAGTGAAATTGCAGACCTCTATGTCATGGGATAGCTGAGCAATAGCTTCTTTCAGGTTCTCACTGTTGAGTAAATCATTGTATCCAACCTGTAGGAAATCATGGGCTGGGAATCTGTTAATATGGTCCGATTTGACCTTGGAACCCTCCTTCAAGGTCAAATGAGGATAGCCAAAAATAAAAGTGCTTATAACTCGCTTATTATTGGTCCCAGAGGTTGGAATGAAAACCAACCTATAGAAAATCATGAGCTGGGAATTTTTTGGTGTGGTCGGATTTCACCTTGGACCCCTCCTTCAAGGTCAAATGAGGATAGCCAAACTTAAAAGTGCTTGAAATAACTTGAAAAATATTGCATTTGGAGTAATTTGTTAAAATATATTGTTCACCTACTTTTGGGTTAGCTATAACATAGTGAAATTACAGACCTATAGCTCATGGCATAGCGGAGCAATAGCTATTTTCTGGTTCTCATTATTGAGTAAATCAGTTGTAACTTGAAAACTATTGCATTTACAGTATTTTGCTTAAATATGTTGTTCAGCTACTTTTAGGTCAGCTATAACAGAGCAAAAATTCAGACATGTAGCTCATTGCATAGCTGAGTAATAGTTACTTTGAGGTTCTCACTCTTGAGTAAATCAGTTGTAACTTGAAAATTATTACATTTAGAGTATTTTGTTAAATATGTTATTCACAGACGTTTTGGTCAGCTATAACATAGTGAAATTGCAGACCTCTATGTCATGGGATAGCTGAGCAATAGCTTCTTTCAGGTTCTCACTGTTGAGTAAATCATTGTATCCAACCTGTAGGAAATCATGGGCTGGGAATCTGTTAATATGGTCCGATTTGACCTTGGAACCCTCCTTCAAGGTCAAATGAGGATAGCCAAAAATAAAAGTGCTTATAACTCGCTTATTATTGGTCCCAGAGGTTGGAATGAAAACCAACCTATAGAAAATCATGAGCTGGGAATTTTTTGGTGTGGTCGGATTTCACCTTGGACCCCTCCTTCAAGGTCAAATGAGGATAGCCAAACTTAAAAGTGCTTGAAATAACTTGAAAAATATTGCATTTGGAGTAATTTGTTAAAATATATTGTTCACCTACTTTTGGGTTAGCTATAACATAGTGAAATTACAGACCTATAGCTCATGGCATAGCGGAGCAATAGCTATTTTCTGGTTCTCATTATTGAGTAAATCAGTTGTAACTTGAAAACTATTGCATTTACAGTATTTTGCTTAAATATGTTGTTCAGCTACTTTTAGGTCAGCTATAACAGAGCAAAAATTCAGACATGTAGCTCATTGCATAGCTGAGTAATAGTTACTTTGAGGTTCTCACTCTTGAGTAAATCAGTTGTAACTTGAAAATTATTACATTTAGAGTATTTTGTTAAATATGTTATTCACAGACGTTTTGGTCAGCTATAACATAGTGAAATTGCAGACCTCTATGTCATGGGATAGCTGAGCAATAGCTTCTTTCAGGTTCTCACTGTTGAGTAAATCATTGTATCCAACCTGTAGGAAATCATGGGCTGGGAATCTGTTAATATGGTCCGATTTGACCTTGGAACCCTCCTTCAAGGTCAAATGAGGATAGCCAAACATAAAAGTGCTTATAACTCGCTTATTATTGGTCCCAGAGGTTGGAATGAAAACCAACCTATAGAAAATCATGAGCTGGGAATTTTTTGGTGTGGTCGGATTTCACCTTGGACCCCTCCTTCAAGGTCAAATGAGGATAGCCAAACTTAAAAGTGCTTATAACTCACTTATTATTGGTCCTAGAGGTTTCGAATGGAAAACCAACCTATAGAAAATCATGGGCTGGGAATCTTTTGGTGTGGTCGGATTTGACCTGGGACCCCTCCTTCAAGGGCAGTTGAGGATAGCCAAACTTACAATTGCTTAGAACTTGCTTATTATTGGTCCTACAAGTTTGGGATGGTAAACAAGCTACAGGAAATCATGGGCTGGGAATTTTTTTGTGTGGTCGGATTTGACCTTGGACCCCCTCCTTCCAGGTCAAACGAAGATAGCCAAACTTAAAGTGCTTATAACTCGCGTATTATTGGTCTTGGAGGTTTGGGATGGTAAACCAACATATAGGAAATCATGGGCTGGGATTCTTTTGGTGTGGTCAGATTTGACCTGGGACCCCTCCTTCAAGGGCAGTTGAGGATAGCCAAACTTACAATTGCTTAGAACTCGCTTATTATTGGTCCTACAAGTTTGGGATGGTAAACAAGCTACAGGAAATCATGGGCTGGGAATTTTTTTGTGTGGTCGGATTTGACCTTGGACCCCCTCCTTCAAGGTCAAACAAGGATAGCCAAACTTAAAAAGTGCCTATAACTCACTTATTATTGGTCCGAGAGGTTTGGGATGGTAAACCATCCTAAATTCTTTGGCTGGGAATCTTTTGGTATGGTCAGATTTGACCTTTGGACCCCTTCTTCATGGTGGAACGAGGATATTGCATTTATAGTATTTCTTTAAATATTTTTAACCTACTTTTTACCCTTAAACAATTACCTTGTTACTTTATTTCATAATACCATTTGCAGGGCACAACTTTTTTGTCGTTTTCTTCTGTCAGCTTCGGAATATCTTTCGAACATGCTGTTCAGTTACCATTTACTGTATTTCTGTACAGCCCTTTCCCTGATAATTATGCTTTCCTCTCATTATCACCATCACAAATCAAAAACATTCAGTCAGCTGACACAGTGCCCGTTCACGGGCACTCTCCTCTTGTTAGTTTACTCATTAATGCTGTCATGTTGCTATTGAATTGTCTGGTTTCAATACTTTATCTTTACATACATTATTTTTCTGTTGGATATTTTTTCTATTTAAACATTATTTGGACCTTTATATAACCGACACTGCTCTGAAAGTATCCCAATCTTTGTACTGTTTCACTACTTCTATATCTCATGGTGTTGAATGGGCATCTCTAATGCTATTTGTATCCACCGGATGCATCCAGTGGATACTTTGGTTTAGTATTCGCTATGCTGCCGCTCTCAGCGGAAAACTACACCTGCTAGCTTCACCAAATTTGCAGGATATTTTCATTTGGAGGTTAGCTCCTCTGGAACTGAAATTAGCCTCATTCTGAAAAAAAAAGACGGTTGCTGCGGGCATTTCTTTGAAAATTATGTACCTTTTTCTACTGGCTGGTTCCCATAAGGTTGGATCTCTTCATAGGTGATATGTCAGATTTGACCTTTGGCCCCTCCTTTAAGGTCAAATGAGGATTGCCAAACTTAAAAGTTCTTATAACTATTGGTCTAGATGTTTGCAATTTGAAACCAACTGGTAGGAAATCATAAGCTGGGAATCTTCCGATGAGGTCAGATTTGGCCTTGGGCCCCTCCTTAAAGGTCAAACGATGGTTCACTGGCTTTGGTGAGTTGTCTTTCCAGTGGATATAAATTTGCATCGGTTTGCCGATGCGCTAGGTTAAGTTTTATATATACTTTTACTTAATTGAGCTGTTTCTATTGACAGCAATAGTTAATTAATAAATCTTACAGCTTCATAATTTTTAGTTTCTGATTAATGTGAATATCTTGCTATATCTTTACACATATTTTCTCTCTCGTAACATTATTTTCTCTCATTAAAACATTATTTGGATCTTTATAACACTGTTTGCTCTGAAAGATTCTTGGTCTTTTTCTGCTTCACTTTTATATCTCATTGTGTTAAAAATTAATTCCCCAAGCTGTGGCTAATGAGCATCTCCAATGCTATTTTCATGCACTGTTATACAAATGTAAATGGGCAACATAATCTTCCCTTTAGGTGTTGTAGTTTCAAAGAAGTTGATACCGCTGAAATATACTCCAAAAGACGACAATATGTCACTCCTTTGGCCAACATAAAACCCAAAGTGAGCCAACCTGGGCCGACATTTTTTAAAATTTCCCCATCATTTTAAATAAAAGAGATAATTTGGTAAAATTCATAAGTGGGTTGGACTGCAAAGCATCCTCAAATGTAGTTGTTGCCACATCCTGAAAATTAGGTAAAAATTCCTGCAAAGGTTTGGATTATAGAACACCTAAAAAATTTACAAGTTAAAAAAAAGTGTTGACATGGTTACAGTTGTTGCTAGATGTTTCCCCAAAGCTAATCGTCTGCAGTTCCTCTTGGGATAAATATATAATACAAGAGGGTCAAAGATGCCCCAAAAGGCGGGTTGCGCAGGCAGCAATAAGGTTAGCAACTGCTGTAATTACATTTAGAAACAAGGAAAGAAATGTTAGGTCACCCAGTTAAGGTGAATGTGTTAGATGTGCTAAGAAACGTAAAACTTGTAATCTAGGTTACATAACTGTATCTATGCTATAAATGGACAAATGAAAGAACGGAATTACACCAATTTCGAAAGCAACTTAGCTATGATGGTGATGTATCTCCCTGTCAAGTTTGAATTCGATTGGACAAAGCGTTTTCGAGTTAGAGTCCGGAAATGGAAATGTTGACAAACAAACGAATGGACGGAATTACACCAATTTCGAAAGGAACCTAGCTATTATGGTGATGTATCTCCCTGTCAGGTTTGAATTTGATTGGACACAGCGTTTTCCAGTTAGAGTCCGGAAACAGAAATGTTGACGAACAGACAAATGGACAAAAAACATACAAACAAACAGACAGAATTGCACCAATTTCGAAAGGAACCTAGCTATGATGGTGATCTGTATCCCTGTCAAGTTTGAATTCGATTGGACAAACCGTTTTCGAGTTAGAGTCCGGAAACAAAAATGTGGATAGACAGATGGATGGACAGACAAACAGACAAAAAACGGACAAACGAACGGACGGGATTACACCAATATCCAAAGGAACCTAGCTATGATGGTGATCTATGTCCCTCTCAAGTTTGAATTCGATTGGACAAACCGTTTTCGAGTTAGAGTCTGGAAACAAAAATGTGGACGGACAGATGGATGGACAGACAAACAGACAAAAAACAGACAAACGAACAGACAGAATTACACCAATTTCAAAAGGAACCTAGCTATGATGGTGATCTATCTCCCTGTCAAGTTTGAATTCGATTGGTCAAACCGTTTTCGAGTTAGAGTCCGGAAACGAAAAATGTGGACGGACAGATGGACGTCAGACACATCAATCTAATAGGTGGGTTGGTTACACGCAACCCGCCTAAAAAGTTGGTGAAAATCTGTGTAGCAGTTTGGACTGTAGAGCACCTAAAAACTTTATGACTGCAGTCACCCATACAATGTGGGGAATGACTTTTAACCCAGTGTTTATGAGATGAGGTTATCAGAGGGAGGCAATCATGGTTTCAGACAGCACTTCAGAATCTCTGTATGGCAGAGGTTCAAGACTTACACAGTTTAATGTGATCAATATTTCCAGTGGGTCATCGATGTATAAATAAACTGAGATTATTGTATTTTATTTCTGATAGTACTTTTAAATTTACATAAATACTTTACTGGCAAAATTAATCTTAAATAGAACACAAAAATATATCAAATTTCTTTTAAAAGTAAACACTCAATTGTGTATCTGCGTTTCCAGTATACTTGAAAGATATTTTCACGAACAAAAGTTTCACAATTTTTAACAACCATTAATACTGAAATGTTCATTTGTTAATTCTGGATATCTTTTTAATGGATTTCCATCATTTATTATTACACTTGCAGAAAATTTCAAAAACAATTATACCATATTTTTACATGTTTCTGTGTACACAACTTCACAGCTTACATAATGATCAACTAATCTATCTTAATGTATTGGTATACAATGTAGATATCAACTAACTATCTTGATGTAAAGTCCCGTCTTGTCATATTTGTTGTTTGGAACAACCTGACTTCATCTTTTAAATAAAATAAAAAGAATGATCTTGATATGAGACTGATGTCACAGAATGTTACTTTCACATTAACATTAAACTTACTTAACAAAGCCACCTATTAAATCAAATGTAGACATACTTTTACCAAATAACCCTTAATTGATGTAGTTTAAACTTGTGTGGTATGCCAAAGAACTAACACAATTCTTACAAAGTGAAAGAATAAGTTTATCACAAAAACACATTAGATTTACCCGTTTAAGATCTTCAGATAAGAATGAATATAACCTTAGCAACTTGAAGGGTATTGACAATAATTCTGTCACACAAAACTATAATGGGAATAAATGTGGTTTTATCAACGATATATACAGAAATTATGTTTAGACAGTACTTATTTGGTGACCATTGCAATTATACAAGTCACCTATACAAATTCTACAATGCTTAAAAGAAAATAAATCAATGCTTAAAAGAAAATCAATCAATGTTTGTTTAACTGCTTTTAGCCATAGCACAGTTGCTGCCTATACATCAGGTAATTTTTTTTTTAATTTTTCATCAGAATATCTTAATTATCGATGCTAATTTTTAGCAATAGCCTTTGTTGAAAACCATGAACCAGACAAGTTGTTTATACTTTTAAAGATTTCTAAGAAGAAAAATTTGATCTCCCACTTTGATGCAGCAGATGAAGGCAGATTCAGAAGTTTACAATTAAACCCGGATTTAATTTATTGTTGGATTGCTCAACTTCAGATGTGACAACAATTTGGACATACACTGGAACTTCCATTATCCAATCCCCCTGTTATCCAAATACAGTAGACCCTCTATTACCCGACCCTCTATTATCCAAATTTTCAATTGTCCGACCTCAAAACCACTCTCCCAACTCCAGTTAAACCTGTTATTTTAGCTTTTCCTTAACTTTTCTATCATCCAACCTAGTTGTCACTGCCCCAAGAGGGTCGGAAAATTGAGGTTCTAATGTATTTGATTTTATGAAAACATTCCCATTGTCCTAAATTTATATTTCTTCTACTTACCAAACCTCCGTCAAAAACAAAATTATATTCTTCCAGCATGTTGCTGTAATAAAGTTACACTATGTACTAGAGCTATGGTTGTTTTAAATTTTGCAAAACAAATGGTTTAGAATAAAATTAAAGTTTGTTTAATAAAGACTGAGTGAAGTACAGTAATGTACAAAACTGAGTTAAGCAAATTAAATAATGGTCTCCAAGAGAAGAGAAGACTGATTTAAATCCTTTATTTATACTGCATATGAACAGGACATTTTAATGTGTGAAAATAAAAGTTGGATTTGATGAAGTATAACCAAATGCCAGTTTTCATCAGGTATGAGATAGGTGTTAAAATATTGGGGCAAGAAACTTGAAACATGAAACCTGGCCCAAATCCAGGCATTTTAGTTACCAAAGCGAAGTACCTAGAAAGCAAATATTTCAGTTGGCTTAAACAAATTTATCTAACATAAAACATCAAACATCAGTGTTAGGAGAGAAAATCAAATGAAACCAAATAACAGGTAGATAAAAATGATTGAAAATTTAATTTTACCAAATATTACTCACGGAAATACACAATATTTTAATAGTTTTACATCTTCCAGGTTTTCAGACTGATCCTTTGTTTCTTAACAGCACAGCCAGCCTGTTTTCCAATACCCATGCACTCTTGTACACCTATAGTCTTTAAGGAACCAATCAACTACTGATTAAACCATGTTTCTGATCACAACCTCAGGGTAACTTGTGCTTTATTTGTATTAGAAAGAGGAACAAGATCTTTCTGAGTTGCAATATACAAGTGTTCATGAATATATAACACATAAAAGTAATGAAACAGAAAAATCAGTGGAAAAGTGAATTACACAACTAATACATAGCCATTATACAGTGCTGCAATACAACAAACCTATAGGCATTAATCTTAAAATAGTTACCCTTTACAACGGAGAAGTACTCTCTTGGATAATAGAACTTTCTTCTGTATTTGAAACTAGTTTTCTTTTTCAGAACAAACTTGTAGTGACTAAATATTGTCATAACAGTTAGCAGCAAGCAATATATTCTTGCATATTAAAATTTCACTTTTTATTCAATAAACATTACTTTTTATTGAAAAGCTTCTTCTTTTAATCTTATTTTGTATATGAAAAACACTTTTTTTATTTAACTTTTTTATTGGAACAGTTATAATTTACACGAAGTAATGTCATAAATATGAGAATTTGTCCTTATTTTGATGGAAAAACCTCTTATTCTCTGAGGAATTATTTAAACATTAATTTTTAAGTCATGAAACCAATACGTTGACACAATATCACTTGCTATGTCAAGGCATAAAACTCACCAAAAATGCATCATTACTCTAACAACCACTGTTACGAATGCTAACACTACAGAATTTGATCATTATCTGTGTCAGGGATTCATTGTTTTCAAAATTTAATATGGAAAATATGTTTTACATTAATAATACCCAAAAATCATAATTCTACTCTTCCCTTTTATGTAGGAATGACATAAAATAGTCAATTTAAAAATGTACAAAAACACGCAATATATGAATATCACACACAGTTGTCTTAAAGATTCTTTTATTTGGGATTGATATTATGTAACTTCTTTAGGTCAGTACATTTGACTTTTGACTGTTGTGTTTTATAGATTCTTTCTTCAGACTCTCATGCCATTGGGTTCTGTCAGCCCAATGTATGGGACTTCATTTGTTCTTCGGCAGAACAGGAAACAGGCAGAAATCATTCCCAACAGCTAAAAAAAATGGAATGCAACTTAATACTTCTGCTACAAAAATAGACAAATTAATGCACAATAGATTCATGCATATTCTAGCATGTTAATTAATATACTTAAACCATTTGTTTGTTTTTACATTCCATATTGATAACTCCTTTAAAATGAAACTTTTTGTTAACTGTATGTCTATCTGATCAATATGATTCTAAACACAGTGGGAAAGCAGATGTATTAGAAATACAAATTTTGATGAAAATTTCAACAAACATATAACTTTGTCAAAAGAGAATGCTATTTACATACCAATAAAACGGCAAAAGCTGCAGTCACGCCAGCAATGATACCCAGGTGATCGATGAAATTGCTTCTCACTTTTTCATAGCATCCCTGATGAAATTAAAGACTAATTTAATAAAGCCAAATGTGTGTTATAATAACTTTCAATCCCCAATATCGCACATAGCTTGTGAAACATATTAAGCATCCAAATGTCCAGATAAATAATTAATACTCTCAAAGAAAAATGCAGTTTTTGATCAACGCAATAAAATTACAACACAAATATCTGAATATACTTCATCTGTAATTGTTCATAAAAAATAGCTTTAGCTTTTCTCTAGTTTTATAGCTTTAGCACTTGATTGTGGAATTTCCTCAAAACACTTAATGTTTAACATCATTACACTGGATATTAAATTATTTCAGCTTAAACTAAAATATTCATTTACAATGCACAAACAGTGTTGTTAAAATAGTTTCACTGAAGATTTTCTCCAGTCAATTGTTGCACTATCAGCAATGAATATTTACTCAAGCCATTCATTAAGATTTGGATATTGTACTAAAGCTTTGTTGTATAGAGTAAGGAATCTAAAATTCGCCAGGAATCTAAAATTTGCCACCTCTAAAACCTTAGTTAATTTTATGAAGAAAATGATGTTTTGTCTTAAAATTCAGTTCACAAAGCCTTACTTTACTGTACATTCAACAAATCTCACCTCAATTCATTTATTTTATTAGTATTTCCACATGTGGCGAATTTCAGATATGGGGCGAATTTTAGATTTCTTACTCTATATTAGTGGTCAGACTGGTTCTGAAAATCCAGTCCAGTTTCCAGGGCTTAGAAATTGAATGAAATCAAAGATTTTGTATACTTGCCACTCAGTTGGTGAAAATTAACCGCGAGTGTACATGAGCCATAATTTAAAAAAGGAATTTTCTTCACAAGATATCTTAAAGTTTTGAAACTTCATGTACAATGAACACTTAAGTAAGTCATCAGGCAGGTATAGGTCTTATGACAGAGAGAAGCAGTTTGGGGGGACAAAGACCTCTATATAATAATTATAACTACATGTACTCGATTAATTATCTGTGAAATTAAAAAAAATATATATTACAAAGTAAATGACTTAAAATTAAGGCTGTGACTTCGTTAGAAAAACGACACCGGGTATTCGTCTCGAAAGAACCAATCCGAATTGTTTTAGTTGTCTCCCAGTGGAAGTAGCATAGAGGCAAACATGGCGGATGATGTAAACAAAACATTACGAAAAATAATGTTAAATATCTGTATTAATAAGGAAAATTACGTGAAAAACTGAGAGTAATAAATTTTATAAAAGAAATCTGACAGACTTTTAAGGTTTATCCAAGTATTTCATTGATTTACGCTATATTTAATATTTTTTCGGTTACCCGCTTCGCCAGTTTGTATTCGGTTCTTTAAGGAATTTGGACCGTTTTCGGGTAACCGGGTAACCTATCACAGCCTTACTTAAAATTCAGTTTTACTTTCCAAATAGAATATAATGCATATAAGAGCCTAAAAGTAGTAAAAGAAAGTGAACTAGAAATGTAAAACTAGGCCAAAATATCGGTACCCACATTTTAGTATGAACCATCTGGAACTACCACTAGAGCAAATATGGCAGCTGACTTACACAAATTTATTGAAAACAAGACCACTGCCGCGGTATGTATCTCCCGCCGAGTACCGCAGGGGAAGAAATACTAAATTGAAATTTTTCCCCTTTGCATAGGACACTGTTGTACCATCCTGCGGGTCAAAAATTCGCTTGAAATCGCTCTATCTGTTACGCTTTTCGAGATATTGACACTTTTCCATTTTCCGCAAAAATCCAAGATGGCCGCCGAAAGTGGTGAAAATTGAAATTTTTCCCCTTTGCACAGGACACTCTTGTATCACCTTGCGGGTCAAAAATTCGCTCGAAATCGCTCGATCTCTTACAGTTTTCGAGATATTGACACTTTTTCATTTTTTCCGCTAAAATCCAAGATGGCCGCCGAAAGTGGCGAAAATTGAAATCTTACCCCTTTGCATAGGACACTCTTGTACTACCCTGAAGGTGTAAATGCAATAGTTTTCAAGTTACAAGTGATTTTACTCATGATGGAAGTTAGTGAGAAATCCAAAACTAGCTATTACTCACTTATCTATTGAGATAGACACCCAAGTTACTCACCATGTTGTTGCTATGGGAAAAAGTAGGTGAATAACATATTTTAACAAAATGCTCTAAATACAATACTTTTCAAGTTATAATCGATTTAGTGCATGATTTCATTAAATTTTAATGCATTAAAAATTATTTTAATAATTCATAAAAAAACTTTAGCATGTGAAATATCTCCAAAATGTAGGTGAATGAGTTATTTGAGAAATACTGGCTATCTGCAATACTTTTAGTGATAATAGGCATTTACTCATTTTGAGTAGGTGAGTAATTAGATATGGATCTGAAAATTCACTAATTGAAAGTTCTCCCAAAATATAGGTGAAGTGAGTTATTTGAGAAATACTGGCTATCTGCAATACTTTTAGAGATAATTCGCATTTACTCATCTTGAGTAGGTGAGAAATTACCTACAGGTCTGGAACTTCACCATGTGAAAGCTCTTCCAAAGTACATGAATGAGTTATTTGATAAAAATTGGGTACCCACAATACTTTTAGAGAAAATTCGCATTTACTCATCTTGAGTAGGTGAGAAATTACCTACAGGTCTGGAACTTCACCATGTGAAAGCTCTTCCAAAAGTACATGAATGAGTTATTTGATAAAAATTGGGTGCCCACAATACTTTTAGAGATAATTAACATTTACTCATTTTGAGTAGGCGAGTAATTAGCTACGGGGCTGAAACTTCACCAAGTGAAAGCTCTCCCAAAAGTAGATGAATTAGTTATTTGAGAAAAATTGGCTATCTGCAATACTTTTAGAGATAATTCGCATTTACTTATTTTGAGTAGGTGAGTAATTAGCTATGGGTCTGAAACTTCACCAAGTGAAAGCTCTCCCAAAAGTAGATGAATTAGTTATTGAGAAAAATTGGCTATCTGCAATACTTTTAGAGATAATTCGCATTTACTCATTTTGAGTAGGTGAGTTCTTACCTATGGGTCTGAAACTTCACCAACTGAATGCTCTCCCAAAAGTCGGTGAATGAGTTATTTAAAAAAAATTGGCAATCTCCTATACTTTTAGAGATAATTCGCATTTACTCATTTTGAGTAGGTGAGTAATTAGCTATGGGTCTGAAACTTTACCATGTGAAAGCTCTTCCAAAAGTAGATGAATGAGTTATTTGAGAAAAGAATATCTGCAATACTTTTAGAAATAATTCACATTTACTCATTTTGAGTAGATGAGTAATTAGCTATGGGTCTGAAACTTCATCATGTGAAAGCTCTTCCAAAAGTAGATGAATGAGTTATTTGAGAAAAATTGGCTATCTCCTATACTTTTAGAGATAATTCGCATTTACTCATTCTGAGTAGGTGAGAAATTAGCTATGGGGCTGAAACTTCACCATGTGAAAGCTCTTTAAAAACTAGATGAATGAGTTATTTAAGAAAAATTGGCTATCTGCAATACTTTTAGAGATAATTTGCATTTACTCATTTTGAGTAGGTGAGTAATTAGCTACAGGCGTGAAACTTCACCATGTGAAAGCTCTCCCAAAAGTAGATGAATGAGTTATTTGAGAAAAATTGGCTATCTGCAATGCTTTGAGAGATAATTCGCATTTACTCATTTTGAGTAGGTGAGTAATTAGCTACGGGTCTGAAACTTCACCAAGTGAAAGCTGTCCCAAAAGTAGGTGAATGAGTTATTTGAGAAAAATTGGCTATCTGCAATACTTTTAGAGATAATTAGAATTTACTCATTTTGAGTAGGTGAGTAATCAGCTACGGGTCTGAAACTTCACCAAGTGAAAGCTCTCCCAAAAGTAGGTGAATGAGTTATTTGACAAAAATTGGCTATCTGCAATACTTTTAGAGATAATTCGCATTTACTCATTTTGAGTAGGTGAGTAATTAGCTATGGGTCTGAAACTTCACCATGTGACAGCTCTTCCAAAAGTAGATGAATGAATTATTTGAGAAAAATTGGCTATCTGCAATACTTTCAGAGATAATTCACATTTACTCATTTTGAGTAGGCAAGTAATTAGCTATGGGTCTGAAACTTCATCATGTGAAAGCTCTTCCAAAAGTAGATGAATGAGTTATTTGACAAAAATTGGCTATCTGCAATACTTTTAGAGATAATTAGAATTTACTCATTTTGAGTAGGTGAGAAATTAGCTATAGGTCTGAAACTTCACCAAGTGAAAGCTCTCCCAAAAGTAGGTGAATGAGTTATTTGAGAAAAATTGGCTATCTTCTATACTTTTAGAGATAATTCCCATTTACTCATTTTGAGTAGGTGAGTAAGTAGGCCAAAGTTCACCAAACCTTCTTCCCCTTATCATAGGATGCTCTAGTACTACCCTGTGGTTCAAAAATTTGCTCGAAATTCCTCTATCTCTTACGGTTTGAGAGATATTTCTGATTTTTCACATTTTCACTAAAAGTAGCAATAAAGTAGCCATTACTCACTTGTACATTGAGCAACAGTTGTGAAACTTAAATATGTTATAGTTCACAAAAAAGTACATGAACAACATATTTGAGAGAAATTGTGTAGCTGCAATACTTTTGAAGATATAAGCCATTTACTCATTATGGTTATCATTAAAAATTGAAAAAGTAGCTATTACTCACTTAGCAATGGAGATACACTTCCAAATTACTGACCATGTTGTAGCTGTGGAGAAAGTAGCTGAACATCATATTGGAACAAAATTGTGTAGCTGCAATACTTTTGAAGATATAAGCCATTTACTCATTGACAATTATAAATCATATAATTATATTAGGTAAAAGCGCTATTACTCACTCAAAAGTAGGCCAAAGTTCACCAAACCTTTTCCCCCTTAGCAATAGGATGCTCTAGTACTACCCTGTGGGTCAAAAAATTGCTCGAAATTGCTCTATCTCTTACGGTTTGAGAGATATTTCTGATTTTTCACATTTTCACTAAAAGTAGCAATAAAGTAGCCATTACTCACTTGTACATTGAGCAACTGTTGTGAAACTTAAATATGTTACAGTTCACAAAAAAGTACATGAACAACATGTTTGAGAGAAATTGGGTAGCTGCAATACTTTTGAAGATATAAGCCATTTACTCATTATGGTTACCATTAAAAATTGAAAAAGTAGCTATTACTCACTTAGCTATAGAGATACAGTTCCAAACCACTGGCCATGTTGTAGCAGTGGAGAAAGTAGCTGAACAACATATTTGAACAAAATTGTGTAGCTGCAATACTTTTGAAGATATAAGCCATTTACTGGTTATGGTTATCATTAAAAACTGAAAAAGTAGCTATTACTCACTTAGCTATGGAGATACACTTCCAAACTACTGATCATGTTGTAGCAGAGGAGAAAGTAGCTGAACAACATACTGGAACAAAATTGTGCAGCTGCAATACTTTTGAAGATATAAGCCATTTACTCGTTATGGTTATCATTAAAAATTGAAAAAGTAGCTATTACTAACTTAGCTATGGAGATACACTTGCAAACTACTGACCATGTTGTAGCTGTGGAGAAAGTAGCTGAACAACATATTGGAACAAAATTGTGTAGCTGCAATACTCATGAAGATATAAGCCATTTACTCATTATGGCTATAATTAAAAATTGACAAAGTAGCTATTACTCACTTAGCTATGGAGATACACTTCCAAACTACTGACCATGTTGTAGCTGTGGAGAAAGTAGCTGAACAACATATTGGAACAAAATTGTGTAGCTGCAATACTCATGAAGATATAAGCCATTTACTCATTATGGCTATAATTAAAAATTGACAAAGTAGCTATTACTCACTTAGCTATGGAGATACACTTCCAAACTACTGACCATGTTGTAGCTGTGGAGAAAGTAGCTGAACAACATATTAGAACAAAATACTGTAAATGCAATAGTTTCAGAGTTATAAGCCATATAATTATATTAGCTAAAAGTGCTATTACTCACTCAAAAGTAGGCCAAAGTTCACCAAACCCCAAAAATATTGAAGAGCAAAAAAATTCATTAGGACTTGTAATTTACCAAAAATGTGTAACTGTAGTAGTTTCAGAGAAAACTGTGTGACACACGCACGCACGCACGTACGTACGTACACACACACATGGTGCAAATTATAATCTCCCTCCGGCGAGCCGGGCGGGGGATAACAAAATGTCAAATACTTGTCACAATGAGGAAACTTATGGCAAAATCAAAGTTAAGCAGACAAACCTGACTAAAAATAAAGGTTTTATTCAGGTTTTTCATGTTTTAATATTTTTCACAAGAACCCAGTTCTGTGGTTTGGACTTGGATGATTTCACCCATTTCTAAGTACCTGGGCACCTTGTTACATCTGTGATACTTAGAACAATTAATGGAACAGATTGACAGTACTCACTTCTTCATACACATTTGTGCCATTTACGCTTCTAGTTGTACAGTTGTTATGCTCACAGCATGAGTCAGGGTAAGGATTGGTTTTGCTGAAGGATGGGTTGTACTTCTCCCAGTCCGTATTATTTCCAACGCCACAGCATTTCAGCTATAGAAAACACAAAAACGTTGACAGCCAAACATTTATTCATGATTCAAAAATGATTAGACTAAAAGTAATAAACTAGACAAAATTTGAAACACACAAACACAGGCAATATTTTAGTGCTGGTTTTTCAAGTGAAATTTTTAAATTTCACAGATTAATAAGTTTCCAACAATTTCTTTGATTCACATATCTTTTTAAATTGCAAGCTGCAAACGTTTATTTTTTTTAGTATCCAATGTACAGACTGCAAAATGAACAACCATTAAATAACTATATTGATAAGAAATTTGTTTCTGACATTTAAAATCACAATAAGCATCTAAACATATATTATGTGACTTACTAAAAGGAAAATATTTAAATCTTACTGAAACTATGAATGAAAAAAACTATAAAGATGAAAGAGGACAGGTTTCTGGTAACAAGAGTAAAATCACAAACAGCTTCTCACATTACAACTTTTCGTGTGAATTTAAAACATCATAAGAGCCAGCTTTGGCAGGTAGACATTTGGGAAAATGCCCAGCTTTTTAAATGTAAGAAAAAATTTGGTAAACATTCATGCATGGGTTGAACTGTAGAGTATCTAAAAGAAGAAGTTCCAAAAAACTGTGTTGCAATGACAATAGTTCCTATCCAAAACCTAATCAGCCCCACTTCCTCTTGAAATAAACACATCCTGTAAATCTGATGAAAATCCATGCAGTAGTTTCGATTGTAGGGCACCGATAAACTTTTTGCCTGTCGCCACCACCCGGATGGCGCAGAGGAGAACCCCACTGTAGAGAACAGCTAAACCTCTTTAAGTAGAATTCTAAATTGTAGAATTATATTTCATCCATAAACAAATATTTGGTTTGTAGTGATTATTTCCAGTGAACATCTTAGATGTTAAGAGATAGTGTAGGCGTCCATGTAAATGGATGTGGTATGCAGCAATAAAATTCAAATTGAAAAGCTATGGAGGGCCTGTTTCCATGTTCATGGCTTGCGAATACAGCTCGTGGGTGTGGATTGCTGCTTGCGCTAATTTTTGAGCAACGTTCCAATTTTACCATCCGCGTACATGGATGCCTATACTTAAGCAGACGTATCTTTCTGGTACATTCAGATTCAACTTTACAGGATTCATATATCAATGTAATTCATTTTTTATTTAACCTTCATAATTCAAGTACCTGAGGAGACTTACATTTTGCTGGATGTAATCCATCTCATGTTTGTATGTGGATTCATTGTAATATTTTATGCCATTTATGAGGTTTGTTTCCACACGTGAACCAACTTGATGGCGAAACACATAGGCCAACACTGATGTGCTCACAATACCAACCAGAATGATCAGAAGCACGGTGAAAAACTGCAAAAACAAAAGTATGGGCAATTTGACTTCACTTTACACTAGTCTTGCTATTGGTAACTGAAAAAGTTAATTACAAATCTGTCACCAAGTTTGTACACTTAATTACTAAACACTTAATTTACTATTTGTAAATACAAAACAAAATATTTTCACACAGGAAAAGTTTAATGATTTTTCACTTCAAGTTATTTCCTGAGATTAAACATTCTGAAACATAAAAAAGTTAATTCAGCTGATAGCAATTAGTAGATTCCATATATCTTTTCAGTTAGTCAGTTTCCACAAAAAAAATTATCAATAAAACTTGTCTGACTACACTTTCAAAAATAATATAAGCTGGTTTGAAGCAACCTTAAATGCCATGAATTCAACTGAACAATGTATGGTATTTATAAATTTGTAGACTCAAGACTTACCACACCGAGGAGACACTTCTGCTCCTTAAAAGCACCAACACAACCCATACAACCAAGAACAAAGATAAACACTCCAACTGCCATCATTATTACAGCAGGAACCAAAATATGGGTACCTTTTGTCAGCTCATCATAATGGTGATAGGTAGCAAAAACCCATGCCCCAACAATCACCAGGGCTATGGATATTAGCTGAAAAATAATACCAACATAAGTAAAACGAATAACAATTATTAAGGTTGATGTAACATGCTCTCTTAAAGCTCAGTCATTAACAAAGGGGTTTCATCTGATATGTCTTCTGGATAAAAATCTTTCAGTGTTACCAAATAACTATATCTTATAGACAACACTTCAACAACCACATTGGTACAATATTATTGACCTTCCCACCGTGTTGTGTAGCCAATAACATGACAGCATTCTATTTTCTCCCTCATCTTGTGTGCTATTTTGCTCATTTATATTCACAACATTCATTTGTCATTCTACTTTTTTTGAAGCTTATTATTGTGTATTTTCATAATTTTTATCCAGAATAATGAACTTTGAACAAACTATTGCACTACACAGATGTTTCATAAACTTCTGCACATTAGTGACTTGATCAAGCAAACAAAATAAAATATAAAATACAATAAATAACTTACAAAATTTTCAAAATTGCAATTACTGATTTTCATTTTGTATTTTGCTGCAGTAATCAGTCAGTGGCTAAATGCGTAACAATGGAGCAAATGACATTAATGTTTCCTTGATACTTTCATTGGATTTGCACAAAAAAGTCCAAAATATATCTTGCAGTATGTGAAATGTGGCAAATGATTTAAAGTAACTTTTACTGTACATGTTTAAACTAAACATATTTGGTCACAACAAGGCCGAGAGAACATGAGGGAACAGCAAAGCCCTCAGGGACACGAGTAGTGCACTAAATGCATTGTAATGTTCATTTGTAGTTTTTTTTCTGACATTTGTCCTAAAACTTCGGGGATCAAGTGAAGAGGCGCATTCAGTCTAAACGTAGTTAAAACATGGGCCAAGGCAGGAGGGGGAAAGATCCTCTGTCAGTATATTAATTGCTTGGCTTAATTTGATGGAATGAAATTGACAAGCAGTTATGGTCCGTATACTCAGTATGGTCAATTTTTTCTGAGTTTGCATACTTTCTTACTGTAAAGCTGAAATTTTTAATGTTGATGTATATAATTCCATTCCTATAATTGTCACTAATTCCGTCAAACAGTACAGCCAATGAACATGTTTTTGATATATTTATGTGCATGATCATTTTAACTCTAGGTTTACAGTATCACTTTCATATAGAACATTAGTGTAACAACACAAGATAATAAAACAGAACTAGATTGGGCCAACTCGGCGCCAACATATCCCCAGACAGGTCATCACTCACGCCACAGGTTTTGATCGGGAATTTTTTAAAACATAATTACCCATTATTATATGAACTTCAGCACATCAATCTACTCTGTTTATATCTTCCAAGGAAGATGGTGTATCCCCAGACGCCGAATACATAACTCAAATTATATTTTCAATCTTCCTGCAATGATAACTCTAAACCTATTTTCAAAGTATTTAAATGATTGATGATTGAATGTCCATTCTAAAATAATAATCCCAAAAGAGCATATCTGTTTCTATATTTGTTGACAAATAAAATATTATTTTTAACTCAACTCATCATACTTTTCAATCTTCCTTCAAAGTATTTAAATGATTGATGATTCAATGTCCATTCTAAAATTCATAATCCCAAAAGCGCATATCTGTTTCTATATTTGTTCACAAATAAAATATTATTTAAAAAAAAATTATTTATATTATTATTTTATTATATTATTTTTAGAATTTGCAAATTGTTTTCAGTTATTCATTTCCTCTATACCTATATATGTGGTCCATATATATGCAACCTAAATATGTGACACAATCTCAGTTCTGACTCCCCTTTGTGTTATATGTAATGAAGCATCATTAAATACCTTTGTTTATTTAGTGTCACTCAATATAGCTGGAGGTCCCAGAGGTGGGTGGGGGGAATCCGGGTGGGGGATGCATAAATGGTAAACAAACAATCTATATAAAAGGGGTACTCAAATACAAAAAGAATTGAGAATTTTAAGTATGTGATTATCAACTGAAATGAGTTCATAACTGTAGGAGCTGTGTCAAAATTAACTGAGGCAAGTTGAATAAAACTGGGCTAGTTGAGGGTTAAAAATCCCCTACTTTTACTACATAAGGATATAATTTCATTAATATTGGGACTTAAAGCTCACTTAAAGTGTCCATTTTGTCTACTTGAATATGTTTAACCAGTTTCATTTTAAAAAGTTAAAAACTCAGCAAGCAGAGGTATAACACACAAAAATAAGTTCTTAAAAGACTAAGATAGCCATAACATTATTAATATTCAAAATTTAAATAGACAGGCATTTCCTTTTAAAAATTCAAAGATTTCAGCTCTATAACCCACATAGTTTGACAGTTACTGGGCTTTAAAGTGGCATAATGTCCATAAATTGGGTTTCTGTGGGCATTTTACAATTGTTAAAGAGACCTTAGCAATTAAACAACAGATCTGAAACTTTTTGGGGGACATACATAACAAACAAAAATTATATATAATACAGTTTAAGACTTGTCACACTAAGCATTTCCAAATAACAGGGCAAAATACGGAAAAAATGTCCAAAAAGGCACTTGGGCGAGTGTCTATGGCCCTCATACACAGGTTAAATGTCTACTAAAAACCTTGATTTTCGGCATATGTAAAAAGGACATAATAATGCATTCCCAGATGGGATTTCAGCTCCATCAATCACATAGTTTAACAGTCACAGGGCTTAAAGGTGGTTAAAAAGTCCAAATATTGGGTCTCTGTGGGCCTTTTAGAGATCTCGATGTGGCTTTCAAATTAAAGCTTCAGACTTAAAATTTGTTACATACTAAGATTACACATAGAATATGTATCTAATAAAGTTTGAAACTTCTCAGACTTACCATTTCCAAGTTACAGAGCAAAATATGTGAAAAATGTCTTAAAAGGGTCACTCAGGTGGGTGTTTAAGGTCCTCATACACAGGTTAAATGTCTACTTGAAGCCTTGATTTTTGGCACATGTAAAAAGAACATAATAATGTATTCCCAGATGAGATTTCAGCTCTATCAGTCACATAGTTTAACAGTCACAGGCCTTAAAATTGGCAAAAAGTCCAAATACTGGGTCTTTATGGGGCCTTCTAGAGACCTAAATGTGGCCTTCAAATTAAAGCCTCAGACTTAAAATTTGTCACATACTAAGATTACACATAGAATATGCATCTAATACAGTTTGAAACTTCTTAGACTTACCATTTCCAAGTTACAGGGCAAAATATGTGAAAAATGTCTAAAAATGGTCACTCGGGTGGGGATTTATGGTCCTCATACACAGGTTAAATGTCTTCTTAAAGCCTTAATTTTTGGCACATATATAAATAACATACTAATATCTTCCCAGATAGGATTTGAGCTCTATCAGTCACATAGTTTGACAGTCACAGGGCTTAAAAGTAGCAAAAAGTCCAAATATTGGGTCTTTGGGAGCCTTTTAGAGACCTCAATTTGACCTTCAAAATTAAAGCTTCAGACTTAAAATCTGTTACATACTAAGATGACACACAGAATATATATCTAATACAGTTTGAAACTTCTCAGACTTACCATTTCCAAGTTACAGGGAAAAAGATGTGAAAAATGTCTTATAAGGGTCACTCGGGTGGGTGTTTATGGTCCTGATACACAGGTTAACTGTCTATTAAAGGCCTAAATGTTGGGGCACATATAAGAAAACACATAGATATATTCCCAGATGATATTTAACTTAGATGAGAGACATAGTTTGAAAGCTACAGTGCTTGAAAGTGGCAAAAAGTGCATAAATTAGGTCTCTGTGGGCACTTTTGAGACCTTAAGTCGACCCCTTTGGGTAAACCTACAGCCCTAAAAATTTCTACAGACAAGGATTACATATCAAAGTTATACCTAGCGCAGTTTGAGACTCATCAGAATTACCACTTCCAAATTATAGGGCAAAATATGTGAAAAATATAGCAAAAAATCCCCAAGTGGGGGTATTTATGGGCCTCAAACACAATTTTCTCCTCAACTTAAAGTCGTGATTTTCGGCACATGTACTAAGAACATATTAATGTGTTGTCAGGTAAAATTTCAGCCAGCTGAGCATCATAGTTTGTGACCTACAGGGCTCTAAGTGGCCAAAAGTCCAATTTCTGACCTTAAGGTGGCCATAAGTTCTTTTTTACTGGGAGTTTAAGGTCACCTTAAAATAGGGATCTTCCTTTGGGCACCCTTAACATGTGTACCAAGTTTGAAAAAAAAATATTAATTTGTTTTTGAGTTATCGCGTCCACAAGGAAATTTCTACGGCGGCGGCGGCGGCGGCGGCGGCGGCGGCGGCGGCGGCGGCGGCGGCGCGACGGACCTGAATCCAATATATCCCCGACTTTCGTCTGGGGATATAATTAGGGCAGGGTCGGTAGCATATTTTCCATTTTGGTGTAAAGCCAGTGTAAAACCGTACCAATTCCAGGATACCTAAAGAAGAAATTGTGTTCTAGCATATCCCCAATCGAATAGGCCCACTAACCAGAAGTATAATTTGCGAAAAGAAAGCATCACAGTTCTGAAAGAAATCACTATAAAAGTGCTAAAATACATAAAAATATGGGATAAATTTTTTAACTTTCTTCAGATTTGAGGTTTGTTTCTAATACTTTGCGTTTTCTCACATGACATTCGAAATACCGGCTGTAAAGTGTCGCCATGGTGTTGAAGTGAATTGGTCTTAATACCCGTGTTACCGACCCTTCCCGGGTCGGGCTAAACACCACAAGGACGCAAAGACTGAAAGGACCCCTTTGGTGCCGCAAGGAGGCTGGGTATCTGTCTTATCAAAGGGAAAATATGTTGGCTGGCTAAATTGTGCGATACTTATGTATCAGTGAATAGGATATGTATCGATTTTAGTGTTTTATTTTTTTAGTATCAGATATGCTGTTTTGTAGCTGTCTCTCCTTGCTGTGTTTAGGCTGGTGTTGAACTAATGAATAAACAATCACAATTATAGTCATTTTTTGTAACAGAAAAGACCACACAAAAGGGCTACATAACATTTATTTACATGCTTGGTGCCCTAAACAGAATTATGAAAATTTAACGACTAAAGGCAAAAACACTTCCATGCACTTTTTATTTTACTCCCAACATGCTTTTTTACACTCCCATATGCCTCATACACTCCTATACATTCTTTAGTGCCACCCTAATTGTCGTGCATATCATGTGATAATTTGGTCACAGAATAATATAGGTGAATATAATATGAAGCTGTTAATATAATTTAAATTCAAAATATTAATCACAGCATGGGCGTTTACTGTCAAAATGCCACAACATGGATCAGCATGAATTGAGTCAATTTTCTAGATTTTTTTTCAGTGCTGAATTGACCCACTCCATGCTTACAGTGGGGTTATTCGATTCACGACAATTAAAGTGATTTTAGTGATCCAAAGTGATTTTTTCTATTCGATTCAGGCCTCTCGTGCAACTAAAATCATCACACCAAGTGATCCTACGAGAGAGACTGATCATGTAGATCATGATTTATATTACAGGGGGGGGGGGGACAGCAATTCGCGGGGGACAGCGATTCGCCGATTTTTATTGTGCCTCAATTAAAACTTACATCTGTGTTGATACTGAAGGTGCCTTATAGCATAGAAACGTGTGCAACATGTCTTTATACTTTTCTAAGATTTTAGAACTGTGAGCATGCAGGATTATAAAGATGAATAAAAAAGTTTATATGTCAGTGAAAAATATGTCTAACAAACTGCATCTGACTGATGCAAAGGGCTGTATGTTCTCTAAACTGTGTCTGGGTCAATATAAATACAATTTATAACTTCATTAAGTGCTAGAATACAATAAGAAGAATTGATCTTTAGCTTTAATTATTGTTTGCAAAGTGTTTAACAGTCTTTGTAACTTTTTTGGGAACAGCATAAAATAATCGGCGAAATTCTGTCCACTTTCCAACAGCCCTAATCTTATTGCCGTGGGACAAGTTCTATGGGTGTATTTGTACTTATCTCAAAATATATTTTATGATGCTACTATCATTTTACAGTTTGAGGAACCTCTTTTCATTTTGATAACTTTTATAAAACGACACTGCATATTTGTTCCCAAGAAACTGCATTTTGCTGTTTTTATGGACGAATCGCTGTCCCCCCCTGTACACGGGTTGTCACAATTCCGTGCATGTCACAATACCGTGTGTTTTTGTTTACTGCCTTGCTACCAATTATCGCCGGATACCAATTATCGCCACCAGAGAATAAAACATTCATATTTCAGTAATGGTCATATATTTTGAAAACTTTTTGTTGTGTATTTGTTCCATTCACTTTGGAAATAGTTTTACCTTGTCTGCTAGACTTGGGATGCTACTTTGGTGAAGTTACATCTACTTTAATTCTGTCTGGCGATAATTGGTACCCGGCGATAATTGGTAGCAAGGCAGTAGAAATCCATTCACCAATACACAGGCTTCCAGCATGTGATATTTTGTTGAATTTTCTTCTAATTGATCATTATTTACGCTCCATTTTTTTATTTTCTGTTATATGAATGCATAGGGTTCACTATTAAAGTTTGCTCAATATTGACGCACGGAATTATGACATGCACCCGATTTGTGACAACCCGTGTACTAATGCTGCGTTCAGAGAGCCCGTGCACACGACCTGTGAGTTGGTACCCACCAGTGGAAAGTTTTGACCGTTCTTCACAATTTACCGCTGGTGTGTTTATGTGTGGATGTAAACAAACACAAATGACAAAGAGAAAGAAATAAAAGAAATCACAATACTTCGCTATCCACCATAAAAAAGATATATATTTCATTCGTTATTTGTTTTCTGAGGTTATTTATCAAAATTCCGAGTACCGAAACAGTTCATTTAGCTGGTTTTTATAACAAAAGCACATGTATTCTGCATCTTTGTTGTCACTAGAGGTGAAGGTCAAAGTTTGGAAAGTTTCTGGTGACACCCAACTCACCAGTGGTATATGGTGCCTTATAAAACTCGGAGCTCCGGAGGTGCGGTCGGAGGGGTGCGGTGGGTGCGGGGGTGCGGTGGGGTGCGGTAAAAATATTTGTACAATAAAATATTGCTGGATTATATATTCGTAAAATATTGTTAGAAACCCCATTGTAGCCTCACGTTTTCATCACTCTGTAGATGTACAACTACCAGCATTTGATATTTTATTTGTTTTAAATATTGCGAGAAGATAGAGTGAGGTGCGGTGACAGTAAAATATTGCTGGATCATATACATGTATTTGTAAAATATTGTTAGAAACCCCATTGTAGCCTTATTTTGTCACCGCACCATTGAATCCGAGAATTGTACGAGTACATTATGATCACAGTCACCGCACCCCCCCACCGCACCTCCAATGCTGTAGTACTTGTACACCCAGAGGCTACAATGGGGTTTCTAACAATATTTTACAAATATATGATCCAGCAATATTTTACTGTCACCGCACCTCACTCTGTCTTCTCGCAATATTTAAAACAAATAAAATATCAAATGCTGGTAGTTGTACATCTACAGAGTGATGAAAACGTGAGGCTACAATGGGGTTTCTAACAATATTTTACAAATATATGATCCAGCAATATTTTATTGTACAAATATTTTTACCGCACCCCATCGCGACCCCCCCCCCCCCCCCCCCCCGCCCCGCACCTCCAATGCTGTAGTACTTGTCCACCCACAGAGTGATGAAAACGTGAGGCTACAATGGGGTTTCTAACAATATTTTACAAATATATAATCCAGCAGTATTTTACTATCACCGCACCTAATACTGCCTTCTCACAATATTTAAAACAAATAAAATATTAAATGCTGGTACTTGTACACCCACTAGATCTATATTAGGTGCGGTGGCAGTATGAAGACACACAGCCAATCAGAGGAGGGGTGCGGTAAAAAGGTGCGGTAGAGGTGCGGCTCCGAGTAAAGCTCCAACTCCAGCTCCAGCTCCGAGTTTTATAACGAGCCGTGGTATATACCACCTGTGAGGCCGTTCTTGACAAATTTACAGGCTGTGAAGTCGTGTTTACGGCCGGTAAGAACGCAGCATAAGTGATCGTGAATCGAATAAGCCTCATGCTGAGTATGAATTGGAGATTACTGCACACACAAAACGGATGCCACAAAAAACTCACCCAAAACAAAATGCTTATGACCGTCAAAAATAGCTTTGAAGTAACTTTACACATCTTTCCTCAGTGGAATATTTTGTGCTTTGACAATTACTGTCTTTTTCCGACACTTCCTGAATGGTCACTTAAAAATAAAAATATTATCAGAATCACATGACAGATATGGCGAAATACCATTGTCTAAACCTCGGAAAGTACTCAGACCATAGAAATATATGTAGTGACCGCACAAATGTGTCCTTTCCCCATATAACAATGGCAGTTTTAACCATGTAGCAATTATTATGTAACTCTTCAGCGACATTTCAGTGAATATGATGAAAAGAAATCAGGTCACATACTGCATATGTGGTAATAATCAGGAAGTAATACATAACAGATCAGAGGACAGTATCACCTTTAATGGCCCTCCGCTATAATGCAGATCTGCTATCACTGTTTCCACTTGAGCATTAAACATTGGTAGATCTATTACTTTTTAAAATGTATGTGTAATATAAAAATATAATCAGGGGGCATTCCGTTAATTTGTTTTCCCATTTATAAAATGGAAAACAAAAAATGGAAAATGACCGTTTTCCTTTTTGTGTTTTGCAAACTTTCAAAAGGAAAAAGGAAATAACAAGTGTTTCTCATTATTGATCTTTATGGTTATCTTCTGGAAACTGGTTTTCTGTGGTTTTCAGTTTAAATTTTAGTACCAATGAAATAAGTGTAAAGCTCCATTTTCTGTTTTCTTAAAAGCCTTTGTATACTTTTCTCATTTGTTTGTTTTTTTAAATATAATAATGAAAAACATTTCAGTTTTGCTTTTATCGATTTATTTTTAAAAATACAAACATAAGTGTAAAGTACCCACTTTCTGTACTTTAAGTTTAAAATGCATGATTGAAAACCTTGAAACTTTTACCAATTAAAGACTCCCTTTGATTGGTGACTTTCTTTGCCTCTGTGGGTGGGGCATCTGGGTGCCAAAAAGTTCACCAACAAGCCACACTCCCTCCCCTCCCCTGCCACTTCAAAGGCCTGTGACGTCATATATGCTAGTGATGTCACAACAAAGAATTGGTATTGTGGCTTGGTATTTATAATTTTCCAGTACCCAAACAAGGGGAAGGTCCTAGTGACCTCACAAAGGGCACAGAGGTCAAGATAAAGAGCCGAGGCCCAGAGGTAAAATGTAAAACAGTGTCCACAAAACTAAGAAGTGGCGGTGAAGCAGCTCCAAATGCCAAAACAAAGGAAACTTTACTGCAATAGCTGTATAAGATAAATATGCACATATTAAAACATGAACTATCATTACTTAGAGTTAGATTTTATTTAACATTCACTAGAATATAATTGTTTTTCTGCGACATAATCATGTTGAAAACACGAGTACAAATGTCAAAGCATAATTCAAAGTACACTGTTTTGTGACATCATCAAAAAGTATGACGTCACAGGTCTTTGAAGTATAGTTTCCATCTTCCTAATATAGTTGTCTAGATCTAATAGAATAAGAATGAGCTGAAATTCAATAATATTTTTGGTTATGTGTGGCAAACAATAAAGGGAATTTGTACATATTTTCCTAAATATTATCCCATATCTTATTTTTTGTTTGCATGTTTTATCATTTTAAGAAATGACCTAAGTACAGTCAATAAGGAGAAAAATAGCAAATAGGAAAACAGAAATGCATGCTTTTCACTTATGACCTTTTTCTATTTATATATAGGATACCAAATTAACGGAATGCCCCCTGATTAAATATGAGCACATTTTTTAAAGGTCTGAATGAGTTAGATCTGAATAAGTAATAAGTATGTTGCATAACTGTCACATAGTATATAAACTTTAAAAAACAGCTTTTGAACTAATGTTTTCTTTGTCAAAGTTATATGTGGCTTTCAGAAAAAGCCCTTAAGCCATCCCAGCAGGCATGCAACTTTGAAATCTGGTTGAATCCAACGGTGAAATCTGGTTGAAATACGTGTAGATTTTGCAAACCGTTTTTAGTTGGATCCAACCGGTGAAATCATGTTGAAACCAACTGTTGAAATCTGGTTGAATTCAATGGGTGAAATCAGGTTGAAATACGTGTGTATTTTGCAAACCGTTTTTGGTTGGATCCAACCAATGAAATCATGTTGAAACCAACTGTTGAAATCTGGTTATATTTATGTCTGAAATCTGGTTGAAATACATGTAGATTTTGCAACAATTTTTGGTTGGATCCAATGTATGAAATAGGGTTGAATTCAATGGGTAAAATCAGGTTATTTACATTGTCTTCTTTATTTGAATCATTGTAGCTTGTGTGTCATAATTATAGCTTCTTAATAATATTATACAATAACTATCCATATGCATATTTTACACTTTGGATACAACTTCAAAGTAATTAATTCTTTCCAAGATGACATGTATTCATGAATCATTGTATATTGAATATTCTATTTCTGATGACATTGTAATGAAATATAATTTTGCATCAAATATAATTATAATTGCTCAAGATATGTAAATCCATATTATCCAACTAGATATTTTATGTTTTTAATAGGACCAGTATTATTCAATGTCTTCAACTGAAAGTCTTTAAAATTTTAAAATTTTTTTTTTCTTTGTAAAAAACAAACAATTGTGACATTATTTATATCTTCAGTATTTTATCCAATCAGTTTCTTGTTATTTTTTATTAAGTTGGCTATAATTATATTGTAATTATAAAGAAGCTATAATCATGTAACAAAGCCACAATGCTCAGTTCAGATGCTTGTGTCTCGTACAACTTTGTCATATAAACTGAAAACAAAACACAAGAAAAGCCACATTTGTAGAACTCCAGCCATTACTCCCCACCTTAATTAGTTGTCAGTGCTGACCACAAAAACAGACTTAAAGAAGTAAACACCATGCATACAACTGAGCAAGGGTAAACCCCCACCTCCACCCCTGCTGTGTTATCTAATTACTTTAGACACAGGTCCAATGTTCTGAGTAGCAGGGTACAGATAAGAAAAACCAGGAACCCCCCAACCTCACTGTTGTGTGATAAAATGTTTTAGCTTAGGTTCTCTGTATAGAGAAGTTTTCAGTGTAAACTTGCAAACTGAAAACTAGTTCTTTGTGTATGGAAGAATTTTGAGAAACAAATTCTAATTACTAAGTTTTGATGAATAAGTTTGAATTTATCTTTTTTTATTTAAGATAAGTTTGACTTCAAAATGTTTTTTTTTTAATTATCGGGAATTGCATTAATCAAAATATAATTATAAATTACAAAAATTATATTTGGATGCATCAGTTAATTAATAAGGAGAATGGATAAAAATGTACAAGTACATGCACACACAATCTTTATCATCTTTATAATCTTTACAAATTAGTCTTTGCTTTACAAATACCTACAAATTCAAAAACAATTGCAATAATAGTTCTTTCAAAAAGTTAGACTTAATCACTATATCACCCTCTAGAAAAAGAAGTTTTAATCAACGATCACCATGCAGTCATTCATTTCCCAACATTCAACCTGTTTTCTGTTCAATAACATGACTAAGATTTCGTGTCGAAAAACCTAACTTGATTTAGTGGTGATTTTTTTATGAAGTATCACTACTTTTTCCAGTCAGAAATCCAGCTTTGAAATAGTGTTGAAATTGTGTCAGTGTCAGTTTTTCAACCAAAAATCACCATGATTTCTGGTCAAAATATCACTACTTTTTCATGTCAGAAAACTAACTTAGATTTAGTAGTTGGTAATGCGCATTTCAACGTCAGGACCTGTTTTCAACTCTAAATCAACGACATTTCAAGGCGTGTGCCTGCTGGGATATATAAACCAACCCTTTGACCCTTAGATGCTAATACAAACCTCTCAAATAACTTCAATTCATTTAGTATTATTTTTACATTGGTAGAATCTTATAAAGCATACAGGTTTAGTTATTCCAAAAAATACTATTTCGGAAGTACAAAATAATTTTTCATGAAATGGATTTCATAATTTAAAAAATTTGAGTCAAATATTTTGGTATAATAAACACATTACATAAAATGTTTCAGAGCTCTGTACCAAACTTTACAACATATTTTAAATCTTTATATCGCATTTATGATTATAATAAATTCATATAGCCTACTTTATATAACATCTTTGATTAAAAAAGCTTGTGCAATATAAATTTAAAAAATAGAAAATATGCTGCTATGATAAAGTACAAAAGAATAAATAGTAGTATTTTAAATACAAAACCATATTGTCACAAATATGGAGTTCAGCATAATGCAATGGATGGGTAAAGGCACCAAACCAGATGCCTCCACTTAGTGCAAAAGACAGGAATTATTTTACATCTGGTCTTTCCCCACCCTCCACCCTGCAGGTATAAACAAATTTGTGTGAGCCTATAATCCCTCTTATTGTACCCCTTACCCAAATCAAAAAAGTCAAAGTTGGGGTTTTACATCTCTTTTAACAGCTATGCAGTTATGTGAGAATTATGTGCAGTTATGTGAGAAGTGAGAGCCAGGTGGATGCAATCTTGTTATCCACATGGCAACTGAAGCCTCAAAATAGTGTTTCAAATTAATAATTATGTATACTAATATGAAAAATTATATGCTTATGTTTTACTCTAACATATATCTTGAAACTTGTGCATCAAATAGATGTGCACTAAGAAGACAGTCTATTGTCTAGATAGAGTTGTATATTGTATTGTGTCGTTTTACAGTTGCTGAAGTCATTCCTAAAAGTTCAGTTTCTTTTCAAGATGTAGATTTTGCTTGCTTTGGATAATGGAGTTTCTGTGAAAGGAGTGTCAATAGTTGCCTTATCCAGCCTGGATGCATTTGTTCTAATGACCATATAATCTGTCCCAGATAAGTTTGAGCATTTGTTTATAGGCCTTCTTCTATCTGGATGGAATATTTTGATTGGTAACTTAATACTGACTGTCTGAAAGGCTTTCTTTCCAGCATTACTTTAATTAATTGGGACTTGTCTGAAGTATCGTAAAGCATTTAATTATTGCAAATTTTGTATTTTGCAACCTTTTATTAATTTTATTATAAATTATGATGAATTGCTGTACTGATGTAAAAGTATGATAGTACAATAAGTACTGACTTTGTTTGAGTTAAAAACTAAAACCACTGATATTAACTCTGCCAATTTTTAGATGAGTCAATATTTCCGTGAGATTTAATAACTTTTATTCAAATAACTTCAGCATCTATTCATCTTTTTTGAAGTTTCAAAATAGTTGTCAAATAGATGTGTGCTTAATCTGTTCATTATATATATATATATATATGTCAATACACTAGCGTATCCAGGGGGGGGTCAGGGGGTTCGAACGCTCCCCCCCCCCCCCCCCCCTGAAAAATAATGTAAAGGGGTTTAACCCAAAGTACAAAATTATTTCTTGAGAGTGGTGTTAAATTTACAGGAAATGCAGTATATTTTTACCAGAAATTAATTTTTTTCCCTCGGGGGTTATGGTATGTCTGGTGTGAACCCCCACCTTACTTAAATGCTGGATCTGCCCCTTTTTTCATGCAAAACTACTGAAATTAATCATGATCATACAGGATAATTTATGATACGAAAAATAACCCAGTCGTCATAATGCTCTGAAGTCAAACTCAATTGCAGGTTCAAACTTATTTCCTTAAATTGCCATTTGTTTTAAAATAGCTGTTTGACCTTAAACATGTTGCATCTTTGTTTCGGAAAATAACATTATTTTCGGTAAAAGGAAGGAAGGCGGTCGATAAAAGGGAGTTTTGCTCATAACATAACGGAAAAACATGGTAGGTTTTATTTGCCAGAAAATATAATCGAAAGCCAATTGTTATACCAAAAGACAAAAATAAGAAGTTTCTTCGTTTATATATTTTCAGAGTCTAACGGCTGCAAATTTAGTGAGTTTCTTGTCATTATTGCTGAATCACCAAGCAGTGAACCTATAGTCAAGTATCCTTGATTCGAGGGTCTTGTTAATTCGAGTATGGCCGTTTTTCTTGGATATAAGAGCATCTATTTTCACTTTATATAACATAAAATGGTGCTTTGGTATGTATAGTTTCATAAAACACATCCAAATTGCTGCAAAATAAAATATTTAGACGTGAAATAAGCTCGTAACTAAAACGTTAAAACTCGCGAATCATCAAGACGTAAGGCTACTATAGTGGTGGTGGACCAGTTCACGCCCAGGTACCAATTCACGCCCACCCCTAAATTTATCCTAAACAACCACAGTTAAACAATAAATTACAAATGTATATGATCAATTTGATGATTATCTATAATGTGGTAAACATATTCTCTGTGAAATATTATAAATCTTCAAGAAAATTGAGGGTGGGCGTGAATTGGTACCCGGGCGTGAACTGGTCCACCACCACTAGTTTTCGTAAAGATTGCATACTCGATAACATCGACCCATTAGGCTTATTCGATTCACGATCACTTGGTAATATAAATCATGATCTACATGATCAGTCTCTCTCGTAGGATCACTTGGTGTATTGATTTTAATTGAATGAAAGGCCTGAATCGAATAGAAAAAATCACTTCGGATCACTAAAATCACTTAAATTGTCGTGAATCGAATAACCCCTTTATAAAATAGCATAACATATTTGGGACCACATTTAAGTTCGCCGTGACTCCTGTCACGATACCGTGGTTTAAATATTTACACTAAAGTCACGGCACCGAGGATATTTTATAATAGCATCGAGGAAATTCACCAGTTCAAGAAAGTCACACCCACTCACATCTGATGTTGTGCCAGTTGCGATCATAGTATGTTTTCACTATTACTGGAACTGCCTCACAAAGGGCAGAGTACTTGCGAAGGTAATCATCTTCATTGTATGTGTACGCAATGTCTTGAACTAACTCTAGTGCTGTTGCTCTCTCACCCACAGTTATCCCCATCTTTTCAGCAGTGATTTCCCTGCCAAATGTTCTGAGGACATGAAATAAACAAATTTCTAAACAGATTTGAGGCATTTCACTTTTAAAGACACCACGCTCATTCATGTCCTTGTCTGTCATCACTGTCTGGACATCTTCCCACCTTGAATTTTCTTCTTTAAATTTCTGAACCATAGCACGAAGCAACACCTGTCTCATGCTGGATCAAAAATGTTGCTGCTATCTGGCTCTCCCCATTTCCATCAATACACAGGAATGTGTAAAGCACCATCCCCCTGTCATTTGTCTTGTGGGTGGCATCTACCAATAGCACCTCTGGGAAGCGGCTGAAGCTTGGAGGTAAATACCAGTGACAATGTTGTCATCTCTGATGAAATGTGAGGTCATGGTGGGATAAGACTGTTTGAGCCAACCAGCCAAATCTTCAACTGCATTTCGTTCTGGTTGACTGTCATTCTGCTTGGCCCGTGTTGCTATGTTGTGGATGTCACTCATAAGTAGCACTTTTCCAGTTTTCTCTGAAAAGTGTGACTGCACCATCTTCCGGTGGGCATTGACACTAATCATGTTAACTATCTCCTTTTCAGTCTCTGGTCCCACTCTCCTTTGCTTGGGATTCAGCTTGAACTCTTCCTTAGATGTATCATGGTTGTGTACTTCATTGAAGTGAGTGATCAGCAAGGCCTGCCCATCAGTAGTTGCTCTGACCTTAATAATGAAAGGACAGTTCATCTTCTCTGTTCTTGTGTTGAGTCTCAATCCCTTTCTTGGCCTGGGCCTGAATGACAGGCTGTGCTTATACACAAAATGCACCTCAGCAAAAACTAAGGCTTGATTGTATGACTTGTTAGAACCACGTTTAACAGCATTCTCAATAGTCCTAGAATGCTTCTTTGCAACATTTATAAGGTTTTCCTTTTCATACTCAGCTATTTGAGAAAGTAAATCCTCATAAGAACTGAAACATTTCCCAACATTCAATCTAGCCATTTTACCATTCATATGTGTGAACTGGTGACAGTTTAAAACTGAACTGACAATCAGCTCAACAGATCCCCCTCTTATACACCAAACCAGAAGAAATAATTACAATCAAGAGTGTTCACCCCTGCCACTGTGTTAGCAATTGCCTGTGTAACCAAATCAAAATGCAATTGAATTAGAATGCAATTCACTCAAGTTTTCTTCCTTGTCACTAAGTTAGCAATTCACTGTGACATACCACTCTAAGTTGAATAGCAATCAATAACAACAAGCAGTCAGGACTGTTCAGTGCAGTGAGACACTGATTGCCATTTGCCCCTTGTCTTCATTAATGTGCTGTACCCCACTTCTATTCATTGTGGTGAGCCAATGAAAATTAATGGTCCAAAAAGGCAAGGCGTGAGGAAAGTGTTTTGTGTAGATTGATTGAAGTGCACATTGGAGAGGATATGGTGGATATTATGTACTGAATTGAAGGTTGGTGTAAATAATAATGTTAAAGTTAATAATGTGACTTTACAATTTCGTCGATGCTGTTATAAAATTTCTTCGATGCCGTGATTTTAATAGAATTTCCTCGATGTCGTAGTAAAATTTCCTCAATGCCGTGACTTTAATGTGATTATTTAAACCACGGCATCGTGACAGGAGTCACTTCGACTCAGATACCAAGCATTGTGTAAGTCTTTACACGGGTGGTCACAATTGTGTTTTGTTCATAATAATGTCAGATTTTTATTGGAGTTTATTTTTAGAATGTTGCAACCAAAATTTTGAATATTTTATTCCAATTATTCCCTTTGAGATTGATTTTATTTCATGAAAATGTGAAAATTTTAACCAAACACCCAAACCGAGTAACATCACGTTTAGTAAAAAGATTGAAGGACACAATTATGAACCGGACAAGATGATTTAATTCTAAATTCTTACATTTAATTATTTTAAAACTGAGTTTGGGAATCATCTGTACATTTCCTACAAAACAACTCGCAAACAGCATTTGTCTCACACATTGACTATTTTGTCAATAGCAGCTAGTGGTGTGATCACGAGTGGCGATATCACAGATTCACCGGTGATGAAAAAAATGGGCGATAATCTAGAATTAATGATCATCCACGATGCATCTTATAAACATAGTCAACCATTAACTTTAGCTTAAGGTTGATGAGGTGTTGAAAATAAGCATGAGGTGATTTTTTTTTGGTGAGAGATACAAGATAATTTTGTACTGGAAATAAACATGACACAGTTTTGAAAGTTCTGTAAGTGATATAAGAAGGACTATAGACCATGATGTATGCTTCTTCATAGATGTTTTATTTGTGAAAAAAATAAATAATACAATTTTTTGGTCAAGGTATTTGGAATTCAATATAAGTAATATTACCAGATGTGACTCTCCCTATATGGTCTCTCCTTATATGGACATTGACAAGAGAGCTGGGTGTGCAACTTTTCAACTTCATTGAATTCCCCTTCTGGGGAATGTGTTAGAATTAGGCCAACTGATTAAAATTGGCATTAATAACAAGGTTTTTTTTCTGGTGGTTGTAAAAGAAGAGGCACATCAGAGGTTTTTTACAGGGTTAATACAGTGGTATTGAAAATCTGTAAAACTGCTGAGTCAATATAAATATTGCTTTAATGCAGAAGGCACATCAGTGTTTTGTTTACATAGGCCATACTATACTGTTGAAGAACTTAGCTGGGTCAACATAGAAGGCACATCAGTTTTTATAGATTATACTATTCTGTTGAAGAACTGGACTGGGTCAACATAAACTGAATAGATTTGAAACAACTTCAAACAAGTATATTTCTTAGGGACTAAATACTGAAGCAGCAACAAATAAGTTTAGTCTATAATGTCACTTGTTAAAAAAGGAGTATCTAGTAATCCCAAGGGAGGTAAGCGTGATAATGCTGGAACTTCAACAAAAACTCTAAAATGCGATTTTGAGCTGGTCTCTCCACCTTCCCCTGAAGGCCAGGTGACACTAACAAGGATTCGTGCACTACTTAAAGAACATCTACAACCAATACATGCAGAACTTGATGAATTAAAAACTTCTGTGCAATCTGCAACAAAAAAATCAATGAAATCACTGCTATTAAGGAAAATATGAATAACTTAGAGTTGAAGTACGAAAAAGTTCATCAAAAACTCCTACAGTCCAAACAGAAATGCAAAAACACCTCCAAACCAGGAATACCAGAAGACTGTAAAGCAGTAATTATGAATATTTGTGCAAACAATGGAGTACACCTTGCACCACAGGATATTGAGCGGGCTCATAGAATTGGTCCTAAAGGCAAGGAGGATCGACCCATTATTGTTAAGTTTACTCATTTCAAAAGACAAAGTGAAAATTTTGAAGGACAAAACAAAGTTTTAAGATGATGGTATTCTAGTTGTTGAAGATTTTCCTGCCGAAATCCAAACAAGATGTCGGGTCTTCAGCCCAATACTCAAAGCTGCCTATTCATCAGAGGGCTAGTACAGAGCACATCTTGCATCAGATAAGCTAGTGCTTAATGGAAAGTACTACACCATATATGATGTCAATCACCTTCCTGAAGAAATGAAACTGGACAAACTGAACTGTAAAACTGTTGGAAATATTCTGGCATTCTTCACAAGATATTGTGCTCTTTCAAATCACTACCAATGCACCTTCGTTGGAGATGGGATGGAGTTTTCCTCAGTTGAACAGTATCTCATGTTCCAGAAAGCCAAAAAATTTGAGGATGACAGAATGGCTGACACAATAATGACAAATGATGATCCTTCAGAAGTGAAGGCACTTGGGAAGAAGATCTCTAATTTTAACTTTCTAGTCTGGAAGGAAGTTCGTGATACTCATATGCGAAAGGCAGTAAAGGCCAAGTTTGATCAAAATCTGGATCTACAGGCTTACTTAAAAGGGACTGGTGATAAGATTCTAGTTGAAGCCAATCCAAATGATGTGTACTGGGGTGCTGGGCGTTCTATTCATAATAGTGACATATGGGACGAGACCAAATGGATGGGCGAGAATATGTTGGGTAAAGTACTATCAGAATATCGTGATCAACTAATGGAGTAATTGTACAATTGTTAGTGGACCGTATCTGATTTACAAAACCGCTTAAAAAGGAGCTTGTCAAGTTTAAGCTACATTCATGATAAATCCACTTACTTAAATTGTGACTGTTTTAAGTGACAATTATTATTTCTCCTCTTTTTAAAAAAAAAAAGAAATTCTGCTGGATTTATAATATGGTTAAACTGAAACTTAAGCTTAAGTTGGTTTGTACTGTAACATTATTTTTTGAAGTTTTACCCCCCGAACCCCCTTATGGGTCAAACTGGGGTCATAAATAGTTGCTTTGGAGTTTTGCCTTATATCTCCTTTATTGTTGCTTTTATACCTTTAGAATGTATTAAGAGGTATTGGGAAAGCATATGTGGAGAGTCTAAATAGCCGGTCAGTTTTACCCCCGGCACCCCCTTATGGGTCAAAATGGGGTCATAAAATAGCTGATTTTGAGTTTTTGCCTTATATCTCCTTTATTGTTGCTTTTATACCTTCAGAATGTATTAAGAGATATTGGGAAAGCATATGTGAAGAGTCTAGTCGGTCAGTTTTACCCCCCGACCCCCCCTTATGGGTCAAACTGGGGTCATAAATAGCTGCTTTGGAGTTTTTGCCTTATTTCTCCTTTATCGTTGCTTTTATAGCTTCAGAATGTATTATGAGGTATTAGGAAAGCATATGTGGAGAATCTAAATAGCCAGTCAGTTTTATCCCCCGACCCCCCCTTATGGGTCAAACTGGGGTCATAAAATAGTTGCTTTGGAGTTTTGCCTTATATCTCCTTTATTGTTGCTTTTATACCTTCAGAATGTATTAAGAGGTATTGGGAAAGCATATGTGGAGAGTCTAAATAGCCGGTCAGTTTTACACCCCGACCCCTCCTTATGGGCCAAACTGGGGTCATAAATAGCTGCTTTGGAGTTTTTGCCTTATATGTCCTTTATCGTTGCTTTTATAGCTTCAGAATGTATTAAGAGGTATTGGGAAAGCTTTGTGCATTCCTAGCTTTACAGCATGCTTATTAAAACCACAAAGCATTTTAAACTTTCAGGGATGCTTCGCTTTTGTTAGCAAAAGCATTCTTCTAGTTTGCTCATGAATATTAATGTCTGTTATGTTTCCTTGCCATTTACTGGTCACCAATTTTTGTCTAATCAAATTGCTCAATGAATGCATGTTTACTCCTTCAACATCCATAACCTGACATAGAAGTAAACAGTTACACATCCAGTTCCTGATATTTAAGCTCTTGCTATATCATTTGAAAAGTATTTGAACAGCACTCCTCTCATTTTATTGTATTAAAATTCATCCACAAATAAGGGTGATAAAATGGTATTCAAAGTCAAATTTTGTTTTACAAGTTACAACACTTTGTCCAGAAGCGAAAAAAAAATATTTTTTTTATTTTTAAAAAGGGTCAGAAACTGCAATAAAATATATACAAAATAGAATAAATAACAGTGTGTAACCTTGATAGTCACTTTTCTATGAATGCTTAATGAAAAAAATATTGTTTCTAAACCCCTAAGATCAACAGTTGGATTCAAACAAAGCTGATCACTTGTTAATATTGTCGTTGAATTATGTCAGGGAGATGTTTTCTGCAAGTTATATTGTCAGCAAGTGAACGAATACCAGTTTGGGTAGCAGCAAAATTTTGGTGTTAAATTCGGAATTCTGTAATTTTTTCAGAATTAAGAATGTTAAAACATTCAATATATTCCTTATATATGCATTCCTTCTTATATGCAGATTTTCAGTTCAACTTTATCAGTTCCTATGATTTTTGATTTAGCGTAAATATTTATCCTTGATGTATCACAAATATGGAGTCGTAATAAAATTAAGTCCCATAATAATACACAAACAAATACAGACAAGGAAAATACTGTGTATAATTAAAATTTAAGTGATACTTTCATGAAACAGACATGTTATATTGGAAATAAAGATTTTGCTGAGTTTAAGTATATACTGCTCACTCGGTGAAATTTGTCACCCATTAAAAGTTTGTCCATTGCATTTTATGACATTATCAAAAATTCTTTATTATGAATTTTCATTTTAGAGGGAGTTATTACCCCAAAGCCCTTGAGGGCTGTTGGGGTATTGTTTTCACCCATGGTGTCTGGATGGGCGGGCGGGCGGGAAGGAGTTTGTCCGACCTGTATCTCGGAAACCTTAAGTTGTAGGAAGTTGATACTTGGTAGGGACATTGATTAGGGGGTGTAGGTGTGCGACGTCATGGTGTGACCTTGATTTGACCTTTCCGTAGTGACCTTGACCTATAAAATCTTGTCCGGGCTATATCTCGGTAACTGTAAGATGTAGGAAGTTGATACTTGGTAGGGACATTGGTTATGGGGTGTAGGTGTGCAACGTCATGGTGTGACCTTGATTTGACCTTTGACCTTGCCATAGTGACCTTGACCTATAAAATCTTGTCCAGGCTATATCTCGGAAACCGTAAGGTGTAGGAAGTTGATACTTGGTAGGGCCATTGGTTAGGGGTTTTTTTGGTGTGCAACGTCATGGTGTGACCTTGATTTGACCTTTGACCTTGCCGTAGTGACCTTGACCTATAAAAACTTGTCCGGGCTATATCTTGGAAACTGTAAGGTGTAGGAAGTTGATACTGGGTAGGGACATTGGCTAGGGTGTGTAGATGTAAAACGTCATGGTGTGACCTTGATTTGACCTTTGACCTTGCCATAGTGAGCTTGACCTATAATGCCTTGTCTGGGCTATATTTCGGAAACCATAAGGTATAGGAAGTTGATATTAGGGACATTGGTCAAGGGTTATATGTGTGCAACGTCATGGTGTGACCTGGATTTGACCTTTGATCTTGCATATCTGATGCTATTTTATGTCTCTACGAGGATATCTGATACTATTTATCTCCCGCCGGGCGGGCGGGAGATTATAAAACGCATTCCGTTCGTGTGTTATTGAGTGTGTGTCACGCTTTTATAAAGGGCTGTACATCACACTGCTTGTTTCTCCTTGGCCTTTTCAATGTTTTTTATGACCTTATTGCTTATGTCCTTTCATTTGATGTTGTTATTTCACACCTAGGACCATAGCTAAGTGAGTAATAGCAATGGTGGCTACTTTGAGTAAAGTGCTCATAACTCCAAAACGACTGCATTTAGAGTGTTTCTGTAAAAATACGTTGTTCAGCTACTTTCTCCATGCCTACAAGATGGTACCATTTTTAGGGTTCTATCTTCATAGCTAAGTGAGTAATAGTTGTTTTCTGTTATTAACAATGAGCAAAATGAGTAAATTGATTTTGTCTTTGTAACTGTTACTTACAATATTGGCCTGAAATATGTTGTTCAACAACTCCTTCATGTACTATATCATGGTGAGGTGTCCAAGGTGTAGCACCATAGCTAACTGAGTAATAGCTATACTAAGTTTAACATTTGACATTTGAGCAAGTCACTTATAACTCAAAAGCTATTGAATATAGAGGATTTTTGTCGAATATGTTGTTCACCTATCTTTTGGATATACTGTATTGTGAATTTTCACAGCTGTAACTCCATAGCTAACTGAGTAATAGCTACTTTAATGATAACCATAATGAGTAAATGGCTTATATCTTCAAAAGTATTGCAGCTACACAATTTTGTTCCAATACGTTGTTCAGCTACTATCTCCACAGCTACAACATGGTCACTAGTTTGGAAGTGTATCTCCATAGCTAAGTGAGTAATTATATACTTTGTCAATTTTTAATGATAACCATAATGAGTAAATGCCTTATATCTTCAAAAGTATTGAAGCTACACAATTTCTCTCAAATAAGTTGTTCATCTACTTTTTTGTGAACTGTAACATATTTAAGTTTCACAACTGTTGCTCAATGTACAAGTGAGTAATGGCTACTTTATTGCTACTTTTGGTGAAAATGTGAAAAATGACAAATATCTCGCAAACCGTAATAGCTACTTTGTCAATTTTTAATGATACCCATAATGAGTAAATGCCTTATATCTTCAAAAGTATTGCAGCTACACAATTTCTCTCAAATAAGTTGTTCATCTACTTTTTAAGTCATTCACCTACTTTTGGGAGAGCTTTCACTTGGTGAAGTTTCAGACCCATAGCTAATTACTCACCTACTCAAAATGAGTAAATGCGAATTATCTGTAAAAGTATTGCAGATAGCCAATTTTTCTCAAATAACTCCTTCATCTACTTTTGGGAGAGCTTTCACATGGTGAAGTTTCACACCCATAGCTAATAACTCGCCTACTGAAAATGAGTAAATGCGAATTATCGCTAAAAGTATTGCAGATAGCCAATTTTTCTCAAATAACTTGTTCACCTACTTTTGGAAGAGCTTTCACATGGTGAAGTTTCAGACCCATAGCTAATTACTCACCTACTCAAAATGAGTAAATGCGAATTATCTCTAAAACTATTGCAGATAGCCAATTTTTCTCAAATAACTCATTCACCTACTTTTGGGAGAGCTTTCACTTGATGAAGTTTCAGACCCATAGCTAATTACTCACCTACTCAAAATGAGTAAATGCGAATTATCTGTAAAAGTATTGCAGATAGCCAATTTTTCTCAAATAACTCCTTCATCTACTTTTGGGAGAGCTTTCACATGGTGAAGTTTCACACCCATAGCTAATTACTCGCCTACTGAAAATGAGTAAATGCGAATTATCGCTAAAAGTATTGCAGATAGCCAATTTTTCTCAAATAACTTGTTCACCTACTTTTGGAAGAGCTTTCACATGGTGAAGTTTCAGACCCATAGCTAATTACTCACCTACTCAAAATGAGTAAATGCGAATTATCTCTAAAAGTATTGCAGATGGCCAATTTTTCTCAAATAACTCATTCACCTACTTTTGGGAGAACTTTCACTTGGTGAAGTTTCACACCCATAGGTAATTACTCACCTACTCAAAATGAGTAAATGCGAATTATCGCTAAAAGTATTGCAGATAGCCAATTTTTATCAAATAACTCATTCACCTACTTTTGGAAGAACTTTTACATGGTGAAGTTTCACATCCATAGCTAATTACTCACCTACTCAAAATGAGTAAATGCGAATTATCTCTAAAAGTATTGCAGATAGCCAATTTTTCTCAAATAACTCATTCACCTACTTTTGGGAGACATTTCACTTGGTGAAGTTTCACACTCATAGCTAATTACTCACCTACTCAAAATGAGTAAATGCGAATTATCGCTAAAAGTATTGCAGATAGCCAATTTTTCTCAAATAACTCATTCACCTACTTTTGGGAGAGCTTTCACTTGGTGAAGTTTCACACCCATAGCTAATTACTCACCTACTCAAAATGAGTAAATGCGAATTATCTCTGAAAAGTATTGCAGATAGCCAATTTTTCTCAAATAACTCATTCACCTACTTTTGCAAGGGCCTTCACATAGTGAAGTTTCAGACCCATAGCTAATTACTCGCCTACTGAAAATGAGTATATGCGAATTATCTCTAGAAGTATTGCAGATGGCCAATTTTTCTCAAATAATTATTCACCTACTTTTGGGAGAGCTTCAAACCAACCTGTGGAAAAGCACAGGGTAAGGGTAAGACCTTGGGCCCCTTCTTTGAGGTGGAATGAAGATATCCAAACCTTTTTAGTGCATATCTTACATGTACATAACTGCGGAATATGTACATTCAAGCAAAACTATTCAATTTAAAGGAGTTTTGTCAAATATGTTGTTCACCTACTTTTTGATGTAGTGCGGCGGGAGATCATACCACGGCAGTGGTCTTGTTTATCTCTCTTATATCTCTCTTATATCTTTTTACTTGAATCTTGGTTGTTGCACCTTTGGGTGTCTTTTGATGTAGATTAAGCACTGTTAAAGTCATATTAGAATTCATTAAGGGTTTTACTTTTGCAACTTCCCATTGTAACAGATGGTATTGCATCAAGTGAGCCACAGGTTTTGCCCCAACTCCACATAAAAGCATGTATTGCTACATCTGTATGTATGGGTGAGATTCAAAAAGATCCAAACCATAATTCGACCATACAAATAAATATCAAAATGGGAAAAGTCTTAAAGCTTCATAATTTTGAGTTTACTGAATTGTTTTGTTTTAATACTTAATCATTACATGTAATTTCTTTCTCTGAGATGTTATCTTCTCTACGTAAACATTATTTGGACACTGACACTGCTCTGAAAGTATCCCAATCTGTGTACTGTTTCACTACTTCTATATCTCATGGTGTTGAAAACTATTTTTCCAGGCTGTGGGGTACGGGCATCTCTGATGCTATTTTACATTACTGTCACTACACCATACATTCATGTGAGCCAATTTAATGTGCTGTAATCAAAGAGTATATAAGTGGATAATGGACTTTGTCTTGTAGGGCCAGCAGCAGTCAGGTGGAGCTGGGGGTGGAGGAGCTGGTGGAGACAAGAAAGATGATAAGGTATGAACATTAGCCCAAGTCAAAATTAATTCTAGTGTGACTGAGGTTCCTACAACTGTACGTATTTTCAACAGTACAGTTTTACAACAGTACTATAGTGTTTAGCTGCAAATAGCAAATTTTCCTGTCAGTGTAAGACCGACAAATTACCCCGAGTTTATTATGTATACGTGAGCATGCAAATACTTTTACTAGCAGTGCTGGGATAGTCCCGTGATTTCTGCAGATCAAGAATCATTCAGTAGAAGTTAGTTAGATTTGGGTGAACAAATGAAATTAAGTTTAAATGAGATAGTGTCCTAGTATTGCCAGTATTTAGTTGCATTTTGTTACAAAGTAACATCATATATTGTACCAGTTAAATTGTACAGGGAAACAGGTATTATAAATATAAAACAGCTAAGAATTATTGAATTTTAAGAATTTCTTGAATAGTGCCTAAACTCACATTTCATAACAAGGTAAGTAGTACTGAGTGTATCTTACAATTTATTTTGTCAAAACTTGAGTTTAAATTTTGCTGTGTGATGCGATCTCTATGTCATTCACAAGTTGTGAGTTTGTGAAATCATGCCCTAGCACTAATTTTTCCATAGAATAGATTTTAAAAAGATATATATTATTTAATGGCAAAATAGATGCTCAAAATTAGAAAAGGTTTTGTGCTTTAAACAGCATTTTTGTGCTTTAAACAGCACAAGTATTGTTTGGTATCATTTAACATAATGTTATGTACATGACTTGAGTTGGGACACCCAGTTATGTATTGATGGTTATTTTAAGTTAGTCATTGAGATCAATTGTTGAAAGTTAAAACAAAGAATATTATTGTGACAAAGTTTCTCCTGTCCCATTTTAAAAATTTTAATGAGAGATTTTTGACCAGTCAGAAATTTTACAAAACACTAAACAGTTTTTCATGCTTAATATTTTGTCTCAAATAAGATTTTGTCTCAGGTTTTGTAGAGTAAGGAATCTAAAATTTGCCACATGTCTGAAATTCGCCACATGTGGAATTACTGCTAAATTAAATGAATTGAGGTGAGATTTGTTGAATGTATAGTAAATTAAGGCTTTTTAAGGCTTTTTGAACAAAAAAGCAAAGTTTAAGACAAAACATCATTTTCTTCATAGAATTAACAAAGGTTTTTTATACGTGGCGAATTTTACATTCCTGGCGAATTCTAGATTCCTTACTCTATTTAATCGTAAAACAAGGACAAGAAAAGGAAGTATGAGCCTCCAATTCCTACCCGAGTTGGAAAGAGGAAGAAGCGTGTTAGGGGCCCTGATGCAGCCAGTAAATTACCACAAGGTATACTGAAACATTTTATGTGACCTGTATCAAAGTTATAAATTGATCATTTTAAATAACCTAATGTTAGTTATGTTTTATTTGCAAAAATATAGTCATTAAAATTTTATCCATCATAACTTGTATTATAAATGTAGAAAGAAGACTGACGCCATTCTCTGTAACATCTTTTCTAAGTTTACTTCTAACAATTATGAACATTTTTTCAAGTTTCTTTAATTTGTATTATTATTATTATTCCCATTGATTATGTTTATATTCTGTACCAACTGAAACCACATGCCTTATGAAACTAAGGATATGTTTTATTTATGTTTCAGTTACTCCACATACAAAGTGTAGATTAAAACTTCTGAAGTCCCTCAGAATCAAGGACTACCTGCTGATGGAAGAAGAGTTCATTAAAAATCAGGAAAGATTAAAACCACAAGAGGAAAAGCAAGAGGTGTGTTTGAAATCTCCATCATAGTGTATTGTCAAATGGGTGCATTGAAAATAGTTTAATGTGAATGATTTTATGCTTTTCATATGAAAGGACTACCAATATTCATCTGTGAGACAATTTTCATGTGAAACATTACAGAAATTATGTCAGTTGCACCAGTAATCATGCTACTTAATAAAAAATATCAATAAAGTATGTGATAAAACAAGTATACATTAAGTTCTCCACAACTATAAAATACTTCAGGCATAAAATGCTAAAAAATATTTGTTGCATTCATTTAATTTAGAATGTCACAGGTTATATATCACTACTTAATAAAAAATATCAATAAAGTATGTGATAAAACAAGTTTACATTAAGTTCTCCACAACTATAAAATACTTCAGGCATAAAATGCTAAAAAATATTTGTTGCATTCATTTAATTTAGAATGTCACAGGTTATATATCACAGGGTTACTGGCCCAGTTTTCATGCTATCTGTTGGTTATTTCAGAAACTTTAAAAATTAAATAATTTTTGCACAATACTATACAAAACAAAGACATAACCGTTGAACTCAATGCAATAAACTTTCCAATGGTTTTTTAATTGTAAAAATTGGTAATGTATTGACAGATTTACAAGCAATTAAAGAGAAACAAAATTTCACATTGCATGGATAAAAATTTATTTTCAAACAAACCATTGCATGAACCCAAAATAAAGACTAAAAGAGTTTGACAAGTGATATCCAAGTACCTGATTCAACTACTGAAATGATAAATGTATCATTTTAAAGAAAAATTACAGTCGATTTTGTCAGTTTTATTTGAACAAAGTTCGTTTTATATTGGCTGAGATATTGTTAAATATGCAGCAAACACACAAAAACTAGTGCTAGCACGAAAACTGGACCATCGACCATAACCATTTTTCTGTCCAGCTTTTATGTTAATATTAAAAAAAATGTGAATCCATTATTCTTTAATGACTATTTGTATTTTGTTTAACAACCCTATTCCCTCAGTATTGCCTTAGCTCTTGACAAGGGTATAAAGGCTCAGTGATGTGAAATTTAAACCAGTGTTTAACTTATTGTTTTGTTGTGGCAGAAATAACAAAATCTACAATAAATATTTAAAAACCTGTTTTTAAAAAAAAATTTCAAAAAAACAACAAAAAAATACTATTTTATGCTTTCAACTGGCTGGTACATCAAAACATAAAAAAATAAGCCTAGAAATTTAGTGAAATATCTCAAATTTTTTATTTACCAGATACCAGATTTTCTTTGTTTCAAAGTCCGGGAAACAGATTTTGATTTTTTGTTGACAGTCGCTTTATTAAGTCCAACTTTTACCTTTAATTATTGAAATTTTCACCTGAATTATTCTACATGGCAGGAAGAGAGATCAAAGGTGGATGATCTGCGGGGAACACCCATGTCAGTGGGGAGTCTGGAGGAAATCATTGATGATAACCATGCAATTGTGTCCACATCTGTTGGCAGTGAGCATTACGTCAGTATCCTCTCCTTTGTGGATAAGGACCAGTTAGAGCCTGGCTGTTCAGTGTTACTCAACCACAAGGTTAGCAGCTCATGTTGTCTTCTGTTTAAACTCCAGTCGCATTTATCCGTTGCATTATCCCGGTGGTAGCTCCCATAAGTAAGGGTGAAACTGTTACTGTTGTACTTGTGTGTTGGGTTTTACAAGTACAAACTAATCATGAAATGTCATAACTCATTAACAACTGTGAGAACTCCATTGATTGGCTAATTTTTGCATCCTTTCATCCTTTCTTTAATATGTAGTCGATGTGTAAATGTGGTTAGCGATTGGTCAGATTCATAGATGTAGAACATAAATAATAATCTGTATATTGCCTTTTATCTTATATTTATATTTTTACAAAATATTCGTAATGCTCTGCAATACATGGTAACTGTTATTATATTTAGATTTGTCATGATACTGAGAATTTCACAAGCATTGTGGAGAAGATAAATGACCAATTTCATTGGTCACTGAATGCTTGTGTACTATAAACTCCCCTGAAAATTCAAAACCTGTTATTTGGATTAACAGTACCTTCTTGATTCTTCATTCTAGGCTAATTTTATAAAAATTAGACCTAATATTTGGATCTTGGAAATCACTCGTGCATTACTGAAAATGGAACATCTAAATATTGATAAAAAATATTTATTCACATATTTTATTGTTTGGTTCTTTTTGTCTTTTCCTTTTTCAGTGCAGAATCATTCAGCATAGTTTTCTACTTTTCTTTTCAAATGTTTGTCACAGGTTCATGCAGTGGTGGGAGTGCTGGGTGATGACACAGATCCAATGGTGACTGTGATGAAGTTAGAGAAAGCCCCACAGGAGACCTATGCTGACATTGGAGGACTAGATACTCAGATCCAAGAAATAAAGGTACAGAAGTGGACATAGCTCTTTGTTTATTAGCTCTACATTGATTGGTGAAATGTACTGGTAGAGTAAGAAATCTAAAATTCGCCACATATCTGAAATTCACCACAGGTGAAAATATTAATAAAATAAATGAGATTGTGGCGAGATTTGTTGACTGTATAGTAAATTAACCCTTTTTGAACTGAAAAATACCAATTTTTAGACAAAAACATCATTTTCTTCATAGAATTAACTAAGGTTTTAGAGGTGGCGAATTTTAGATTCCTGGCGAATTTTAGATTTCTTACTCTACATGTATTATCTAACCAGGTCCAGATTTTTTGTGTTCCTTGAACTATTTTTGTGAATAAGAAAAGAAAAAATGAGTAATTCAAAGATTAATACCAGTGTCAAAGTACTCGGTAAAAAGAGGTGATTTTTTTTGTCATAATGTTGCTTCTGATGGGAGTAATAGGTTTGCTATATCAACTACCAATACAAAACTTGTTATATTTTAGGTCCAAGTAGGGACGTCATCGTGTACTGTGATATCATGATATCGCCGATCCGCACACGATATCGAGCTTTGTTTTCATAGCCCGATTTCCGGGGTTTAGTTACTGCATTAGTAAAAAGTATATACATGGGTGTACATGAGCCAGAATTCGTAACTGGAAATGGCTTTCAGCTTATTCTAGAACAAAGATTCTTGGATTTTACCCTTAATAAAGTAAAAATCTTTATTATTTCGGAGAATTTACAGGGTTTATAATGTTTTGAATTAAAAATATGAAGTTGAAATGTAGATATTAACTTAGTGATAAATACCGCGATATCGCCCACTGTTTTGTTCACGGTATCGAGACAGCAAACTTCCCAACGATGATGTCTCTAGGTCCAAGAATGTCTTCATTCAGATCTCTGATAAAATATTGTAAAAATATTAGGGAGGTCACGACTCCAAATATTTCATGTCGGCTAATCGCCAAGCATTATTCGTGTCGACACCGAATAACTGTTGAATTTATAAAACAGCCAAAAATCTTAAGTTTCCTATTGTAAAAAGCATTGAAAAACAATAAAAATGTTAAATAAAATGAAAATATATGTATATAATCTGTAAAATTGAATAAATTTGCTATTTTCCTAAAACTTTTGCTTTGTTTATTCCCTAGAAAGTATTATAGTATCTTTATCTTTATTTCCATGCTTATATTTTCTTGGGTGTAGTTCTTTAATGTTATCATTTAATTTCTGATAAGGTTTAAAATTATATATGTAACTTTGCTGGGGTAAATTTCTAGGAATCTGTTGAACTTCCATTAACTCATCCAGAACTGTATGAAGAGATGGGAATCAAACCTCCCAAAGGTGTCATTTTGTATGGAGAACCTGGAACAGGTGGGTGCCCAGATTTAAAATTGGTTAAACAGTTAACCTTAAAATTGAAAATTCTTTTCATTCAGAAAGTTATACCAATTAAGACAGGATCAAACATAGCAATCACACTATAATACACACATTGGTCTGTGTGGAAATGTGCTTAGGATGTTGGAGCCAAATGTCTGGGTTCAATACTTGGCCAGGTCATGGCGATTGTACGTTTGGACCAAGTACTTTACATACATGCCAGTCTTCACCCAGGAGTAAGGGGCCATGGTGGAAGAGTGGTAACACTAGCCTCCCACCTCTGAGATCGGAGTTTGAATCCCAGCCCGAACTCAAGTGGGAAAGCTGGTAGTTGCTTGCTGTTGGTCGACAGTTTACAGTACAGAACCTTGACCAACTGTATGTACTGGTTTCCTCTGCCCATAAAACTGCCATATACATTGTGTTGAAAGCGATGTTTAAACTCAAATAAATATATAAAAAAATCACCCAGGAGTACAAATGGTTACCAACGCTAGTTGTTGAGGTAAAACTGTAACAAACTGTCATCCTGTTCAGGGAAATAGAATATTCTATTTCGCTTCATACAAGAGAAACCAGATGTATGTTATTTGGGGTTTTACGTCGCATTCAACACTGTAAGGTCATATCATGACGGGTAGTTTTGTGGGCAGGGGAAACCAGTACATACATTTGGTGATTGTTCTGGACTGTTAACTGCTGATCATCGGTGCACAACTACCAACTTTCCCACATAAGGTCCGGGGTTTGAACCACTGACCTCAGAGGTGGGAGGCGAGTGTGTTACCACTGCGCTATGTGGCCCCCGAAACCAGATATAAACTACAGCCATGTAAAGCATTAGGCCCGAAGAATAATTTCACCTTACACTGTGAAAATAACAGTCAATTTAATGATAAAAATCCATTCAGTATGTCAGTTTTTATAACAAATACAATAAACAGGATGTATACCATTTCTTAATATATTGACAAATTTAAACTTATTTAGATGAAAAAGTAGTCATTTTGGGGGGCCTGTTGGTCCACGGTTCTTATTTCTGGTTTCTTTGACATGAAGCAAATCTAAGAGTTTTACTACTCTGAACAGGAAGCCAGTTTGTCATAGATTTACCTCTCAGTGCCTATTTATAGTTCTGGTGAAGAGGGATGTGTATGTATAAAATAGATTGTCCAAGGGTACAATCTTCATGACCCGGCCAAGTGTTGAACCCCAGACCTTACATTCTGAGGGCAAACACTCTCGCCACAAGACCACACCAAATTGAATCCATATAAGTAAAGCTCCATTAGAAATGGAAGTAGGTGAAAAAATTTCTTGCACTGAAAAGTTACTTTCATTACAATTTTATCAACTGTAAATCTTAGTTAAGTAGGACCTCTTTTTCTTACTCCTATAGATTCTTCTTTATAGTTCTCAACTGTCCCTTAAAAAATTCTTTATTGCCACTATATTTGGTTTCACCTATGTTATTGTGTTTGTCGATTATGTTGCTTACTTACTTGTGTGAAATTTTTTCTTTTAGGTAAAACCTTATTGGCCAAAGCTGTAGCCAATCAAACGTCGGCCACATTCTTGAGAGTTGTTGGTTCAGAACTCATACAGAAGTATTTGGTATGTTTATCTATTTGTCTATTGATTACACAATGTTCTTGCGTAACCCTCAGTATTGTTCCACATTAATTGATTCTGCACATCACTCGGTTGCATTGATAGCATGTCACACACAGAGCGAGTTTTTGGTTGATATGTCAAGTGTGATGAGGCTAAATCTTGTGCATGCGTAGATTGCATATTCCAAGATGATCAGACAAACAGCTCGGAATAATCTTCTTGGATTAAAGTACACAAATGGCAGTTGTGAGAAATGTTCAAATGTGCAAGAATTATTGTAATTATAATAATTGTAACTATAGATGTACCTTCCTTCATGGTACTACTAAGAATGCATAAAAGGGACTGTATACCCAGTATTTACTGGTGCTGGACACAACGTGAGATCTGTTGATGCTGCCATCTTGAAATTCCGAGTACACCCAGCAGTGGTGGAGGTTACTAGGCACAAATAAATTTTGTCTTCCACGTAAGAAATGCAACCAGTTTCTAAATGCTCTGCCACACAAACAGACAAAAAAAAAACAACAAAAGTACAAAGCCAGACTTGCCCACAAAACCTAAGACTAAAAGCTAGTGGTGGGAATGTTTACAAAAATTCAACTTGAGACCTGAGAGCTGGGGGGGGGGGGGACTCGTGTGCCCACTATGCCATATTATAATACCCTAAAGTTAAATAATGAAAAGAGATGCCCTATTTATAACTGTAAGGTAAACACTGTGAAAATTGCCTATATTACACGGGTGTCATTAATGTTAGACAGTGATAAAACAGGTAGCTAAACCCATTTTATGTGATACATATACACTGATACATATAAACTAGTGTTCACTTATTTCATTTCTTAATAATTTATGGTAATTACGTAAGCTCAGACAATATAATAACAACTTGTTTAACATTAATGACGTCTAACATTAATGACACCCATGTACTTCATTGTAACAGGCAGTCACATGTGCTATTTGTAGGGTGATGGACCAAAGCTTGTCAGAGAATTGTTTCGTGTGGCTGAGGAGCATGCACCTTCCATCGTGTTCATAGATGAAATCGATGCAGTGGGCACAAAACGATACGAGTCTAATTCCGGTGGTGAGCGAGAGATCCAGAGAACCATGTTAGAGCTACTCAACCAACTAGACGGGTTTGATTCAAGGGGAGATGTCAAGGTGAGAGAGATGGCCTTGTTTTACCATACTTTTCAGAAATATATATATGTATATATGGGCTAGATCTTAATTTTAAGATGTAGTAGATAAGGCATTGATTTTAAATATAGAAATTAGTTTATTTCAAGTTTTACAAGTGTTGTTATGAAATACTAGTATTCTCTGTTATATTTTGCTGTAGTGGAAAAATGTAAAAACTGTCTTGTATAATGAGGAACTAAGTTTTGAAAACATCTACATTTTACCCCCTTTGTGTGGCTGATCAGAATTAAGAAAAAAAATGTGGATAAATACCTTGCAATTATGACCTTATATGGCATAAAATGGAGTTTATTAACTTTGGCATATCAGACCAAGATATTTGCAGTATGAATTTACATCTGTGTCTCATGTATGGTGTTATCAAAATTTCATACCACTGATGAGCAAACAGGCTGCCTAAAATAATAAATAAATAAAGTGTGATCGCAAGAAGTACAGAAACTTGGCAGGTACTACCATTGTTCTCAACATCGAGGTGATGTCAAGAACTAAATAAATCTATTGGTATTGAATTTTTTTCAGTTAAGCCCTCAAACTGGGGAATAAAATTATAAGAAATAATGGTTTGATAATTAGTTAAAATTACAGATATTTTGATGAAATTTGTTAAAAGGCAAAATCTATTTAGTTAATTTTCAGGCATACTAATTGTATCCACCGGCGTTCGCTACACCGCCGCCACCATGCGTAGAAAGATTTTCGGCATTAATGCTCTACAAGAAAACCACATCAGCTAGGTTCACCAAATTTGCAGGATATCTTCATTGGGGGTTAAGATTCTTTGGGAAGGAAATTAGCCTCATTCTGAAAAACAAGATGGCCACCACGGGCATTTCTTTGAAAATTATCTACATTTTTCTACTGGCTGTTTCTCATAGGTAGAAGGTTGAATGTCTTCATAGGTGATATGTATAACAGATATATATGTCCTCTACAACCTTGCAAACATTTGACCTTGAAGTTCTTAATTCAAAGTCATCCACGGAGTGCCAAAGTAACCCACATAGCGGACTTTAAAAGTGCTTATATCTCCCTTATTATTGGTCCTACAGGTTTGCAATGTGAAACCAACCTATAGGAAATCATGTGCTGTGAATTTTTTGATGTGGTCAGATTTGACCTTGAACCCCTCCTTCAAGGTCAAACGAGGATAGCCAAACTTAAAAGTGCTTATAACTCGCTTATTATTGGTCCAAGAAGTTTGGGATGGCAAAGCAACTTATAGGAAATCATGGGCTGGGAATCTTTTGATGTGGTCAGATTTGACCTTGGACCCCTCCTTCAAGGTCATACGAAGATATCCAAACTTAAAAGTGCTTATAACTCGCTTATTATTGGTCCAAGAAGTTTGGGATGGCAAAGCAACTTATAGGAAATCATGGGCTGGAAATCTTTTGATGTGATCAGATTTGACCTTGGACCCCTCCTTCAAGGTCATACGAAGATATCCAAACTTAAAAGTGGTTATAACTCGCTTATTATTGGTCCTAGAGGTTTGGGATGGTAAACCAACCTATTGGAAATTATGGACTGGGAATCTTCTGGTGTGGTCATATTTGACCTTGGGCTCCTCCTTCAAGGTCAAACGAGGATAGTCAAACTTAAGTGCTTATAATTCGCTTATTATTGGTCCAAGACACTTGGGATGGTAAACCAACCTATAGGAAATCTTGAACTGGGAATCTTCTGGTGTGGTCGGATTTGACCTTAGGCCCCTTGTTCAAGGTCAACAAGGATAGCCAAACTTAAAAGTGCTTATAACTCACTTATTATTAGGGGTGTGACGAGTACAAATAATTCGGGTCGAATGCTCGCACATAAAAACTCGACTCGACATCGGGCCCTCGCGAAGTTTAGTATCCACCGTAACAGGAAACGACATCCAATATGGCGGCTCTCGTAAATGAAAAAACATAAAGATAAAAGCTTTGAATCGCTTGAATTAGCTATTGTCAGCACATAATATCAATAATATTAATTTTAAAATGGTGGATTATGCGATATAATGTAAGTAAGGGGTGTTATTTATGTTTTATTAACTAAAAAACGTAACCAGTTCTATAGGTTATTATATATACACGAGCACTCGACCCTGAGAATTGGGATAGAATTTTCGTGAAATTTGCCTCACTCGCCGAGTGTCGACTGCTCGGTCGCACCCCTACTTATTATTGGTCCTAGAGGTTTGGGATAGGAAATCATGGGCTAGGAATCTTTTGATGTGGTCAGATTTGACCTTGAGCCCCTCCTTCAAGGTCAAATGAGGAGAGCCAAACTTAAAATGGTTTATAACTCGTTTATTATTGATCCTAGAGGTTTGCAATGTGAAACCAACTTACAGGATATTGTGGGCTGGGAATCTTCTGATGTCAGATTTGACCTTTGGCCCCTCTTTCAAGGTCAAACGATGGTTCCACTGGCTTTGGTGAGTTGTCTTTCCGGTGGATACAGATTTGCATCGGTTCTCTGATGCGTAGGTCTAGTTAATCTCTTTACATTGTGTATTCTCCAACAAAATTGTGTGATAGTCTAGACATTTGAAAGTATGGATTGAATGCCAGGGTGTCTCTGTGAAAGGATTTAAATTTTGTATTTATAAGCAGGCCTCGGTGACAATGACCTCAGTGGTCTTGAGTATTAAATTCAACTCATAGCAACATCTGGGGAATACAGATTACTTGTCTACTAGGTAACTCCAGCTGTTAAAGAGTACATAAAATCAAAAATTGACTTTGCCTTTTGTTTACAGGTGATTATGGCTACAAACCGTATAGAAACTTTGGATCCTGCATTAATCAGACCGGGTAGAATAGACAGAAAGATAGAATTTCCTCTCCCAGATGAGAAGACAAAGAGGAGAATTTTTAACATCCACACCAGTAGAATGACAATGGCAGAAAGTGTGAATCTGGAGGATTACATCATGGCTAAAGATGACCTTTCTGGAGCTGACATTAAGGTAGACAAGGGAAAATAATATGTAAATAATATATGTAGAGATTTATTCATAAATTAATAAAAATAAATGTGAGGAATAAGAGGAAACAAGGGACATGGCGCATGCATAGTATGGATGTGTGCAGTTGTACTGACATTTGTATTTTTTTTTTTAAATATTTGTGTTAGTGACTTTAACAATGGATAGCTATGAAGTGACATCTTTACACTATCCATAAAATGGAAGTGGCATTACTGCTTAAATATTTTTAATATGACTTAATGTTTACAATTTCTTTTCTTTTTTACCCCACAGCCCTTAATGGCTGTTGGGGTATTGTTTTCACCCATGGTGTCCGGATGGTCGGGCGGGTGGGCGGGCGGGCGGCGGGAAATAGTTTGTCCGGGCTGTATCTCAGAAACCGTAAGGTGTAGGAAGTTGATACTTGGTAGGGACATTGGTTAGGGGGTGCAGCTGTGCAACGTCATGGTCTGACCTTGATTTGACCTTTGACCTTGCCGTAGTGACCTTGAGTTTGAAAATCTTGTCCGGGCTATATCTCGGAAACTGTAAGGCTTGGGATGTTGATATTTGGTAGGGACATTGGTTAGGGGCTGTAGGTGTGCAACGTCATGGTCTGACCTTGATTTGACCTTTGACCTTGCCGTAGTGACCTTGACCTATAAAATCTTGTCCGGGCTATATCTCGGAAACCGTAAGGTGTAGGAAGTTGATACTTGGTAGGGATATTGGTTAGGGGGTGTAGGTGTGCAACGTCATGGTCTGACCTTGATTTGACCTTTGACCTTGCCGTAGTGACCTTGACCTATAAAATGTTGTCCGGGCAAAATCTCGGAAACTGTAAGGCTTGGGAAGTTGATATTTGGTAGGGACATTGGTTAGGGGGTGTAGGTGTGCAACGTCATGGTCTGACCTTGATTTGACCTTTGACCTTGCCGTAGTGACCTTGACCTATAAAATGTTGTCCGGGCTATATCTCAGAAACTGTAAGGTGTACGAAGTTGATACGTGGTACGGATATTTGTTATGGGGTGTAGGTGTGCAACGTCATGGTGTGACCTTGATTTGACCTGTGACCCTGCCGTAGTGGCCTTGACCTATAAAATCTTGTCCAGGCTATATCTCGGAAACCGTAAGGTGTAGGAAGTTGATACTTGGTAGGGATGTTGCTTAGGGGGTGTAGGTGTGCAGCGTCATGGTCTGACCTTGATTTCACCTTTGACCTTGCCGTAGTGACCTTGACCTATAAAATGTTGTCTGGGCTATATCTCAGAAACCGTAAGGTGTAGAAAGTTGATACTTGGTAGGGACATTGGTTATTGGCTATAGGTGTGTATTATCATGGTGTGACCTTAATTTGACCTTTTACCTTGCCGTAGTGACCTTGACCTTTAAAATCTTGTTGCACCTTTGAGTCTGTCTTTTGATGCAGATTAAGCAAAAGTCATATTAGAATTTATTAAGAATTTTACTTTCATAACTTCCCATTGTAAGAGATAGAATTTCATCAAGTGAGCCGCAGATTTTACTCCAACACCACACATAAGCATTCATTAAATGTATTGCCACTTCTGTATGCATGGTAATATTCAAACCATCTAAACCATAATTCGGAAATGCAGATGTATATAAAGAGTGTTGAATTTTAGTTTACTGATTAATGCTGTCATCTTGTCATTGAATTATCTTGTTTTAATACTTCATCTTTATACGCATTATCTTTCTTTTAAACATTATTTCTCCATTTAAACATTGTTTGGACCTTTATATAACCGACAGTGCTCTGAAAGTATCCTGAAGTTTGTACTGGTACAGTACTTCTATATCTCATGGTGTTGAAAATATTTCCCAAGGCTGTGGGGTACGGGCATCTCTGATGCTATTTTTTTTTTTTGCCCGATATCCGTGATTGCATGAAAGTGCTTCTTGTTGTATAATATCCTAAGATGACTTGGTAGTGTCGGTGTGATTGATTGGCTGAAAATTATTGCCTAAATTGTGAGAAACTTTGGGTTTTCTGTAACATACCGTCCGCAGAATGAAGAGCCATTTTGTTTTGCCTCAAGCAACCACTAAACAGCAAAAGTTTTCAAAGTTAAAGGCCAGTTTATTATTTATAGGGACGTCATGAATTGCCAACTGATCGATGATGGTTAGAATAATGCTATGTATCAGTGTCATATTTTAAAGAATGAATAATCGCTCAATGTAGTAAATCATGACAAAAGGCCTAAATCCATCAAATACATGTATCCATGTTTTCTCTATTTATGCATTCATGTAAAACTGGAAGTACCATTTACCTCTTATATCACCCACTTCCTGTCAGAAATAACCGAAGCAGAAGTTGCAGGAAAACCGGCAAATTTATATTTATATCCCCAGACGAAAGTCGGGGATATATTGGATTCAGGTCCGTCGCGCCGCCGCCGCCGCCGCCGCCGCCGTAGAAATTTCCTTGTGGACGCGATAACTCAAAAACAAATTAATATTTTTTTTTCAAACTTGGTACACATGTTAAGGGTGCCCAAAGGAAGATCCCTATTTTAAGGTGACCTTAAACTCCCAGTAAAAAAGAACTTATGGCCACCTTAAGGTCAGAAATTGCACTTTTGGCCACTTAGAGCCCTGTAGGTCACAAACTATGATGCTCAGCTGGCTGAAATTTTACCTGACAACACATTAATATGTTCTTAGTACATGTGCGGAAAATCATGACTTTAAGTTGAGGAGAAAATTGTGTTTGAGGCCCATAAATACCCCCACTTAGGGATTTTTTGCTATACTTTTCACATATTTTGCCCTATAATTTGGAAGTGATAATTCTGATGAGTCTCAAACTGCGCTAGGTATAACTTTGATATGTAATCCTTGTCTGTAGAAAATTTTAGGGCTGTAGGTTTACCCAAAGGGGTCGACTTAAGGTCTCAAAAGTGCCCACAGAGACCCAATTTATGCACTTTTTGCCACTTTCAAGCACTGTAGCTTTCAAACTATGTCTCTCATCTAAGTTAAATATCATCTGGGAATATATATATGTGTTTTCTTATATGTGCCCCAACATTTAGGCCTTTAATAGACAGTTAACCTGTGTATCAGGACCATAAACACCCACCCGAGTGACCCTTATAAGACATTTTTCACATCTTTTTCCCTGTAACTTGGAAATGGTAAGTCTGAGAAGTTTCAAACTGTATTAGATATATATTCTGTGTGTAATCTTAGTATGTAACAGATTTTAAGTCTGAAGCTTTAATTTTGAAGGTCAAATTGAGGTCTCTAAAAGGCTCCCAAAGACCCAATATTTGGACTTTTTGCTACTTTTAAGCCCTGTGACTGTCAAACTATGTGACTGATAGAGCTCAAATCCTATCTGAGAAGATATTAGTATGTTATTTTTATATGTGCCAAAACTTAAGGCTTTAAGAAGACATTTAACCTGTGTATGAGGACCATAAATCCCCACCCGAGTGACCATTTTTAGACATTTTTCACATATTTTTCCCTGTAACTTGGAAATGGTAAGTCTAAGAAGTTTCAAACTGTATTAGATGCATATTCTATGTGTAATCTTAGTATGTGACAAATTTTAAGTCTGAAGCTTTAATTTGAAGGCCACATTTAGGTCTCTAGAAGGCCCCATAAAGACCCAGTATTTGGACTTTTTGCCAATTTTAAGGCCTGTGACTGTTAAACTATGTGACTGATAGAGCTGAAATCTCATCTGGGAATACATTATTATGTTCTTTTTACATGTGCCAAAAATCAAGGCTTCAAGTAGACATTTAACCTGTGTATGAGGACCTTAAACACCCACCTGAGTGACCCTTTTAAGACATTTTTCACATATTTTGCTCTGTAACTTGGAAATGGTAAGTCTGAGAAGTTTCAAACTTTATTAGATACATATTCTATGTGTAATCTTAGTATGTAACAAATTTTAAGTCTGAAGCTTTAATTTGAAAGCCACATCGAGATCTCTAAAAGGCCCACAATGACCCAATATTTGGACTTTTTACCACCTTTAAGCCCTGTAACTGTTAAACTATGTGATTGATGGAGCTGAAATCCCATCTGGGAATGCATTATTATGTCCTTTTTACATATGCCGAAAATCAAGGTTTTTAGTAGACATTTAACCTGTGTATGAGGGCCATAGACACTCGCCCAAGTGCCTTTTTAAGCGTCCCTTGCGGGACGCTTGTTTGTGTATGGGAGAGCTTCAGGCTCCGCCGGCTCCGCCGGCTCCGGCGGCTCCGCCGGCTCCGCCGGCTCCGCCGGCTCCGCATTTTGTTTTCCTTATAACTCTGTAACCGTTAGGCGGATTCTTTTCAAATTTGGCAGGTTTAGGCAGTAGCCTTGGGGAATTTTTTTGAATATGCTGCAGTGACATTTCAACCAATCAGAGAGGTCACATGACCAAAAATGTCTTTTTTCGATGGGGAAGCTTGTCCGGATGATAACTTGAAAGGAATTTTATCAATTCACCTGAAACTTGGCAAATACATTCATTCTATTAAAATCTGGAAATCATTAGATTTTGGCATTGATTGGTCAAGAAATGGCCGAGTAATTAATGATTAATTAATCATTACGAATTTTCCAAATAAGGAAAACACAAAAATGCTTATATCTCGAAAACCGTGCTAGATAGAGCGATTTCGACGAAATTTTTGACCCACAGGGTATCTCTGCGGAGTAGTTTTCCCAATTTTCAAAAAATTTTTGTCTCGCCCAAAATGGCGGCCATTTTGAATTTTCGAAATTTTCGCAAAAATTGCAAAAAACACAAAAATGCTTATATCTCAAAAACCGTGCTAGATAGAGCGATTTCGACGAAATTTTTGGCCCACAGGGTATCTCTGCAGAGTAGTTATCCCAATTTTGAAAAAATTTTTGTCTCGCCCAAAATGGCGGCCATTTTGAATTTTCGAATTTTTCGCAAAAATTGCAAAACATAAAAATGCTTATATCTCGAAAACCCTGCAAGATAGAGTGATTTCGACGAAATTTTTGACCCACAGGGTATATCTGCAGAGTAGCCATGCCAATTTTCAAAAAAATTTTGTCTCGCCAAAAATGGCGGCCATTTTGAATTTTCGAATTTTTCGCAAAAATTGCAAAACATAAAAATGCTTATATCTCGAAAACCCTGCTAGATAGAGCGATTTCGACGAAATTTTTGACCCACAGGGTATCTCTGCAGAGTAGCCATGCCAATTTTCAAACAAAAAATTTCAGACCCGTAGATGATTACTCACCTACTCAAAATGAGTAAATGCGAATTATCTCTAAAAGTATTGCAGATAGCCAATTTTTCTCAAATAACTCATTCACCTACTTTTGGGATGAGCTTTCACATGGTGAAGTTTCAGACCCATAGCTAATTACTCACCTACTCAAAATGAGTAAATGCGAATTATCTCTAAAAGTATTGCAGATAGCCAATTTTTCTCAAATAACTCATTCACCTACTTTTGGGAGAGCTTTCACTTGAAGTTTCAGACCCATAGCTAATTATTCACCTACTCAAAACGAGTAAATGCGAATTATCTCTAAAAGTATTGCAGATAGCCAATTTTTCTCAAATAACTCATTCACCTACTTTTGGGAGAGCTTTCACTTGGTGAAGTTTCAGACCCATAGCTAATTACTCACCTACTGAAAATGAGTAAATGTGAATTATTTCTAAAAGTATTGCAGATAGCCAATTTTTGTCAAATTAATCATTCACCTACTTTTGGGAGAGCTTTCACTTGGTGAAGTTTCAGACCCATAGCTAATTACTCACCTACTCAAAATGAGTAAATGCGAATTATCTCTAAAAGTATTGCAGATAGCCAATTTTTCTCAAATAACTCATTCACCTACTTTTGGGAGAGCTTTCACTCTGTGAAGTTTCAGACCCATAGCTAATTACTCACCTACTCAAAATGAGTAAATGCGAATTATCTCTAAAAGTATTGCAGATAGCCAATTTTTCTCAAATAACTCATTCACCTACTTTTGGGAGAGCTTTCACTTGGTGAAGTTTCAGACCCATAGCTAATTACTCACCTACTGAAAATGAGTAAATGCGAATTATCTGTAAAAGTATTGCGGATACCCAATTTTTATCAAATAACTCATTCATCTACTTGTGGGAGAGCTTTCACATGGTGAAGTTTCAGACCCATAGCTAATTACTCACCTACTCAAAATGAGTAAATCCGAATTATCTCTAAAAGTATTGCAGATAGCCAATTTTTCTCAAATAACTCATTCACCTACTTTTGGGAGAGCTTTCACTCTGTGAAGTTTCAGACCCATAGCTAATTACTCACCTACTCAAAATGAGTAAATGCGAATTATCTCTAAAAGTATTGCAGATAGCCAATTTTTCTCAAATTAATCATTCACCTACTTTTGGGAGAGCTTTCACTTGGTGAAGTTTCAGACCCATAGCTAATTACTCACCTACTGAAAATGAGTAAATGCGAATTATCTCTAAAAGTATTGCAGATAGCCAATTTTTCTCAAATAACTCATTCACCTACTTTTGGGAGAGCTTTTATTTGGTGAAGTTTCACTTCCATTGCTAATTACTCACCTACTCAAAATGAGTAAATGCGAATTATCTCTAAAAGTATTGCAGATAGCCAATTTTTCTCAAATTAATCATTCACCTACTTTTGGGAGAGCTTTCACTTGGTGAAGTTTCAGACCCATAGCTAATTACTCACCTACTCAAAATGAGTAAATGCGAATTATCTCTAAAAGTATTGCAGATAGCCAATTTTTGTCAAATTAATCATTCACCTACTTTTGGGAGAGCTTTCACTTGGTGAAGTTTCAGACCCATAGCTAATTACTCACCTACTCAAAATGAGTAAATGCGAATTATCTCTAAAAGTATTGCAGATAGCCAATTTTTCTCAAATAACTCATTCACCTACTTTTGGGAGAGCTTTCACTCTGTGAAGTTTCAGACCCATAGCTAATTACTCACCTACTCAAAATGAGTAAATGCGAATTATCTCTAAAAGTATTGCAGATAGCCAATTTTTCTCAAATAACTCATTCACCTACTTTTGGGAGAGCTTTCACTTGGTGAAGTTTCACACCCATAGCTAATTACTCACCTACTGAAAATGAGTAAATGCGAATTATCTGTAAAAGTATTGCGGATACCCAATTTTTATCAAATAACTCATTCATCTACTTGTGGGAGAGCTTTCACATGGTGAAGTTTCAGACCCATAGCTAATTACTCACCTACTCAAAATGAGTAAATCCGAATTATCTCTAAAAGTATTGCAGATAGCCAATTTTTCTCAAATAACTCATTCACCTACTTTTGGGAGAGCTTTCACTCTGTGAAGTTTCAGACCCATAGCTAATTACTCACCTACTCAAAATGAGTAAATGCGAATTATCTCTAAAAGTATTGCAGATAGCCAATTTTTCTCAAATTAATCATTCACCTACTTTTGGGAGAGCTTTCACTTGGTGAAGTTTCAGACCCATAGCTAATTACTCACCTACTGAAAATGAGTAAATGCGAATTATCTCTAAAAGTATTGCAGATAGCCAATTTTTCTCAAATAACTCATTCACCTACTTTTGGGAGAGCTTTTATTTGGTGAAGTTTCACTTCCATTGCTAATTACTCACCTACTCAAAATGAGTAAATGCGAATTATCTCTAAAAGTATTGCAGATAGCCAATTTTTCTCAAATTAATCATTCACCTACTTTTGGGAGAGCTTTCACTTGGTGAAGTTTCAGACCCATAGCTAATTACTCACCTACTCAAAATGAGTAAATGCGAATTATCTCTAAAAGTATTGCAGATAGCCAATTTTTCTCAAATAACTCATTCACCTACTTTTGGGAGAGCTTTCACTTGGTGAAGTTTCAGACCCATAGCTAATTACTCACCTACTCAAAATGAGTAAATGCTAATTATCTCTAAAAGTATTGCAGATAGCCAATTTTTCTCAAATAACTCATTCACCTACTTTTGGGAGAGCTTTCACTTGGTGAAGTTTCAGACCCATAGCTAATTACTCACCTACTCAAAATGAGTAAATGCGAATTATCTCTAAAAGTATTGCAGATAGCCAATTTTTCTCAAATAACTCATTCACTCACCTACTGAAAATGAGTAAATGTGAATTATCTCTAAAAGTATTGCAGATAGCCAATTTTTCTCAAATAACTCATTCACCTACTTTTGGAAGAACTTTCATACACGAAAATGAAAAGTTGTGAATATCTCGGAAAAGCTATTTCTTCTGCTTTAATGCTCGGCGGGAGATGCACACCGCGGCAGTGGTCTTGACAAAAATTTTTGTCTCCCCAAAAATGGTGGCCATTTTGAATTTTCAAAGTTTTTGCAAAACACAAAAATGCTTATATCTCGAAAACCGTGCTATATGGAGCGAACTCAACAAAATTTTGGACCTGCTGGGTATCTCTGCAGAGTAGCCATGCCAATTTTCAAAATATTTTTGTCTCGCCAAATATAGCGGACATTTTTAATTTTTTTATTTTTTGCAAAACACAAAAATGCTTATATCTTGAAAACCGTGCTAGATAGAGCAAACTGCGCTGACTTTGGTTGCCACAACAGTTAAGGCTAGAAACGAAGCATTTTCTTAATACTTTAGCACTCACCTTTATATCCTTTTCGGGACGCTTTGTTTTTGCTATGCAAAAACATTATCTTTTTTTTTGCGAGCGATCCTCTAGTTTGACATTTTTTCCGTATTTTGCCCTGTTATTTGGAAAATGCTTAGTGTGACAAGTCTTAAACTGTATTATATATAATTTTTGTTTGTTATGTATGTCCCCCAAAAAGTTTGAGATCTGTAGTTTAATTGCTAAGGTCTCTTTAACAATTGTAAAATGCCCACAGAAACCCAATTTATGGATATTATGCCACTTTAAAGCCCAGTAACTGTCAAACTATGTGGGTTATAGAGCTGAAATCTTTGAATTTTTAAAAGGAAATGCCTGTCTATTTAAATTTTGAATATTAATAATGTTATGGCTATCTTAGTCTTTTAAGAACTTATTTTTGTGTGTTATACCTCTGCTTGCTGAGTTTTTCACTTTTTAAAATGAAACTGGTTAAACATATTCAAGTAGACAAAATGGACACTTTAAGTGAGCTTTAAGTCCCAATATTAATGAAATTATATCCTTATGTAGTAAAACTAGGGGATTTTTAACCCTCAACTAGCCCAGTTTTATTCAACTTGCCTCAGTTAATTTTGGCACAGCTCCTACAGTTATGAACTCATTTCAGTTGATAATCACATACTTAAAATTCTCAATTCTTTTTGTATTTCAGTACCCCTTTTATATAGATTGTTTGTTTACCATTTATGCTCAACCCACATCCCCCACCCGGATTCCCCCCACCCACCTCTGGGACCTCCAGCTATATTGAGTGACACTAAATAAACAAAGGTATTTAATGATATCAGATGAGAAACAAAGAACTCAATGGGGTTGCAGATCTTGTGTAATAGTGAGAGAGGTGTGGAGAAGGGGAGAGGGGTGGGGGTGGGAGGTGGTGGGCTTCATTACATATAACACAAAGGGGAGTCAGAAGTGAGATTGTGTCACATATTTAGGTTGCATATATATGGACCACATATATAGGTATAGAGGAAATGAATAACTGAAAACAATTTGCAAATTCTAAAAATAATATAATAAAATAATAATATAAATAATTTTTTTTTAAGTAATATTTTATTTGTGAACAAATATAGAAACAGATATGCGCTTTTGGGATTATGAATTTTAGAATGGACATTGGATCATCAATCATTTAAATACTTTGAAGGAAGATTGAAAAATATGATGAGTTGAGTTAAAAATAATATTTTATTTGTCAACAAATATAGAAACAGATATGCTCTTTTGGGATTATTATTTTAGAATGGACATTCAATCATCAATCATTTAAATACTTTGAAAATAGGTTTAGAGTTATCATTGCAGGAAGATTGAAAATATAATTTGAGTTATGTATTCGCCGTCTGGGGATACACCATCTTCCTTGGGGAGATATAAACAGAGTAGATTGATGTGCTGAAGTTCATATAATAATGGGTAATTATGTTTTAAAAAATTCCCGATCAAAACCTGTGGCGTGAGTGATGACCTGTCTGGGGATATGTTGGCGCCGAGTTGGCCCAATCTAGTTTTTTACAGATTATAGGCTTCAATTTTCATTTTTTATGTCCACCCCCCTGGGGGGTGGATATATTATTTTTGCTTTTTTCGCCGTCCGATGTCCGATGTCCGGCGTCCGGCGTCCGATGTCCGGCGTCACGCATGGTTTCCGCTCATTTAAAGGAAAAGTATTAGAGCTATTGTTACCAAATTTGGTATGCAGGCTTATTGGGTCAGTAGCTTGCTTGGGATTGCTTTTGGCTGTTGTACCTCTTTTGCTTACTGAGTAATACTTAAGTACAGCTATTTTCAGTACCCATTGGTTTCCGTGCATTTAAGCCAAAATAATTAAAGATATTTTACTACAATTTTGAATACAAGATTGTTATGTCCATAGCTCGCTTGGTATTGCATTTGGGACTGATAGCTTTGTCAGTACATGAGTAATAGCCATTTAGGTACTTCATTGTGTATTTTCAGTACTACTTTTGAGTAATTTGCTAATATCTCAGAAACCGTGTGAGATAGAGCGATTTCGTCGAAATTTTCGACCCACAGGGTATTTAAGGAATGTAATATTTGCAATTTTCAAAAAATTTTCCCCTCCCCAAAAATGGCGGCCATTTTGAATTTTCGAATTTTTGCCAAAAATGGCAAAACACAAATTTGCTTCTATCTCCTTAACCGTGCGAGATAGAGCGATTTTGTCGAAATTTTCGACCCACAGGGTATCTAAGGAATGCAATCTTTGCAATTTTCCAAAATATTTTCCCCTCCCCAAAAATGGCGGCCATTTTGAATTTTCGAATTTTTGCCAAAAATGGCAAAACACCAATCTGCTTCTATCTCCTTAACCGTGCGAGATAGAGCGATTTCGTCAAAATTTTCGACCCACAGGGTATCTGAGCATTGTACTCTTGGTAATTTTAAAAAAATTTTCCCCTCCCCAAAAATGGCGGCCATTTTGAATTTTCGAATTTTTGCCAAAAATGGCAAAACACAAATTTGCTTCTATCTCCTTAACCGTGCCAGATAGAGCGATTTCGTCAAAATTTTCGACCCACAGGGTATCTGAGCATTGTGCTCTTGGTAATTTTTACAAAATTTTCCCCTCCCCAAAAATGGCGGCCATTTTGAATTTTCGAATTTTTGCCAAAAATGACAAAACACTAATTTGCTTCTATCTCCTTAACCGTGCGAGATAGAGCGATTTCGTCGAAATTTTCGACCCACAGGGTATCTGAGCATTGTGCTCTTGGTAATTTTCCAAAAATTTTCCCCTCCCCAAAAATGGCGGCCATTTTGAATTTTCGAATTTTTGCCAAAAATGGCAAAACACTAATTTGCTTCTATCTCCTTAACCGTGCGAGATAGAGCGATTTCGTCGAAATTTTCGACCCACAGGGTATCTAAGGAATGCAATCTTTGCAATTTTCCAAAAATTTTCCCCTCCCCAAAAATGGCGGCCATTTTGAATTTTCGAATTTTTGCCAAAAATGGCAAAACACAAATTTCCTTCTATCTCCTTAACCGTGCCAGATAGAGCGATTTCGTCAAAATTTTCGAACCACAGGGTATCTGAGCATTGTACTCTTGGTAATTTAAAAAAAATTTTCCCCTCCCCAAAAATGGCGGCCATTTTGAATTTTTGCCAAAAATGGCAAAACACAAATTTGCTTCTATCTCCTTAACCGTGCCAGATAGAGCGATTTCGTCAAAATTTTCGACCCACAGGGTATCTAAGGAATGCAATCTTTGCAATTTTCCAAAAATTTTCCCCTCCCCAAAAATGGCGGCCATTTTGAATTTTCGAATTTTTGCCAAAAATGGCAAAACACAAATTTCCTCCTATCTCCTTAACCGTGCCAGATAGAGCGATTTCGTCAAAATTTTCGACCCACAGGGTATCTGAGCATTGTACTCTTTGCAATTTTCCAAAAATTTTCCCCTCCCCAAAAATGGCGGCCATTTTGAATTTTCGAATTTTTGCCAAAAATGGCAAAACACTAATTTGCTTCTATCTCCTTAACCGTGCGAGATAGAGCGATTTCGTCGAAATTTTCGACCCACAGGGTAACTAAGGAATGCAATCTTTGCAATTTTCCAAAAATTTTCCCCTCCCCAAAAAATGGCGGCCATTTTGAATTTTCGAATTTTTGCCAAAAATGGCAAAACACAAATTTCCTTCTATCTCCTTAACCGTGCGAGATAGAGCGATTTCGTCAAAATTTTCGACCCACAGGGTATCTGAGCATTGTACTCTTGGCAATTTTTTAAAAAATTTCCCCTCCCCAAATATGGCGGCCATTTTGAATTTTCGAATTTTTGCCAAAAATGGCAAAACACAAATTTGCTTCTATCTCCTTAACCGTGCGAGATAGAGCGATTTTGTCGAAATTTTCGACCCACAGGGTATCTAAGGAATGCAATCTTTGCAATTTTCAAAAAAATTTTCCCCTCCCCAAAAATGGCGGCCATTTTGAATTTTCGAATTTTTGCCAAAAATGGCAAAACACCAATCTGCTTCTATCTCCTTAACCGTGCGAGATAGAGCGATTTCGTCAAAATTTTCGACCCACAGGGTATCTGAGCATTGTACTCTTGGTAATTTTAAAAAAATTTTCCCCTCCCCAAAAATGGCGGCCATTTTGAATTTTCGAATTTTTGCCAAAAATGGCAAAACACAAATTTGCTTCTATCTCCTTAACCGTGCCAGATAGAGCGATTTCGTCAAAATTTTCGACCCACAGGGTATCTGAGCATTGTGCTCTTGGTAATTTTTACAAAATTTTCCCCTCCCCAAAAATGGCGGCCATTTTGAATTTTCGAATTTTTGCCAAAAATGACAAAACACTAATTTGCTTCTATCTCCTTAACCGTGCGAGATAGAGCGATTTCGTCGAAATTTTCGACCCACAGGGTATCTGAGCATTGTGCTCTTGGTAATTTTTACAAAATTTTCCCCTCCCCAAAAATGGCGGCCATTTTGAATTTTCGAATTTTTGCCAAAAATGGCAAAACACTAATTTGCTTCTATCTCCTTAACCGTGCGAGATAGAGCGATTTCGTCGAAATTTTCGACCCACAGGGTATCTAAGGAATGCAATCTTTGCAATTTTCCAAAAATTTTCCCCTCCCCAAAAATGGCGGCCATTTTGAATTTTCGAATTTTTGCCAAAAATGGCAAAACACAAATTTCCTTCTATCTCCTTAACCGTGCCAGATAGAGCGATTTCGTCAAAATTTTCGAACCACAGGGTATCTGAGCATTGTACTCTTGGTAATTTAAAAAAAATTTTCCCCTCCCCAAAAATGGCGGCCATTTTGAATTTTTGCCAAAAATGGCAAAACACAAATTTGCTTCTATCTCCTTAACCGTGCCAGATAGAGCGATTTCGTCAAAATTTTCGACCCACAGGGTATCTAAGAAATGCAATCTTTGCAATTTTCCAAAAATTTTCCCCTCCCCAAAAATGGCGGCCATTTTGAATTTTCGAATTTTTGCCAAAAATGGCAAAACACAAATTTCCTCCTATCTCCTTAACCGTGCCAGATAGAGCGATTTCGTCAAAATTTTCGACCCACAGGGTATCTGAGCATTGTACTCTTTGCAATTTTCCAAAAATTTTCCCCTCCCCAAAAATGGCGGCCATTTTGAATTTTCGAATTTTTGCCAAAAATGGCAAAACACTAATTTGCTTCTATCTCCTTAACCGTGCGAGATAGAGCGATTTCGTCGAAATTTTCGACCCACAGGGTAACTAAGGAATGCAATCTTTGCAATTTTCCAAAAATTTTCCCCTCCCCAAAAAATGGCGGCCATTTTGAATTTTCGAATTTTTGCCAAAAATGGCAAAACACAAATTTCCTTCTATCTCCTTAACCGTGCGAGATAGAGCGATTTCGTCAAAATTTTCGACCCACAGGGTATCTGAGCATTGTACTCTTGGCAATTTTTTAAAAAATTTCCCCTCCCCAAATATGGCGGCCATTTTGAATTTTCGAATTTTTGCCAAAAATGGCAAAACACAAATTTGCTTCTATCTCCTTAACCGTGCGAGATAGAGCGATTTTGTCGAAATTTTCGACCCACAGGGTATCTAAGGAATGCAATCTTTGCAATTTTCAAAAAAATTTTCCCCTCCCCAAAAATGGCGGCCATTTTGAATTTTCGAATTTTTGCCAAAAATGGCAAAACACCAATCTGCTTCTATCTCCTTAACCGTGCGAGATAGAGCGATTTCGTCAAAATTTTCGACCCACAGGGTATCTGAGCATTGTACTCTTGGTAATTTTAAAAAAATTTTCCCCTCCCCAAAAATGGCGGCCATTTTGAATTTTCGAATTTTTGCCAAAAATGGCAAAACACAAATTTGCTTCTATCTCCTTAACCGTGCCAGATAGAGCGATTTCGTCAAAATTTTCGACCCACAGGGTATCTGAGCATTGTGCTCTTGGTAATTTTTACAAAATTTTCCCCTCCCCAAAAATGGCGGCCATTTTGAATTTTCGAATTTTTGCCAAAAATGACAAAACACTAATTTGCTTCTATCTCCTTAACCGTGCGAGATAGAGCGATTTCGTCGAAATTTTCGACCCACAGGGTATCTGAGCATTGTGCTCTTGGTAATTTTTACAAAATTTTCCCCTCCCCAAAAATGGCGGCCATTTTGAATTTTCGAATTTTTGCCAAAAATGGCAAAACACTAATTTGCTTCTATCTCCTTAACCGTGCGAGATAGAGCGATTTCGTCGAAATTTTCGACCCACAGGGTATCTAAGGAATGCAATCTTTGCAATTTTCCAAAAATTTTCCCCTCCCCAAAAATGGCGGCCATTTTGAATTTTCGAATTTTTGCCAAAAATGGCAAAACACAAATTTCCTTCTATCTCCTTAACCGTGCCAGATAGAGCGATTTCGTCAAAATTTTCGACCCACAGGGTATCTGAGCATTGTACTCTTGGTAATTTAAAAAAAATTTTCCCCTCCCCAAAAATGGCGGCCATTTTGAATTTTTGCCAAAAATGGCAAAACACAAATTTGCTTCTATCTCCTTAACCGTGCCAGATAGAGCGATTTCGTCAAAATTTTCGACCCACAGGGTATCTAAGGAATGCAATCTTTGCAATTTTCCAAAAATTTTCCCCTCCCCAAAAATGGCGGCCATTTTGAATTTTCGAATTTTTGCCAAAAATGGCAAAACACAAATTTCCTCCTATCTCCTTAACCGTGCCAGATAGAGCGATTTCGTCAAAATTTTCGACCCACAGGGTATCTGAGCATTGTACTCTTTGCAATTTTCCAAAAATTTTCCCCTCCCCAAAAATGGCGGCCATTTTGAATTTTCGAATTTTTGCCAAAAATGGCAAAACACTAATTTGCTTCTATCTCCTTAACCGTGCGAGATAGAGCGATTTCGTCGAAATTTTCGACCCACAGGGTAACTAAGGAATGCAATCTTTGCAATTTTCCAAAAATTTTCCCCTCCCCAAAAAATGGCGGCCATTTTGAATTTTCGAATTTTTGCCAAAAATGGCAAAACACAAATTTCCTTCTATCTCCTTAACCGTGCGAGATAGAGCGATTTCGTCAAAATTTTCGACCCACAGGGTATCTGAGCATTGTACTCTTGGCAATTTTTTAAAAAATTTCCCCTCCCCAAATATGGCGGCCATTTTGAATTTTCGAATTTTTGCCAAAAATGGCAAAACACTAATTTGCTTCTATCTCCTTAACCGTGCGAGATAGAGTGATTTCGTCGAAATTTTCGACCCACAGGGTATCTAAGGAATGCAATCTTTGCAATTTTCCAAAAATTTTCCCCTCCCCAAAAATGGCGGCCATTTTGAATATTCGAATTTTTGCCAAAAATGGCAAAACACCAATCTGCTTCTATCTCCTTAACCGTGCGAGATAGAGCGATTTCGTCAAAATTTTCGACCCACAGGGCATCTGAGCATTGTACTCTTGGTAATTTTTAAAAAATTTTCCCCTCCCCAAAAATGGCGGCCATTTTGAATTTTCGAATTTTTGCCAAAAATGGCAAAACACAAATTTCCTCCTATCTCCTTAACCGTGCCAGATAGAGCGATTTCGTCAAAATTTTCGACCCACAGGGTATCTGAGCATTGTGCTCTTGGTAATTTTTACAAAATTTTCCCCTCCCCAAAAATGGCGGCCATTTTGAATTTTCGAATTTTTGCCAAAAATGACAAAACACTAATTTGCTTCTATCTCCTTAACCGTGCGAGATAGAGCGATTTCGTCGAAATTTTCAACCCACAGGGTATCTAAGGAATGTAATCTTTGCAATTTTCAAAAAATTTTCCCCTCCCCAAAAATGGCAGCCATTTTGAATTTTCGAATTTTTGCCCAAAATGGAAAAACACAAACTGGCCTTAACCGTGCAAAATAGAGTTATTTCGTTGAAATTTTCGACCCATAGGGTATCTAAAAAATGTACTCTTGGCAATTTTCAAAAAAATTTCCTTTTCCCAAAAATGGCGGCCATTTTGAATTTTCAAATTTTTGCCAAAAATAGAAAAACAGGAATTTGCTTCTATCTTCTTAACCGTGCCAGATAGAGTGATTTCGTCAAAATTTTCAACCCAACCAATGCAAAAAGGCATGAAGCTGAAATAATTTACATCTACACTAACAAATATTTAAGCATCATTGATATATTTTACAAATGAAACAGGGTCTTGTAAGACTACTGTACAATTTGGGCAAAAGGTTCATGGGTGGACATTACACATGATAATGTGTGTTCTTCTATGCTATCCTGTTTCTATTCGCATCTACTATCAACAGGGCGGCCGATTTCTAGTTTTTCACATGTTTATTGTTTTCATTGCTTTTTCAGTATGAAAGTTAAGATATTTGGTGGTTTTATAAACTTGACGGTTATTCAGTGTCGACACGAATATTACTTGGCGTTTAGCTGACATGAAATATTTGGAGTTGTGACGCCCCTAATTAATTTTCTCCCGCCGGGCTTTAGCCCGGGAGGGAGATTATGAAATGATGCCTGTGTGTGCGTGCGTGCGTTAGTTAGTCACGCAGATTTCTCCAAAACTACTACAGCTACAGATTTTTTGTAAATTAATTGTCCCAATGAATTTTCACGCCCTTGAAAATTTTTTTGGTTTTATGGACTTAGGCCTAAAGATAAGCGAGTAATAGCAATCTTAGCTACTTGGAGTAAAAGGCTCATAACTCAAAAACTATTGCAGTTACAATTTTTTCTTCAAATATGTTGTTCAGCTACTTTGTCCTTAGCTATAACATAGTTTGGGGTCCCATTGCATGCCATAAGCGAGTAATAGCTATTTTCTTATTTGTAGCAAAATAATGACATAAGTAAATGTCAAATATCTTCAAAAGTATTAAAGTTAGGGAATTCTTTTCAAATATGTTATTCATCTACTTTTTGATAAGCTATCACATAGTAAAGTTTCAGATCTGTTGCACATTGGATAGCTGAGTAATAGCTACTTTGAAATTCTACAGTTGAGTAAATCCATTGTAACTCCAAAACTAGTGCAGTTAGAGTATTTTCCGAAAATATGTTGTTCAGCTACTTTGTCCTTAATTATAAGATGCCATATAGTTTGGGGTTCTATTGCATGCCATAAGTGAGTAATAGCTATTTTCTTATTTGTAGCAAAATAATGACATCAGTAAATGTCAAATATCTTCAAAAGTATTAAAGTTAGGGAATTCTTTTCAAATATGTTATTCATCTAGTTTTTGGTAAGCCATCACATAGTAAAGTTTCAGACCTGTTGCACATTGGATAGCTGAGTAATAGCTACTTTGAAATTGTGACTGTTAAGTAAATCCATTGTAACCCCAAAACTATTGCAGTTAAGAGTATTTTCCTAAAATAAGTTGTTCAGCTACTTTGTCCTTAACTATAAGATGGCATACAGTTTGGGATTCTATTGCATTCCATAAGTGAGTAATAGCTATTTCCTTATTTGAAGCAAAATAACGACATGAGTAAATTTCAAATATCTTCAAAAGTATTAAAATTAGGGAATTCTTTTCAAATATGTTATTCATCTAGTTTTTGATAAGCTATCACATAGTAAAGTTTCAGACCTGTTGCACATTGGATAGCTGAGTAATAGCTACTTTGAAATTGTGACTGTTGAGTAAATCCATTGTAACTCCAAAACTACTGCAGTTAGAGTATTTTCCTAAAATATGTTATTCAACTACTTTTTCCTTAACTATAAGATGGCATATAGTTTGGGGTTCTGTTGCATGCCATAAGTGAGTAATAGCTATTTTCTTATTTGTAGCAAAATAACAACATAAGTAAATTTCAAATATCTTCAAAAGTATTCAAGTTAGGGAAATATTTTCAAATATGTTATTCATCTAGTTTTTGATGAGCTATCAGATAGTAAAGCAGCAAACCTGTTGCACACTGGACAGCTGAGTAATAGCTACTTTGAAATTCTGACTGTTGAGTAAATCCATTGTAACTGAAAAACTACTGCAGTTACAGGATTTTCCTAAAATAATTTGTTCAGCTACTTTTTCCTTAACTATAAGATGGCATATCGTTTGGGGTTCCATTGCATGTCATACGTGAGCAATAGCTATTTTCTTATTTGTAGCAAAATTATGATGGAAATATATGTCAAATACCTTCACAAGTACGAAAGTTAGGCAAATCTTTTCATTTGTTATTCATCTAGTTTTTCAAAAGCTTACTTTCCTGTGTCCTTTATATTTTTGTTGCTTTTGCAGATGTAGGTCAATAGCTAAGTGAGTAGATAGCTGAGCAAGAGCTACTAAAATGAGTAAATGTCTTTTATCTCTAAAAGTATTATAGGTAGGCAATTTCTTCTAACTAAGTCATTCGCCTACTTTTGGTGATCTACCACATAGTGAAGTTGCACAACTGTAGCTCTTTGGATAGCTGAGTAATAGCTACCAAAATGAGTAAATGTCTTTTATCTCTAAAAATATTACACATAGGCAATTTCTTCTAAATAAGTCATTCACCTACTTTTGTGTGATCTACCACATAGTGAAGTTGCAGAACTGTAGCTCTTTGGATAGGTGAGTAATAGCTACTAAAATGAGTAAATGTCTTTTATCTCTAAAAGTTTTACAGATACACAATTTCTTCTAAATAACTCATTCACCTACTTTTGGGTCATCTACCACATAGAGAAGTTGCAGAACTGTAGCTCTTTGGATAGCTGAGTAATAGCTACTAAAATGAGTAAATGTATTTTATCTCTAAAAGTATTACAGGTAGGCAATTTCTTCTAAATAAGTCATTCACCTACTTTTGGGTGATCTACCACATAGTGAAGTTGCAGAACTGTAGCTCTTTGGATAGGTGAGTAATAGCTACTAAAATGAGTAAATGTCTTTTATCTCTAAAAGTTTTACAGATACACAATTTCTTCTAAATAACTCATTCACTTACTTTTGGGTCATCTACCACATAGAGAAGTTGCAGAACTGTAGCTCTTTGGATAGCTGAGTAATAGCTACTAAAATGAGTAAATGTCTTTTATCTCTAAAAGTATTACAGGTAGGCAATTTCTTCTAAATAAGTCATTCACCTACTTTTGGGTGATCTACCACATAGTGAAGTTGCAGAACTCTAGCTCTTTGGATAACTGAGTAATAGCTACTAAAATGAGCAAATGTCTTTTATCTGTAAAAGTATTACAGGTAGGCAATTTCTTCTAAATAAGTCATTCACGTACTTTTGGGTGATCAACCATATAGTTAAGTTGCAGAACTGTATCTCTTTGCATAGCTGAGTAATAGCTACTAAAATGAGTAAATGTCTTTTATCTCTAAAAGTATTACTGAGAGGCAATTTCTTCTAAATAAGTCATTCACGTACTTTTGGGTGATCTACCACATAGTGAAGTTGCAGAACTCTAGCTCTTTGGATAGCTGAGTAATAGCTACTAAAATGAGTAAATGTCTTTTATCTCTAAAAGTATTTACAGGTAGGCAATTTCTTCTAAATAAGTCATTCACGTACTTTTGGGTGATCTACCACATAGTTAAGTTGCAGAACTGTAGCTCTTTGGATAGCTGAGCAATAGCTACTAAAATGAGTAAATGTCTTTTATCTCTAAAAGTATTACAGGTAGGCAATTTCTTCTAAATAAGTCATTCACCTACTTTTGGGTGATCTACCACATAGTGAAGTTGCAGAACTGTAGCTCTTTGGATAGGTGAGTAATAGCTACTAAAATGAGTAAATGTCTTTTATCTCTAAAAGTTTTACAGATACACAATTTCTTCTAAATAACTCATTCACTTACTTTTGGGTCATCTACCACATAGAGAAGTTGCAGAACTGTAGCTCTTTGGATAGCTGAGTAATAGCTACTAAAATGAGTAAATGTCTTTTATCTCTAAAAGTATTACAGGTAGGCAATTTCTTCTAAATAAGTCATTCACCTACTTTTGGGTGATCTACCACATAGTGAAGTTGCAGAACTCTAGCTCTTTGGATAACTGAGTAATAGCTACTAAAATGAGCAAATGTCTTTTATCTGTAAAAGTATTACAGGTAGGCAATTTCTTCTAAATAAGTCATTCACGTACTTTTGGGTGATCAACCATATAGTTAAGTTGCAGAACTGTATCTCTTTGCATAGCTGAGTAATAGCTACTAAAATGAGTAAATGTCTTTTATCTCTAAAAGTATTACAGAGAGGCAATTTCTTCTAAATAAGTCATTCACGTACTTTTGGGTGATCTACCACATAGTGAAGTTGCAGAACTCTAGCTCTTTGGATAGCTGAGTAATAGCTACTAAAATGAGTAAATGTCTTTTATCTCTAAAAGTATTTACAGGTAGGCAATTTCTTCTAAATAAGTCATTCACGTACTTTTGGGTGATCTACCACATAGTTAAGTTGCAGAACTGTATCTCTTTGCATAGCTGAGTAATAGCTACTAAAATGAGTAAATGTCTTTTATCTCTAAAAGTGTTACAGATAGGCAATTTCTTCTAAATACGTCCTTACCTACTTTGGGTTGATCTACTGCATAATAAAGTTGCAGAACTGTAGCTCTTTGGATGGCAGAGTAATAGCTACTAAAGTGAGTAAATGCCTTTTGTCGTTAAAAGTATTGAAATCAAACATTAAACTTGTTGTCACTTCTACATGTGCCTCCATCTCACAAGAAAATTTATATTTCACTATCTTTAGTACATCTAATTTATATGGCGGGAGATAAATGCATGCGTCAGAATGCTTGTTGCATATTCTTATAATGATTGATAGTGGTTTCTGTCTTTGCTTAGTGGTTTTAGCCTCGTTTTAAAGTTAATGATTTTAATTGTCACCCTTTATGTTTTCAGGCCATTTGTACAGAAGCAGGTCTTCTGGCTTTGAGAGAAAGAAGAATGAAGGTGACTGATGAGGATTTCAAGAAAGCCAAGGAGAATGTACTGTACAGGAAAAACGAGGGCCACCCTGAAGGACTGTATTTGTAGGAAATTATAAGAATTAACTGACTTTTTGCTGTTGGTCAATATATGTAATCTGTACAACAGATCTTATGAATATAATTTGTATTAGAAAAGTGCAAGCTAAATTGTTTTTATAACAAGACTAACTTTGAAGAAAATAAAATAGACATTCTGTTGTTGCATTTTTTTTTAAATAGTTGTTAAAACCAAGACAAGAAGCCATGTTTTAATTTTACATATCATTGTTTTCTTCAAAACAATTTGTTACAGATACGGCTAATGTCTTCAGTATTAAGCCCTGTGGTAATCTGAAAAATAGCATCAGAAATGCCCATATTACACACCTAGGAAAATAGCATTGACCACCACGAGATGTAGGAAGAGGCAAAACTGTACAAAGTGAGCATACTATCAGAACAGGCAGTGTAAGTTATTTAAAGATGCAGGAGTAAATAACACTTAAGAGAGGGAAAATGTGTATAAAGTTAAACCATTAAAACAAGACACTTCTACTGCAAGATGACAGAATTAATTAGTAAGGTAGAAGTGATGCAGCATTTTAGGCGGGTATGTAACCAACCCGCCTATTACATTGATGTGTCCGACGTCTGCCCACATTTTCGTTTCCGGACTCGAACTCAAAAACGGTTGGTCAAATCGAATTCAAACTTGACAAGGAGATAGATCACCATCATAGCTAGATTCCTTTCGAAATTGGTGTAATTCCATCTGTTCGTTCATCCGTTTTTTGTCCGTTTGTCTGCCCGTCAAAATTTCTGTTTCTGCACTCTAACTCGAAAACGGTTTGTAAAATCAAATTCAAACTTGACAGGGAAATAGATCACAATAATAGCTAGGTCCCTTTCGAAATTGGTGTAATTCTGTCCGTTCGTTTGTCTGTCCGTCAAAATTTCCGTTTCCGGACTATAACTCGAAAACGGTTTCTCCAATCGAATTCAAACTTGACAGGGAGATAGATCACCATCACAGCTAGGTTCCTTTCGAAATTGGTGTAATTCCGTCTGTTTATCCATCTTTTGTCCGTTTGTCTGCCCGTCAAAATTTCCGTTTCTGCACTCTAACTCGAAAACGGTTTGTAAAATCAAATTCAAACTTGACAGGGAAATAGATCACAATAATAGCTAGGTCCCTTTCGAAATTGGTGTAATTCTGTCCGTTCGTTTGTCTGTTTTTTGTCATTTGTCTGTCCGTCAATATTTCTGTTTCCGGACTCTAACTCAAAATCGCTGTGTCCAATCAGATTCAAACTTGATAGGGAGATAGATCACCATCATAGCTAGGTACCTTTCGTTTGTCCGTTTACAGCATAGATAATTATGTAACCTAGATTACAAGTTTTACATTTCTTAGCACGTCTAACATATTCACCTTAACTGGGTGACCTAACATTTCTTTCCTTGTTTCTAAATGTAATTACAGCAGTCACTAACCTTATTGCTGCCTGCGCAACCCACCTTTTGGGGCATCTTTGACCCTCTTGTAAGTTTCCATATTGAAGTATAGCTGTCAATTGGGATAGTAAAATTAGGTGAAAGTACACATAATCAGTTGCAGCAAATAAATATATCTTTGTGATAGGAGAAATATGTCTCGAATATGTAGAAAGTATAAAATGTAGAAAACATCTAGGCAAAGTGATGCAAACCTACAACCCAAATAATGGTGCTACAAAATATCAACGTCTATAGCTTATGGTTTCTGATATAGCCTACACAGGACTTTAAACGTCAAGGTAACTAGGACAAGGTCAAAGGTCGAATCAAAGTTATGCCATGTTGTTTCACACCTACACCCCCTAACCAATGTTCCTACCAAGTATGAACTTTCTGTACCTTGCAGTTTCCAAGATGTAGCTTGGACAAGATTTTAAAGGTCAAGGTCACTACAGCAGAGTCAAGGGTCAAATCAAGGTCACACCATAGCGTTGCACACCTACAGCCCCCAACCATTGTCTCTACCAATTATCAACATCTTACCCATTAGGGTTTCTGAGACACAGCTCATACAAGCTTTTTCCTGCAGCCTGCCCACCCACCTGCCCATCCGAGCACCATGGGTGAAAACGATACTCGCAAAGCCCTTAAAGACTGTGGGGTAAAAGACCATACTTGAGTTTGTAATCCTGTAGTTTAATGACATTTTTCTGATAAATGAAAACAATGCCTGTTTGCCTTGGAGTGTCTGTTCACATTGTTATCTACATGTATTTAAAGGAAGTAAAGACTTCAGTACACTGATTCCACCCTGTGTGCTGTTTATTCCACGCAATACCCCATTACAAGTTTAGAATTTTAACAGAAGCAGAATAATTTATGGTAAACACTGATAGTGAGTGGTGATTTCTGAACTAGGAACATCCTTCTTCCTGCTTTCGTTTCCTGATAAGCTGTAGCATGGTTTCTCGTAATGACGTCAGTGTGTTGTTCACATTTCCATCTATTTCTGTCACTGACTTTTTCTGTTTCAAAATGATTGCCTTCAGTTTCTCAATATCTTCAGGCAAAGGAGATCCTGAAAAACAACACAGGACAATATTATTGTTTCCTCCACTAAGGAGGTTTTGTGATTGTTGGATTATGTTTAAACGATAAAACTAGACAAAATTTATATTACAGTTTGACTATTGGAGGAATTGGTCTAACATAAAACTGATTTAATTTGGGGGAATGATCCACAACCAATTCTGGAGTGGTATTCACTAACATACCTAATCTTAGTCATAAAATTTATGACATTTGTCTTAGTTAAGATAGGTCCCAACTTGGTATTCTCAAAGCATGTTCTAGCTAGGACAATTTTTACCCCACCGCCCTTAAGGGCTGTCGGGGTATTGTTTTCACCCAGATGGTGTCCGGATGGGCGGGCGGGCAGTGGGAAAAAGTTTGTCTGGCCTGTATCTCAGAAGCTGTAAGGTGTAGGAAGTTGATACTTGGTAGGGACATTGGTTAGGGGGTGTAGGTGTGCAACATCATGGTGTGACCTTGATTTAAATTTGCCGTAGTGACCTTAGGACTGTCGGGGTATTGTTTTCACCCATGTTGTCCGGATGGGCAGGCAGGCAGTGGGAAAAAGTTTGTCCGGCCTGTATCTCAGAAGCTGTAAGGTGTAGGAAGTTAATACTTGGTAGGGACATTGGTTAGGGGGTGTAGGTGTGCAACATCATGGTGTGACCTTGGTTTGACCTTGCCGTAGTGACCTTGAGTTTGAAAATCTTGTCCGGGCCATATCTCAGAAACTAAGGTATAGGAAGTTGATACTTGGTATGGACATTAGTTAGGGGGTGTAGGTGTGCAACATCATGGCCTGACCTTGATTTGACCTTACTGTAGTGACCTTGACCTATTAAATCTGGTCTGGGCTATATCTCAGAAACCGTAAGGTGTAGGAAGTTGATACTAGGTAGGGACACTGGCTAGGGTGTGTAGATGTGAAGCGTCATGGTGTGACCTTGATTTGACCTTACCGTAGTGACCTTGACCTATAATGCCTTGTCCGGGCTATGTTTTGGAAACCATAAGGTGCAGGAAGTTGATATTTGGTAGGGACATTGGTCGGGGGTTATGGGTGTGCAACGTCATGGTGTGACCTGGACTTGACCTTTGATCTTGCATAGCTGATACTATTGTAATTCTCTACAGGGATATGTGATACTATTTTATCTATCTTATATCATATCTTTTTACTTGAATCTTGGTTGTTGCACCTTTGGCTGTCTTTTGATGTAGATTAAGCACTGTTAAAGTCATATTAGAAGTCATTAGGGGTTTTACTTTTGCAACTTCCCATTGTAACAGATGGTATTGCATCAAGTGAGTCACAGGTTTTGCCCCAACTCCATGTATAAGCATGTATTGCCACATCTGTATGTATGGGTAATATTCAAAACATTCAAACCATAATTCGACCATACATAACTGTGATATTTTCATTGACAGCTACTTTTAGTTTACTGAATTGTCTTGTCTTAATACTTAATCTTTACATGCAGTGCTCTGAAAGTATCCCAATCTGTGTACTGTTTCACTACTTCAAAATCTCATGGTGTTGCAAAATATTTCCCCAGGCTGTGGGGTACGGGCATCTCTGATGCTATTTTCCTAATCCTATCTTAGTCCACTGTTGTAAATCTCGTGAGAGTTTGTATAACCACATTATAATCACTGAGATTTCATCATGTGATGTAACCATTCTTGTCTGCTTGTTGTGGCACAATGGATGAATTAAGTACAGTTGAGAGGAGTTCTGAACAAGACTTATGACCATAGTTAGGACTAAGATAAGACTATGATGCTTTGTGAATACCAATTTGACTAGGACAAATTTCTTAACATACTTTTGTGACAAAAATCCTAAAGTTAGGACTTCGACTAAGATAGGAATGTTTGTGAATGCCGCCCCTGGATCCAGAGATTTTATAGAAGGAGTTGTATTATCATTGCACTCATAAACAACATTGGAGAGGTTGTGGGTCTTAGTAGATACGTACTCTACAAGTGCTAATATTCTTCTATAGTTTTAAAGTGTTCATCAGATGGCGCATGACAATTTTTACTTTAATTTCTAAAATAATGGCTTTAAAGTGTTTTGATATATTTGTTTAAAATACTATGTACAAAGATTAATAGTAATGTAAATTTTAACATCTTAAATTGTCTAAAAAACACTTTCAGTAGAGAATTTAATCTAGTATAATTTAATGCTGTTCTTTTCATTGCAAATAATTTGGACTGAATGATTATGTGATTATTATGTGACCACTTCTTTACGGTCAGGGAGGGGGGGGTTCAGTGGTGTGCCTTCAACCTCTGAGGTCGCCAGTGCGAATCTCGGCACGGCACTTCATACTGGAAAGTTGGTAGTTACTTGCCGATGCCCCATGCAGTGCAGAATCTTGACCAACTAGTATGTCCTGTTTCCTCCACCCGTAAACTACACGTCACAATATGACCCTGGCTGTTGAACGTGAAGTAAAACAAAGCAAAACAAAAAAAAAATTATGGCCAGGGCCACCTAAAATTACTCCAATCGAGTAGTAACCTCAAATTTTTTTGGGGTAATCTCAATCATAATTGTTTTGTCTTGTCATGAATAAAGCACTTAGGTTCCCCATATCTACATTGAGGAATATTATTGCATTAGTTATTGTAGGTCCAGAAATAAACTTAATGTCAATAAGTTAAGGTAGCATTACCACCAAAACTTGAAGTGGGCTACCTTAAAGAGACTCTAGTATTCAACATATTTTTTTAAAAAAAAGTTCATAAAAATTAAACCCATGAAGTTTTTCAACACCATTAATGTTATTTTAAGGTCATGTATGAGGTCAAATGTCGTGACAGAATTGTGGCACAGAAACTTCTGAACTTCACCATATAAAATGCCTTGTGAAACTGAATCATTACAAAAACCCAAAGAAAAAGCCGGTGAGCGGGTTATTTTAATTGCATCTTTTTGCCCTTACACTTAACTTGAAAAATATATAACGGATTGGGGGTCATATTTTCATATTCTATCTAAGAAAAACTATGACAGTTCTGGCATTTTAACTCATGTTTTTGGTGAACCAGGGATTGATTTCATAAAAGGATCCAACCTAGTCATACGCTAAGTTACCAGCTCATATCTTAGTTATAGGGCACAAAACAAATGCTGACTCAACTGAGATTGGTCTAGGCCAAAAGTCTCAACCGTAAACTAAAGTCTGTTATTTTAGTTGTTTTCAAGATACATATTTTGGAATATACATGGTTTACAATTATAAACATAATCGTGAATGATAAACAGGAAAGACACTTGAAGGTCACTGGGCTCAAAACTTGAGCCAAATCATTGGTAGCCTCAAGACTGAGCCAATTACTTAGCCCAATTTCCCACTGGGTCTCTGAAATTGCTTGAGGCTGTCTATGAGCTATTTTTGAGCAAATATTTGAGCTAAAGGTCTCCAATTTGAGCTTGGGACCAGGCTTTAGCTCTTTCATAAAACTGGCTCCATAAAGGTAACACTAGATCATGAATATCTTGACAAAATAGAAATATTCTCCTTTGACCTCATGACCAAATTTTTCAAAGTATGAAAAAAGTCCCCAAAATTGTCAAAAGTATTTCTTGCGCCTACAGTAGCAAATGTGGTGAAAAAGAGAACCTGCTCTTTAGCATATTTCTTACAGTTAATTTGATTATACAATTACATGTATTTAAACCAAAAACATCAGACATACCTATATCTTGACACTGTGAAAGCTGTCTTTGCACTTCCTTCATATCCTTGAAAAACACTTTTAGTGCTTTTCCAGTCTCGGCCTCAAAGTTCGCTGTCTGTTTTGTCTTTATTTTGTCCGACTGTTTTTTGTTTGCAGGTTTCAAAACATTCTCCTTTGGATTTAGGTGTGCTCCATTCAGTGAAGGCTCAACAGGTAAATTCTTCACAGAGTGTGCTGTGCAGCCAGTTTCTTTACTTTTAGAAGAATTTGAGTGTCCGTTTGGCATGAAGGAACCATTACAATTTTTCATCTCCACATGTTTGTGCACAGATGGAGTAGGTCTACTTTTTAAGTCATTGTTCTGCTTTCTAAGTATTTCTAATTCTGTGGTCTGAAAAGAGTGGACAGTTCATGAGTCAGGTGATTTGATGCATCTTTGACAGATCGGAAAATACTCAGATGATTATCACAGTTTAATATTTGACCAGCCGGAAATTATTTTCATTTAAATTTACTTAAGTGTAGACTTTGCTGTTTTGTATTTGAGTATTACAAATACATGCAACATATTTACATTCAAATATTACTCAACAATCCATCAGTACTCAGTATATTCATTGTACATCAGTAAAGATTGTCGCCCAATGAAGTTTGTCACTAGCATTTTTTTGTGACAATAGTTGTATTTTTGTTCAACTTTCAGTCAAAAGTTATACTTGACTAGTACTGTTGTTAGTACTTGCTTCATTTGTTTAAATATTAATGTTGTTCATCACAGAGACATTTTTGGCTATGTGACAAACTTTACTCAATGACAAACTTCACCAAAACTGTGATTTAGTCTACTTAACACTTAAAACTAGAGGATCGCTCGCAAAAAAAAAAGATAATGTTTTTGCATAGCAAAAACAAAGCGTCCCGAAAAGGATATAAAGGTGAGTGCTAAAGTATTAAGAAAATGCTTTGTTTCTAGCCTTATACTGTTGTGGCAACCAAAGTCAGCGCAGTCTGCTCTATCTAGCACGGTTTTCAAGATATAAGCATTTTTGTGTTTTGCAAAAAAGAAAAAAATTAAAAATGTCCGCTATATTTGGCGAGACAAAAATATTTTGAAAATTGGCATGGCTACTCTGCAGAGATACCCAGCAGGTCCATAATTTTGTTGAGTTTGCTCCATATAGCACGGTTTTCGAGATATAAGCATTTTTGTGTTTTGCAAAAACTTTGAAAATTCAAAATGGCCACCATTTTTGGGGAGACAAAAATTTTTGTCAAGACCACTGCCGCGGTGTCTATCTCCCGCCGAGCATTAAAGCAGAAGAAATAGCTTTTCCGAGTTATTCACAATTTTTCATTTTCGTGTGTGAAAGCTCTTCCAAAAGTAGGTGAATGAGTTATTTGAGAAAAATTGGCTATCTGCAATACTATTAAGAGATAATTCACATTTACTCATTTTGAGTAGGTGAATAATTATCTATGGGTCTGAAACTTCACCAAGTGAAAGCTCTCCCAAAAGTAGGTGAATGAGTTATTTGAGAAAAATTGGCTATCTGCAATACTTTTAGAGATAATTCGCATTTACTCATTTTGAGTAGGTGAGTAATTAGCTATGGGTCTGAAACTTCACCATGTGAGAGCTCTCCCACAAGTAGATGAATGAGTATTTGATAAAAATTGGGTATCCGCAATACTTTTACAGATAATTAGCATTTACTCATTTTGAGTAGGTGAATAAATAGCTATGGGTCTGAAACTTCACAGAGTGAAAGCTCTCCCAAAAGTAGGTGAATGAGTTATTTGAGAAAAATTGGCTATCTGCAATACTTTTAGAGATAATTCGCATTTACTCATTTTGAGTAGGTGAGTAATTAGCTATGGGTCTGAAACTTCACCAAGTGAAAGCTCTCACAAAAGTAGGTGAATGATTAATTTGAGAAAAATTGGCTATCTGCAATACTTTTAGAGATAATTCGCATTTACTCATTTTGAGTAGGTGAGTAATTAGCTATGGGTCTGAAACTTCACAGAGTGAAAGCTCTCCCAAAAGTAGGTGAATGAGTTATTTGAGAAAAATTGGCTATCTGCAATACTTTTAGAGATAATTCGCATTTACTCATTTTGAGTAGGTGAGTAATTAGCTATGGGTCTGAAACTTCACCAAGTGAAAGCTCTGCCAAAAGTAGGTGAATGAGTTATTTGAGAAAAATTGGCTATCTGCAATACTTTTAGAGATAATTCGCATTTACTCATTTTGAGTAGGTGAGTAATTAGCTATGGGTCTGAAACTTCACCAAGTGAAAGCTCTCCCAAAAGTAGGTGAATGATTAATTTGACAAAAATTGGCTATCTGCAATACTTTGAGAGATAATTCGCATTTACTCATTTTGAGTAGGTGAGTAATTAGCTATGGGTCTGAAACTTCACCAAGTGAAAGCTCTCACAAAAGTAGGTGAATGATTAATTTGAGAAAAATTGGCTATCTGCAATACTTTTAGAGATAATTCGCATTTACTCATTTTGAGTAGGTGAGTAATTAGCTATGGGTCTGAAACTTCACCAAGTGAAAGCTCTCCCAAAAGTAGGTGAATGATTAATTTGACAAAAATTGGCTATCTGCAATACTTTTAGAGATAATTCGCATTTACTCATTTTGAGTAGGTGAGTAATTAGCTATGGGTCTGAAACTTCACCAAGTGAAAGCTCTGCCAAAAGTAGGTGAATGAGTTATTTGAGAAAAATTGGCTATCTGCAATACTTTTAGAGATAATTCGCATTTACTCATTTTGAGTAGGTGAGTAATTAGCTATGGGTCTGAAACTTCACCAAGTGAAAGCTCTCACAAAAGTAGGTGAATGATTTATTTGAGAAAAATTGGCTATCTGCAATACTTTTAGAGATAATTCGCATTTACTCATTTTGAGTAGGTGAGTAATTAGCTATGGGTCTGAAACTTCACCATGTGAAAGCTCTCCCACAAGTAGATGAATGAGTTATTTGATAAAAATTGGGTATCCGCAATACTTTTACAGATAATTAGCATTTACTCATTTTGAGTAGGTAAATAATTAGCTATGGGTCTGAAACTTCACCATGTGAAAGCTCTCCCAAAAGTAGGTGAATGAGTTATTTGAGAAAAATTGGCTATCTGCAATACTTTTAAGAGATAATTCGCATTTACTCATTTTGAGTAGGTGAGTAATAAGCTATGGGTCTGAAACTTCACCATGTGAAAGCTCTTCTAAAAGTAGGTGAATGAGTTATTTGAGAAAAATTGGCTATCTGCAATACTTTTAAGAGATAATTCGCATTTACTCATTTTGAGTAGGTGAGTAATTAGCTATGGGTCTGAAACTTCACCATGTGAAAGCTCTCCCAAAAGTACATGAATGAGTTATTTGATAAAAATTGGGTATCCGCAATAGTTTTTGAGATAATTAGCATTTGCTCATTTTGAGTAGGTGAGTAATTAGCTACGGGTCTGAAACTTCACCAAGTGAAAGCTCTTCCAAAAGTAGGTGAATGAGTTATTTGAGAAAAATTGGCCATCTGCAATACTTTTAGAGGTAATTCGCATTTACTCTTTTTGAGTAGGTGAGCAATTAGCTATGGGTCTGAAACTTCACCAAGTGAAAGCTCTTTGGGATAGCTGCTCTGCAGAGATACCCTGAAGATAAAAAATTTCGTCAAAATCGCTCTATGTAGCACGGTTTTCGAAATATTAGCATTTTTGTGTTTTGCAATTTTTGCGCAAAAATTCGAAAATTCAAAATGGCCGCCATTTTTGGCAAGAAAATTTTTTTTTGAAAATTGGCATGGCTACTCTGCAGAGATACCCTGTGGGTCAAAAATTTCGTCGAAATCGCTCTATCTAGCACGGTTTTCGAGATATAAGCATTTTTGTGTTTTGCAATTTTGCGAAAAATTCGAAAATTCAAAATGGCCGCCATTTTTTGCGAGAAATTTTTTGTTTGAAAATTGGCATGGCTACTCTGCAGAGATACCCTGCGGGTCAAAAATTTCGTCGAAATCGCTCTATCTAGCAGGGTTTTCGAGATATAAGCATTTTTATGTTTTGCAATTTTTGCGAAAAATTCGAAAATTCAAAATGGCCGCCATTTTTGGCGAGACAAAATTTTTTTGAAAATTGGCATGGCTACTCTGCAGATATACCCTGTGGCTCCAAAATTTCGTCGAAATCGCTCTATCTTGCAGGGTTTTCGAGATATAAGCATTTTTGTGTTTTGCAATTTTTGCGAAAATTCAAAATGGCCGCCATTTTTGGCGAGACAAAAATTTTTTCAAAATTGGGAAAAGTACTCCGCAGAGATATCCTGTGGGTCAAAAATTTTGTCGAAATTGCTCTATCTAGCACGGTTTTTGAGATATAAGCATTTTTGTGTTTTGCAATTTTTGCGAAAATTTCGAAAATTCAAAATGGCCGCCATTTTGGGCGAGACAAAAGTTTTTTGAAAATTGGGAAAACTACTCCGCAGAGATACCCTGCAGGTCAAAAATTTCGTCGAAATCGCTCTATCTAGCACGGTTTTCGAGATATAAGCATTTTTGTGTTTTCCTTATTTGGAAAATTCGTAATGATTAATTAATCATTAATTACTCGGCCATTTCTTGACCAATCAATGCCAAAATCTAATGATTTCCAGATTTTAATAGAATGAATGTATTTGCCAAGTTTCAGGTGAATTGATAAAATTCCTTTCAAGTTATCATCCGGACAAGCTTCCCCATCGAAAAAAGACATTTTTGGTCATGTGACCTCTCTGATTGGTTGAAATGTCACTGCAGCATATTCAAAAAAATTCCCCAAGGCTACTGCCTAAACCTGCCAAATTTGAAAAGAATCCGCCTAACGGTTACAGAGTTATAAGGAAAACAAAATGCGGAGCCGGCGGAGCCGCCGGAGCGGGCGGAGCCTGAAGCTCTCCCATACACAAACAAGCGTCCCTTGCGGGACACTTAATTAAAAAATACTATTCATGCATAGTAAAAATTTGACAAAGTTCTTATGTACAGTAGAAGGGGCTCACCTATGTACGCTATCTTTCTGTTAAGTACCAAAGACAGTTATTAAACATTCACCTTCACTGGCCAGTAAGTTGGCCAGGACCAATGTGAGTTGTTTGTCAGGAAACAGTTGTCTTATTAAAATAGTATTGTCAATCATGGATTCTCAAGAACTGATTCCACGGGAGCTCTAATTTCAATTAATGTTGATTCCACTAGCTCACTCTATTTCAGTTTAAATAGGAAAACTTCCCAAATGACATGTACAAAAACACATTATAAGTAAAGATGACAATATTATACAAGTGCATAGCACAAGTACTTTATTGTTCATCTTCATGAGTGATATTACAGATGAGTTATTATATCATAGTATGTTTAAACTTTATTAACAGATTGTATTGGCTTATATCATAACTCAGTGCACACAATAGGAAAACTTCCCTCATTGGACATATACAGAAAAAAATATATCACAAATGAAGATGACAATATTATACGAGTGCGCAGCACGAGTATTATAGTGTTAATATTCATGATTGGTATATTTTTTCTGTATATGTCCAATGAGGGATGTTTTACTTTTATTATTCACCATTTTGTACGATTTATGGGTTAAATAACATGGATATTTAATGATAGAATGTGAAAAAGCTGTCAAAAAGCATTAGAACCAGTCATAAAAACTTCAGTTTTTAACTTGAAATAGCTTCTTTATTTCTGCATGGATTTTTATGCAACAGATTTTTATGAGCAGAAGCACTGTAAGAATACCTTATTAATAATATATTATACATATTTGTAAGTTACATACTTTGCAAGATATTGTTGAAAAAATGAAAGTTATTCACACTCATTATCCATAGTACCAGGGCGCCGGCGTGTACAAAAAAATACATCCCGCTCTGTATTTCCCTGTATTTAGAGTAAATACGTCGCAAGGTGGATAATAAAACTCTTTACCATTTCTATGTAAAAGCCATTATACATGCCTGTCTTTTCAGCTGGTCTTCCAGAAAGGCAATGCTCTTGGTGGTCTTAAAATAACAGAAGAAACCCTGTATTCACAATGGAAAACAGAACAATTACCTGGCTTGTCATTAAGTTAATTCACTGATTTTATAATGTTCTTTAAAATTTAAAGTTTTAAGTTTTGCTATCTAATTTTACTGTCTTCAAATGAATATAGAGGCCAGCAATAATTGGAAACTAATTTTGTAAATAAAGATTTTGCTTGTTTACTCTTACTGAACAAACCCCGATGCCATCAGATATCTGTTGGCTGTAATATATCTGTTATAGCAATCATCAAGCATCTACCGCTTATACTGCCATTTCACTTTTGTGACTGATTATAAGACGAAGCCTATTTTAAATTTAAGTACCCCATTCTCTAGTGAGTTCTCTTTTAAAAATAAAGCCTCAGAATACTTACCACAGGAGATTCAGAAGAGCTGTAAAAGCCAGAATCCTCTCTGCCAGCTAAAATACAAGTGAGGTATGTTTGCAACAGTTTATCTTATATGCAGATGAATTAATAAATAATTTTACAAATTCAATATAATATACATTAAATATTTTAATTGTAGGCAGCTTGTAGGATTTTTGACTAATGACTAGACCAATGTGCCCAGAAATAGAACAAATTTACTGTGCCTCATCAATATTTCGGACCTTTTATGCTCTTTTTAAAGAATTCTTGCTTTTCTTTATACAAAATACCCCCATTATAATCACTGTGTTTACAAGAATAGCTTTACTTATATTTTAATTATATTTAAAGCTACTTTAAAAATTAAGAAATACAAAGACCTGATTTATAGGTGATTTGCAAACATTTTTAGAGTATTTATTAACTTATATCCCACTCCCCAAATGCATGCAAGTGTTGAAAGGTATTTCAAGAAATCTTTATTTACCCACTTCAAACTGTATTTCTTAAAATTAACTTAAACTACTTCAGCACTTTGAATCTTGCTCAATCTTTACCTTAGACAAGATTACCACTTTAAAAAGATCACTTTTAAGTAAATTTAAGTTTAAGTGGCCTTAACCTTTCTATGTTTACATTGTCTAAATCCTGCTTTAAACTTAACCTTAAAAACTTATTGTCAATTTACATAAATGTTGCAATAAGAAGTTAAGTTCAGAGGTTTGTGTGCACACATTTTGAGAGAGCCTAAAGACTTACGTTGTACTCCCCAGAGCTCCAAAACTAATGCATGTGTGAGGAGATATTCTAGGAAATCCTCAGTCACAGAAGCTATGGAAAACTGCTCTTGAAACTGAAAGTGTGGGTTTACTGTGTTCCAGATTACTTTACTGTGGTACATCCTCTCATGATCATAGAATGTGAAACTGCAAACAGATTCAAGTTCAACTTTACTACTTGTGTTGACAAAAGAAATCATATGCATGACACATATTGTATGGTATTAAAAATCTGTGCAACATGTTACTTCAAAATTACATCATAATTAATCTGTAATTAGTAGCTGTCTCCCCTAGCCATTTATCAACAATCCTGTGGTTATTTACTATTTAGCCTTCCACTGCAAACAGAATCCAAAGACAGCTGACCACCTTCATAAGTATCTCCACATGCAATAGCACTCAAAGCGCTATCTGCCTTATTTGACTGCACTGAGGTTCTTTAGCTGGCCACTGAGGATAGGACCCAGTGACAGAGGACTGCCATTTTAAGTGGTCATATGAGCCACTATGTATCTGCCTGTACCTGGGTTTGAACCCATGTCCTCTGTGTTCCTATGCCAGTGTGTTACCTGCTAGTCCACAGTGGCATCAAAGGCAAAACTGTAAAATAGGGGTAGAAATGAGTTGTTGGCAGAGGTTTGTACTCTCAAGTGTCTTTCTAGCGGGATAATAGGTCAGATAATAGATGTTCTATTAGAGTTGACCATTTTTGTGGAGCACTGATAAATATAAAATTTAATTTCAAGGAAATTTGAACTATATTTGCAGTACTTACGTGAAGTAAACTCCCCGACTTTGATATTCTCTGATCCACCTGACTTCCTGACAGTCGCTAACACTCAACATGAAGTTCAGATTCCGGCCTTTTAGTTCTTTGGGATCAAACACCATGCTGTTGTGAAGGTTTTCTATTGGTCTACAAATGTAAATGTGACAAAAACCAGGGTTGTTGTAACTTCACATTAACTCAGAAAATATATTCTGGTTTTACATTGTATTTTTGGCAAATGAAGCAAGTAATTAATCCGTAATTAACAGGTGGATTTTTGTGATTAACAAGCACTATACATAAAAACAAGACCACTGCCATTCCATTTATCTCCTGTCAGGTATTAAGCAAAAATGGGGGTAGCTTGACCAAAAAAAAAAGGGTTGCCTTGTTCATACAATGACCCAACTGAATCTTGAAGGGGTGAAAGATCAAATTTGACACTTGCAAAACATTTGCCGGACATGATTTCCTACAGGTTGTTTTCACATTTGAAGTTTTAGAACCAACCAGAATTGCATCAATTTTACACAGTGCATCCCCTGATGGGACAGTGTATAATCTAACATATAAGAGAATTCAGCCATTCATAAAACAGACATAATGATTTTTGATTTCTGCCAAAATTCAAGATGGCAATATATGGGAGATATAAGGGAGATATATGGCCTGTTTAGTGTGATAACCGCACTTAACCTTGAAGTAGGTATCAAAGGTCAAATCTGACACTTACAAAAGATTGTCAGACATGATTTCCTCAAGTTGTTTTCAAATTTTGAAACTCTAGGACTAATAATAAGAAAGATATATGGCCTTTATAATATGACGACCACCACTTGACCTTAAATATGTGATATCGTGGCTATTTTGTTTTCAAAATGAGAGTAAAATTATTCTTAAGCAAGCTTTCTTCACCATACACATTTTGTGCAAATTTAATGAAGGTAGCTTCAAAACATTTAAACTTTTAGAACATGTTAATGACTTTCAAACAATCAGCTATGGCAGCAATTTTGTTTTTCAAAATGAGGCAAAATTTTTTGCTGGCATTTTTTTGTAGCAATAAAGATTCCCTTCAAAATTAGTTAGGATGTCTTTATAAATAACCAAGATAGGTTTATGTAAAAAATGTGAAGAACGGACCAATGTATGCATGCACAGAAGGTGTTTTATAATCTGCTGACCATGACCTTATGTCAGTGGGAGATAATAAGCTGCAACGAAAGAAGCCTTAAAACATTATAGGTACAAATTTTTTTTGTAGGTTTCCATATTTTTACTTGTTTCAAAAGCGTTACTCAAATGATCTAACCAGATCAAAGTTCACAAGTCCATAGGAATACCAAACATCGAATCCAAAAATCTAAATAATTTCACAGTACTATTATCATTACAATGACAAGACTATCAAGTAGACTAACAAGAAATTACAGCGTATATTCCAAGGATTCAAAAACCTGTCCTGGTACTCTGTAAATATATCTCCACATCCTACTAATTAAATATGCACTATCTATAGATAGGACTTTTAATTTGTTTCATTTAAGTCAAATTCCAAAAGAATGCTATAATATTGACAAGACACACCTGCCATTTTCGTCACAAGGTATCAATCTGGTGTGCACTAAAGCCTCCTGCCTTCCTCTGTAATTATGTATCTCCAGGTGATCATCTGCATCCAGACAGTAAGCCAGGTTATTGAGCCACATGTGACAGCTGAGGAGTAATAATATTATGAACGTGTAGAAGGTTATCAGTATCCATCGCAACAATATAACTTATATTATCACGACTTGGCATCTAATCACAGGCAGTCACCTCTGTGTGGGTTCGACCCCGATAAAGTGACAATGCTGTGGATCTGTCCCAATATGACCCTGGCTGTTAATCGGGGATGTAAAACCCCAACTTTGACTTTGTAAAAGTAGAGCCGTGTAAATCAGATACAGGTGTAAGTTTGGAGGTCCAAAGTTATGTAGCTATTACTGGAGTCAGCTGTAAATGGAACAACAATTTGCAGCTACTGGCTAGAGCTATTCTAGTTACAAATAGAGCACTGTATTTAATTTAGTTTATTTTGATCCATCATAACATGTCCAGCTAAATAATTTTGCTACATATCACAGCTAAAGAGGCAGTATCAATTAATAGTTTGTATCCATGGTAACAATATTCAAGCTAGTTACAATGGTATTCACAAAACAGTCTTTCAAAGGAAAAAGTTTTAAACATGAAATCATGTATCAAGGTGAATGATTAATTTGAGAAAAATTGGCTATCTGCAATACTTTTAGAGATAATTCGCATTTACTCATTTTGAGTAGGTGAGTAATTAGCTATGGGTCTGAAACTTCACCGAGTGAAAGCTCTCCCAAAAGTAGGTGAATGAGTTATTTGAGAAAAACTGGCTATCTGCAATACTTTTAGAGATAATTCGCATTTACTCATTTTGAGTAGGTGAGTAATTAGCTATGGGTCTGAAACTTCACCAAGTGAAAGCTCTCCCAAAAGTAGGTGAATGATTAATTTGAGAAAAATTGGCTATCTGCAATACTTTTAGAGATAATTCGCATTTACTCATTTTGAGTAGGTGAGTAATTAGCTATGGGTCTGAAACTTCACCATGTGAAAGCTCTCCCAAAAGTAGGTGAATGAGTTATTTGAGAAAAATTGGCTATCTGCAATACTTTTAGAGATAATTCGCATTTACTCATTTTCAGTAGGTGAGTAATTAGCTATGGGTCTGAAACTTCACCAAGTGAAAGCTCTCCCAAAAGTAGGTGAATGAGTTATTTGAGAAAAATTGGCTATCTGCAATACTTTTAGAGATAATTCGCATTTACTCATTTTGAGTAGGTGAGTAATTAGCTATGGGTCTGAAACTTCACCAAGTGAAAGCTCTCCCAAAAGTAGGTGAATGAGTTATTTGAGAAAAATTGGCTATCTGCAATACTTTTAGAGATAATTCGCATTTACTCATTTTGAGTAGGTGAGTAATTAGCTATGGGTCTGAAACTTCACCGAGTGAAAGCTCTCCCAAAAGTAGGTGAATGAGTTATTTGAGAAAAATTGGCTATCTGCAATACTTTTAGAGATAATTCGCATTTACTCATTTTGAGTAGGTGAGTAATTAGCTATGGGTCTGAAACTTCACCAAGTGAAAGCTCTCCCAAAAGTAGGTGAATGATTAATTTGAGAAAAATTGGCTATCTGCAATACTTTTAGAGATAATTCGCATTTACTCATTTTGAGTAGGTGAGTAATTAGCTATGGGTCTGAAACTTCACCAAGTGAAAGCTCTCCCAAAAGTAGGTGAATGAGTTATTTGAGAAAAATTGGCTATCTGCAATACTTTTAGAGATAATTCGCATTTACTCATTTTGAGTAGGTGAGTAATTAGCTATGGGTCTGAAACTTCACCATGTGAAAGCTCTTTGGGATAGCTGCTCTGCAGAGATACCCTGAAGATAAAAAATTTCGTCGAAATCGCTCTATGTAGCACGGTTTTCGAAATATTAGCATTTTTGTGTTTTGCAATTTTTGAGCAAAAATTCGAAAATTCAAAATGGCCGCCATTTTTGGCAAGATAAAATTTTTTTGAAAATTGGCATGGCTACTCTGCAGAGATACCCAGTGGGTCAAAAATTTCGTCGAAATCGCTCTATCTAGCACGGTTTTTGAGATATAAGCATTTTTGTGTTTTGCAATTTTGCGAAAAATTCGAAAATTCAAAATGGCCGCCATTTTTTGCGAGAAATTTTTTGTTTGAAAATTGGCATGGCTACTCTGCAGAGATACCCTGCGGGTCAAAAATTTCGTCGAAATCGCTCTATCTAGCAGGGTTTTTGAGATATAAGCATTTTTATGTTTTGCAATTTTTGCGAAAAATTCGAAAATTCAAAATGGCCGCCATTTTTGGCGAGACAAAATTTTTTTGAAAATTGGCATGGCTACTCTGCAGATATACCCTGTGGGTCAAAAATTTCGTCGAAATCGCTCTATCTAGCAGGGTTTTCGAGATATAAGCATTTTTATGTTTTGCAATTTTTGCGAAAAATTCGAAAATTCAAAATGGCCGCCATTTTTGGCGAGACAAAAATTTTTTTAAAATTGGGATAACTACTCTGCAGAGATACCCTGTGGGTCAAAAATTTCGTCGAAATTGCTCTATCTAGCACGGTTTTTGAGATATAAGCATTTTTGTGTTTTGCAATTTTTGCGAAAATTTCGAAAATTCAAAATGGCCGCCATTTTGGGCGAGACAAAAATTTTTTGAAAATTGGGAAAATTACTCCGCAGAGATACCCTGTGGGTCAAAAATTTCGTCGAAATCGCTCTATCTAGCACGGTTTTCGAGATATAAGCATTTTTGTGTTTTCCTTATTTGGAAAATTCGTAATGATTAATTAATCATTAATTACTCTGCCATTTCTTGACCAATCAATGCCAAAATCTAATGATTTCCAGATTTTAATAGAATGTATTTGCCAAGTTTCAGGTGAATTGATAAAATTCCTTTCAAGTTATCATCCGGACAAGCTTCCCCAAGACATTTTTGGTCATGTGACCTCTCTGATTGCTTGAAATGTCACTGCAGCATATTCAAAAAAATTCCCCAAGGCTACTGCCTAAACCTGCCAAATTTGAAAAGAATCCGCCTAACGGTTACAGAGTTATAAGGAAAACAAAATGCGGAGCCGGCGGAGCCGGAAGCTCTCCCATACACAAACAAGCGTCCCTTGCGGGACGCTTAACAAGTCATTAATAATGCTCTCTGTAGTGGCCTTTTTTTTCCAAATGAAGTGCGCACTTGAAATGAAATGCTAAATATTCACTTATCTCCCCATTCAATCTATCCATCTATTTGATCATAAGTAGATAGATTACTGATTTACGTTCAAATGACACTTGTGCAATGAAGAGGAAAATTAAGAATTTTGAGAATTTGTAAAAAAAAAACTGAACCAGAAAAACAATTCTACTCCAACGTGGATTCTACATAACAGCTTAAATTTCAATGGTAAAAGCCCTGAAAGGGACTGATATTTACTTTTATTTAAATGAAATTCAAATTACGAGACTTAAAGAGGTTCCATACATACCTTCCCAAGAAGACATCTTCTACTGGGTCCCAGAAAGGGTCCTGACTCTGCTCAATATCAATACTTGCACCTTGTTCCCACTGATGATACAGATCTTCTATTAAATACTTCCTGTTGACAAACTTTCCTTTGGACCAAATCCATACCTATGAACAAATAAGATAAAATAAAAATTTTTTACTGATTAAAAAGTAGAATACTTATCAAACTGAAGATTAATGGCAATCACTCAAATAAATTCTTCACCAGTTATGTATATTTTAATTTAACATATTTTTGAAAAAATGTTTATTTATCAGGAAGCTCAGTAAACCCTACCATGCCAATAGTCACTTGTCACCAAAATATTCATCAAGTTGTGCTTAATTTACCAATATGCCATAACATATTATGAAATACATACACAAGTCATCATAACTTCCATAAAGCATTGAAATAAATCTTTAACAAACTAAATTATATCTCAACATATTTAATACAAGTTACAAGTTAAGGGTTTTAATGTTTAGTAGTCATAAATAATAGAACATTGTCTAGATATTTTACTCAGATATTATAATGAATTTGACACTTTAAGTATTGATACTAAAACTCTGAACCAATATCAGTCAATACTGAAACATTGATATTATGAGACCAACACTACCGGCCAATGTAGAGTATTTATGTGAAGAAATCATAGACTTCTCAACTAAGATTAATTTCTGTGAAACTTGTGTTATAAAAGAACAGTTTGCTCTAGCCTTGCCATAGGTGTTAGTATGTAGAGCATGGACACAACTGTTTCATTTCATTATAATTATTTTTCAAAATGTTCTCATATAGTTATTTAGCTTAGGAGTCTCCCCGACCAAAAAGGCCTCTGATACAGAGTGCATTATGGTAAAAACATGTTCCATGTTTGCATTATGGTTCAGATAGCCTGGAAGGCCAGACTGAGTCAGCTCCTCAGATACAATTGCACCTTGTTACATCAAATCTCACTTTCAATATATACTACTAGCCTTGAACAATAACCTTAAACTTCAAGCAATGCAGAATTCTTTGATCACCTACCGTCCGAGTTTTGAGGTCAGTGACCCTGACAATGACCTCTCTTTCTTTCTGTCTGCCCATGGTATCATAGAGTGACAGGTTCTTCACCTCCACATCAAACTCCACCTCCTATTACACATTACAGTAATAATCAATCAATGATTGGACTTTTATCCCATTTCCAGTTCAGAACCACTCAAGCTTTGTATCTTTTCTCATGATATGTTTTTAATAACATTTATAAGTTTTATTGAGTTAAACATAAAATGTAGAAAACTAGAAAACTGTAATTTAATTTTATGTCAGTAAAACACTCACTTACACTTTACGCTCACTTATATTATACATTGGCGTGAGCCAAGATCCAGAACCAACTTGAATATCTTAAAAAATATATCGACACCAATATCTCCATGGTAAAAGATAAAGTAGAGTTCCCTACTGTCCTCACATTGAAACTGGTCACAGAAGAGCGTCTTGCTTGTTTAGTAGATGAACCCTATAATAAGATTTATAATCTGGCCATATTTGCCACTAAACCAATGATACTTACAGCCACAAGGGTGTCATATTAGAAAGATACACTTGACTTTAACATTGCTTTTAACACAATTTATAGGCCTAGGTCATCAAAAACTCATTACAGTTGGTTTATAAAATTTTCAAAACAAGTTATTGGTTTCTGCTAAAAAACCTGGTAGCTGGTTTAGAAAATGATTTTGAAAATGTATTACAAATGTCTTCAAAGCTATAGAGTATGCCTTTTAGTTTCATAAATTCGGTGAGGTTCTAAAATACTGTATTTATCCGTATAAATGCCTCGGGGGGTGATGCATTTTTCAAAAGTGGGGGGGGGGATTATTACAGAAAAAAAATCAACTCTCGAGTCCGGTGGCAATGGATGATTATGGACACTTACAGCCTTGATTGCGCTTGCCAGCATGTATAATGGTTGAAGAGCTTAAAATATTAGAAGCAAACCTTAAATCTGAAGAAATTATTAACTTTTATCTCATGCTTTTGCAGATTTTAATGCATCTGTGATCAAAACTGCCATGTTTTCTTTTTCTTTATTTCCCATAAGCAGTATTCAATTGGGGAAGTACTAAAATGCATTTTTTTTTTAATCACAGAATCGCAAAGATGCCAGCTGTTGAGAGGAATGTAAAATCCTGAAATGTGAACTTTGCAAAGGTAGAGAGGAGGGGGAGGGGCGTTTAATAGGAAGGGGGCATTTGTACGGATAAATACGGTAATTTCTAATACCTAGGTCACACCTTGCTGTACCGGAGTCACAAGCTACAACTGAACAAAGTATCCAGTATCTTTGGATTCAGATTTTTTTCCTTGTACCTTTGGAGCTCTTGTGCCTTTGAGTCTGTCATATGATGGAGATTATGTGTTATAAATGTACCGATTACATTACTCCCGGCTACTGCACAACCACTTTATACCTGTAATACTATAAAGTTGCTCTTGATTGTTGAACTGACCAAATAGTAATAAAGCATATACATTTAACAGCCCATTACCTTGTGTGAAACAAAAATGAATACATGATTTTACCAATCATCAAAAATTCAGTCGTATACCTTTCCCATTTCTTTACTCATGGAGTTGACATCATTGACTTTTGGCAGTAAATCTGTGTATTCTTGGAATATCAGCATCATCTGCATGTCTCCCAAGTCAGTACTATCTCCTCCCCTTCTGGGTGAAGGTGGAACAATAAAGTCTGATGTGAGACCTGAAAGAAAATGGTGTTGGTCATTATTACATCCCCCCTCGGGGGCCATGCCCTCTTTCAAACAAAAGAGACTAAAGACATCCATATTAAAGGATCAATCTCACTTCTCTGTCTGATTCAATACAACCATGGCACTAATAGATGTGTCAGGCCACTAATCATTGATGGTGGTCAGTTTCTACAGCACATTGCCCTATAAAAATATAACACTGTACTATTGTTCTGTTATTTGTATACCTTTCTTCAAGCATGTTTTTATGGAAATAGAAACATTTAAAAATAATTTTTATGTATTGTGATAAATGTCCAGATGTATACAATTATTGGAATGTTTTATAAAGTTTTTAAGAACCAACTAAGTTACATAAATTTAAAACAGATACAAAACATTCTAAATAAATAAATATTCATTAAAAATCATATATATTTAAAGCATAACTTGCCAATCTTTCCAGTCTTAGCATTGATGTAGCATTATATAACTAAGAAGTACCAAATGGGAATTTTATTAGGGGTTTTCAACCTTGAAAACAGATCTGAACTCTGAAGATGTAATTACTCTGGGCTATGTTCAGGGACAAATTAACACTTACAGATTAAGTGTCATAATAGGGTAGAATGTACCCCTTGAACTTAAGGCTGTCTCTTACCTTCAGCCTCTGCCAGTTCTGATTGGAAGAAGTCATAGTTGTACTGAGAGTAATTGTCATCACAGCTCCTATCATGAACTGGACCAATGTACAGGTACAGGGAATTTGAGCCTAATTTTATACGATCCTAAAATGCAAATTCATGGGGGAGAATATCAAAGAAAATGTTAGCAAATACAATCTTAGTGAAATTAACTATGAGATCTAATTTACTACTTAGTATCTAAACCATTTATTTGACTGGTTCCAAAAATGATAGACTTTAAATTAATGTTGGGTCATTCATTCAGTTAGACACTTGTGTTCAATATAGAACTAGTTAGTTTTGAATTATTCCACCAATAATTCGAAAATTTTCTTGATATTTGATCAATGTTTGCATTCCTCAGAATGAATAAACAGGGGTGAGGAATAAGGTAAGTCTACATTGAATTAACTAGATTATTCATTTACATTGTAAGGGACAGGATATACAGTTAAATAAGATTAAATTCTTCAATAAAATAGCATGTTTTGACAAGAAGTAGTTTTGTGTCTTGCTGAGATATTCATGATGATATAGACCAGTTTTTCAAGACTACTTCATCAAAATGTCAGAGATAATGAAGAACAAATTTAATGTGATGAAAAATAGCAGAGAGAAAGAAAATGTATGTAAAGATAAACTTTTTTTAAACAAGACAATAGCAAGATGACACCATTAATCAGTAAACTAAAAATGATGAAGTTGTAAAACTTATTAATTGGAGAATAACTGTCAGTGGAAATAGCACAATTATGTAAAAGTGCATATAATAATCAGTTGCAGCAATCCATATGTCTTTGTCATAAGAGAAAGACATTTCAAATATGACAGGTGAACACACTTTGGCAGAAAGAAAGTTAAAGGTCACACCATGATGCACACCTACACCCCAACCAATGCCCCTACCAAGTGTCAACCTCTGCACCTTACGGAATCCAAGAAATAGCCCGGACAAGATTTAAAAACTCATGGTCACTACGACAAGGTCAAAGGTCAAAACAAGATCAAACCATGATGTTGGACACCTACAACCCCTAAGCAATGTTCCTACCAAGTATCAACTTCTTACACTTTACAGTTTCTGAGATACAGTCCGGACAAAATTTTAAAAGTCAAGGTCAGTACGGCAAGGTCAAATCAGGGTCACATCATGACATTATACACCTACAACCCCACCCAAAATCCCTACCAAGTAACAACTTACTACACCTTACGGATTCTGAGATAGAGCCAAGACCATATTTTATAGGTCAAGGCAACTATGGCAAGATCAAAGGTCAAATGCAAGGTCACATAATGATGTTGCACACCTACAACCCCTAACCAATGTCCTTACCAAATATCAACTTCCTACACCTTACAGTTTCTGAGATATAGCCTGGACAAGATGTTATAGGTCAAGGTCACTACGGCAAGGTCAAAGGTTAAATCAAGGTCACATCATTGAGGGCTGTGGGGTAAAAACTTACTCTCAAATATGAATTTTTACAAATACTTTTAGGAGCCATGACAAAGCTTGTAAAAGTCAGAAAACTGTTCAATAACCATGAAAACATGTGTTTCTTGTCACGGAACATTCTACTTTTGGTAAGATTTTTCTTTATTATATTGTACACAAAATAACAGAAATAACTTCATGTGCTAAAATTTTGGTTCAAATATACAATGAGTCAAATTCACAAAGTTACTAACAATACTGTTACTGACATACTGAAAAAACAATTACTCACCATATGGTCAAGACAAACTTTTTTCTTGATGAGTATGCCATTGACATAGACTTTGGACTTGCCATCATGTGGAGAGATATGGATCTTCCCCTGTTTTCTGTGTAGCATTGCATGGATCTCCTTGATACCGAGTCCTTGTAACTCTATGGTAATTCCGTCAACATTTGGCCTGCCGATTTTACTGGTACCTGAGACATAAATGTTGAAGATGAAATTTGGTGACAATCTGCATTGTGACATCATTATACCAAATTTATCCAAGCCTCACAGTGACTGTGACTTTGCCAGATTTTACCACATTACCTTCAAGTTAAGTATGGTACGACTACTGATTCTGTAATTAAAACACAAATGTCCAAATAAACAATACCTAGAATATATTTTGCCATGTAAGATGTTTGATTACACCAGAAAATGACTAAAGTAAGTAGAGTACAAAACTTAATCTCACTTCACAACCACACACATAAAGTATATTGTCTAGTTAACCTTGTACTAAGGGGTTATAGGGAGCACCCCTGAGAGAACTGTGGGTCCTAATTCATACTTTGCAGGGCAGGCTTATTTTCACACTTGACCAATTGTATTTGACCATATCACCAGCAAACTATCAGGCACCTGTCTTCAGAGATGTTGCCAGCTTTTGATGAAAGGGGGGGGGGGGAATTCCCCCCTTAGTCTAAATAAAAAAAGGGGGGCATTTCAATAATAAAAAGGGGGATCCGATCCTCGATGGAAATATTTCCAGAGATTATTAAACATATTACATATTACGACCTAACCGTGTCATATATTTTTATCCGACAGAAACTGAAACTCATAATATAATGTAATGCATATTGGATATCTGGAGTTGTGGAAACAGACGCAGAGGTTTGGATAACTGGAGTTGTGGAAACAGATGCAGAAGTTTGGATATCTAGAGTTGTGACAACTGGAGGCAGAGTGCATTGGTTACTGTCATTGCCTTTACCCTGTTCAGAGTCCTTACTGATTACTGAACTGCTAGCATTATTGTTTCCATCTGTGTTTGCACACCCTGGGTTTGAAGAAATCACTAATGGATGTATTACCTTAACGTATCTTCCGTTTTATTTTAATTTCGTTTGCATCCATATTTAAAATGCCTACCATATAACCACAATATTTTTGTCTGCTATCGAAGACGTCTGTGTCCTCGATTCTGATTGGATGAGAATTAGAAAACACAGGGGTCACGTCTCGACCAAAAGAAAAATTCCTTACAGTTGAGTTCACGCATGCGCATTGACAAATCTTCGTGTCATCGAGTGATAATACAGCATTTAGTGTATGTTAAGGTAGTGTAAGCTTAAAGCTATTTTCTTCACGTATTGGGTCCTTGCATTTGCGTGCAGTAAACGTCTAATATACCACGCCGTAGTTTCGAGATCACGTGAGATTTCACAAAAATTGCGAGATTCTCGCAATCGCACAGTCTGGCAACATCTCTGTGTCTTGCTTTGCAGTACAGGTGTATGACCCATGATCTCAAAGCTGTGAATCTTTGTTCATATTGGATGAATAAGATTATATTTACATCAGACCCTTTTACCTGAAAATTATCTGACACCTCACTTTTGCAACCTTGTGTATCTAAAACCTTATAGCACTGCATGTCTGACCACTTCTGATGGGTGTAGGTCCACCTTCACATTTTGCAGAAAAAGCCATGTTTATGCTGGTCCCTTTGACCCAGTTTCTGCCTCACCTTGCTGTATTGGGTGTCTGACCACCCCTGAGAGCTGTGGATCCTCGTTCACATTCTGCAGGTAGGGGTGTTCTATGTCCCTGTGACTTCCTGAAGCCGCAGAGTTTACAGACTTCTCCCACTCTCTGCGTGCTTCCTCCAGTCTCTGCTCCCACGACTTCTCCATACTCTGCATCTTGTCTTGGTTGGCTCGCAATAGGTTTTCTATTTCTAATAATTATTAATTATCCGAAATTAGCTATACTAAATGCTTACATAGTTTCAATAATTACAAGTTTATTAATACTTTTATAGCACTTAATCTTCATCAAAAATACAGACTCTGAGAATCCATCAGGCAAAGAAACAAATCTCAAATAAAAAAAATCTTGTAACATTAAAAAGGGGTCAGCACCACCAATATGGATAATATTAATGAACAGGTGGGATTTTAACTTTAATCTGAAGGATATAAGCAAGGTGGCAGATTGGATGACATCAAGCAACTTGTTCCATATGTTAAGTGCATCACAAGCAAAGCCCTACTTGCCATAAATGTTCAATTGGTGAAAAGATAGACCAATAGAAGGAATTAATATTGACCTTTCTGACAATTCTAGTTTTCGGAATTAAAATGATTAACATTTGAAAGCAACCATATTTAAGCCTCGGATCTTTCCACTTAGCAAAAGAAAATCAATATTTGATATAACATGTGCTTATTGTCGCATTTAATTATATAATCTTTCAATTGTAAACTTATTCCACAATAGATGTGGATACTGCTGTGAATTAGCTGTGAACTGTATCCATAGTTATAATCACCAGTGAATATAAAGATGTTTTTAACTTGACAGTTTTCTGTCATTTCTGCATAGCTTTCAATGACACAATAATGAGCAGAAACTCTATTAAAAAAATACCTTCTTATAAATTTCAAATTGTGACAGACTAACAAATCATAAAATTCAGTCGAAGTTTTTTCAATCTCAAATCCTAGTATTAGGGGTATTCCTTTGAGGTCTACATTTTAGGTTACTTTGAAGAAATTTCATAGTTCTGGGGAGAGAATTTCAAATTCTGTCAGATTTTAATTAATATCACGACACTGTGTGAGGGATAGTAAGAATCAATCTGTCATTACATAAACTATTGAAATTACCTTGTCTCCTACAAAATAAATACTTTTTTAAAATTTATTTTTGCTGTTTAAAGTAAAAAATAAAATATAATGAGTACCTTGTTGGTCATGTTTCCCTCTTTCACCTGACTGCATTTGTTTCAACATCTCCATCAGTTTCTTATTTTCTTCTCTCAGTTCACGAATTAATTTGTCTGTTAGACTTTCATTCACAACTGCCTTATTCTTGATTTTCTTTGCCCTAAATCAAATAGGTAGCAGAAAAGAACAAGTGAAAAATGGTTGCCATTGTTTCATTGAAATAGCATATAATATGCAATGAACCTCTGAAGCTTGAACAATTTTTTTTTTAAATTTTTTGTGTTTATTTGTTTATTTATTTATTTAATGTTTTACATCACACCTTTGTATCGTTTAAATTGTGACAGGTAGTTAGAAGGTTGGAGTAAACCAGTATATACAGTTGGTCAAGGTTCTGTACAGTAAACTTCAAACCAAATGCAAGCAACCACCAGCTTTCCAACTTCTGGCCAGGTTGAGATTCAAACCTCTGACCTTAGAGGTGGAAGGGGAGTGTGTTACCACTGCACCCCTGTGTGCCCTGGAAGCTTGAACAAAGATACCGGAAATGTTATATAGTTAAAATCATGTCACTATAAAATATTTTGTAAAAGCCCATGAGCAATGTCTGTGGTCATACAGAATGTAAAATGAAACCCCAGAACACAAAAACTTATAGGCCAAAATCCCCATGAAATTTTAGACGGAGGAAAAACACCAGACAAGTTTTTGGGGAGTTGGGAGGACAAAACTCCATATTAAATTTCAATTCCAAATTTTTTTCAACTTTATTACTTTTAAAGAATATAACACTACAATATATAACCTCTGTGGTTGTGTCTGCATAGCAGTGCCACCATAATACTGTTTGAAAATTTTGGGTTTCAGTTATTCATTGGATGGGGAATGATGCCAACCAAAATACCACGAAGAGTCGTAAAAATCAAGGGTTTAAGAGTTTATTTTACATTTGGGCATTCCCCACACTGCAAGTAGCAGGCATCAATATGTTTGTGTAAGCTGTAGAGTCATCTTGTGGCACCCCCTACCCAGGTGCCACTTATTTACTTCAGTTATTTACTTACAATATTATTTAATTTAAATTTTCATAACAGGACCACAAAACTGGGAAGATAATGACAGTTTCTTCGTGTAAATTCATCATACCTGAAGTAGCTTTTTTAAAACTGCACTACATACATGTATATCATTGTGGCAGCCAAATTACAGTCCACTACTTCCCACTGTCTGACTAAAATATCTTTCATGTATTTCTTTTTATTGAAATAAGTATTATGTATAAAATGTGCCGCTATCATAAAAATACAAAAAAGTCAACCCCAATCCATGAACATGGGTACATAAAATAATGCAAACATGGAAACTAAAGAGATAATCTTGTTATGAAGCATGTCTTTATCAGTGCTTCGCCATTCCTGAAGGTTACAGATTTTACATACCTGTCAGCATATCTAAGTGTGGAGAGCGTCTCATCATAGTTAATTGCTGCAGGACTGAGGGCAGCTATCATCACTGTCTTACTGTTCCCTCCCAGCGCAGCCTGCAAGAGCTTGGTGAGTACCGAGTCTCTGTATGGCACAATCACCTTCTTCTTTCCTGCCGATACGTCCGCCAGGGCACTGGAATACATGGAATAACAGAGGTATTGTATTCAGTACTGTGTTGTATTTATACTCAGCTCAATATCACCTTTACTACAGGATTCTAAGTGCTATTTTAATATCCACCATGCACTATATTCAGCCAATATAGAGGGGCAAAGCTGGAAATATATATTTTTTATAGACAGTGGCACCTCCACAGCATGGATAATTAGCATGAACAATTGTTGATTTTTCATTTATATCTAAGAAAACGTTTAAGCTAAGTATTATACATCACTAGATAGGTATTTTATAGGGTTTCTGCTTGTTTTGTTGCATAAAACTCCATACGGAATTGACTGTGATACCGTAAGTTAAAGATTGAGGTTTTATATACATGGGTGCCCCTACATATATAACAGCCTTTTTGAGATTCTTTCTTTAAATATGGATTTATTTAACGAATAATTAATCCAAAATAGAGGATCATAAAAGTAAAACATCCCCCCATTAGACATATACAGAAAAATATGTTACTCAAGAAGATTAAGAATATAATATTCATGCCATGTACTCATACAATATTGCCATCTTCATTCATGATATATTTTTTCGGTATACGTCATTCGGGAAGCTTGCCTATTTATACTAGGCACAAAATTTTCTTTATCAAAATCTTAATTTTCAAAAACAATCACAAATCTGAATCTGGATCATCTGTGAGTTGGACTGAGCCACAGGTAGACCCTTTCCTATGTGAAAATATTACCCTGATCCATTGTATAGTTTTTGAGTTATGCACAGACAAGCAGACATGATTACAATACTAGTATCCATGCCCCTCTCCTTTGGGGTCAAGGGCAATGGTTGGTAAGAGTTTTATGAAAGATTTGTTATTCTTTTTCAAAAGTTACAAAAGCCTTAAATTTGATCTATACTCATAATCTTGCTACCTGGTGTAAAGGTTCAAAGTCAGTGTTTTACATCCTGTTCATATTTTAACAGGTTTTCGGCATTGTCATTTCTAGGAGTAGAGTAAGAAATCTAAAATTCGCCAGGAATCTAAAATTCGCCACCTCTAAAACCTTAGTTAATTTTATGAAGAAAAGGATGTTTTTGTCCAAAAATTGGTATTTTTCAGTTCAAAAAGCCTTAATTTACTATACAGTCAACAAATCTCACCACAATTCATTTATTTTATTAGTATTTTCACATGTGGCGAATTTCAGATATGTGGCGAATTTTAGATTTCTTACTCTACAGCTCACATAGAGCTATCAGCCTGTGGTTAGATGCCAAACTTGCTAACCTACTAGGCCACAGAGGGCCTCACCCTGTGTCCATGTGATGATATCCATAAATAGGTATGAGACTACCTGATAACATTGCCAAGAGTTGAGAGGCTCTGATTGATAGCAGATCCCTCTTTCAGTCGGTCACCCGTGGCTCCAGTAGAATCTGCCCTCTCACTGCCTGCCAGATCAACCAGGCTGATCTCACTGCTCTTAGTGGTACTCTGACCGACCTCATTCTTATAGATCTAGTACACAAAAACAGGCAGCCTATATCTATAGATAATTCAAATAAAATTCACTTTCTTATCAATGTTTTTTTTATATCAGATCAATCTTAAAAATTTGGTGGAAAATAAGTTAGATGGTGCCAAAAATAATTCAGTGAAATCAAATCATATCCATTTTTGGTCCCCAACTCAAATTGTAGAATTTTCCTTTTAATATTACTGTTGGATTATTCTTACATTAAGAGTTCTGGTATATAAAAACAAATAGAAAGGCACTTGAAAATTTTCGGATATAAAACAATGCAGATATGAAACCATGAATATTCGCATTGTTTTCTTCAATTGCAAATGTCAGGAAACTGTCACTGATTCAGGACCATAATAATTCAAATAATAGTTTCAGAGATTTGCATTTCTTATATATCCAAGTAATAGTTTTGAAATAATAAAACTGGAAATCCCAAACCTGATTCAAGCCATGAAGTGATTTCAATGCTGAGATTTAAGAATGAATGAATAATATATCTTTCCGAAATAACAACGGTTAATGAAACCATATAAAACGTTCCTAAAGAATTATTTTCTGTCAACACAGAATCATACATTGCACAATCTTCTGTCCACCTAAATATCTACCTATCCTTTTTGCACAGGGCAAAGCACAGATTGACTAACTTAACATATTATAACAACATCACACAGTGGAGAGGTGTAGCATTACTGTGATTGTGAATGAATGAGAGTGAAATTGGTCCAGTGTTTGTTATGGAAAGATGGCAATATGAACTATTAAGAGTAAGAGATCAACATGCAATGAAGTGTTAAAGATCTATGTTGACTGACACGTAAATAATGTCATATTTATTGACTTTGCTACCAATTTGGAATTTTTTTTCAATTATTCCTGCTTCGCTCCCCTGGGAGCATAGGGCCACAACAGCACTCCTCCAGCGCACATGGTTTGGTGCTATCTTCTTCAGCTGAGCCCATATCAGTTTGGAATAATGTTGAGTAACCCTTGAAAATGTGTCTGCCACAAAATAAGAGGGAGATGAGACATATGGCGAACAAGGAAGACATGGCAAGGTATATACTTAGAATACAAAAAATTAAACAAGAAGTATTTAACAAGAGGAGAGTGCCCGTGAACGGGCACTGTGTCAGCTGACTGAGTGTTTTTGATTTGTGAAGGTGATTAGAGGACAGAATAATTATCAGGAAAAGGGCTGTACAGAAATACAGTAAATGGTAACTGAACAGCAAGTTCGAAAGAAATTCCGAAGCTGACAGAAGAAAAGGATAAAAAAGTTGTGCCCTGTAAATGGTATTATGAAGGAAAATAACAAGGTAATTGTTTAAGTGTAAAAAATAGGTTAAAACATATTTAAAGAAATACTACAAATGCAATATCCTCGTTCGACCTTGAAGAAGGGGTCCAAGGTCAAATCTAACCACACAAATACATTCCCAGCCCATGATTTCCTATGGTTTACCATTCCAAACCTCTAGGACCAATTATAAATGAGTTATAAGCACTTTTAAGCTTGGCTGTCCTCATTTGACCTTGAAGGAGGGGTCCAAAGGTCAAATCTGACCATACCAAAAGATTCCGAGCCAATGATTTCCTATGGGATGGTTTACCATCCCAAATCTCTGTCACCAATAATAAGCGAGTTGTAGGCACTTTCAATTTTCGCTATCCTCATTTGACCTTGAAGGAGGGTTCCAAGGTCAAATCGGACCATATCAACAGATTCACAGCCCATGATTTCCTGTCTGTTTACCATCCCAAACCTCTGGGACCAATAATAAGCGAGTTATAAGCACTTTTAAGTTTGGCTATCCTTGTTTGACCTTGAAGGAGGGGTCATTGAAGGTCAAATCTGACCACACCAAAAGATTCCCACCCCATGATTTCCTACAGGTTGGTTTATCATCCCAAACCTCTAGGATCAATAATAAGGGAGATATAAGCACTTTTCATGACTGACAAAAAACACCTGTGGCGGCCATCTTGTTTCTCAAAATGAGGCCAAAAATATTCCCAGACAACATTTTATGGTTATTAATATATACTGCAAACTTAAGAAAGCTAGCTATAATATTTTTTTTCATCAGAGCAGTAATGGTGAAATCTCTCTCTACACACTGCGGCTATCCAGTGGATACAATGATTTACTCAACAGTGAGAACCTGAAAGTAGCTATTGCTCAGCTATGCCATGACATAGAGGTCTGCAATTTCACTATGTTATAGCTGACCAAAAATTCTGTGAATAACATATTTAACAAATTACTCTAAATGTAATAGTTTTCAAGTTACAACTGATTTACTCAACAGTGAGAACCTCAAAGGAACTATTACTCAGCTATGCAATGAGCTACATGTCTGAAATTTTACTATGTTATAGCTAACCCAAAAGTAGGTGAACAACATATTTAAGCAAACTACTGTAAATGCAATAGTTTTCAAGCTACAACTGATTTACTCAATAGTGAGAACCTGAAAATAGCTATTGCTCCGCTATGCCATGAGCTATAGGTCTGTAATTTCACTATGTTATAGCTGACCCAAAAGTAGGTGAACAATATATTTTAACAAAATACTCCAAATGCAATATTTTTCAAGTTATAGCTGATTTACTCAACAGTCAGTACCTGAGAATAGCTATTGTTCAGTTGTGCCATGAGCTATAGGTCTATAATTTCACTATGTTATAGCTGACCCAAAAGTAGCTGAATAACATATTTGCACAAATTTCTGTAAATGCAATAGTTTTCCAATTATAACTGATTTACTCAACAGTGAGAACTTCAAAGTAGCTATTACTCAGCTATGAAATGAGCCACAGGTCTGAAACTTCACTATGTTATAGCTGACCCCAAAATAGGTGAATAACATATTGAAACAAAATACTCTAAATGCAATAGTTTTCAAGTTATAAGTGATTTACTCAACAGTGATAACCTAAAAGTAGCTATTACTCAGCTATGCCATGAGCTACAGGTCTGAAATTTTACTATGTTATAGCTGGCCCAAAAGTAGCCGAATAACATATTTATACGAAATTCTCTAAATGCAATAGTTTTTAAGTTACAAGTGATTTTACTCATGATGGAAGTTACTGAAAAGCCCAAAAGTAGCTATTACTCACTTAGCTATTGAGACAGACACCCAACTTACTCACCATATTGTAGCTATGAAAAAAGTAGCTGAATAACATATTTTAACAAAATGCTCTAAATGCAACACTTTTCAAGTTATAAGGGATTTACTCAACAGTGATAACCTAAAAGTAGCTATTTCTCAGCTATGCCATGAGCTACAGGTCTGAAATTTTACTATGTTATAGCTGACCCAAAAGTAGCTGAATAACATATTTATACGAAATTCTCTAAATGCAATAGTTTTCAAGTTATAAGCGATTTACTCAACAGTGATAACCTAAAAGTAGCTATTACTCAGCTATGCCATGAGCTACAGGTCTGAAATTTCACTATGTTATAGCTGGCCCAAAAGTAGCTGAATAACATATTTATACGAAATTCTCTAAATGCAATAGTTTTTAAGTTACAAGTGATTTTACTCATAATGGAAGTTACTGAAAAGCCCAAAAGTAGCTATTACTCACTTAGCTATTGAGACAGACACCCAACTTCCTCACCATATTGTAGCTATGAAAAAAGTAGCTGAACAACATATTTTCACAAAATGCTGTAAATACAACACTTTTGAAGTTATAAGTGATTTAGTGCATGATTTCATGAATTTTAATGCATTAAAAATTATTAAAAAAATTTATTTAAAAAAAAGTAAGACAGATCCAGGTCTCATACTCACACAAGAGAATCTACCTCTGGCCTAGTACATATATGCAAGATATGAGAGAAATCCCTGCAATAGTCACTGAGAAAATTGTGATAAAAAGTTGAAATTTTCACACTTTTGGTGGGGGTACCCCCCTTGTAATGTCTCTAGCAAACAGACGAACAGACAGATTTGCATGGCTTGAACAATTTTTCATCCTCGATAGATAAGGTATCTTTTAAAAAAAACAGCATGTCTCTAGGCCTTGTAGTTTTGGAAAAGAAGTTGTTCACGCGGACGCGGACGCCCACGCCGCAGAGTGATGACATAATGTCAGCTGACATAAAAATTAGTTTGAAACAATCAACTATTTCATGCGATATGCTGGGGATACTCTGGAGAGGTGCTTACACAGAATGCTTTAACAAGTTTGGCAACTGGTCACGGCGAAGATCAAAGGGGAAGAATACCCAAGTGAATTTTAAACAGCAGGTTGGTATTATTGCAGGGAGGGGCAATGAATTACAATGAGTGGAAACAGTCATGGTTAACATGAGGTCACACAAGATTCAGGACAATTCAACTATTTGCCTATATAAACATTGCCACCACCTCACCTGGGCATTAGAAAAATTATTGAAAGAATTACAAGAAAATAGTGAAATATACTCATTTCCAAATCACTTACCTGTTTGAATGTGATGGTGATGACCATGTGAGAGCGTGAGCTGGTGGCATTCATATTAGTGGATGCTGTGGTTCTGTTTACTGTACCTTTGTCCATCAGTGTCTCTATCTCTTCATAGCTGGAAACTGGCACTTGCTGCAAAGAATATGGTCCAGGGCCCACAGTCACTGACGTGTTTATTGCCTCCACCAAGGATATATTATTTTCATGAAAATTTATTTGTCTATTTGTTAGCAGGATTATGCAAATACTACTAGTTGGAATATTATAAAAAAATTAGAAGATGGGTCTTGGTCTAAATTAGATCCCATTAAATTTTGAGAGTCATCTGAATTATCATTCCAATACAAAAAAGTCCAGATTTTCCAATTCACTTATTCTTATGTGCCTTGGAGGAGTTCTGCACTCTGCAAGTGTTTTTGTTTTTAGAATTATTCTTAATATTTTGAAGAAAACAACTGGTTTCTGAAAAAAAACTCTTATAATAAGAAAAATTTCTAACAATAATAAATTTTCAATTCATGGGAATTTCTAGATTTCTTAAAGGTAATAACGACTAATAGGATATGATTGCTGTGTGGAAAATAGGAAGCATTAATATTTTAGTTGCTGATCAACGTGAAGATATTTATTGAAAATTAATAAAGTGGTGCAAATATACTATTTAAATAGAAACTTGAAAAGGTCTAAGAAATTTTCTTATTCTTAGAATTTTTTCTAAGAAAATGCCTATATTGTAAGAAAAATCTTATTCTAAGAATGTTAGTAAGCAGGGGCCCAACTGTAAATTCCTTAGTGTCATGTTTTTGTTGGAACAATAGACAATAGGAGTTGTATCATGGTTGCATCATTTTTTTATAAGTAGTACCAGTATGAATTATAATTCTAATTGGTCTTCTAGCGCACTAAATCTCCCCTTATTATTAAGGTGCAACAGTGTAAAAACAGACAACTTATTTGGATAACCAAAGGTCAATGTTGGGGTTTTACATCCTCTTCAACAGCCAGGGTTATATTGGGACAGGTCCTCTGCATTGTCACTTGCGGGAGTTCAACCCACACAGAGGTGACCGACTATGATCAGATGCCAAACTTAGTAACCACTATGCCACTTTGGACCTCCAATTTCGATACCTAAGGATGGCAAAAAGGGTCAAGCACCACAGAGAATGCCAGGAGTTGAATTTAAAGTGTAAGTGGAACCATTTAAGTTGGTATAAGTAGAAGTTAGCCATAACTAGATCTCCATCTATAATTAAGGTATAAGTAGAACAAGTGTGAGTTGAATTCAGGCATTGGTGGAAGCATTTGTAAAATTAATTCATCAGAAAATTCTATATTTTTGAAGGTATAAGGGGCACTTAGCCATAACTAGAACCAAATTCTCTGTATTATGATATTGAAGATTCTAGCTTTACAGTCAGCCACATTAGAATAAAGCATTATCTAAGGAAAATATGAAACAGTGAATATCAGTTCATACAGAGTAACATTTTATAGCTTAAATATAAATACATGTATTGGAATATTGTTGTTTATTATAATGGCTGCAGTTTAATCAAACATTTAAAAATACTATTTGGGTTTAGTTGTTGCATCTTAAAATATTCAAGTCATTACACAATAACCAAGGGTTCTGGGGGAGTGATAACACAGTGGGTAGGAAAATTGCATCCTTCCTGCTTGAGCTGGTACTTAATGTTTACTCTTTTACTTTATCTCTTCAATCTGACCTTTTCAAAGGTCACTGGCTCAATTTGATTGAACTCTTCTCAACCAGTTAGATTTTTTTATTTATTTGGGGTTTTACGCCGCTTTCAACACTGTACAGGTCATATCGTGATGGGTAGTTGGAAGGGCAGAGGAAACCAGTACATAGAGTTCGTTAGGGTTCTGTACTGTAAACTGCCGACCAATGGCAATCAACTACCAGCTTTCCCACTTAAGGCCATGACCGGGATCGAACCCCGGCCTCAGAGGTGGGAGGCGAGAGTGTTACCACTCTGCCACCATGGCCCCCTTCAACCAGTTAGATGAATTTTTGGATACATACTGTGGCAAATTTGATATTTTTAACTGAAAGTCCAATTATACTTACTGGCGCTTTAAATACTCAGCAATGTTGTGTCTTACCTTAAGTCCCTCCACATAAAATCCAGTCTTGGGGTGTTGTCTTATCTTCAATCCACCCTTTTGTTCTGTTTTGTTTACAGATGCCAGAAGATCCCTCACTTGTTCATTGTAGATTTCTAACATGCTAAATGTTACCTAAAATACAGGCATTTTGTAAATCTGTATTGTAAATACTGAACTTTGCAGATCAGTGATAACAAGGTGTATTTTTTTAGGTGTTATGTGACTGACTTTCATGTAAACCAAAGACTTACATAGAGAGTCACTAGCAATTCATAGCTATGTGAATTGAAAACTGAATGTGATCAAATTAAATATTTTGTTGATAAAATTGTTGGGTTATTTGAACACATACTTTCTAAAGAATCACACTTAGGGTCAACCTGAAAGTAATGCAATTTACAAATCAACACAGTTATCAAGAGGCCTGGTCACAGAGGACAGTTACGTGCCACCAAAACCAAATAGGGGTTTCCTACATCTTGTATATCGAGATAGCAGTGGGTTAGTACATAGCAGTTAGAATGTTAGTAATATTAATTAATGTATATTAATGTTATATCAATGCTCTACTGCATATTAGGAAAACTAAATATTCTCAGTTTAAGAATTTGAATTGAATTTTACAGGCTCTGCTGGCCAACTCCATTTTCCAACAAATTTGTGTCTTTGGCTCACCAGACAAACTGGCCTAAGTAGTATTTTGGTGTATAAGCCAGCACTGCAGATAGGTAAGGAAACACTATGCAAACTGACTGTTTTCACCAGTTACAAAGAAGCTCAAGCCTTAAACATGCTCAGTGGAACCCTAGTGAAAATCAGTTGGCCAGAAAAATTATTTTGTGTTACAATTGACAAAGTTTATCACCATAAATTATATTGCAAAAAGGAACTTATATATATTTCAACTTACAAGGAATTCCATTCAGACCACTTAACCAAAAATAACAAGTGCATCCTGACATTTATAAACAGAGATGGAGATAAACACTTCAAAGTATCTTTTTTACTCCTTGTTTTCTTTTGGGAAGCAAAAACTTAAACCTCCATAACTTGCATATTCCAAAGGCTTTAATGGCAAGGGCTCAGAAATTTCTCTCTTATACTCTGCTGATTTGCAGTGACTGAGTTCTGGGGACTCTATATTTTGGGCTCATCAGTGAGACTGATAAATTATTAAAGAATAGATGAATTTGTGGAAAAAAGAAGATAAATAAAGCAGTAGTAATTAAATAAGACTCAAGGCCAGCAAGCATTGTTATTTGTCCTTTACTCAGACAAAAAGTTATGAAGGTTAATAGAATACAAAGAATATATCCAATAGACCATAGCCATCAACTGAGTCTGGGGTAACAGATATTTTCAATTGTTATTGGTTCATAACTAAAAATCTTCCATATAACAAGGTTCCAGCATGAATTTTTGATTACCTTGTTTATTACTCCACACAATATGTGGTCAATTCTAACAGAATAATGGTACATGACAACTTTTAAGTGTGAGCTCTAACTGGGTTGCACTTCTAGAGAACGATTTTTTTATATATTTTTTTGTCACTGCATGGACTTTCATGACATGTGACTTAGCATGATGAGTACCCATCTCATCACTGAAGATAAGCAATAATGGACTTGGATGGGTGACTGTCTAAGTTCTATGCTAGGTATGGGATGATCACCAGAATTTAAATTTTACTGCACCACTTGTGTCTCTGATGGCTTTGCAGCTCAGCCATGTAGACCGGAAGGCTTTTCAGCCTTGTTTAATATCAATGTCAAACTCTATGTCATTCATTTTCAATAATATATTACCCTATTGATCTACCATTGCAAAACAGGAGCTAGCAGAAAAATAAGGGTGTCTACATCTAATGTCCTCAGTTAACCATTAATTATCTCCGATCCACATGCCATAGCCTCTTAACTTATCCCTGGAGATGATATTTTTGTATTGTAGCAAAACCATCAGAAATGACATGCCATCATAGATATCCACAAAGACTAAACATGATGCAGTGTACATGACGATTGTTTAAAACTGAATACACTACTTTTTTCCTTGCTTTTATGAGCATACAGCCTCTTCAAAAAGATTCTGTGGCACTTCTGACTTTCCCGTTTTGTTGATTAAGCATATAAAAGTACATGTATTGAATTTATTTAGAAAAGGGTTGCATGGAGTTTACCATATTTGCCAAATAAATGTAAACAAATAATATAACAAAGTTACATCACTTGAGTAAAACTTTGAAAAGTGGAATCCTCCCTTTTAAGTAGAAATAAATAAATAAATATCTTTTCCACTGACATTAATTCTGTTATCTTGAAAATCCAATGAAGTACAATTGTTCTGGTTTAACAAGATTTGGCTTGAAACAGGTTTCAACCATACTTAATGGCTTGAAGCCTTCAAAAGATTAAAAGGTAGGCTAAAGAGCTAAATTGTACATATGGGCAGTAAAGAGTGGTGTAAATATTAATACATGCTGAGCAGGTAAATATTCCTTACCTTTCACATTAACACAACTTCTTGCGACAAATACTGGTGAAAGTAATAAGGGAATGAACACTTTAATGTGCACCTATATTGCCATCATTTGCCATAATTGTTTGGAAATCTACACACTGTAACTTAACATACTGTCCCTTAACAAGTTAACATGTTAATTATATATCTTCATGCAGGATTCGATTTTATTTCAAGAATTTATACAATGCTAGTGCCGAAATGATGCGGACACCTTCTAAAGTGCTGATTTCCAAGAAGGGATAGTCCGGAAGACAGAAGGATTCTGACTTGGTTGGCACCATAAATCAGCATACACTTGGGGCCAGACAGTTATGGTGGTTTGGAAGACAAGTCCAAAAAGATGAGTCTCTAGCTTGTTTTTTTGAAAGAAGCCAAAATTGTGAGTACAAATGGTAATATTTTCCACTAGAATAGCTCCACAACTGCAAAACTCCGACTACCACTTATTTCTGGGAATAGAAACTAGAAACTGACAACCTATTGCCATTACTGATTAAACAAGGCCGAAAGGGGTTTCGACCCACTAGCACAAGCGCAAAGCCATCAGAGACACGAGGAGTGCATTGAAGCAGTAACCCATCACAGTACTAATGTAGTCCATCACCACTTAGTTTCTGTCAGAGACAGGCAGTGACTGTGGCCACACCACAATTTATGTAAAAGAAAGACAGTCATTATGTCCTTAGCTTCTAACTACCGAACACCAGATCGCCTCCCTGGGAACGACTTGGAACATGTCTAATGTCTTGATGATTTGTTCCTTACGAACTTAATGGTGTGCCTTAGAATCCGTAAATACGGAGATTAAGCACTTGGACAACTGATTTATTTATTGATTGATTGTGGCCTCGCCACAATCCATGAAAGTCCAGACGCAAAAAAAATATGAAAAAAAGTGATTCTTAGAAGCTCGAGCCTCACTAGAGCTTGCGCTTAAAAAAATTTTGAATCAAACTACCTGGAATTTTTTTGACTGATCCTTGTTGTCTTCAATACCTTTGAAGAGCTCACCACAAGTGATGGGGACAATGCCTTTGTTTGCCCCATAACCAATCATTGAGTAACTTTTTCCAGATCCTGTCTGACCATATGCAAATAAAGCGGCGTTGTAGCCTTGCCAGGCATTTTCAAGAACTCCTTTACCCAGGTCTTCATAGACTCTCCTCTGGAAAAAAAAGCAACATTCAAGTTTGTACAGATAAATGACACGGAAAAGGCCTCAAAGACAAACTAGAAGTAGAGAATGGACTTCTGCGAAGGGGCATTTTGATGAAAATATGGAAATTTGTGGTATCCAGAATATAATCCAATCTTTACTAAAATTTCATCTCTTCCTCCTTCGGACAGGCCCTACCCACATAAAATGCATACATGCATACAAAACCATAAACTCTTGGGGGAGGTAATAAAGGGTTGAATAAATTACTGGTACATGAATTACAAAGGTATGTTTTGTGTACTTGTCCGTCTTCAAAATTTTACTTCAGAAATTATTTACTGAGCTATTTCATTTGCTGCTGTATTTAGTTTTTTCAGAGACTGATATACAACCAAGAGGGCTGGGAATATTGGTAATCATGTTTTGTGTATTTTGTCTGCTTTATCATTTTACAAAATATACCATGTCTCTGTTACAAATAAATAACAAAATATATGTTTTCAACTCCATGTTATGACCTGGAAGTATGTGCCAACAACTAGTGCAAGTCAATATTGGGTCTTAGTACTCACCGACAATCTCATTCTAAAGTTATTCTTAGAATTTTCTGAGAAAAAAAACTGTCCAAATCTGAGACAAATTGTTGGACCCCCCCCCCCCCCCCCCCCCCCCCAAGATTACTAAATTGTTAAGTTTTGGAATTTAGGCAATTAAAATAAGAGCATTAAATTTAAAGTTAATTTTCACTGAAATTTTAAATCTGCATTAATCTCTTCAGTTAAAACCTTGATGAAAATTTATTCTGATGATTCTGCTGAAATTTGAAAATCAATAAAATTCCCTTTCAGCTAAACTTTTCATTTGTGCAGTAATCCTGGGTAGTACAAAGAAGACAACTACATAAATAAAAATTTCATTTTTTTAAGTGTAAAATACATTTTTGTGAAGAAAATGTACATACCTACCATATGTGTTTTCACATGGTAGGGTATATTACATTTTATGAAATAAAAATATGTACATGTACTTAATAAATGAATAGGTTGTGCATTAATTTACCTGGTCAGTATAAACAGATCTGGTGTTTTCTGGCAAAAAAACTCCATTTTTATTCTCTATGTATCCACTGTGAGACCAGTAGGACTGATCAAATGCAAATGTCTTTTGTTCTTTCTTTTCAGGATCAGTTATTATTGTAGTCTGTCCTTGCATGGAAATAATACATTCCGAGTTGGCTTTTAGTTCTCTCTGAAATAATAAGGTAAACACACAATATAAGCTCATTCATCAAGTGTGTTTTGCAATGTTTTGAATATTTTATTAGTCTTTATCATATTTTATTAAAATCTGTTTTGTAACACAAGGAGTAGAGTGTTATTTTTTTATTAAATTTTTCATTTCCTCAGACCTTTTTAATGTTCTGTTCATTAACTTTATTGTGACAAAGTATAATGTGAGATTTGTTATTATAAATACTTTCGAAATGTACACAGTTGAACCTTGTTGATACATATTTTAGTTGAGGGTACTTGTACTTTATAATCCACTATATGCCAAATTTGACCAACAAGTGTCAATTATTCATTAATTTGTCATAAATCATTTAAGTTACAAATATATCATATACATAACAAGAAAGGTATTTTAAAAACTTCTACTCATTTTTGTTACATTAAAATCCATATAAAACTGGTAGGGTAACCTTAAGTTAAACATTTAAACTTTTATATTCACTGGTGCTCATATATATATACCCGGTATATATATCACAGACGTTTTGTGTTCTTTCTTTTAATATGCATTTTAATTATTCTTCATAAAAATGGTGAATAAAACATCCATCATTTGACAGACATAAAAATATATACCATGTATATCATGAAGATAAAGAAGCCCATACTCATGCTATGCACTCGTAACTTCATTTGTGATATATCTTTTTGGAAAATATGATTTGGGGAGTTTTTCTATTGTATACAATATATGTGGAAATCTAAGATAGAAGAAATTTCACTAATATTCAAATTTCAAGAAATTCCCTGGAATAAATGTTCACTGATTGTCTTTGAGATTTCAAATTTCACTGAAAACTAGACTGTATTGACTCGATGCCAACGTATCCCAGAAAAACGTCCTCCGTGTAGATTGTTCATAGGCCTCATATACAGGTTAAATGTCCACTTAAAACTTGATTTTTGGCACATGTAAAAAGAAAGTATTAACATATTCCCACATGCGATTTCAGCTCTATCAGTCACACAGCATGATACCTATAGGGTTTAAAGGTTAAGTCGATAAAGTAGGTCTCTGTCCGTTTTTTAGAAACCTTAAGGTGACCTTAAAGTTAAAGCTACAGACTTCAAAGTCTCCACAGAGGTTACATATATACGTTATATATAATATAGTTGGAGTCTCCGACTTAGCATTTCCAAGTTACAGGGCAAAATATGTGAAAAATGTCAAAATAGGGTCATGCAGGTGGGTGTTTATGGTCCTCATACAAAGGTTAAATGTCTCTTAAAAGCCTTGATTTTTGGCACATGTAAAAAGAATATAACATATTCCCAGATGAGATTTCAGCTCTATCAGTCACATAGTTTGATACTTTTCTCGAAAACTCTTGTATTTCAAAAAACAGACTTTTCCAACTTTGCACAAAAAAACATGAAAACTGCCAAATTTAAGGACCCCAGGGAGAAAGGTCTGGATTTTCCATTTTAAATGTGACACTGCTCACTTTTAAAAGAATTTTATTTTTAAATATTTCAGATGAACAAATTTTGACCAAAAACAGAGATGTCTATATATCTAAACCATTTAGGCTTTTAACCCCTCAAAAAATACTTCAAGCAGTGTGTTTTCACAAATTTTGTATTTTGTCATAAAACATCTCAATCAAGATAACCTCACTGAAAATAGCAGAAATATTTTGAGAACTAAAAGTTTCTTAATTTTTGTCAAGTAAATTATTGTTTTATGATTTAATGTTCAATTAATTTAGTGAAAATGAACTCATAACCTCATTGTACTAAGTTCTGTAAAAAAAAAAAGTACCTTAGAATCTATTCCCATGAAAATTAAGTGCTTAATAACTTTGATTTAATTATATACAAGAAAATTACATAGAATAACATTAACATGTATCATATTTCCTGCAAATTCTGTTTTGTAACATGAGAAATATTGTACATTTTGTGGTAAACCATGCATTCAAACTAAAAAACCATAAAAAGATAATATTTACCTGGTTAAAGGGTCTCACTCGCACAGCTACTTTCACAGTTTCAGCCACCATATTGACATAATGTCCCACAATAAAATACACACTGAACAATTCATGCAAGTATGTGATCAGATCTTGTAAAATGCAACTATTTATTCAGTTCTGAAAATTAATATCCATGTTTCATATGAATAAAGTGCACATTTTTCTCCACATACAAAATAACTGAACAACTAACACTTCTTTCTGATGTTGTTTGAAGACTCTCTGTTAGCTATCCAGTTTTTATGCTGATCTGTTTGTAGCTTGTCCTCTATAACCACCAATTAATTAGTAATAAGTTACATAATAAGGGCTTACAGGATTACCTAACAACCCATTTCTGGTGTGCTACCTGATATGCCATGGATTTCCATTTATGTACTAGTTTTTCACATGGTTTTCCCATTAAAGTTCATTAGCCAGGATCTGATGCCATTCACTGAAAATCCTAATCCTCCACTTTGAAAGGCAGGTGTGTTTACATTCACAAGAAACTTCAGATAAAAACATAGGAATATCATTAGTCATCTAAAGACATCCTGAATGTAATATTGAAAGGCTATATTTTGTTGATTAGTTGCACATAGATCACTTGTTTTGGTCACAGACATAGACAGCAGTGTCATAAAGGTAAAGGGGGGTAAGGGGGGTGGGGGATGAGGAAAATATCTTAATTGAATTCATGCATCCATAATTCATTGGAAAGCCACAATGAAAGGTAGTATGGTGAATAAATTGCTACCATTTAGTTGTTATAAATACCCCCAGCCCAAGGATGTAGAATCAATAGAGATACCAAGAATAGTAGCAATTACAGACACGTAAGCCTTTCTTGAATACAAATGGACTGAAGTAACTGATCATTGATGTGTCAAAATGAACATTGATATGTCAAAAATCAAAGTCACAGAGACAGACCTAGACATTTAAAAGCCATTTTGATAAATAGGTAGCTGAACACTGATTTGTCCAAAAAATGAATAATGATTTGTCAAAACTCGAAGTCACAAAGACAGAACTCTTATTCAAAATGGCTGAAGTGAGGTAAGACACATATAACAACAATAATCTGAGCATATTTTAAACAGGTGGAAATGTCTGAACTGAAATTCCTGATAATATACCAAATGTTACACCGCCTTTGATAGCTTATCTTTTCTTCTTTTTGCAATTATAACGAATGGGGTACCAAAATAAATATATTTACAATGTAACTTGATTTAACTGTTGAATCTTTTTTTTTTGCCTAACATGATGCTGTAAAACTACTGTAAACTTACACAAACTACTGCTCTATGCATTTTTAAAGAGAAAAGGTGGGTAAATCATTGTTTTTTTGGGGTGCACGATCATACCATTTAATGCAAGTATGGGCATGTTCACTAGGGCAAATTTGTTTGAGAAAATCATAGGCAATCAATGCACCTCTACTTAGCCGAAGAAGAACCGCTAGTTATATGGTAATTAACATACTTTTTTGTTTGGCTAAGTATATATATCAGATAAATCTGGGAGAGAAATGAAAAAATTTTCCTTGCAATTTTCACCAAAAAAGGTAGAGAGCCAGATGGCACAAACAATTTTTCATGCAATGGTTTTGCTCTATCAGATGATAAAATCAGCATTTCTCTGGATGGTGTAGTTTCAAGGAGAAATTGATGAGGCATATCCCTGTAAGACGGTGGCAATACGTCAGCAAATGCATCAGCTGGCATCTAAATTGGAATTGAAATCAATTGGTCTTATAAAACAAAAGTCTCATTTCTTACACTGCTAATGAAAAATGAATCCAAAATTTCCGCAGAATGTATTTTTACCTTGATCGGTCAAATTTGACCTCACAGTTTTAAAGAGCAACACTAAACCACTGTTATTTTGTGTGGCCTGTCTGATTTGCTATGTCCATCATGTCAAAATGGGGCAAACTGTTACCTTGAATGAAACAAGAAATTAGTGGCAGTGTGTCAGCTGACTGTGTTTTGAGGTTTAGAGCAGAAGTGAAAGCAGAAAAGGACAGAAAAGTTGTATTCAGAAGTAAACTACGTTAACTATTACAGTGTAAAAAGTAGGTGAAAAACCTATTTAAACAAAATAATATAAATGCAATAGTTTTGAAGTTATAACTGCTTTATTCAACAGTGAGAATTTCAAAGTAGGTTTTGCTCAGCTACGCGATGAGCTACAGGTCTGCAATTTTACTATGTTATAGCCGACCCAAAAGTAGGTGGATAACATATTTAAACAAAATAATGTAAATGCAATAGCTTTCAAGTTACAACAAATTTTCTCAACCATGACAACCTGAAAGTAGCTATTACTCAGCTATGCAATGAGCTATACTATATTATAGCTATACTGTGTTAGAGTTGACCCAAAAGTAGCTTAATAACACAATTATACAAAATTCTCTAAATGCAAAATTTTCCAAGTTACAAGTGATTTTACTCATTATAGAAGGTACCAAAAAGTTAGAAAGTAGCTATTACTCACTTAGCTATAGGAAAAGGCTCCCACGTTACTCACCATGTTGCAGCTATGGAAAAAGTAGCTGAATAACATATTTTAATAAAATGCTCTAAATGCAATACTTTTCAAGTTATAAGTGATTTATTGCATGATTTCATGAGTTTTAATGCATTAAAAATTATTTTAAAAATTCATAAAAAAATAATTAAGAAAGATCCAGGTCTTATACTCACACAGGGAATCTACCTGTAGCCTAGTACACACATGTATATGCAAGATAAGAGAGAAATCCCAGCAATAGTCAATGAGAAAATTGTGATAAGGTGTTGAAATTTTCACTCTTTGGGTGGGGTACCTCTTTTCTAATGGCTCTGGGGAACAGACGAACAGACAGATCTGCATGAATTTTACGATTTATCATCCTTGATAGATAAGGTATCTTTTAAAATCAACAGCACGTCTCTTGGCCTTGTAGTTTCAGAGAAGATGTTCACATGGATGACTATGCATCTGCCGACGCCGCAGAATGATGCCATAATAAAGACAGCTGACATAAAAATGAAGTCGATATCAACAAAATATCCCATTTTATTATACACAAGAAATTCCAAGTCTTATTAAGATTGAGTAATTAGACATTGAAGGGAAAAAAGCTGACAGAAAGATGCTGATATTTGTCCCAGTACTCCATAAGTATTATAGCCAAAGAACTCAGACTAGGTAAAGCAATATTGAAGGGAAAAGGCCGACAGAAAGATGTGGATATTTGTCACAATGCACAGGTCAAGTTCTGATTTAATTAGCCCTAAATACTCGATATGTATTACAGCTAAACAGCTCATATTTGCACTAGTTACATTACAAAGGACAGTTCAGTTTATGTTAATTTAGAAGTTATGAGCAAGATAAGATAACAACAGGAATTTTTTTATTTATGAAAAGATAATCAATTACTTTCCAAACAATCATTAATCACCTGATTGATCTTAATATTGACTGGGATGAGATTGAGATAGAGTCATGTTACATAGTTTCAGAGAAAAAGTGACTCAAAAGGTATAAGCTGGGCCCCTGTGGTAATTTTAGAAACTTTAATGTGACCTTAAAATTAATACTACAAAATTCCCACAAAGAAAGTTCACATGCACAAGTTATATCCACTAAGTTTGGGTCTGGTCAATTTGCTACTTACAAGTTATAAAGCAAAATATGTGAAAAATGCATGTAAAAAGAACATATTAATATATTCACAGATGAGATTTTAGCTCTATCAGTCACATAGTTTAACATTTACAGGGCTTAAAAGTAGCAAAAAGTCCATCAATTGGGTCTCTGTGGGCATTTCAGGGACCTTAAGGTGACCTTAAAATTAAAGCTACAGACTACAAATTTTCCACAGACAAAGCTGGTAAAATATATGAAAAATGTAGGTAAAAATCCCTAAGTATGGTTTTTATGGATCTCAAACACAATTTTAACTTCAACATAAAGTCTTGATTCTTGGCATATGTAAGATTATTAAGTGTAAAATTTCAGCCAGATTAGCCACAGAGTGACCTAGAGAGCAACAAGTGGCCAAAGGTAGAATTCTGACCTTAAGGTGGACATTACTTCTTAGCATTGGGAGTTTGAGGTCACCTTAAATAAGGTTCCTCACCTGACTCAAACACATGTGTGTCAAAGTTTGAATAAAATCCATGAAAGCTTTTATGAGTAATCACACACAGAAGTCAAAACGTACGATTGCAGCTGCTGCAGAGGCGTAACATGAAACCAGTATATCCCTGACTTTCATCTGGGGATATAAATATACAACCCCGTATTAATTTATGGATAACATTTTAACCTCTAAGCAAAATATTTTGATGGTATTATTTAATCTATTCAAATTATTTTGTTTTAGCACACTGCTGATGAAGCTATATGGTAAATAATCCCTGAAAAGATGCCAGTATTAGCATCACACAGGCAATAAATCTGAAGGACTACTATGGTACAACACAGACTTCATACCTAAGCTGTGTTGCTCAACAACGACCACTGACCACCCAATCCCTATTGCTATTTTCACATACCAGATGTTAAAAGATCAATCTTGTACATTTACATGTATATGACACCAGCATAGTTTTTTTTCCTTCAGTTTTAACAGAACAGCCTCTAAAGGCTGTGCGGGGCCACGGTGGCAGAGTGGTAACACTCTCGCCTCCCACCTCTGAGGCCGGGGTTCGATCCCCGCACGGGCTCAAGTGGGAAAGCTGGTAGTTGCTTGCCGTTGGTCGGCAGTTTACAGTACACAACCCTAGCGAACTCTATGTACTGGTTTCCTCTGCCCTTCCAACTACCCGTCGTGATATGACCTGTACAGTGTTGAAAGCGACGTAAAACCCCAAATAAACAAATCTAAAGGCTGTGCGAGGATTGTTGTTGTCGATAACATCTGGCTGGGCAGGTAGCAGAGAAAAAAAAATTGTGCAGTCTGTGTCTAAGGTGTACAAAGTTGATAATTGGTGGAGACATTACTTGGGGGTGTAGGTGTGCATTAGCATGGTATGGCCTTGATTTGACCTTTGAACTTGCTGTAGAAGCCTTGATCTTTAAAATCTTTTCCAGGCTATAGGGTGTACTATGTTGATGCTTGGGACACTGGTTAGGGGACCGGTGAAGATACTAGATGTACAGTTTCGTAGTATGACCTTGATTTGACCTTTTTAACACGCTCCAATTTAATTGACATACAAATAACACCAGAGGTGCCCATACCCCACAGCCTGGAGAAAATACTTTTCAACATCATAAGATATAGTATTACTGAAACAGTACAAAGATCGGGATACTTTCAGAGCAGTGTCAGTTATATAAAGGTCCAAATAATGTTTAAGTAAAGAAAATAACATCTAAGAGAAAGAAAATGCATGTAAAGTATTAAAACAAGACAATTCAAAAACAAGATGATCTCATTAATCAGTAAACTAAAAATAGCATCAGAGATGCCCGTACCCCACAGCCTGGGGTAATATTTTTCAACACCATGAGATATAGAAGTAGTGTAACAGTACAAAGTTCAAGATACTTTCAGAGCAGTGTAAGTTATATTAAGGTCCAAATAATGCTTAAGTAGAGAAAATAATATCTAAGGAAAAGAAATGTATATAAAGATGAAGTATTAAAACAAGACAATTCAATAATAAAATGACAGCATTTATCAGTAAACCAAAAATGGCCGAATTATGGTTTGGATGTTTTGAATATTACCCATGCATACAGAAGTGGCAATACATTCAATGAATGCTGATGTGTGGTGTTAGAGAAAAGCCTGTGGCTCACTTGATGAAATTCCATCTGTTACAATGGGAACTTACAAAAGGAAATTCTTAATGAATTCTAATATAGGAATAACGCCTGACAAACCATGGTATATGCAGAATTTTACCATGGTTTGAGATTATAAACCCCGAAGGCGAAGCCTGAGGGGTTTATTGCCTCAAACCATAGCTATGGGTCTGAAACTTCACCAAGTGAAAGCTCTCCCAAAAGTAGGTGAATGAGTTATTTGAGAAAAATTGGCTATCTGCAATACTTTTAGAGATAATTCGCGTTTACTCATTTTGAGTAGGTGAGTAATTAGCTATGGGTCTGAAACTTCACCATGTGAAAGCTCTCCCACAAGTAGATGAATGAGTATTTGATAAAAATTGGGTATGCGCAATACTTTTGCAGATAATTAGCATTTACTCATTTTGAGTAGGTGAATAAATAGCTATGGGTCTGAAACTTCACAGAGTGAAAGCTCTCCCAAAAGTAGGTGAATGATTTATTTGAGAAAAATTGGCCATCTGCAATACTTTTAGAGATAATTTGCATTTACTCATTTTGAGTAGGTGAATAATTAGCTATGGGTCTGAAACTTCACCAAGTGAAAGCTCTCCCAAAAGTAGGTGAATGAGTTAGTTCAGAAAAATTGGCTATCTGCAATACTTTTAGAGATAATTCGCATTTACTCATTTTGAGTAGGTGAGTAATTAGCTATGAGTCTGAAACTTCACCATGTGAAAGCTCTCCCACAAGTAGATGAATGAGTTATTTGATAAAAATTGGGTATCCGCAATACTTTTACAGATAATTAGCATTTACTCATTTTGAGTAGGTGAATAAATAGCTATGGGTCTGAAACTTCACCATGTGAAAGCTCTCCCACAAGTAGATGAACGAGTTATTTGAGAAAAATTGGGTATCCGCAATACTTTTAGAGATAATTAGCATTTACTCATTTTGAGTAGGTAAATAATTAGCTATGGGTCTGAAACTTCACAGAGTGAAAGCTGTCCCAAAAGCAGGTGAACGAATTATTTGAGAAAAATTGGCTATCTGCAATACTTTTAGAGATAATTCGCATTTACTCATTTTGAGTAGGTGAGTAATTTGGTATGGGTCTGAAACTTCACCATGTGAAAGCTCTTCCAAAAGTTGGTGAATGAGTTATTTGAGAAAAATTGGCTATCTGCAATACTTTTAAGAGATAATTCGCATTTACTCATTTTGAGTAGGCGAGTAATTATCTACGGGTCTGAAACTTCACCATGTGAAAGCTCTCCCAAAGTACATGAATGAGTTATTTGATAAAAATTGGGTATCCGAAATAGTTTTTGAGATAATTAGCATTTACTCATTTTGAGTAGGTGAGTAATTAGCTACGGGTGTGAAACTTCACCAAGTGAAAGCTCTCCCAAAAGTAGGTGAATGAGTTATTTGAGAAAAATTGGCTATCTGCAATACTTTTAGAGATAATTCGCGTTTACTCATTTTGAGTAGGTGAGTAATTAGCTATGGGTCTGAAACTTCACCATGTGAAAGCTCTCCCACAAGTAGATGAATGAGTATTTGATAAAAATTGGGTATGCGCAATACTTTTGCAGATAATTAGCATTTACTCATTTTGAGTAGGTGAATAAATAGCTATGGGTCTGAAACTTCACAGAGTGAAAGCTCTCCCAAAAGTAGGTGAATGATTTATTTGAGAAAAATTGGCCATCTGCAATACTTTTAGAGATAATTTGCATTTACTCATTTTGAGTAGGTGAATAATTAGCTATGGGTCTGAAACTTCACCAAGTGAAAGCTCTCCCAAAAGTAGGTGAATGAGTTAGTTCAGAAAAATTGGCTATCTGCAATACTTTTAGAGATAATTCGCATTTACTCATTTTGAGTAGGTGAGTAATTAGCTATGAGTCTGAAACTTCACCATGTGAAAGCTCTCCCACAAGTAGATGAATGAGTTATTTGATAAAAATTGGGTATCCGCAATACTTTTACAGATAATTAGCATTTACTCATTTTGAGTAGGTGAATAAATAGCTATGGGTCTGAAACTTCACCATGTGAAAGCTCTCCCACAAGTAGATGAACGAGTTATTTGAGAAAAATTGGGTATCCGCAATACTTTTAGAGATAATTAGCATTTACTCATTTTGAGTAGGTAAATAATTAGCTATGGGTCTGAAACTTCACAGAGTGAAAGCTGTCCCAAAAGCAGGTGAACGAATTATTTGAGAAAAATTGGCTATCTGCAATACTTTTAGAGATAATTCGCATTTACTCATTTTGAGTAGGTGAGTAATTTGGTATGGGTCTGAAACTTCACCATGTGAAAGCTCTTCCAAAAGTTGGTGAATGAGTTATTTGAGAAAAATTGGCTATCTGCAATACTTTTAAGAGATAATTCGCATTTACTCATTTTGAGTAGGCGAGTAATTATCTACGGGTCTGAAACTTCACCATGTGAAAGCTCTCCCAAAGTACATGAATGAGTTATTTGATAAAAATTGGGTATCCGAAATAGTTTTTGAGATAATTAGCATTTACTCATTTTGAGTAGGTGAGTAATTAGCTACGGGTGTGAAACTTCACCAAGTGAAAGCTCTCCCAAAAGTAGGTGAATGAGTTATTTGAGAAAAATTGGCTATCTGCAATACTTTTAGAGGTAATTCGCATCTACTCATTTTGAGTAGGTGAGCAATTAGCTATGGGTCTGAAACTTCACCAAGTGAAAGCTCTTTGGGATAGCTGCTCTGCAGAGATACCCTGAAGATCAAAAATTTCGTCGAAATTGCTCTATCTAGCAGGGTTTTCGAGATATAAGCATTTTTATGTTTTGCAATTTTTGCGAAAAATTCGAAAATTCAAAATGGCCGCCATTTTTGGCGAGAGAAAAATTTTTTCAAAATTGGGATAACCACTCCGCAGATATACCCTGTGGGTCAAAAATTTCGTCGAAATCGCTCTATCTAGCACGGTTTTCGAGATATAAGCATTTTTGTGTTTTGCAATTTTTGCGAAAAATTCAAAAATTCAAAATGGCCGCCATTTTTGGCAAGACAAAATTTTTTTGACAATTGTTGGGATAACTTGTCCGCAGAGATACCCTGTGGGTCAAAAATTTCGTCGAAATCGCTCTATCTACCACGGTTTTCGAGATATAAGCATTTTTGTGTTTTCCTTATTTGAAAAATTCATAAAGATTAATTAATCATTAATTACTCGGCCATTTCTTAACCAATCTATGCCAAAATCTAATGATTTCCAGATTTTAATACAATGAATGTATTTGCCAAGTTTCAGGTGAATTGATAAAATTCCTTTGAAGTTATCATCCGGACAAGCTTCCCCATCGAAAAAAGACATTTTTGGTCATGTGACCTCTCTGATTGGTTGAAATGTCACTGCAGCAGATTCAACCTTATAACGGTTACAGAGTTATAAGGAAAACAAAATGCGGAGCCGGCAGAGCCTGAAGGTCTCCCATACACAAACAAGCGTCCCTTGCGAGACGCTTAATAAGTTGTGATCCTTAACTGTCAAAAAAAAACACGAAAGCATGTACTTGGTTATTGTTACTTGCGATGGGATGACAATGGAACAGCCAAGATGTATATCGAGGTTTTACCATAGCTCTCGACCAATCAGAATCGCGGACACAGCTGTGTCATGTTAGAATATGACTTTAACAGTGCTTAATCTGCATCAACAGACAGACCCAAAGGTGCAACAAGATTTTAAAGGTCAGTACAGCAAGGTCAAAGGTCAATCAGTGTTACACCATGACGTTGCACACCTAAAACCCTCAACCAATGTCCCTACCAAGTATAAACTTCCTACACCTTACAGTCTCTGAGATATAACCTGGACAAGATTTTACAGGTCAAGGTCGCTACAGCAAGGTCAAAGGTCAAAAAAGGTCACATGACGTAGCACACCTACACCCCCTAACCAATGTCCCTAACAAGTATCAACTTCCTACACCTCTTACGGTTTCCAAGATATAGCCCAGACCAGGTATTATAGGTCGAGTTCACTACAGCAAGTACAAAGGTCAAATCAACGTCACACCATGACGTTGCACACCTACTACCCCCAACCAATGTCCTCACCAAGTATCAGCTTCCTACACCTTACAGTTTCCGAAATATAGCCCAGACAAGATTTTATAGGTCAAGGTCACTACGGCAAAGGTCAAATCAAGGTCACACTATGACGTTGCACATCTATACCCCCTAACCAATATCCCTACCAAGTCTCAACTTCCTACACCTTACAGTTGCTGAGATATAGCCCGGACAAGGTTTTATAGGTCAAGGTCACTACGGCAAGGTCAAATCAAGGTCAGACCATGATGTTGCACACCTACAACTCCTAACCAATGTTCCTACCAAGTATCAACTTCCTACACCTTACGGTTTCCGAGATATAGCCCGGACAAGATTTTATAGGTCAAGGTCACTACGGAAAGGTCAAATCAAGGTCACACCATGACGTTGCACAGCTACACCCCCTAACCAATGTCCCTACCAAGTATCAACTTCCTACACCTTACAGTTGCTGAGATATAGCCCGGACAAGGTTTTATAGGTCAAGGTCACTACGGCAAGGTCAAAGGTCAAATCAATGTCAGACCATGATGTTGCACACCTACAACTCCTAACCAATGTTCCTACCAAGTATCAACTTCCTACACCTTACGGTTTCCAAGATATAGCCCGGACAAGATTTTATAGTTCAAGGTCACTACGGCAAGGTCAAAGGTCAAATCAAGGTCAGACCATGACGCTGCACACCTACAACCCCTAACTAATGTCTCTGCCAAGTATCAACTTCCTACACCTTATGGTTGCCGAGATATAGCCCGGACAAAATTTTCATACTCAAGGTCACTATGGCAAGGTCAAAGGTCAAATCAAGGTCAGACCATGACGTTGCACACCTACACCTCCCAACCAATGTCCCTGCCAAGTATGAACTTCCTACACCTTACGGTTTCTGAGATACAGCCCAGACAAACTATTTCCCGCCGCCCGCCCATCCGGACACCATGGGTGAAAACAATACCCCGACAGCCCTTAAGGGCTGTGGGGTAAAAATTATGAAGCTGTAATATTTATTAATGGGAGAATAGCTGTCAATGGAAATAACACAACTATGTAAAAGTGAATGTAACTAGACCTATGCATCGGAGAAACAATGCAAATTTGTATCGACCAGAAAGACAACTCACCAAAGCCAGTGAACCATCGTTTGACCTTGAAGGAGGGGCCAAATGTCAAATTTAACATCAGAAGATTCCTAGGCCAAGATTTCGTATGAGTTGGTTTCATATTGTAAACCTCTAGGATCAACAATAAGTGAGTTATAAGCACTTTTAAGTTTGGCTATCCTCGTTTGATCTTGAAGGAGGGGCCCAAGGTCAAATCCGACCACACCAAAAGATTCCCAGCTCATGATTTCCTACGAGTTGGTTTACCGTCCCAAACCTCTAGGACCAATTATAAGCAAGTTATAAGCACTTTTAACTTTGGCTATCCTCGTTTGACCTTGAAGGAGGGGCCAAATGTCAAATTTAACATCAGAAGATTCCTAGGCCAAGATTTTGTATGAGTTGGTTTCATATTGTAAACCTCTAGGATCAACAATAAGTGAGTTATAAGCACTTTTAAGTTTGGCTATCCTCGTTTGATCTTGAAGGAGGGGCCCAAGGTCAAATCCGACCACACCAAAAGATTCCCAGCTCATGATTTCCTATGAGTTGGTTTACCGTCCCAAACTCTAGGACCAATTATAAGCAAGTTATAAGCACTTTTAACTTTGGCTATCCTCGTTTGACCTTGAAGGAGGGGCCAAATGTCAAATTTAACATCAGAAGATTCCTAGGCCAAGATTTCGTATGAGTTGGTTTCATATTGTAAACCTCTAGGATCAACAATAAGTGAGTTATAAGCACTTTTAAGTTTGGCTATCCTCGTTTTATCTTGAAGGAGGGGCCCAAGGTCAAATCCGACCACACCAAAAGATTCCCAGCTCATGATTTCCTATGAGTTGGTTTACCATCCCAAACCTCTAGGACCAATTATAAGCAAGTTATAAGCACTTTTGACTTGAAGGAGGGGCCCCAAGGTCAAATCAGACCACACCAGAAGATTCCCTGCCCATGATTTCCTTTAGGTTGGTTTACCATCCCAAACCTCTAGAACCATTAATAAGCAAGTTATAAACACTTTTAACTTTGGCTATCCTCGTCTGACCTTGAAGGAGGGGTCTGAGGTCAAATCTGAACAAACCAAAAGATTCCCAGCCCATGATTTCCTATAGGTTGGTTTACCATCCCAAACCTCTAGGACCAATAATAAGCAAGTTATAAGCAGTTTTAAGTTTGGCTATCCTCGTTTGACCTTGAAGGAGGGACCCAAGGTCAAATCCGACCACACCAGAAGATTCCCAGCCCATGATTTCCTACATGTTGGTTTACCATCCCAAACCTCTAGGACAATTATAAGTGAGTTATAAGCACTTTTAAGTTTGGCTATCCTCGTTTGACCTTGAAGGAGGGGTCCAAGGTCAAATCTGACCACATCAGAAGATTCACAGCACATGATTTCATATAGGTTGGTTTCACATTGCAAACCGGATGCAATATAGCAGGTGAACACACTTTGGCAGAGCTAAACTTAGAAGTCCCACCATGATGCACACCTACACCCCCCTAATCAATGGCTCTACCAAGTGTCAACCTTCTACACCTTACGGAATCCAAGAAATAGTGTGGACAAGATTTTAAAACTCATGGTCACTACAGCAAAGTCAAACATCAAATCAAAATGACACCATGATATTGCACACCTACAACCCCTAAGCAATGTCGATACCAAGAATCAACTCTCTACACTTTACGGTTTCAGAAATATAGCCCGGACAAAACTTTTAAGGTCAAGGTGACTACGAGAAGGTCAAACTAGAGGATCGCTCGCAAAAAAAAAAGATAATGTTTTTGCATAGCAAAAACAAAGCGTCCCGAAAAGGATATAAAGGTGAGTGCTAAAGTATTAAGAAAATGCTTCGTTTCTAGCCTTATACTGTTGTGGCAACCAAAGTCAGCGCAGTCTGCTCTATCTAGCACGGTTTTCAAGATATAAGCATTTTTGTGTTTTGCAAAAAATAAAAAAATTAAAAATGTCCGCTATATTTGGCGAGACAAAAATATTTTGAAAATTGGCATGGCTACTCTGCAGAGATACCCAGCAGGTCAAAAATTTTGTTGAGTTCCCTCCATATAGCACGGTTTTCGAGATATAAGCATTTTTGTGTTGCAAAAACTTTGAAAATTCAAAATGGCCACCATTTTTGGGGAGACAAAAATTTTTGTCAAGACCACTGCCGCGGTGTGTATCTCCTGCCGAGCATTAAAGCAGAAGAAATAGCTTTTCCGAGATATTCACAATTTTTCATTTTCCTGTGTGAAAGCTCTTCCAAAAGTAGGTGAATGAGTTATTTGATAAAAATTGGCTATCTGCAATACTATTAAGAGATAATTCATATTTACTCATTTTGAGTAGGTGAATAATTAGCTATGGGTCTGAAACTTCACCATGTGAAAGCTCTCCCACAAGTAGATGAATGAGTATTTGATAAAAATTGGGTATCCGCAATACTTTTACAGATAATTAGCATTTACTCATTTTGAGTAGGTGAATAAATAGCTATGGGTCTGAAACTTCACAGAGTGAAAGCTCTCCCAAAAGTAGGTGAATGATTAATTTGAGAAACATTGGCTATCTGCAATACTTTCAGAGATAATTCGCATTTACTCATTTTGAGTAGGTGAGTAATTAGCTATGGGTCTGAAACTTCACCAAGTGAAAGCTCTCCCAAAAGTAGGTGAATGATTAATTTGACAAAAATTGGCTATCTGCAATACTTTTAGAGATAATTCGCATTTACTCATTTTGAGTAGGTGAGTAATTAGCTATGGGTCTGAAACTTCACCAAGTGAAAGCTCTCCCAAAAGTAGGTGAATGAGTTATTTGAGAAAAATTGGCTATCTGCAATACTTTTAGAGATAATTCGCATTTACTCATTTTGAGTAGGTGAGTAATTAGCTATGGGTCTGAAACTTCACCAAGTGAAAGCTCTCCCAAAAGTAGGTGAATGAGTTATTTGAGAAAAACTGGCTATCTGCAATACTTTTAGAGATAATTCGCATTTACTCATTTTGAGTAGGTGAGTAATTAGCTATGGGTCTGAAACTTCACAGAGTGAAAGCTCTCCCAAAAGTAGGTGAATGAGTTATTTGAGAAAAACTGGCTATCTGCAATACTTTTAGAGATAATTCGCATTTACTCATTTTGAGTAGGTGAGTAATTAGCTATGGGTCTGAAACTTCACAGAGTGAAAGCTCTCCCAAAAGTAGGTGAATGAGTTATTTGAGAAAAATTGGCTATCTGCAATACTTTTAGAGATAAATCGCATTTACTCATTTTGAGTAGGTGAGTAATTAGCTATGGGTCTCAAACTTCACCAAGTGAAAGCTCTCCCAAAAGTAGGTGAATGATTAATTTGAGAAAAATTGGCTATCTGCAATACTTTTAGAGATAATTCGCATTTACTCATTTTGAGTAGGTGAGTAATTAGCTATGGGTCTGAAACTTCACAAAGTGAAAGCTCTCCCAAAAGTAGGTGAATGAGTTATTTGAGAAAAATTGGCTATCTGCAATACTTTTAGAGATAATTCGCATTTACTCATTTTCAGTAGGTGAGTAATTAGCTATGGGTCTGAAACTTCACCATGTGAAAGCTCTGCCAAAAGTAGGTGAAGGAGTTATTTGAGAAAAACTGGCTATCTGCAATACTTTTAGAGATAATTCGCATTTACTCATTTTGAGTAGGTGAGTAATTAGCTATGGGTCTGAAACTTCACAGAGTGAAAGCTCTCCCAAAAGTAGGTGAATGAGTTATTTGAGAAAAATTGGCTATCTGCAATACTTTTAGAGATAAATCGCATTTACTCATTTTGAGTAGGTGAGTAATTAGCTATGGGTCTCAAACTTCACCAAGTGAAAGCTCTCCGAAAAGTAGGTGAATGATTAATTTGAGAAAAATTGGCTATCTGCAATACTTTTAGAGATAATTCGCATTTACTCATTTTGAGTAGGTGAGTAATTAGCTATGGGTCTGAAACTTCACCAAGTGAAAGCTCTCCCAAAAGTAGGTGAATGAGTTATTTGAGAAAAATTGGCTATCTGCAATACTTTTACAGATAATTCGCATTTACTCATTTTGAGTAGGTGAGTAATTAGCTATGGGTCTGAAACTTCACCAAGTGAAAGCTCTCCCAAAAGTAGGTGAATGAGTTATTTGAGAAAAATTGGCTATCTGCAATACTTTTAGAGATAATTCGCATTTACTCATTTTGAGTAGGTGAATAATTAGCTATGGGTCTGAAACTTCACAGAGTGAAAGCTCTCCCAAAAGTAGGTGAATGAGTTATTTGAGAAAAATTGGCTATCTGCAATACTTTTAGAGATAATTCGCATTTACTCATTTTCAGTAGGTGAGTAATTAGCTATGGGTCTGAAACTTCACCATGTGAAAGCTCTGCCAAAAGTAGGTGAAGGAGTTATTTGAGAAAAATTGGCTATCTGCAATACTTTTAGAGATAATTCGCATTTACTCATTTTGAGTAGGTGAGTAATTAGCTATGGGTCTGAAACTTCACAGAGTGAAAGCTCTCCCAAAAGTAGGTGAATGAGTTATTTGAGAAAAATTGGCTATCTGCAATACTTTTAGAGATAAATCGCATTTACTCATTTTGAGTAGGTGAGTAATTAGCTATGGGTCTGAAACTTCACCAAGTGAAAGCTCTCCCAAAAGTAGGTGAATGATTAATTTGAGAAAAATTGGCTATCTGCAATACTTTTAGAGATAATTCGCATTTACTCATTTTGAGTAGGTGAGTAATTAGCTTTGGGTCTGAAACTTCACCAAGTGAAAGCTCTCCCAAAAGTAGGTGAATGAGTTATTTGAGAAAAATTGGCTATCTGCAATACTTTTAGAGATAATTCGCATTTACTCATTTTGAGTAGGTGAGTAATTAGCTATGGGTCTGAAACTTCACCAAGTGAAAGCTCTCCCAAAAGTAGGTGAATGAGTTATTTGAGAAAAATTGGCTATCTGCAATACTTTTAAGAGATAATTCGCATTTACTCATTTTGAGTAGGTGAGTAATCATCTACGGGTCTGAAACTTCACCATGTCAAAGCTCTCCCAAAAGTACATGAATGAGTTATTTGATAAAAATTGGGTATCCCCAATAGTTTTTGAGATAATTAGCATTTACTCATTTTGAGTAGGTGAGTAATTAGCTACGGGTCTGAAACTTCACCAAGTGAAAGCTCTTCCAAAAGTAGGTGAATGAGTTATTTGAGAAAAATTGGCCATCTGCAATACTTTTAGAGGTAATTCGCATTTACTCTTTTTGAGTAGGTGAGCAATTAGCTATGGATCTGAAACTTCACCATGTGAAAGCTCTCCCAAAAGTACATGAATGAGTTATTTGATAAAAATTGGGTATCCGCAATAGTTTTTGAGATAATTAGCATTTACTCATTTTGAGTAGGTGAGTAATTAGCTACGGGTCTGAAACTTCACCAAGTGAAAGCTCTTCCAAAAGTAGGTGAATGAGTTATTTGAGAAAAATTGGCCATCTGCAATACTTTTAGAGGTAATTCGCATTTACTCTTTTTGAGTAGGTGAGCAATTAGCTATGGGTCTGAAACTTCACCAAGTGAAAGCTCTTTGGGATAGCTGCTCTGCAGAGATACCCTGCAGATAAAAAATTTCGTCGAAATCGCTCTATGTAGCACGGTTTTCGAAATATTAGCATTTTTGTGTTTTGCAATTTTTGCGCAAAAATTCGAAAATTCAAAATGGCCGCCATTTTTGGCATGACAAATTTTTTTTGAAAATTGGCATGGCTACTCTGCAGAGATAACCTGTGGGTCAAAAATTTCGTCGAAATCGCTCTATCTAGCACGGTTTTCGAGATATAAGCATTTTTGTGTTTTGCAATTTTGCGAAAAATTCGAAAATTCAAAATGGCTGCCATTTTTTGCGAGAAATTTTTTGTCTGAAAATTGGCATGGCTACTCTGCAGAGATACCCTGCAGGTCAAAAATTTCGTCGAAATTGCTCTATCTAGCAGGGTTTTCGAGATATAAGCATTTTTATGTTTTGCAATTTTTGCGAAAAATTCGAAAATTCAAAATGGCCGCCATTTTTGGCGAGACAAATTTTTTTTGAAAATTGGCATGGCTACTCTGCAGATATACCCTGTGGGTCAAAAATTTCGTAGAAATTGCTCTATCTAGCAGGGTTTTCGAGATATAAGCATTTTTATGTTTTGCAATTTTTGCGAAAAATTCGAAAATTCAAAATGGCCGCCACTTTTGGCGAGAAAATTTTTTTTTCAAAATTGGGATAACTACTCCGCAGAGATACCCTGTGGGTCAAAAATTTCGTCGAAATCGCTCTAACTAGCACGGTTTTCGAGATATAAGCATTTTTGTGTTTTGCAATTTTTGCGAAAATTTCGAAAATTCAAAATGGCCGCCATTTTTGGCGAGACAAAAATTTTTTGAAAATTGGGAAAAGTACTCCGCAGAGATATCCTGCGGGTCAAAAATTTTGTCGAAATTGCTCTATCTAGCACGGTTTTTGAGATATAAGCATTTTTGTGTTTTGCAATTTTTGCGAAAATTTCGAAAATTCAAAATGGCCGCCATTTTGGGCGAGACAAAATTTTTTTGAAAATTGGGAAAACTACTCCACAGAGATACCCTGTGGGTCAAAAATTTCGTCGAAATCGCTCTATCTAGCACGGTTTTCGAGATATAAGCATTTTTGTGTTTTCCTTATTTGGAAAATTCGTAATGATTAATTAATCATTAATTACTCGGCCATTTCTTGACCAATCAATGCCAAAATCTAATGATTTCCAGATTTTAATAGAATGAATGTATTTGCCAAGTTTCAGGTGAATTGATAAAATTCCTTTCAAGTTATCATCCGGACAAGCTTCCCCATCGAAAAAAGACATTTTTGGTCATGTGACCTCTCTGATTGGTTGAAATGTCACTGCAGCATATTCAAAAAAATTCCCCAAGGCTACTGCCTAAACCTGCCAAATTTGAAAAGAATCCGCCTAACGGTTACAGAGTTATAAGGAAAACAAAATGCGGAGCCGGTGGAGCCGCAGGAGCCGGCGGAGCCAGCGGAGCCGGAAGCTCTCCTATACACAAACAAGCGTCCATTGCGGGACGCTTAATCAAGGTCACACTATGACGTTACACACCTACACCTCCTAACCAATGTCCCTATCAAGTATAAACTTCCTACACCTTAAGGTTTCTGAGATACAGCCCGGACAGACTTTTTCCCACCGCCCGTCCCCCCAACTGCCCGCCTGCCCATGTGGACACCATGGGTAAAAAGTCAATTTTGTCTTTTATTGTTTTGACATTTTGCAGTTGGACCTTTTTTGGCAATTTTCTCAAGCATGGTAAAGTTTCCAACTTAAGACTAGATTGGGCCAACTCGGCGCCAACATATCCCCAGACAGGTCATCACTCACGCCACAGGTTTTGATCGGGAATTTTTTAAAACATAATTACCCATTATTATATGAACTTCAGCACATCAATCTACTCTGTTTATATCTTCCCAAGGAAGATGGTGTATCCCCAGACACCGAATACATAACTCAAATTATATTTTCAATCTTCCTGCAATGATAACTCTAAACCTATTTTCAAAGTATTTAAATGATTGATGATTGAATGTCCATTCTAAAATAATAATCCCAAAAGAGCATATCTGTTTCTATATTTGTTGACAAATAAAATATTATTTTAACTCAACTCATCATACTTTTCAATCTTCCTTCAAAGTATTTAAATGATTGATGATTCAATGTCCATTCTAAAATTCATAATCCCAAAAGCGCATATCTGTTTCTATATTTGTTCACAAATAAAATATTATTTAAAAAAAAATTATTTATATTATTATTTTATTATATTATTTTTAGAATTTGCAAATTGTTTTCAGTTATTCATTTCCTCTATACCTATATATGTGGTCCATATATATGCAACCTAAATATGTGACACAATCTCAGTTCTGACTCCCCTTTGTGTTATATGTAATGAAGCCCACTACCTCCCACCCCCACCCCTCTCCCCTTCTCCACACCTCTCTCACTATTACACAAGATCTGCAACCCCATTGAGTTCTTTGTTTCTCATCTGATATCATTAAATACCTTTGTTTATTTAGTGTCACTCAATATAGCTGGAGGTCCCAGAGGTGGGGATAAATGGTAAACAAACAATCTATATAAAAGGGGTACTCAAATACAAAAAGAATTGAGAATTTTAAGTATGTGATTATCAACTGAAATGAGTTCATAACTGTAGGAGCTGTGTCAAAATTAACTGAGGCAAGTTGAATAAAACTGGGCTAGTTGAGGGTTAAAAATCCCCTAGTTTTACTACATAAGGATATAATTTCATTAATATTGGGACTTAAAGCTCACTTAAAGTGTCCATTTTGTCTACTTGAATATGTTTAACCAGTTTCATTTTAAAAAGTTAAAAACTCAGCAAGCAGAGGTATAACACACAAAAATAAGTTCTTAAAAGACTAAGATAGCCATAACATTATTAATAATCAAAATTTAAATAGACAGGCATTTCCTTTGAAAAATTCAAAGATTTCAGCTCTATAACCCACATAGTTTGACAGTTACTGGGCTTTAAAGTGGCATAATGTCCATAAATTGGGTTTCTGTGGGCATTTTACAATTGTTAAAGAGACCTTAGCAATTAAACTACAGATCTGAAACTTTTTGGGGGACATACATAACAAACAAAAATTATATATAATACAGTTTAAGACTTGTCACACTAAGCATTTCCAAATAACAGGGCAAAATACGGAAAAAATGTCAAAAAAGGCACTTGGGCGAGTGTCTATGGCCCTCATACACAGGTTAAATGTCTACTAAAAACCTTGATTTTCGGCACATGTAAAAAGGACATAATAATGTATTCCCAGATGGGATTTCAGCTCCATCAATCACATAGTTTAACAGTCACAGGGCTTAAAGGTGGTAAAAAGTCCAAAGTCGATGTGGCTTTCAAATTAAAGCTTCAGACTTAAAATTTGTTACATACTAAGATTACACATAGAATATGTATCTAATAAAGTTTGAAACTTCTCAGACTTACCATTTCCAAGTTACAGAGCAAAATATGTGAAAAATGTCTTAAAAGTGTCACTCAGGTGGGTGTTTAAGGTCCTCATACACAGGTTAAATGTCTACTTGAAGCCTTGATTTTTGGCACATGTAAAAAGAACATAATAATGTATTCCCAGATGAGATTTCAGCTCTATCAGTCACATAGTTTAACAGTCACAGGCCTTAAAATTGGCAAAAAGTCCAAATACTGGGTCTTTATGGGGCCTTCTAGAGACCTAAATGTGGCCTTTAAATTAAAGCTTCAGACTTAAAATTTGTCACATACTAAGATTACACATAGAATATACATCTAATACAGTTTGAAACTTCTTAGACTTACCATTTCCAAGTTACAGGGAAAAATATGTGAAAAATGTCTAAAAATGGTCACTCGGGTGGGGATTTATGGTCTCATACACAGGTTAAATGTCTTCTTAAAGCCTTAATTTTTGGCACATATAAAAATAACATACTAATATCTTCCCAGATAGGATTTGAGCTCTATCAGTCACATAGTTTGACAGTCACAGGGCTTAAAAGTAGCAAAAAGTCCAAATATTGGGTCTTTGGGAGCCTTTTAGAGACCTCAATTTGACCTTCAAAATTAAAGCTTCAGACTTAAAATCTGTTACATACTAAGATTACACACAGAATATATATCTAATACAGTTTGAAACTTGTCAGACTTACCATTTCCAAGTTACAGGGAAAAAGATGTGAAAAATGTCTTATAAGGGTCACTCGGGTGGGTGTTTATGGTCCTGATACACAGGTTAACTGTCTATTAAAGGCCTAAATGTTGGGGCACATATAAGAAAACACATAGATATATTCCCAGATTATATTTAACTTAGATGAGAGACATAGTTTGAAAGCTACAGTGCTTGAAAGTGGCAAAAAGTGCATAAATTGGGTCTCTGTGGGCACTTTTGAGACCTTAAGTCGACCCCTTTGGGTAAACCTACAGCCCTAAAATTTTCTACAGACAAGGATTACATATCAAAGTTATACCTAGCGCAGTTTGAGACTCATCAGAATTACCACTTCCAAATTATAGGACAAAATATATGAAAAGTATAGCAAAAAATCCCTAAGTGGGGGTATTTATGGGCCTCAAACACAATTTTCTCCTCAACTTAAAGTCGTGATTTTCGGCACATGTACTAAGAACATATTAATGTGTTGTCAGGTAAAATTTCAGCCAGCTGAGCATCATAGTTTGTGACCTACAAGGCTCTAAGTGGCCAAAAGTCCAATTTCTGACCTTAAGGTGGCCATAAGTTCTTTTTTACTGGGAGTTTAAGGTCACCTTAAAATAGGGATCTTCCTTTGGGCACCCTTAACATGTGTACCAAGTTTGAAAAAAAAATATTAATTTGTTTTTGAGTTATCGCGTCCACAAGGAAATTTCTACGGCGGCGGCGGCGGCGGCGGCGGCGGCGCGACGGACCTGAATCCAATATATCCCCGACTTTCGTCTGGGGATATAATAAACCTAAACAACTGAGTTAGTAATGGATTTCACTTACGTAAATTAATCAAAATGATTATTTCATAAAAAATTGTGGAGTGATAACGAGAATAATGAGTATAGGGCCTGACACAATAAATGAAAGATGGCCTTATGTTATAAGATTGAAGAAATATTTTTAGCTTTGATTGTTTTAGTTCATTAACACTCCAGTTAGAATATGAATCTGATGAAAACATTTTATGCATCAAAACAGAGATAAATTCAAGACATTAAAACATGCATTAGAATTATCCCCAACAACATGAGAAACTTGAAAAATTTTGTTGTAATTTTAATTTTTATTAGATAAATACTTACCATTTCCTGACCATAGCTATTTGTTGGTGCCATCCAACTCACTGGCCAATGTTGAGAAACGTTTTATACTACCTTAAGAAGCCAGTGAGTGAGTGTGGAAGTAGGAAGCCCCCCAATGGTCATGTGACCACGCCAATAGGCGCCATTCATTGTTTTTGTTGCAAAGCTCACCCCTAGTAACCTAGTACTAAATTCCGCGGGGAGGCTGGGGGGGGGGACTATCCTGGTCAGGAAATGGTAAGTATTTATCTAATAAAAATTAAAATTACAACAAAATTTTTCAATTTTATTGCGAAAAATACACTTACCATTTCCTGACCATAGCTGAATACAGCCTTCATGGATGGCGGGTAGTACTAGAATATAAAGACCCTAGTTACAAACCAAATGAACAGTAATAAAGCACACCACAAAGCATACAAGCATTCATACCCAGACTCACCTCAATCACGAGGAAGCCGACCTGTTGAGTATTACTGTGGAAGCCATAATCCATCTATTGATACCGTTCATACCACCACCATTAACATCAAGAAAACAGCAAACTAACAGCAAACTGGAATATTTACAGCTGTACACCCATCTCAGAACTCATCTGAAAAACAAGAAGCCAAATATAAGAACCCAATACAAATACTGGCTTCAAAATACAATAACATAGTCCAAATAGAATGACATTATAATAACATAATACTAATAATGACATTACCTATTAACAATTTACAACATGTTGAGCCGCCACCACAGGCCCAATTTTCATTACATCACCATTATGCCAGCACAAATCTTTCAGATAAAAATTTGTGAATGTTGAATGGCTTCTCCAAAAGCAAGAAGCCATTATCTCATCTAGAGCAACTCTTCCCTTAAAAGCCAAAGAGGCAGCCAATGCTCTAACCTCATGTGCCTTGACCTGGGAAACATTTTGAACCTCCTGATCAGACTTTTGGTAGGCCAAAATGATAGACTGTTTGATCCAAGAAGATATAGTAGCCTTAGAGATATCTTTTGAGTAGCCCTCCATAATAGCTACAAAAAGAAGTTTTTTGCCTTTCCTGAGATCTTTTGTTTTGTCAAGATAATATCTCAAAGCTCTCACTGGACAAAGAGACTTATCCTGAATCAAGGAAGGATCCAATGTAGGTTTCAAAGCAGGGATCACTACAGGTTGAATAGCCAAAGGACCCTCAGAAGCCAACTGATTTTTAGCTATGAAAGCAGTTGAAGGCGAAAAAGTCACCTCAGACCAGTCCCTTTTCCTACTGAAGGAGTCAAAAGTCCAAGCATGGATCTCACTACGCCTCTTACCAGATGCTAGAGCCAACAGAAAAACTGTCTTAAAAGTCAAAATCTTAAGATCAGCTTTACCCAAAGGTTCAAAAGGAGCCCGAGTGAGGGCAAGTAGGACCAAGGACAAGTCCCAGTTAGGAATAGACCTATTTGCTGAAGGTCTGTCCCTATGAAAACTAGCAATCAAACGATTCAAATCCAAACTTTGAGAAACCATTTGACCTGCAGAGCCTAACCCATCTGCCACTGAGGTTCTATAACCAGCAATAGTTCTAGGTTTCAAGTTTCTATCAGTGAAAAGATGATTCAGAAAATCAGCTATTTGAGGAATAGTTGGTTTTGTGACATCCACCTGATTCTCCTGGGCCCATTTTTGAAATATGGCCCACCTTGAATCATATACTCGCCTTGAGGATTGTCTCTGAGGTGCCTTAATTCTATCTGCCACCTCAACAGAGAATCCTCCTTGACCTTCTTGTAAGAGTCCAGATACCAAGCATGGAGGTTCAGATACTCCAGATTCTTGTGGAATCTGAGACTGAAGGGTTGCTTCAGGAGATTGTACACTTGAGGAAGCCTCAGTGGAATCTTGGCTGACAATTCCACCAGATCCCAAAACCAAGGCATCCCCGGCCACCCTGGTGCTATCACAATGACCCTGGACCTGTAGGTGACCATTTTCTGAACTAACTGGGGAAGGATGGCTACTGGACAAAAAGCACAGGCGTCCAGAGCCTCCCAAGAGATGTTCAATGCATCTATCTGCCAGGCCCTGTCGTCTGGGACAGGAGATACGTAGGTTGGAAGTTTGGCATTCAAGTTGGTGGCAAACAGATCCACCATTGGCTTGTGCCAAACTTGGCAAATTCTTTGAAAGACCTGAGGATGCAGAGACCACTCTGTCTGAATGGCCTTGTCCCTCCTGGACAGAGAATCTGCTATCACATTGAGATTCCCTGCAATATGTCTGGCTCTGATCTGGATCTCCCTGGCATTGGACCAAGCCAGAATTCTCCACATCAAAGCACACATTTCGAAGGAGTGAGTGCCTCCTTCCTTGTTGATATAGGAGACCACAGTTGAATTGTCTGAAGAAACCAACACTATTTTTTGCCTTAATTGTCCTTGAAAATGTTTCAGAGCTAGAAAAACAGCTTTCATTTCCAAAATATTGATATGCAAGCTTCTTTCTGATTGTTGCCATAACCCACTTATAGTACAATCGCTCTCTGATGCATCTGTGAATATCAACACATTGTGTTCTTTCTGATGCAGATTCGAACCCTTGAGTACGTTCTGAGGATCCATCCACCAGGCCAGATGGTCCTTTATCAACCGAGAAATTGGAACTATCTTGTCCAATGATTGGGGAAAATGCCAGTTGGTCTTCAGAAACCACTGAAACGGTCTCATATGGATTCGACCTGAAGGAACTGTCTTCTCCATGGAAGCCATGACCCCAATTAGTGACATGAGCTTCCTTGGAGTAGTGCTGTGACCTTGCAAAATGGAAACTGCCAGAATTTTGAGTTTGTCCAATTTATTTTGATTTGGGTAGATCAAACCTTCCCGAAGATTGAACCGATAACCCAGAAACTCGAGATCCTGAGTTGGATTGAGTTCTGATTTCTTCAAATTGATAATCCAACCCAACTTTTCGACCAAATTGATCAATTTTTGAACATCCCGAGCACAAGAATCCGGATCTTTGGCCCTCACCAGCCAATCGTCCAAATACTGATGGATTCGAACCCCTTGTGAGAGTGCTATGAACTTGACCTCCTTCACTACTCGAGTGAACTCCAATGGAGCAGTCGCAATCCCGAAGGGTAGGGCTCTGAACTGATATGCCTGACCCTGTACATGAAAGCGCAGATACTTTTGAAACTTTTGGTGTATGGGTACATGAAAATAAGCGTCGGTGAGATCTATGGAAGCCACCCACTCGCCTGCTTGAAGAGAAGCCCGAATGACTTCTGCAGTTTCCATTTTGAAAGTGGGAACATGCAAGAAAGTATTTACCACACTGAGATCTATTACTGGTCGCCATTTGTTTTCTGGTTTTGGAACCAGAAACAAACGACTGTAGAATCCGAGAGAGTTCTTGTTTTGAACCGGAACCACTGCCCTTTTTTGAACCATTTGTTGAACCGCTTCCAGCAAGGCTTTTTGCTTTACTGGAGCTGAATAACTGCTTTTGATAGTCGGAAACCGGGTCAGAGGTGGTTTTTCTTTGAATGGAAGACAATAACCTTGTTTTAAAACAAGAACTACTCTCGGATGCACCTTGAAATTTTCCCACACTTTCCAATAAGCTTGTAAACGGGAACCAGGATATTTTGGGCTTACCTTCACGTAGTCACTTCCTCCTGCCCCTACCCCCTCGGGCAGAACCTCTGTTGGAGTTGTAGGAGCCAGATTGTCTTTTGTTTTGATCATTTTGCTTGCCTTGAGGTCGAAAATTTTGAAACGCTGCATTCTGGTACCTGTTTTGTGGCTGTTCTTTCTTTGAATCCGCAAAAGAACGGGAACCATAGGATTCACCTCTGTGTTTCTTGAAAGCCGGCTCCCGGTTTATCTGGCTCCACTGAATGAAGTTTTGTTCGACTTCAGCTAAAACCTTTGAATTAAACAGTTCTTTCTTTGTAAGAGAAGCATTTCTCAATCTAGCCACATCTTTATCCGTCACATCCCTGTGACAGAGCTTCAAAAAATTATCCCTTCTGTTCAGTAATAAATTTGAAGCAAAAGTCATGGAGGTATCTAAAACATCATCCAAAGCTTTGCCTAAACATCCCATAGTTGTTGACTGCAATTGCAAACAATTTTGCAAAAAATTCATACTCTGTTGAATATCTTCTTGATCAGAAGAGTCCTTCATTTTGTCCAATTCAGTAAACATCTCATTAGTAGCTTTTTCCATGGCTGCCTTAAACCAAAAGACATGGTTTAGAATCTGAATATTTTCCCTAGAAACAGTCTCCCAAGTCAAATATTGTTTCAAAGGCACTGAAAGTGAAGAAGGTGGCTGATAAGGAGGAGTTACAATGTTCTTAAACGCATCCTGAATCCTAGGAGCAGCCAAAGAAAAGGACTGTGGAGAAACCTGGTAAAACTTCATTTGAGGTTTAGGAAAATTAAGAAAATGACCCCTGGATAACGGAGGGTGATGAGGGTCAGCATCATCAACATCATTGCTGCCCAAAGCCGAGAACTCCTTATATTTCCAAAGTTCTACTAAAGGTTGGGCAGGAGGCAAAGCCATAGACTGTTGCACAGACTTCTTGACCTGATCTCTGCTTGAAAAAACTGATGGAGGTACAAAACATTCCACATTCTTGACCTCTAAATCTAGCCACTTTTTAATGGTTTCCAAAGTTTCAGTATAACCTGGAGAATCTTCTTCCCTAGAGCAAAAATCACCCTCAGGATCCGGATCCGGTTCATCAGAAGACTGAGAATAAGATCTCTTTCTACATGATGCCACACCACCGGTTTCATCCGACCCCTGACCGGATGTAGACTGTTGATCAAATTCAGACCTGGTGATGGTAGCAGATCTTTTCGGGAGGGAAGAACTCGCAGAAGAAACCGGTTGAGATTTAGATCTCACCACCGGTTGCTTAGCAACCTGTACACTGTCCCTACCGGAGCTAACATGACTGCCGGTAGTTTCAGAGTCTTTCTGTTCCAAAGTCTGAATTCTTTGTGATAAAACTGCAAACTCACTGAAAAATCTGTCCAATTTATCTTCCAAAGATCTATTTTTCTGAGAAACAGGAACTTGGGAAGACATAGTAAAAGAAACTTCATCCTTGTCTAACAAAGAATCATCAATACTCCCTTCTTTACCGCCATTATCCACTGAAACAGATGAATTCTGATCCTTCTTGCTCTTGTATCTGTTTCTATTCCTAATTTTCTTCTTCTGATCTTCAGAAAAGGTTGAACAAATCACACAATCCTGAGAGTTAGCACAGGGATCGTCACCCTTCAAGTCATCCCTGCACTTTGGACAATAATGGTGCTCATCCCATTCTGCCATAAAATGGCCACAAAAAGCACTTTTCCTCTGTCCTTTTTTATGTTATCCTGTGAAGACATTGTTACAACATATGCCTTACCACAGAACAGTCAAAATCCACAATAATTCCAGAAAACTTCCAGAAAAAAACGAAAGATTCCAATACACATCCACACTCAAGGATGGCCAACAAAAACAATGAATGGCGCCTATTGGCGTGGTCACATGACCATTGGGGGGCTTCCTACTTCCACACTCACTCACTGGCTTCTTAAGGTAGTATAAAACGTTTCTCAATGTTGGCCAGTGAGTTGGATGGCACCAACAAATAGCTATGGTCAGGAAATGGTAAGTGTATTTTTCGCAATAAAATAAATCTTTACAATGAAATCATTTATTGTATAAAATATTATTATACCTGACACCAATGAGTATCACAGACATGGTTTTATTTAAATGCAAAAATATACATTTTTACAAAATAACTGTACAGGTGTACAATGCCTGAATTTGAACATTATGCTGTGCATCTTTCCAACACACACTGTAATCTGTTACGTAATGTATGTCTATGCAAACATAAGCCAAGATAGAGCAGTTGACTTTAAGGAAAGATATGGTCCATCATGTGACTCTAGAACAAATCAGAATATAGGATTTATTTTTGTGCATATTTTCAAATGTACATAAATATCATGTTCCTAATTGATGGAAAACTTACTGGAAATATTTACTTTAAGCAACTGAATTTTGTGAAATGTTCACGTATAAAAAAGAAATACACCATAAAAAAATATATTAAAAAGTTTTCTATGTCATAACATCTCTCATGAGTATTTGATAATCTCCAAATAAAATGTCCGGTCAAAGAAAGAATGAGCTACAACAAAGAGCTTTGGCTATATTTCAAGTCTACTTTAGTGCATAATTTTAACCATTGCAAAAAGTAAATATAATAGTGGGTATTCCCCCATACAGAGAAGTTTTAAGGGTTTTGATTGGCCAAGTATGAATGTGGTAGGATCAATGCATTTGATTCAGTGTTATTACATACATTTATTTTATAAAGACAAATACTGGGATTTCAGATACTGATTGTTCAATCAAATGCACTATATTGTAATATTGTGTGGTATGCTATTTATTCTATTCATAAGTGTTGGTTTTTATCACGTTTATCGGCATCAACTGGTTGGATTATGTTCAGCTATACGCCTATGCTCGCAGAACCGCCCACCTCAACATTTCCTGTCTTTCCAGTGAAGGGCATGGACGCTACTACAGACGATTTGGGAATGTGACTTACTTTATCTGGGTAATTTCTTATCATTTACATGCAACATATTAATTTGCATGATTGAATATCTTTGTACAGTAGCTTGGTTTTATAATGATAAATAAGTAATATTTCCAACTGTGTATGTATATTTGTTTGTATTTTTTTTTTGTAACTGGGTATCTTATGTATGACACTGATATAAATAAAGACATAAATAATACTCAGTCAAAACAATGTCTGCCATTTTGACATGAAGTTATCCCAATAAAGTTTGTCAGTTCAACTCCCTTGAAGTTCCTACATCTTGGTGAAGCAAAAACACACATTTCTTTAGTTTGTTTCAGCATTCCTCTCTTTGGTCAAAATGGTTAATTTACATTTTTTCATAAGACATAGTATGGCCACATGTCTTACAAGTCTTTGTGTACAGATCGTCTTCTTCGTTATAAGTTTCTGCTCCAAATTCATGTTCATGCGAACCTGTGTCTTTCTTGTACAGGCTGCTCCGCACTGCTTTTCTCAGTTCTAAAAAAAATAAGTTTTTCATAAAGTGAACATCTTCTTGAGCTTAAATACACCAACATATCAAGTACACCAGAAATCCATCATAGCTTCTGGAATATTAGCCATTATCATGGTAATGTTACAATTGCTATATAATTAAACTAGATTGGGCCAACTCGGCGCCAACATATCCCCAGACAGGTCATCACTCACGCCACAGGTTTTGATCGGGAATTTTTTAAAACATAATTACCCATTATTATATGAACTTCAGCACATCAATCTACTCTGTTTATATCTCCCCAAGGAAGATGGTGTATCCCCAGACGCCGAATACATAACTCAAATTATATTTTCAATCTTCCTGCAATGATAACTCTAAACCTATTTTCAAAGTATTTAAATGATTAATGATTGAATGTCCATTCTAAAATAATAATCCCAAAAGAGCATATCTGTTTCTATATTTGTTGACAAATAAAATATTATTTTTAACTCAACTCATCATATTTTTCAATCTTCCTTCAAAGTATTTAAATGATTGATGATTCAATGTCCATTCTAAAATTCATAATCCCAAAAGCGCATATCTGTTTCTATATTTGTTCACAAATAAAATATTATTTAAAAAAAAATTATTTATATTATTATTTTATTATATTATTTTTAGAATTTGCAAATTGTTTTCAGTTATTCATTTCCTCTATACCTATATATGTGGTCCATATATATGCAACCTAAATATGTGACACAATCTCAGTTCTGACTCCCCTTTGTGTTATATGTAATGAAGCCCACCACCTCCCACCCCCACCCCTCTCCCCTTCTCCACACCTCTCTCACTATTACACAAGATCTGCAACCCCATTGAGTTCTTTGTTTCTCATCTGATATCATTAAATACCTTTGTTTATTTAGTGTCACTCAATATAGCTGGAGGTCCCAGAGGTGGGTGGGGGGAATCCGGGTGGGGGATGTGGGTTGAGCATAAATGGTAAACAAACAATCTATATAAAAGGGGTACTCAAATACAAAAAGAAATGAGAATTTTAAGTATGTGATTATCAACTGAAATGAGTTCATAACTGTAGGAGCTGTGCCAAAATTAACTGAGGCAAGTTGAATAAAACTGGGCTAGTTGAGGGTTAAAAATCCCCTAGTTTTACTACATAAGGATATAATTTCATTAATATTGGGACTTAAAGCTCACTTAAAGTGTCCATTTTGTCTACTTGAATATGTTTAACCAGTTTCATTTTAAAAAGTGAAAAACTCAGCAAGCAGAGGTATAACACACAAAAATAAGTTCTTAAAAGACTAAGATAGCCATAACATTATTAATATTCAAAATTTAAATAGACAGGCATTTCCTTTTAAAAATTCAAAGATTTCAGCTCTATAACCCACATAGTTTGACAGTTACTGGGCTTTAAAGTGGCATAATATCCATAAATTGGGTTTCTGTGGGCATTTTACAATTGTTAAAGAGACCTTAGCAATTAAACTACAGATCTGAAACTTTTTGGGGGACATACATAACAAACAAAAATTATATATAATACAGTTTAAGACTTGTCACACTAAGCATTTCCAAATAACAGGGCAAAATACGGAAAAAATGTCCAAAAAGGCACTTGGGCGAGTGTCTATGGCCCTCATACACAGGTTAAATGTCTACTAAAAACCTTGATTTTCAGCATATGTAAAAAGGACATAATAATGCATTCCCAGATGGGATTTCAGCTCCATCAATCACATAGTTTAACAGTTACAGGGCTTAAAGGTGGTAAAAAGTCCAAATATTGGGTCATTGTGGGCCTTTTAGAGATCTCGATGTGGCTTTCAAATTAAAGCTTCAGACTTAAAATTTGTTACATACTAAGATTACACATAGAATATGTATCTAATAAAGTTTGAAACTTCTCAGACTTACCATTTCCAAGTTACAGAGCAAAATATGTGAAAAATGTCTTAAAAGGGTCACTCAGGTGGGTGTTTAAGGTCCTCATACACAGGTTAAATGTCTACTTGAAGCCTTGATTTTTGGCACATGTAAAAAGAACATAATAATGTATTCCCAGATGAGATTTCAGCTCTATCAGTCACATAGTTTAACAGTCACAGGCCAAAAATTGGCAAAAAGTCTAAATACTGGGTCTTTATGGGGCCTTCTAGAGACCTAAATGTGGCCTTCAAATTAAAGCTTCAGACTTAAAATTTGTCACATACTAAGATTACACATAGAATATGCATCTAATACAGTTTGAAACTTCTTAGACTTACCATTTCCAAGTTACAGGGAAAAAGATGTGAAAAATGTCTTATAAGGGTCACTCGGGTGGGTGTTTATGGTCCTGATACACAGGTTAACTGTCTATTAAAGGCCTAAATGTTGGGGCACATATAAGAAAACACATAGATATATTCCCAGATGATATTTAACTTAGATGAGAGACATAGTTTGAAAGCTACAGTGCTTGAAAGTGGCAAAAAGTGCATAAATTGGGTCTCTGTGGGCACTTTTGAGACCTTAAGTCGACCCCTTTGGGTAAACCTACAGCCCTAAAATTTTCTACAGACAAGGATTACATATCAAAGTTATACCTAGCGCAGTTTGAGACTCATCAGAATTATCACTTCCAAATTATAGGGCAAAATATGTGAAAAGTATAGCAAAAAATCCCTAAGTGGGGGTATTTATGGGCCTCAAACACAATTTTCTCCTCAACTTAAAGTCATGATTTTTGGCACATGTACTAAGAACATATTAATGTGTTGTCAGGTAAAATTTCAGCCAGCTGAGCATCATAGTTTGTGACCTACAGGGCTCTAAGTGGCCAAAAGTGCAATTTCTGACCTTAAGGTGGCCATAAGTTCTTTTTTACTGGGAGTTTAAGGTCACCTTAAAATAGGGATCTTCCTTTGGGCACCCTTAACATGTGTACCAAGTTTGAAAAAAAATATTAATTTGTTTTTGAGTTATCGCGTCCACAAGGAAATTTCTACGGCGGCGGCGGCGGCGGCGGCGCGACGGACCTGAATCCAATATATCCCCGACTTTCGTCTGGGGATATAATTATCTAAGAGACTTTAAGGTTACCATAAAGTGGCCATCTTCCTGGGCCCAAGAACACCCACATACAAAACATAAACTAAACTGCGCCGACTCAAACATATCCCAAGACAGGCTATCTGTCACGCCACACTTATTCATTGGGTATTTTTTGTAGCACCCATTTTGTGAGATTCACAATTATTATAAACCATTTTTCATTTTTTCTGTCAATCTTCCTGCAATTACAAGATTTATCCTTCTTCAAACTATTTTAATGGTTTCAATGAAATAGTAACACAAAGCTTTTGCAGAGCTTGTAAGCCTTTAATATATAAGTGGAGAGATGAAATTATATAGATTGTGATGGGATTTATTTATTTGGGGTTTTTACGTCGCTTTCAACACTGTACAGGTCATATCACGACGGGTAGTTGGAAGGGCAGAGGAAACCAGTACATACAGTTCGCTAGGGTTGTGTACTGTAAACTGCCGACCAACGGCAAGCAACTACCAGCTTTCCCACTTAAGGCCGTCACGGGGATTGAACCCCGGCCTCAGAGGTGGGAGGCGAGAGTTTTACCACTCTGCCACCGTGGCCCCAGATTGTGATGGGAGATAGGGTGTAAGGAGATATTGAAGGGGAAAAGACTATCAGGGACTATATATGAAAATCCCAAGATATTTGCAAACCCATAGAAAATCCCCAGCATAAAAATCCCCAATACAACAAAAATGTTATATTGTCTTTTCATTTTTTCATTGTTGCTGATTCACGATACTCAATAGGTATTACAGGGGTACCTGTATCCCCAACACAATACTATTTACAAATGTTATATTGTCTCTTTATTTATTCATTTTTGCTGATTGATGATAACAATAAGTATTACAGGTAAACAGCTTACATGATTTACATTAAAAAGTAGAAGAATAACTTGGTTTATGTTAGTTTAGAAGTTATGGGCAAGATAACATAACAATAAAAAAAATTTTTAAACAAACAAAATAATCACTTTCCAAACAATCATTTATCACCTGATAACTCTTAATATTGACTGGGATGAGGCAGAAGCAGAGTAAGGGCCAAGTAAGACAAGTTATTTCCAAATTACAAGGCAAACTATAATATGGTCCTCATACACAGGTTAAATGTCTACTTAAAGCCTTGATTTTTGGTACATGTAAAAAGAACATTATAATATATGCCCAGATGACACTTCAGCTCTATCAGTCATATAGTTTGACGGCTTTAGGGCTTAATGGTGGCAAAAAGTCTATAAACTGGGTCTCTGTGGGCATTTTAGAGACCTTACAGCTACAGACTTTAAATTTTCTACAGATAGAGATCACATGTAGAAGTTATACCTAACAAAGCTTGAGACTTGTCAGACTTACTATTTCCAAGTTACAAGGCAAAATATGTGAAAAAATATTGAAAAAAATGTCTAAGCAGGGTCTTTATGGGCGTCAGCCACAATTTTAACCTTTACATAAAGCTTTGATTTTTGGCATATGTAAGGACAACACAGTAACATGTTTACAGGTAAGATTTGAGTTGGCTGAGCCACAAAGTTTGTAACCTGGAGAACATTAAGTGTCCCAAGGTCAAATTTCTAACATTAAGGTGGCCATAACTTCTTTATTATTGGGAGTTTAAGGTCACCTTAAATTAGGGTTCTTCTCCCGACCCACATACATGTGTGTGACAAAGTTGAATGAAATTTGTAAAAGATTTTTTGAGTTATCGTGTACACAAGTCAAAATGTACAGCAGTGGCATATACCTGAATATTCAAACAACAAGATGGTCAAAGATGCCCCAAAAGGCGGGTTGGGCAGGCAGCAATAAGGTTAGCGACTGCTGTAATTACATTTAGAAACAAGGAAAGAAATGTTAGGTCACCCAGTTAAGGTGAATGTGTTAGACGTGCTAAGAAATGTAAAGCTTGTGATCTAGGTTACATAATTGTATCTATGCTATAAACGGACAAATGAAAGGACGGAATTACACAAATTTCAAAAGCATCTTAGCTATGATGGTGATGTATCTCCCTGTCAAGTTTGAATTTGATTGGACAAAACGTTTTCGAGTTAAAGTCCGGAAACAGAAATGTTGACGAACAAACAAACAGACAAAATTACACCAATTTTGAAAGGAACCTAGCTATAATGGTGATCTATCTCCCTGTCAAGTTTGAATTTGATTGGACACAGCGTTTTCGAGTTAGAGTCCGGAAACAGAAATGTTGACGACCAGACAAATGGACAAAAAACAGACAAACGAACACACAGAATTACACTAATTTCGAAAGGAACCTAGCTGTGATGGTGATCTATGTCCCTGTCAAGTTTGAATTCGATTGGACAAACCGTTTTCGAGTTAGAGTCCGGAAATGGAAATTTTGACGGACAGACAAACGGACAAAAAACAGACGGAATTACACCAATTTCGACAGGAACCTAGCTGTGATGGTGATCTATGTCCCTGTCAAGTTTGAATTTGATTGGACAAACCGTTTTCGAGTTAGAGTCCGAAAACGAAAATGTGGACGGACAGACAAATGGACAAAAAACGGACAAACGAACAAACGGAATTACACCAATTTCAAAAGGAACCTAGCTATGATGTTGATCTATCTCCCTGTCAAGTTTGAATTCGATTGGACAAACCATTTTCGAGTTAGAGGCTGGAAACGAAAAATGTGGGCGGACAGATGCACGTCGGACACACCAATCTAATAGGCGGTTGTTTTACGTCGCGTTCAACAGCCAGGGTCATATTGCGACGGGTAGTTTACAGGTGGAGGAAACCAGTGCATACTGCACTGTAAACCACCGGGCATCGGCAAGTAACTACCAACTTTCCAACATGAAGCGCCCGGTCCGAGATTCGAACCGGCGGCCTCAGAGGTTGGAGGCGACAACTCTAACCACTACACCACCGAGCCCCCTCGCAACCCGCCTAAAAATGCATGCCCGGCAACAGTTTTAACTGGATCATGTCCCAATTTAAAAGAGGTGCAGATTTCTTTAGAGCATATATTTCCACCAAATTTGGTTATGTCTGCAATAGAAATCCCCAAACCAAGAAATTTCATAAAAAGTTGCCACGGCCCCAGTTTTCATTGCCCAAAACCTAATCAACTGTAGCTCTCTCAGAGGTGCAGATTTTCACTGAATTTGGTGAAACTCTGTCAAGGAGTTTAAATAGTCAGTGGCAATGTTCAAAATACTTAACATTCAAACAGAAATGGCTACCATGGCAACAGTTTTTATTGCATCATGCCCAATACCAAATCTGGTGTAGATCTATAGAAGATACAACTCTTCCACCAAATTTGGCAAAATTTTGTCAAAGGTTAAGTTTGTTGGATTCAGCTGGGTTGGGGACTTGGGGTGTAAAAAAACTCTTTCCTTTTTTCTTTTTTTCCATATATTAATAAAATCCAGCTTGTAAGTTAACAGAGTATGCTGGATTATACTGGATTAAAAAATTTGCACCCTTTCAGGGATGCTTAATTAGGATTAAGGTTAGTATTCACAAAGAAGTAAAGCTAATTTGGGGGTTAACTTTTGGATAAACTTTAAGCCACCCAACCAAATGGCTTTCATTTTGGATTAAATGTGGCAGAATCTGCTGCACTTAATCCAAAACTTACTTTAACTTTGTGAATACCAAATTAATCCAAAAGATAGCTCAGCCATTTTTTTCCAAAAAAATTTAGGCAAATTTTTAGCCTAAATTAATCCGTTCTGTGAATTAAGCCCCCTTCTCACCTTTTACTTTCTTGTCAAACTTTTTTTGTTTCATTTTTTCTTTGTTTTCAGACCGTCGTTCTCTCTCTTCTTCAATCGCCTCCTCACTGCCCCACACCTCTAGTGCCCTCCCTGCAACCTGTAATGCAACCATCTTCATCAAACAAAATATAACATAAATTATAAAATGGAAAGTAGTGCACTAGGCTAATCAGTTTCTATACAATCTGTGGGTGCACTTTACAGCAAAAATTTGTTAGATCTTACATTTTCTGAATGTGATGTGTGGGTATAACCTCGAAAATGTCAAAAAACTTGAAAAGTCAATGCATGATCAGAAAAGCCCATTAAGGACTGGTCAAATTAGTTGTCAACAAGAATTCCAGGGTAATTTTTTTGCACAAGATTTTATGTGGTTCAAGATCCCCATGATAAAAAGCACTGTACTCATAAAATTATGCTTTTCGTCTAACACCTATTTACATGTATAGGTGTGTTTTATGTTCCCATAAATCTAGTGTTTTAAGGCCAGGGACCAGAAGGGTAATGAACCAACATAGTTAACATGCAATCTTAAGTCTAAGTCTGCATGTTCTTTCAACAGTCGTGATTCACATTTTCCATTATCTCATAGCGTTTTTTGGTTATTTATATTTAATACCTACTCACTAATTGGCTGCATTTAAGAACCAATGACTGGACCAATGTCAAGAAAAGTTTTATGTTTCCTTAAATTTTTCCTTTGGTGCAACCTATGTTCATACAGGTAGTTTAATGATACGATATTCAGAAATTAGAAAGCACTAATACAGCGAGGGCCTCAGACTTCCAGTAGGGGGGTGGGGGGAGGGCATTTCTGCTAATTTAAAATATTTTTGTATCCAGAATATGATCTAGATCTATCCCAAAATGTAGCGACTTCTTCCTTTGGCCAGGTCCTATCTACATAAAAAACTTCATAAAGATCTGCTCAGAAAGAGCAACAGACAGACAGATATACCCTAAAACATAACCTCATGGTGGATGTGATAACATACATTTTATTGGTATGTTATATATCAAATACATTTTTATGCATCACTGATTCAGTCTTGTTAAACCCTTATGTAAACTACATACAAACAAGCCCTGTACATTACTTATAATGATACTGCAAAACATTCATTTGCACAATAAATGTTCACTTACCTGTATTTCTAAAAATAACTTCATATCCCCCCAACCGGAGTTGTGTGGATTTTTCTTAACTATAAACTTTAACGGAGGTTCTCGTTTGTCAAAATCTGCATCTTTCAGTAAGTACTTGGATTTTGCATCTGACTTTGTTATCAGAGTGTGCTTTTCATCTGAATCCCTGAAATTTAAAAAACCTTCTTCCATATTCTGTACACTGCCCATATGTATGGTAGCAAAGTGCTTTTGTATAATTACCTCCACCAAGAAGGTATTAAATTCACAGATCTTGACAAAAGCATTTTACACAATGCCAAGTAAAAAGTGTGGTTTTTTGCGTGGCTGGGATGAGGACTAAATTGTGTCATGGCAATGTAAACAATGTAACTTGACTGACAAAAACATATCCTTGAGTTAAATATAATAAGAACAATAACCTAATGTAATATTCTTCAGAATCCACAAGGCAATTTGTGTTAGGGATGAGAATGTCAAATTTGACTAAGATCTGGTTACTGAGGTCAAACAGTATTGTAAACTGAAAAGTATTTATTGTTATATGAATAAATCTATAAGTGAATTATTACTTATAATATAACAATTTATGAAGCAGCTTTCAAAGAAAATATAACTAAATAGAAAAATTTTAATAGTTTTAGAATGACTGTAATATGAACTAACCTGCATTCATCACACACTGGAAAGCTAAACTGATTCAACAAATGAGATTCTAAGAATTCTCTGTCACACTCTTCACAAAATAGATGGTCATTACTGAGTATTGCACCTGTCATTAAATAAAACACAGGATCATATTTAAATTTAATTTCTCAACTGATTGTTGGTTTCCACAGAAGATTGAAATGTTATAAACCAGTTATTTTAAAATGTGATCAAATGTCTTCAAAACCTAAACATGAAGCATACACCTATTCATCAATTAGTGAATGTAGAATATTCTATTACTATTGTTTTTCTATATAAAAAAATTAAAATATGGTATTTTTTCAGTCAGACTACTATAACCTTTAACAATTTCATATTGATATTGAAATCTAGAAATAACTTAATACTTAATCATTAAATAATGAATGTAACAGCTGACTTTAAAGACTATAACCTATGGCAATATAATAAAACAAGTAATAAAGAGATAAAACCAGATTCCCACTCACGACTCATGAGTCATGACAACTGTAATAATCTGGATACAAATAATCTATTCTTCTATAGGATAATAAATATTACAATATGGTGACAGGTCCTGCCAAAACGTGTTTCAGTCCCCTAGCGCAAGCACAAAGCCATCAGAAACACGAGTAGTGCACTGAAGCAGTAATCCATCCTAGTACTAACGTAGCCTATCGCCACTTAACTTCTGTAAAACACAGCCATTGTCACAAAAAACAAAGGTGATCTCTAGAAGAGCGAGCTTTACCGAGGCTCGTGCTTAAAAAGAATTTTGTAAGAACACATTACACAGAAACTTAGTAAAAGTGCCAAGATTTAGAATATTTAACATTCTCCCAACCTTCAGGACATCACCAGCAAAATATTACATGCCAGTATTAAGCTGTCTATGCAAAGTTTATCAAACAATATTGATTACTATTAAAGATGCATCATAATGTATAAACTAGAGGATCGCTCGCAAAAAAAAAAGATCATGTTTTTGCATAGCAAAAACAAAGCGTCCCGAAAAGGATATAAAGGTGAGTGCTAAAGTATTAAGAAAATGTTCCGTTTCTAGCCTTATACTGTTGTGGCAACCAAAGTCAGCGCAGTCTGCTCTATCTAGCACAGTTTTCAAGATATAAGCATTTTTGTGTTTTGCAATTTTTGCAAAAAATTCAAAAATTCAAAATGGCCGCTATATTTGGCGAGACAAAAATATTTTGAAAATTGGCATGGGTACTCTGCAGAGATATCCAGCAGGTCAAAAATTTTGTTGAATTCGCTCCATCTAGCACAGTTTTCGAGATATAAGCATTTTTGTGTTTTGCAAAAACTTCGAAAATTCAAAATCGCCACCATTTTTGGTGAGACAAAAATTTTTGAAAACAAGACCACTGCCGCGGTGTGTATCTCCCACCGAGCATTAAAGGAGAAGAAATAGCTTAAATATTGCTGAAATATTCACAATTTTTCATTTTCGTGTGTGAAAGCTCTTCCAAACGTAGGTGAATGAGTCATTTGAGAAAAATTGGCTATCTGCAATACTTTTAAGAGATAATTCGCATTTACTCCCAACAGTAGATGAATGAGTTATTTGATAAAAATTGGGTATCCGCAATACTTTTAGAGATAATTAGCATTTACTCATTTTGAGTAGGTGAATAATTAGCTATGGGTCTGAAACTTCCCAAAGTGAAAGCTCTCCCAAAAGTAGGTGAATGAGTTATTTGAGAAAAATTGGCTATCTGCAATACTTTTAGAGATAATTCGCATCTACTCATTTTGAGTAGGTGAGTAATTAGCTATGGGTCTGAAACTTCACCATGTGAAAGCTCTTCCAAAAGTAGGTGAATGAGTTATTTGAGAAAAATTGGCTATCTGCAATACTTTTACAGATAATTAGCATTTACTCATTTTGAGTAGGTGAATAATTAGCTATGGGTCTGAAACTTCACCAAGTGAAAGCTTTCCCAAAAGTAGGCGAAGGAATTATTTGAGAAAAATTGGCTATCTACAATACTTTTAGAGACAATTCGCACTTACTCATTTTGAGTAGGGGAGTAATTAGCTATGGGTCTGAAACTTCACCATGTGAAAGCTCTTCCAAAAATAGGTGAATGAGTTATTTGAGAAAAATTGGCTATCTGCAATACTTTTAGAAATGATTAGCATTTACTCATTTTGAGTAGGTGAGTAATTATCTACGGGTCTGAAACTTCACCATGTGAAAGCTCTCCCACAAGTAGATGAATGAGTTATTTGATAAAAATTGGGTATCCGCAATACTTTTACAGATAATTAGCATTTACTCATTTTGAGTAGGTGAGTAATTAGCTACAGGTCTGAAACTTCACCGAGTGAAAGCTCTCCCAAAAGTAGGTGAATGAGTTATTTGAGAAAAATTGGCTATCTGCAATACTTTTACAGATAATTAGCATTTACTCATTTTGAGTAGGTGACTAATTATCTACGGGTCTGAAACTTCACCATGTGAAAGCTCTCCCAAAAGTAGATGAATGAGTTATTTGAGAAAAATTGGCTATCTGCAATACTTTTACAGATAATTAGCATTTACTCATTTTGAGTAGGTGAATAATTAGCTATGGGTCTGAAACTTCACCAAGTGAAAGCTTTCCCAAAAGTAGGCGAAGGAATTATTTGAGAAAAATTGGCTATCTACAATACTTGTAGAGACAATTCGCACTTACTCATTTTGAGTAGGGGAGTAATTAGCTATGGGTCTGAAACTTCACCATGTGAAAGCTCTTCCAAAAATAGGTGAATGAGTTATTTGAGAAAAATTGGCTATCTGCAATACTTTTAGAAATGATTAGCATTTACTCATTTTGAGTAGGTGAGTAATTATCTACGGGTCTGAAACTTCACCATGTGAAAGCTCTCCCACAAGTAGATGAATGAGTTATTTGATAAAAATTGGGTATCCGCAATACTTTTACAGATAATTAGCATTTACTCATTTTGAGTAGGTGAGTAATTAGCTACAGGTCTGAAACTTCACCGAGTGAAAGCTCTCCCAAAAGTAGGTGAATGAGTTATTTGAGAAAAATTGGCTATCTGCAATACTTTTACAGATAATTAGCATTTACTCATTTTGAGTAGGTGACTAATTATCTACGGGTCTGAAACTTCACCATGTGAAAGCTCTCCCAAAAGTAGATGAATGAGTTATTTGACAAAAATTGGCTATCTGCTATACTTTTAGAGGTAATTCGCATTTACTCATTTTGAGTAGGTGAATAATTAGCTATGGGTCTGAAACTTCACCATGTGAAAGCTCTCCCAAAAGTAGATGAATGAGTTATTTGAGAGAAATTGGCTATCTGCAATCCTTCTACAGATAATTAGCATTTACTCATTTTGAGTAGGTGAATAATTACCTACGGGTCTGGAACTTCACCATGTGAAAGCTCTCCCAAAAGTAGATGAATAAGTTATTTGAGAAAAATTGGCTATCTGCAATACTTTTAGAGATAATTCGCATTTACTCATTTTGAGTAAGTGAGTAATTAGCTATGGGTCTGAAACTTCACCATGTGAAAGGTCTTCCAAAAGTAGGTGAATCATTTATTTGATAAAAATTGGCTATCCGCAATACTTTTATGAGATAATTAGCATTTACTCATTTGAGTAGGTGAGTAATTACCTACAGGTCTGGAACTTCACCATGTGAAAGCTCTCCCAAAAGTAGATGAATAAGTTATTTGATAAAAATTGGGTATCTGCAATACTTTTAGAGGTAATTAGCATTTACTCATTTTGAGTAGGTGAATAATTAGCTACGGGTCTGAAACTTCACCAAGTGAAAGCTCTCCCAAAAGTAGATGAATAAGTTATTTGAGAAAAATTGGCTATCTGCAATACTTTTAGAGATAATTCGCATTTACTCATTTTGAGTAGGTGAGTAATTAGCTATGGGTCTGAAACTTCACCATGTGAAAGCTCTCCCAAAAGTAGATGAATCAGTTATTTGATAAAAATTGGGTATCCGCAATACTTTTACAGATAATTAGCATTTACTCATTTTGAGTAGGTGAATAATTAGCTACAGGTCTGAAACTTCACCAAGTGAAAGGTCTCCCAAAAGTAGATGAATGAGTTATTTGAGAAAAATTGGCTATCTCCAATACTTTTAGAGATAATTCGAATTTACTCATTCTGAGTAGGTGAGTAATTAGCTATGGGTCTGAAACTTCACCATGTGAAAGCTCTTCCAAAAGTAGGTGAATGAATTATTTGAGAAAAATTGGCAATCTGCAATACTTTTAAGAGATAATTTGCCATCTAGCACAGTTTTCGAGATATTAGCATTTTTGTGTTTTGCAATTTTTGCGTAAAATTCGAAAATTCAAAATGGCCGCCATTTTTGGTGAGTCAAAATTTTTTTGAAAATTGGCATGGCTACTCTGGAGAGATACACTACGGGTCAAAAATTTCGTCAAAAACGCTCTATCTAGCACGGTTTTCCAGATATAAGCATTTTTATGTTTTGCAATTTTTGCGAAAAATTCGAAAAGTCAAAATGGCCGCCATTTTTGGCAAGACAAAAATTTTTTCAAAATTGGGATAGCTACTTTGTAGAGACACCCTGTGGGTCAAAAATTTTGTCGAAATCGCTCTATCTAGCACGGTTTTCGAGTTATAAGCATTTTTGTGTTTTCCTTATTTGGAAAATTCATAATGATTAATTATTCATTAATTACTCGGCCATTTCTTAACCAATCAATGCCAAAATCTAATGATTTCCAGATTTTAATAGAATGAATGTATTTGCCAAGTTTCAGGTGAATTGATAAAATCCCTTTCAAGTTATCATCCGGACAAGCTTCCAGATCGAAAAAAGACATTTTTGGTCATGTGACCTCTCTGATTGGTTGAAATGTCACTGCAGCATATTCAAAAAAATTCCCCAAGGCTACTGCATAAACCTGCCAAATTTGAAAAGAATCCGCCTAACGGTTACAGAGTTATAAGGAATACAAAATGCGGAGCCGGCGGAGCCTGAAGGTCTCCCATACCCAAACACGCGTCCCTTGCGGGACACTTAAATAGAGACACTTATATGATTGTTGTACCTATTTCCAGGCTATTATGAAAATTGGACAGTATCTATTTAGCCGTGACTTTGGAAACATTTTAGTGCATTTTTCCTGTCCCATAAAACCGTGTGTATAACAAACAACACTTATATTTTGATAACATATAGTTTCTTTTACTATTTTTGCACAAAAGCATGCATACATCTGACATTAAAACCGTTTAGACCAGAATGTGGAATGGACCGGATTCTGGTTCAAGAAGGATACACCACCTGCTGACCTGCATTGGAGGTTCACAAAAACAATAGAAATTGGTCAAAATTTTAAACTATATCTGAGACTTACAGCCTAAAGTAGAAAGGTCAGAGAGCATTCAACATGACTCAATCTTCAGTCAAATGTGATGCTAAAATAAACATCCTAACATATACATGACAAGTGCCACAGCATTAATATACCATGTACCGTAAATTTCCAAAATAATGCCCAGGTTAAAAAAACGCCTGCTTCAAATTAACGCCTGGTACCAAGCACACTGTTTAAAATTTATAACACTGTTTTTGTATTTCAAAAGAACGCCTGGTTCAATTTAATGCCTGGTCTGATGCCATAAATAATGATGCCATAAAATAATTAATGTCAGGGCCATATTTTACAAAAATATGGTACATATCAAAGCTTCAAAAATGCTATGAATATACATATCCTGTACATATCAAAGTAGTCCACCTACTGTAAATATAAGGGTTTACATACAATTTCTTTGTCACACAGATGATATGTAATATCTCAGCAGCTAAATGGGTTTGTTTATTCTTGTAGAAAACAACCATGTATATTCCATGAGTGAAATTTAATTGAATGATGATTTCTGTCCCAGAATGAAAACTTTCTCCTTTTAAACATTAGGACAATACATTAATTTAAAAAATAAACAACAAAATTAGCCAGCCTCGGCAGGCAAGAACTGCAGCCCGCAGGTACAGCTAAATGGCCAACAACATTGAGATTTGGGAATATCTTAGGGAACAACTTCTTTATAAGAAGTATAGACAACCCATGAGATGTTCTACAAAAGATTCACAAGCCATGATTTCTTATAAGTAGTTTTCATAGTTTGAAGCCTAACAAACAGCTAGATGAATGCTTTTGCTAACAAAAGCGAAGCGTCGCTGAGAGTTTAAAATGCCTTGTGGTTTTAATAAGCATGCTGTAAAGCTAAGAATGCACAAAGCTGTACCGTAATGTTACATAAACCAACCCCCTTAGTGATATCATGACAGGGAAAATCCTACAAAGGTCTTCTTTAATTAACATAAACAAGCGTTGTAGACATAGACAAGCTGGAGAAAGTGTTGTACATTGGATGTACAACATTGGATGTAACTTTAGTAAATTTTGTGTAAATGCTACAAAGCATTTCAGTAACGAGTATTGATAACTTCATATAATCATATAACATACTTATATAATCATGTGTGCAAGTATGTATTGCTATTTAGATTGTCCACAGGGTTTTGCAATAGGTTTTAATACATTGTGAAAGCATAAAAGCAACAATAAAGGCAAAAGCTATTTCATGACCTCAGTTTGACTCATACATGGGGGTCAGGAGGTAAAACTAACCGGCTATTTAGACTGTCCACATATGGTTTCCCAATACCTCTTAATACATTCCAAAGCTATAATAGCAACAATGAAGGAGATATCAGGTTAAAAACTCCAAAACAGCTATTTTTACCCCAGTTTGACCCATAAGGGGGGGAGGGGTCGGGTGGTAAAACTGACCGGCTACTTCGACTCTCCACATATGCTTTCCCAATACTTCTTAATACATTCTCAATCTATAAAAGCAACATTAAAGGAGATATAAGACAACAACTCGAAATCAGCTATTTTATGACCCCAGTTTGACCCATGGGGGGGGGGGGGGGGGGGGGGGAGGGATCAGGGGATAAAAGTGACCAGCTATTTAGATTCTCCACATATGCTTTCCCAATACCTCTTAATACATTCTGAAGCTATAAAAGCAACAATAAAGGAGATATAAGGCAAAAACTCAAAATCAGCTATTTTATGACCCTAGTTTGACCCATAAGGGGGGGGTCGGGGGGGAAAACTGACCGGCTATTAAGACTCTCCACATATGCTTTCCCAATACCTCTTAATACATTCTGAAGCTATAAAAGCAACGATAAAGGAGATATAAGGCAAAAACTCCAAAGCAGCTATTTTATGACCCCAGTTTGACCCATAAGGGGGGGTCGGGGGGTAAAACTGACCGGCTATTTAGACTCTCCACATATGCTTTCCTATTACCTCCCAATACATTTTATGGCTCTAAATGCAATACTTAAGAAGATAATAGGGGGGTTGACCTAAATTTAAGGCTCTCAGATTGGAAGGTGTGAGGAAATCACCCATAAATGAGACATTTTTCAAGGGATTGCTCCCAAAATCTAATCAGCTCGCATTTTCAATAGTATGAACAGGTGTGTCAAAGCATAAGGCTGTGTAGCAAGTAGTTTTTCCTGAACTGTGATGACGGGGTGGGGGGGTGGGTGTACTTAAAAAAATTGTTTTTGATCATGTGACCTTCATAAAGGTCAAAGGTCAAATTTAAGCATGCAGAAAAATTTCCCCACGCCTAAGGTATATAAGTGCCAAATGTGGTTTGAATCCTTCTAATAATAAGGGAGATATTCAAGGGAGACCATAATGCGGCGGCGGTGGCGGCGAGGAAACTGAGGTGAAAACAAATAAGCGCCCTTTCAGGGACACTTAATTATAAGGGAGATAAGGTCTTTTTGATATGATGACCCTCCTATTTGGCATTAAAGATGTGATATGGCGGGCATTTTGTTTCCAAAACAAGGACACAATTACTCTCTGGCAAGCTTTCCTATCGACTTACATTTGGTGCAAATCTGACGAAACTAGCTGCAATATTTTAGGTTACAGAAAATATCAAAGATTTTACAAGAAACTTTAAGACCCCCAAATTTTAAAGTGTTACCATGGCAACAGTTGTATCCAGATACCTCCCAAAACCTAATCAGCTCTAGATCCTCTTGGGGTAAACATATCCTGAAAATTTGGTGAAAATCCGTGCAGGGGTTTAGGCTGTGAAACACCCACAAACTTTAAGACCCCAAAATCTTAAAAGTGTTGCCATGGCAACAGTTGTTACCGGATACCCCCCAAAACCTAATCAGCTCTAGATCCTCTTGGGGCAAACGTTCTCTGAAAATATGGTGAAAATTTGTGCAGGGGTTTAGGCTGTGGAACACCCACAAGCTTTATACTCACCGACGCCGCATGGACAGCGCAGGGGACAACTGTAACCCCAGCCTTTATGGGCTGGGGTTAACAAACAACAAACCTGGTTTATGGATGATCTTTGCAACATTTTGTTTCTCCTCCTCTTCATCTTCAAGAAGAAAGCCAGCTCCAGTGTCTACAACCTTCTTTACTTTTGTAGGAACTGTGGTTCTAAAAGTAAAACAAAAGAAATTTCATCTTTCATGGGACAAAAAATATATTCAAATATATTATAAGGGACATTTCACGGAAGTAGGGGTGTTGCGGTAGCGATTTTTTCCTTCTGGTTTCACATCTTGTACTTCCTGGTCAGTTACCGGTTAACTGTCTCTTATTTAATAAAACATGAGAACCAATCAGTTATTCATACTGTAAAACAGGAATTCTAACATGACATGGATGTGTCTGTGAATTTGATTGGCTAAATGACAAAATAGTTGATTATCGCTCATTATGGCTAATAATAATCTACTACAAAATTAGGTATTCTTTTCTTTACCGTGACTAATACTTACATATGAGTAACTCAAAGATAGGCTTAACCAGTTGTGAACTGGTTCCCTGGAGTTTAATTTCACTGAACTGATGTACTAAAATATGCCACAGCATAACTAATCAAAACTTTCAGTTTTTTAAATACCATTTTTTTTTGCATTTTAAAGATGTAGGTAGTGATACATATAATGTATATTTGTTATAATTTTTTTAACTGTGCGAAAAGCATTGGAAAATTGAGTCAATTTCACAAAATAATTTAACACAAACATTTTTACAAAGACAAGAGCACTTCGAGAGAGCATACATCTGCCATGGTCCAATTCTCTGAAAATTGCTTAGGAGTACAATGATAAAGAATCCTGTAAAACAATTCCTGGATCCAGAGTAATCTGAATCACCCCCAAAACTGAATCATCCATTACTAGTGCCACTGACAAAATGTTCTGAAAAATTTATCAAAATCTGTTTATAACATTTTGAGTTATTTAGCCGACACACACACCCCAACATACCCTGAAGAAAACATGTCCTTGGCAAAGTAAGAAATTGTACACACACATAAATTTTTTAAATAAGTTATATATTTCAAACTGAAACTAGAAACTGAAACTAGACTTGTGAACCATCGTTTGACCTTGAAGGAGGAGCCAAAGATCAAATCTAACAACATCAGAAGATTCCTACAAGTTGGTTTCACATTGAAAACCTCTAGGACCAATAATAAGTGAGTTATAAGCACTTTTAAGTTTGGCTATCCTCATTTGACCTTGAAGAAGAGGCCCAAGGTCAAACGTGACCACATCAAAACATTCCCAGCCTGTGATTTCCTATAAGTTGGTTTCACATTGCAAACCTTTAGGACCAATAATAAGCAAGTTATAAGCACTTTTAAGTTTGGCTATCCTTGTTTCACCTTGAAGGAGGGGTCCAAGATCAAATCTGGCCACATCAAAAGATTGCCAGCCCATGATTTCCTATAACTTGGTTTGACATTGCAAACCTCTAGGACAAATAACAAGCGAGTTAGAAGTACTTTTAAGTTTGGGTAGCCTCGTTTGACCTTGAAGGAGGGGTCCAACGTAAAATCTGACCACATCAGAAGATTCAAAGCCCATGATTTCCTATAGGTTAGTTTCACATTGCAAACCTCCAGGACCAATAATAAGGGGTTATATAGGCACTTTTAAAGTCCGCAACATGTGGTACTTTGGCACTCTGTGGATGACCATAAATTAAGAGCTTCAAGGTTAAATGTCTGCAAGGTTGTAGAGGACATGTATATATCTGTTATATATATCACCTGAAGAGATTGAACCTTCTACCTATGAGAACTAGCCAGTAGAAAAGGTAGATAATTTTCAAAGAAATGCCTGTGGTGGCCATCTTGTTTTTCAGAATGAGGCTTATTTCAGTGCCAGAGAAGCTTACCTCCCAATGAAGATATCATGCAAATTTGGTGAACCTAGCTGTAGTTTCCTCTGAGAGCGTTAACGCCGAAAATCTCTACGCACGGCAGTGGCATAGCAAATGCTAAACCAAAGTATCCACTGGATGCCTCCGGTATATACAATTACTTTAATATTTGAACCTAGCACAAGTTACAATGATTAATATCACAACAATGACGAAAAGCCACTTACTTTCCTGACACATCTTTTTCTATCTGTCTTTTTGCAATACGACTTTGTCTAAGTAGAAGTGCCTTCTGTCTATTTCTCTCAATGCGTGCTTTTTGACTATCACTTAGTTGGCACTGTTGATCTGAAAAAAAAACAACAAAAAACAGAATAGCTCAGAATCATCACACAAAATTAAAAGTGTCTGGGCTATATGCTGGTGGTCTTTTATTAATTGTATGACATAAAGGATAGCTGGTAAGACATGCTGGTATATAAATCAATGGTAACAAGATGCACTTGGAGAGCAAAACTGCCGACTTGTGACCTGTCGGGGGAGTTATAAAATATTCTATTATCACCCATCTATTGTTGTTTATATTTAAGTGTGCAGGAGGACAGTGCCCAAAATGTCTTGCAAAAGCCACAGGGGTCATCTGTATAACTGCACAGTTTGAATATTGATTTTGACAGAAGACATGGTACTTTAAATTTTGAGTGTACATGTAAAACAAACAATCAGTGCCTTTGAACAGGCTCTGTTTCAGCTGACTGTGCATTTTGAGTTTCAGAATAAAAGTCAAAAAAGAAAAGGACACAAAATTTGTGCTTTGTAAATGGTATTCAGAAGTAAAGTACCAAGTTAACTGTTAGGGAGTAAAGTGTAGGTGGAAACATATTTAAACAAAATACTGTGAGTGTAATTGTTTTCGAGTTACAACTGATTTACTTAACAGTCAGAATCTCAAAGTAGCTTTTGCTCAGGTATGTAATGAATTAAAGGGCTGCAATTTTACTTTGGTATATCTGACCCAAAAGTAGATGAAGAACACATTCAAAGAAAATACTGTAAATGCCATAGGCATCAAATTATCAAAACTGATTTACTCAACAGTGAGAACCTGAAAGAGGCTATTGCTCTGCTGTGCAATGAGCTACAGGTCTGAAATTTCACTATGTTACAGGTGACTGAAAAGTAGATGAATAACATATTTAAAGAAAATACTTTAAATGCAATAGTTTTGAAGTTACAACTGATTTGCTCAACAGTGACAACCTTAAAGTAGCTATTGCTCAGCCATAACATGAGCTACAGGTCTGCAATTTCACTAAGTCAGGGCCGGTATTCACAAACACAGATCAGTGAAGATCAGATCAAATGTAAGCAAAAATGATCAAATTTTGATCAGATTTTTGGATCAACTAAGACTGGTTTTCACGAAACATTTGATCTGATTTTATGATCAAATTTTGGATTAAATTTGATCCATGTACTTTGATGGATTAACTTTCAGATCAAGGTGGATCTTTTAATCAGCCACTACAGACACAGAGGAACTAGTGGCTCCATGAATAACATTGGAATTTTCAGTGCATTGTTGAATGATCACTTGTTTTTTCCTCTCTGACCAGTTATTATTCCTCACTACTTTGATACAATTGGATCGTACTGGATCGTATTTGGATCTATAATTTTTTAACAAATCCGAAAAAATTATCAATAAATAAAACTTTGGCAGATGAATAATGATACACAGGTACTTTGTTCATAACTTGCAAATTTATGTAGAATTTCATATCACTGATTACAAAACCAGATCAAATATTTGATCTTTTCAGCTCAAGTGATCCCTGCTTTGTGAATAGCTATTTGATCCACTGGCTCACTTGAAACTTTTTTCTCAAATTTGATCTGATCTTGATCTGATCTTAATCCATGTTAGTAAATACCGCCCCAATCAGGTCTACAATTTTGTTATGTTTTAGCTAACCCATAAGTAGGTGAATGACATATTCAAACAAAACACTCTAAATGCAATAGTTTTCATATGTAAACATATTAAAACAAAATGTTACTGCAATAGCTTTCAAGTTACAACGAATATACTCAGCAGTGAGAACCTGAAAGTAATTCTTGATCAGCTATGCCATGACCTACAGGTCCTCATGAAAAGATCCGTAGAATATGATTTCCTATAGGTTGGTTTAACATGCCAAACCTCTAGGACCAATAATAAATGAGTTTCAGGCCTCTTAAAGATGGTTGATCCTTGTTTGACCTTCATGGAGGGGTCAAATCTGACCTCATGAAAAGATCCACAGCACATTATACCCTATAGGTTCATTTATATCCCAAACCTGTAGGAGCAATAATAAGTGAGTTTTAGGCCCATTAAAAGACGGCTGACCCTGTTTGACTTTGAAGAAGTGGTCAAAGGTCAAATCCGACAGCATAAAAAGATTCGCAGTATATGATTTCCTATGGGTTGGTTTAACATCCCAAACCTCTAGTATCAATAATAAGTGAGTTTTAGGCCCTTTAAAGATGGATGACACCCATTTGACCTTGAAGGAGGGCTCAAAGGTCAAGTCTGACCTCATACAGCACATGATTTCCTATAGATTAGTTTAACATCCCAAACCTCCAGGACAAACTAAACCAAGAATGCTTCTGTGGCCAGATGCAAGATGCATCCACCAGAAAAGGATAACTAACATGGTTTTGAAGATAAGCACTTTTTTCAGTAATAAGTGAGTTGTAAGGACTTTTAAGTTTGGCCACCCACATTTGACCTTGAAGGAGGGGCCCAAATCGAATCTGAACATATCGGAAGATTCCAATCTCATGATTTCCTACAGTTTGGTTTCACATTGCAAACCTCTAGGACCAATAATAAGTAAGTTATAAGCACTTTTAAGTTTGGCTATCCCCATTTGAACCTGAAGGACTGGTCCAAAGTCAATCTGACCACATCACAAGATTCCTAGCTCATGGTTTCCTATAGGTTGGTTTCATATTGCAAACCTCTAGGACCAATAATATGCAAGCTAAAAACACTTTTAAAATTGCCTGTCCTCATTGACCTCAAAGGAGGAACCCAAGGTAAAATCTGACCACATCAGAAGTTTCCCAGCTCATGATTTCCCAGAAGTAGGTTTAACATTGCAAAACTCTAGGACCAAGAATAAGCAAGTTATAAGGACTTTTAACTTTGGCTATCATTGTTTGACCTTGAAGGAGGATCTCAAAGTCAAATCTGATAACATCAGAAAATTCCTAGCCCATGATTTCCTATGGGTTGGTTTCACATTGCAAACTATTTAAAGTTATTAAGGGATTTGTATTTTCCTCGTTAATAAAAATTTTAATACTTAATTAATTAGCCATTTTTAATGGAAGTCTACCAAAATCTAATCATTTGCAGATCTTTATACCTTGCATCCATATATCAAATTTCAGGTGAATATTTTAAACACTTCTTAACTTATCATCCGGACAAGCAAAATCCTGTTTTTGGTCATGTGACTTCTCTGATTGGTTGAAATGTCATGGCACCAAATTCAGAAAATTTTCCCAGGGCTACTAAATATATGTGCCAAGTTTGAAGAAATTCCATCCACTAGTAAAGACGCTATAGGTAAGCAAACTTGCGGAGCCGGCGGATACAGCGGAGCCAGTGGACCCTTCCGCGAGAATTCCTCCCATATGCAAACAAGCGTCCCCCGCGGGACGCTTAATAAAAGTTCTTGGAATAATTGGGTAGTCCTGAAAAGGAGAGATAGATGCCAGCTTCTTCTGTCCCCAGGGTAGGTCATTGTCACATCTCAGATCTTCTCCTGTCCAACCTATGCACCAATATGGTTGAAGTAATCCTTGGGTAGGTCTCACTGTTGCTTTGCCTCCCTCAAGGGATACCTGCAGATTTAATCAGCCATATATAGTACTGGTATGCCTAGTATGGCTGCTACTTCATCTGATGGGGTGGATGCCCTGGTTACACTACTTTGGTGTGTCCTCAGCATATTGTGCAACACAACATATGTCAAAACAATGTCTCTTGACAATCTATGGCCTTTGCTCTATTGTGCATAGTAGGGCCCTAAATCTGCTCACTAGGATTCCAAAAACATTCCCCACTACTCTCCTGCCTCGGAAGATCCTGTAGTTTGCTATTCTCTCTTCCCTAGTGAGTTGTCTTCTGCTGTTGGGTTTCAAAAGCCATTGCCTCAAAGCAAAGGCATCATGACCCAGCAAAAAATAGTGCAAACTGGGCCCTCCCTCCCTCAGGTGTTCCGGTGAGGAAACCCCAAGGTGTCATTCTCTATATTTTCTTTCAACTTGCAATGATTAAATATTTGTGCATCTGATGAAGATCCACCTGACCCAACATCTACCCACAGGAATTTTATTCGGCATTGACCAGGGAGAGTAAGCCCTTATAACTGTAAAATTCACTCCCAGATTTCTTTGGTTTCTTCATGGTGATCGGTTTTCCATCTAGTGCACCAAGGGTGTGAACGACATTCCATCTGGTTCTGAAGTTCTCGATCTGTTTTCAGTCTTCTGGAGTTGTACGACAGATCAAATACCCTTAATGGAATTTGGCAAGGATGGACCTTCAGACAACTGGGAAGAATTTACATATGGTGGTTTGGCCAACCTTCCAGTGATACTGTAATAAATTGTATGTTTCTCCAGTTGTCAGGTGTCTCAGTATTCTTGCCAGTTTTGAGACAACTTCTAGTGGATTCCTAAACTTGGTAACTTTCTTCTTGATGCAGTGGTGTATGCATTCTTCAATGAGGTCAAAAACTACAGCAGACATCCTGAAAAATTCTGGTAACCTATGATTTTTAGTTTGTATAAAGTCTGCCATGAGATTGTTATAGCATCTTTTATCTTCTCCTTGAAGAATTCATGGCATGGCCCAGGGGTTTTGTGGCTTTCTTCTTGGTTTGGGTTGATGGTGAGGTTCTGTGGTGAAAGTACAAGCTGTATGGCAGGTGGTGGTCTTGAGTTCAGACACAAGGGTTCAGAAACAAGGGTTTTATAATTTTATATAGTGTTGCTTGGATCCCAACAAGTGAACCTGACTCCAGAAATTAAGAAGTCTTGTCGGGGTGCATCATAACACTGCTCCAGTCTTGTTGGTTTGTCACTATCATTTCATATCATTCTTAAATTTTTCTAAGTTCTTGCCATGACCAGATATGATTTGTTGGTTTTCATCTGCAGCTTGTCCTAATACTCTCATATTCAATTGTGCAGAAAAACTCCCAAGTCAGGTCGGGATCTGGATCCAGACAAGCTGGGATGTACTACATAATGTTGCAGAGGACAAACTGACCCATACTTCTCATGCACTTTATTCTTGACTTTTGTCCCCAATCCCTGACTCAGCTAACCTTGAGTCGGTAAGGGTCGCCTCCAGTGGAACACCAACTTAAGGTGCTGAGGCAAAGTTCAAATTTCACTCTTATGTACCCATATGGGTATCTAAAAATTGTTTTGTTTTCATATCATTCTTAAATTTTTCTAAGTTCTGTTTATTTCTAATATATCTTGGAAGTTGTTTTTTTCCAATATACAAGGGCAATGACTGCAAAGGCACAGTCTCAATATTTGGAGTACTTTGTTCTGGGAACTTTTAATGTTAATACTAATGTGTTATTTGGGGGTTTCTTTGGAGCTTAATTAATGTTAATATTCATTTAAGAACAGGCAACAAGATAGGTCTTGACACTACAAGCATTTATTCTTAACCCACAGATTTCACATACCACAATCTTATATAAACATTGTATGTACAATATATAATAGTTGGTACATTACAAATAATGGAGCACACACATATATCACAACTCTATCTTTTGCCAAGAGAGATGGTTGACAGGATGTGTATAGTTCCAGCACATCACTAAGGCTCTGAACCTTAATTGTTCCTGTGGTGATTTGCAGGTGAGGAGCAATAGGTTATTTTTAATAATTTATAAAACTAGGGTGACATTTTTTATAATTTTAACAATATTAGAAAAAATATGTTATTTCAACAATTTTTACTTGTGTTATATTACATTAATTTTAGAGGTTTCATTGCACTCAGTTTTTCTACACATCTAACTCCAGATTAAACTCCATAGGAGCATTCTACTAGTGACCACCAGCCTACCAGTGAACGTCTGCCTTATACATCTTTATTATAGGTAAAGGACAAATGTTTCTTTTTGCAAATAAAATGGTATTCACTGGTATTTCCGGTTTGCAGTAAAAACAGTCGATAATAGAGATACATTGTCAAAATAAAACAAATTCAAATTATTTAAAGTATTTGCTCATAGAAAGCCATTAGAATGGACACTCAACTTGGATTGAAATGAATCTGGTTTAAGCTGATTCAACCCCCAATCCTTGTCAACAAGGAAGGGTATTAGATTATTACTGCTTGGCACTGTATAATGGCATGAACCTCATCTTGGCAAAAAAAAAAAACCGAAGATAAAATATTCAATAACAGTTGGTCTTTATCACCCATTCCCTAAACCTAATAGTAAGGAAGTCAAAGTGAAGACAGAAATAATTTAAATATCTTGGGCAATTTCTGAATGCAAATTTTGCCAAGTCTGGGTGCAAATTTTATGTAGAAATCACTTGATTGACCCTTAAAACCCTTGTAACATATTTACTATTTTGACTTTTTCTTGCTAAAATACATTTATATTTTGTGTTTGTGTCAATAGAAATCCACAATGTTAAACACATAAGAGCCACAAATAGGGATTTCCACCAGCAGTACTAGCCAGAGATTTGGGGTCTGATATTTGTGGGATTTCATTTGCAGTGCCAATTCTAATTGTAATAGTATTTTTATAGCACTTTATCTCTAGGTGCGCCAAACAGAAAAAGCAGAAAACTAAAATCATTAACCTAAGACATAGCAAGGGTCAGCGCAACGGAGAGAAAGCCGTAAAAACCAGAAATCAGTCGGATATGCTCGTGTAAATCTTTGGCATTATAAGCAAATGCTTAGAAGACTTGTATAATTGAAGTGGCAAAGTGTGGGACCTCAAGGAACACACCATCAGCTTGGCTTTTACCTGTGTTTTAACACTATGTCGAGGTTTAAGGAAAGGTAAAATATTTTGGATAACCACTATGTAGGAACTTGTACACCAGTAAGGCAGTCTTGAATATGGAACAGTATTCAATAGGCAACCAATGGAGAGTCTTGCTAACAGGAGTGATGTGTTGGTGACACTTCTAGCCAGACTATTTTGAACGCATTGCAGCTTATGAAGAACAAGAGCTGAGAGACTCCTAAACAAGGAATTACAGTACAAGTTGAATCCCAACCAAAGCATTCACAGCCACAAGAGCAGCATGATGTGTCCGATAACCTCTGAGATGCTTAAGATACCTGATTTCAGCAAAACTGGACTTGCAGATATTCTGGACATGGCTCAAAAAGTGAAAATCACTATCAAACCATACACCAAGGTTCATGACCGCCCCTACAGGAGAGAGGAAATTACCAAGAATATTAACGGGAAAAGATTTGTTGAACCCAAAATAATGAATTCACTTTTATCTGGCTTATTTGTTGACAACCACTTTTTGACATCATCCAAGCAACTTTTCAACCTGTCAAAGAGATGAGCCACATTCTTATGTGTGAGAGGAACATATAACTGTGTATCATCTGAGTAACAGTGGAAACCTATGCCGGGATAATTTGGAATGACTTTGCTGAGGGGAGAAGTATATAAGGAAAAGGAGTATTGGACATAGGACAGAGCCCTGAGGCACACCAAACAAGAGCTTCCTTACATCAGACAAGATACAGCCAATCTTAACACACTGTGAATGATCAGAGAGGTAGGACTTGAACCAGTCCAAAACTACACCACCACGAAACCAAGAACTGTATCAAATAATGCCAATTGGTCAAGCAGCACAACAGCAGTGGCCTCACCTCTAGCCAGAGCAAGATGGACATCATTTTTAATCAACTGCAGCACAGTTTCAGTTTTGTGACCTAACTTATAAGCCGATTGTTGGACATTCTCAAGTCCATTATAACAGTCATAGTGGCTTTCTACCAGTAAACGCCCGCCTACCAGTGAACGCCCACCTTACATATCTTTGTTAGAGGTCAAGCACAAATGCTTCTATAAGTCTACAAAATCGGTGTTCACTAGTATTGCCGGTTTGCAGTAAAAACGGCCGATGATACAGATAAATACAAATACAAATATTATTCGAAGACTCCTGTCATGGTATCGTGGTTTTAAGTTTTCATCTAAAGTCACGGCATCGCAAATTTAGCCATAACAAACTCAATGCACACAAACAGTCACATATGCTCTGGCAATAAAATATGTAAGTGACCCCAAAGAATACCGTGACCTCATGAATATCAATGATCTTCAAGTACAGTATTGTTAAGAAACACCATCATGGAATTCTAGGGAAATCCCACGGACTTCTGTAACCTCATGAATATTAATGAGTTGTCCACGTATTTTGATCTTCAAGTAAAATAGTGTTAAGAAATCCCATAGAATTGTCAAATTTACTGTACTGATACATGAATATATTCATGAGGTGTACCGTTCATCCTCGAATTTGAAGTATTTAATCTTGAAGTAGGAAATATTGTTTTGGGAAATCATATTTTATTATCAAGGAAATACACCATAAATATATTCATGGAGTGTCTTGACTTTGATTTTTTGGCGATACCGTGACTTTAGACAGAATATTAAAACCATGATGCCGTGACAGGAGTCACTTCGAATATTATAACATGCACCATGGTTATTAATTGTAGTGCATATTATTTGACAATATAGTGGTAGAAGAATAAAATATAAAGCTGTAATATAATTCAAATTCGATATTTTAACTTCAGCGTGGTCGTTTACTGTTAGAATACCACTACTGTAGTCATTTAATTGGGAGGCAACCACCTGTTCGACAAGTTTGGAGCTAAAGTACACGGATGGCGTTATCTGCCATACACACAGATCAGTAGTTCTTGAAATCATCGGGTGGTAGTGAGGCTTGTTTGATCAGTGGAGTAACAACAGCCACTAAAACATGGGTTGAGGGGGAGATCTTCCGTCGGTTTGCCGAGCGGCGCCTCTATCTTCACTTGTCCCCACCCCCCACCTGCCAAGTGAGCGATAATAAAAGTTACATCGTATTCTTCACAGGTTGTCATCTAAATAATACATGGAAGCACTGAAACATCTTTCAATATCTGGACTAATATGTAAACAACCTGCATCGTCAAGATTACAGTAATTTTCAGCCATTTTTTTGTTGTTTTCTTGCTTTCAGCTTGTGAACTGAATTACGGTTCATTCTAAACCTCAAAATCACTGTTTACGTTCCCTCAAAAATGCAGTTTCTATCGCCATTACCAGATTAAAAATTTCCTTCAAATATCTTTGTGAGTAGATTATTTTATTCTATAATTAATATTGATAATACATACCTACAGTATAGAATTATGGTGATACATAGAATTTGAAATAAATTTAATTGGCATTTAGAATAAATTTTGTTATATAAATTACATTTTTAATTTATATAGCATTTTTTAAAATTTCTTTTTTTTTCTTTTTTTTTTAATCTTGTGATCTCTGGTTTTGAATGTACAAAATTTAATTGTTGGAATCTACATCCGGGGTCAGTCAGTACAGATATTTTATTGGATTTTGTGTCAAGTCAGTACTGAACTCAAAGTCTCACTCACCCATTCTATTGTAAAATAGAGATAATATTCCATATAAATATTTGTAACACTCCCAGTTTAATTTGACTCCCATCAACTGTGTGCTTGAATACCAATCCTAAAATTACCTATTGGTGCAAGTTTCCATTTGACTTCCATCAATTGTGTACTTGAATACTATTACTACAGGGGTAACATTCTCTCCTCCCACCTCTGAGGCCAGGGTTTGGTTCCCGGCATGGCCTCAAGTGGGAAAGCTGGTAGTTGCTTGCCGTTGCTCGGCAGTTTACAGTACAGAACCTTGACCAACTGTATGTACTGGTTTCCTCTGTCCTTCCAACTACACGTTGTGATATGACCTGTACAGTGTTGAAAGCGACGTAAAACCCAAAATAAATAAATAAACTATTACTACAAGTACCTATTGGGACAAGTTTGCACTATAAAGTGGACTGGAAAACTGGCTGCGAGGAAAATAATGTTTCTCATGAATATTCATGAGTTGAATGTACAAGTTTGTCTGTAAATCTGAATAATTAGATATATATGCATTCATTAATTGCTAAATTACTTTCAACAGAATGTACCAGTACGCACTAAGCAGGGGCGTATTTCATGAAATGTCTTAGCCTGGACAAGATCTGAGGCTCAAAGTTAAAACAAATTACACTGATTCAGTACTGTATGCTGTTCAAATAAAACCTTTTTGCTTACAAGGCAATACATTTTAGTCAATCCACATATCTGTCCTCTTTAATTAAGTGCACTGGTCTCACCAGGGTTGATCACCTCCCAGTTTCCTCAATCAGACTAAACAAATGCATGAAGATGCACAGTTTTACAGTAGCTGTTCCAACGGAATGGAACAAGCTCCTACAAGACATTATAGAACTATAGAAAGTATCACTGGATTTAGAAAACAGCTGAAGACTGACCTATTCAGATTAGCCTATATTCCACCCTAGCCGATCTCACCTATCAGATGCTAACATGGATAACCTCTTTTTGGGAATTAGACTTTCCCTTTTTGGTTATCAGCACCTTAGAAGATGCATGGCTACATCAATTTTGGTGCTTTTGTAAAAACTTCTTACTTACTTACTCTTACTTATTTACTTTTATTCCAATATTTTAGTTGAGGCAATGGGCATGCATGAGAAAAAAAATTTCATCAATGTTCTTTGTTTTAGCTTTGGCCAAACCACTTGTTCAAATGCTAAGACAGATAAGTAGTAGGCTTAAATTTTGTAAACAAAGGCTGAAATATGGCCATCATAATTTTTTCAAAAATTTGAAATGGATGAATGAAACTGTAAGTTTATAAAATTCCAACTGAAGAAGTTCATTTTGTTTGACACAAAAGCTCAGCATAAGAAGTTGGTTTCTGTCTTCCCAACAAATATTCATGGAACAAAATTTCACACCAGCTGAAGTTGTGAGGAAAATAGGTGTCTACTGTAAATTCTACTGCAATTTCATTTTGCCAATAAAGTCTATACTCTCTCCACATCCTGCAGCATTGCACATTTGAGAGATGATTAGACATCTCCTGACAAAGTCTGTAGAAACTACATTGACAATGCATTTATTAGCAGTAGGTGTGACTACTGCAATTCCCTGCATCAAAGTTTGTCTAAGAGCAATCTGTACAAGTTGCAGTGTGTACAAAATGGTATAGCTTGTGTAGTCAATGGCACCAAAATATGGTCACATATGAGACAAGTCCTAAATCATTTCATTGTCTCCCTATAAATTACTGGGTGTTGTAAATCATCAACATGGTGGTAATAAATCACTCATTTTAAAAGCTGGTTAAAGCTTTGAACCCTTGGTAGTAAGATTGGCATGAATTACTGATCAAGCTGGGGCTGATTTCACAAAAGGACTTGGCCCAGATTTAGACTTATATACAGTCAAAGACCGTTGTCTTTATTTCAGACTAAGTCTGCACAAGTGGTCTTGGAGGGTTTCACAAAGCTGCCAAGTATTAGTTTTGGCTAAATTTATCTGGGCTTAGCTTGTGTAACAAAGACTTAAATATGGCTTCTGAAATTTTTCTCATGCATGCATTTCGAATTTGAAATACCTAAAAATAAGAATAAATATATAAGATACCTCCCTAAATCAGCCTTTAGACATTGTTATGTAGTTACAAGTCTTTCCATTGAAAAACAGCATTTAAAGAGATAAATTGTGTAAAAAGGGGATATATGTCACTACAAAAATATTTTGACAAGAAATAAGAGGTTACATGACATAGAAAATCATGATAGCATTGTCTAAACATTACACACAGGGAAGCAAACCTCAAGGCACCCATAATTGATTGCCCTTCAAGCTCTGCATACATCTTGAGACACTCAATCACATTATTCATTGGGGGCTTCTTGATCCCTTTTCCCCCAAGAATTCTGTCAGGATCCTCTAAAATCGTTATATTGTATTAACCCTTTAGAATCAACTCTCAATATTCAGACTGAAAATTGGGACAAGTCTATATTCCTCAACCCCTGCTCCACTCACTTAAATTCACAGTCCCTCACAAAAGCTATCCATGTATAACTATAATATTTTTTGAATTTAAGGATCTAATCTGCTGCTTTGCAGTCGCAAGATCTTCCCCACAAAGGGGAACTCAGTGTACAGAAATCGTTTATCATAAGGAGAGTCGAGGGGTGGTCAAGGTCACTGATCTGGAGTTATGGGTACATGTGACCAAGAGGGAAGGAAACTAAGTTGGGAAACTGGAGTTGAAGAAGAGGGATTTAAGGTGTTTCCTAAATTATGCAACAGAGGGGCTATTTCTTAGTTGGGAAGGAGTTCCAAAGAACTGGGGCATAGTGACTGAAAGAATTAGAAAAGTGTTTGATTTATGAACTCTACAGTCAAAAGTGGTGGTATGGAAGAACTTGAGTTTGGGGGTGCTTCGCCTTGTATTTCTGGAACAGGTGTAGGGGCGAAGTAATTCTCTTAGGTAAGCTGGTTGACTTGGTTGAAAATTTTGTATGCAATGAGGCCTATTGTAAATTGTACCCTGTGCCTTCAGTTGAGGGGTAATGTGTGAGAATTTAGGGGAATGGGTGACAACCCTGAAGAGTGAGTTTTTTACCCGCTGCAATCTCCTCAACTCAAAATCAGTGAGTGATATGAACAGAGAATTGCAATAGTCCAATCTGCTGCTAACCATACCATTTGATAAGAGAACTGATGTTTTAAGGTCTAGAAGGGGATGAATTCTGTAGAGGTCTCTAGCATGAACTCTGGTAGACTTTATAACCTGTGACACATGGTTTGAGAGAGTGACGTTAGAATCGAACATCATTCAGAGGTTTTTGACATGCACTTTGTGCTGGTGAGGACCTGATTATCAAGTATATTGATTGGAAAGTGAGGAAGGAGTTGTTTAAGGTTGTTTTTGGAGCCTATCAAATTAAATTCAGTTTTGTCAGGATTCAATTTTAATTTATTTTTGAATCTGAAATTTTGAATGTTGTTTAGGCAATTCTTTAATGTTTGTATGGAGTAAGAGAAATTACCTAGTGAAAGTGTTATATATAACTGGGTAACAATGGCATAGAAGTGGTAATTAATACTATTGTGAGAGTGAATGATTGTGTTGATTGGGTTTGTATAGAGAGAGAAAAGAATTGGACCAAGGACGGTGCCCTGGTTGGTAGTCTGAGTAACACTTCGCCTAGGGCTCACCATAATTTTTGTGGGAGGGAGCCACATTTAACAAAAAAACAAGACTTGAATTTTTTTAAGATGCAATAAGTAGTGGAGGGATATTTCAACAAAATCAGGCCAATATTGATTTTGTCTGTTTGGCTCTATCTATAGTACTATTAAAGTTTTTTTCAGTAGAAATGCTGCCTAAAATCAAGCATTTAACATGAAAACTGTATTTAGTTAACTGTAACAACATGAAGTGCAGTAGTTAAATGAGTGTTTATGTATTTATTTATCACATTTTAACATTTTTTGTGCTTTTCAGAAACATGGATCAATTCAACAGAAAAATTCACCTTGTTTATGCATCCCTCATAATATATATATATGTTTGCTTCTGGATTCACTGTGTCTGACAGGCGATTGACCCTGCATGGGTGTAGTCCATGCCCACAATGTGCTAAATATTTCCCAGTTGTACCTTTTGTAATTCAATCTTATTAGCTTTGTATATAAGTTTTGGCAATAAGAATCAATACAACATACTTTTTTATACTGATTGGCTGAATATATCTGAACAAAATAACAAATCCCTGAATTCTTTTATACAGATTTTATTCCCTCTATTAAAACTTTTTAAGATACCCTGTAGAGATGGGAGCAGTTGAACCATCTCACAGAGACTTTACAAATTAATGTGCAAAAAGGAAAAAAAGTAATAGTACATTACAACAATTAAATATAAAGTTATGTAGCACAATATAACTCTAGTTAAATTAATATACATATATATCCCTGAAAATTGCTCTCTTTTCTTTCTCGCCGTCTCTCTCTTTCATTTTGGCATGGAGTTTTGCACTACTTTATTGTTGAAAATCGGAAAAAGCAAAAATCAGATTAAGTTTTAGGTATGATATGTAAAGCATTTTTATCATGTAACATATTTCCTAGTTTCAGCATGATCCATATATATAGAACTCTAACCGGATGTTTACAAAATATTGCGCGGGAAAAGTTCATCCAAAAGTTCTTGGAGCTGCATAAAAGATTTCTTCCATTTTCACAGATCAAAATGGTGAGAACTAGAGCTGACAATACAGCTAGGAAAGGTTAGTAATCCCAGTGACTCATTTGAGCTTATTTATGAGTTAATTTAAAGTGGTTCTGCTTGAGTAAAGCCGCTTGTGTTTTGTGAATGAGCTTTTGCTGAGTTTACTGTACACGGGTGGCGCTACAGTACTGCTTCCCTGCATAAGTTGGCCGCAGTCATAAGTTGGCCGCGCCTCATCTACAGGCTCCAGAAAGACAAATAGGTTATTGTACATCAATGAAAACTGTTGCATATAACAAGTTTAACAATAATACGTGGTTTCAGGGTGTAGTAGGCCACTCATGTTAAAGCCCTGTGAAGCTGTGCTGAGGGCGGCCAACTTATGACTGCGGCCAACTTATGGAGGGAAGCAGTATTTCCCCCATACCATCAATTACGCCCACTTGGGTGTAGTAGGGACATTCTACCACTAAACGCCCATGCTGTGATTAATATTTTGAATTTAAATTATATTAACAGCTAGCTGTTTAATTGTACTTAAATTATATATATATTTGGGCGTGGCTGCGGTATCCTCGCACGTCCAATTATCAACCACATAAGCGGAAAAACTACCGTTAAATAATATGAAATAACATACCTTTGCAAATATCCAGTTGATTATTGTCATATTATGTTATCTATGTATTGGCATGTACTGCTCAGCCAGTGAATTTCATCACCCCAGTGAAGTTCGTCACCTGCATTTTATGGCAATATTAAAGAGTTTTTCCTGTGAACTTTCGGCATACATGTATACCTTGTTGCTGAAAGCAGCTATTCTATTTATTTAAATATGAATATTGCCTATCCTTGAGCATTTTTACGGCAGGGGACGAACTTCACTGGGGTGACGAAATTCACTGGTTGAGCAGTATATATCCTGTTTTGATACGATATTTTGCACAGAAATGATTGTTTTTCTTAGGTATGTCACACTTGCTATACAGGAAACCTCACTTCCAATTATCGATCACATGACTAAAGGTTGCATCTAAAGCTAGAAATAGCGGACTTAAGGTTGTAAGGTTAATAAAAAGTACTATTGATAACAGAAATTGATAAAAGTATAAAATTTATTGTATCAGATACACAAATTTGTAATAATTAGGATCTGGAATACCTTATGTTTGGAGGGCTGATGCATCACTACTTTTTTATTCACAGTAAAGAGAAAAGTTTCAAAAACTTGGCTGCTACTCTACTTGAGTAAACTTCCTCAAGCACAGGTTACAATTATGCAAAGATCAGATGATCGGCATCATAAAGGGTACACTTTTTGACAACATGGTCAGGATTTTTCTGCAGTAATATGCCACAAAACCTTCTTTTAAATGAAGTAAAAGAAATATTTGAGAAACAATTTTTAACTTTTCTGGGAGAGGACCCATAAGGACCATATCACTCTCTCAGGTTTAGTACACATTATTCTGAACAATTTAGACCTATTTATTGGTTTGGATCAAAAATAAACAGAATTCTACTGTAGAGAAATGAACTTAGTGACAGAAACATTTATAAAATACTTCAAAATTAAAGAGTTATAAATTGTGAAAAACGGACATTAGTGTCTTGAGCAATTATCACATACACTTTTTAACTTTAAAAATTTCATACCTGCTTTGACCTCATCTTTTTATGTCAGCTGACTTGTCAGTCAGCTGACATTATGTCATCACTCTGCGGCGTGGGCGTACGCGTCTGCGTGAACAACTTCTTCTCCAAAACTACAAGGCCTAGAGACATGCTGTTTTTTTTTAAAAGATACCTTATCTATCGAGGATGAAAAATTGTTCAAGGCATGCAAATCTCTCTGTTCGTCTGTTTGCTAGAGACATTACAAGGGGGGTACCCCCACCAAAAGTGTGAAAATTTCAACTTTTTATCACAATTTTCTCAGTGACTATTGCAGGGATTTCTCTCATATCTTGCATATATGTACTAGGCCAGAGGTAGATTCTCTTGTGTGAGTATCAGACCTGGATCTGTCTTACTTTTTTTTTAATAAATTTTTTTAATAATTTTTAATGCATTAAAATTCATGAAATCATGCACTAAATCACTTATAACTTCAAAAGTGTTGCATTTACAGCATTTTGTGAAAATATGTTGTTCAGCTACTTTTTTCATAGCTACAATATGGTGAGTAAGTTGGGTGTCTGTCTCAATAGCTAAGTGAGTAATAGCTACTTTTGGGCTTTTCAGTAACTTCCATTATGAGTAAAATCACTTGTAACTTAAAAACTATTGCATTTAGAGAATTTCGTATAAATATGTTATTCAGCTACTTTTGGGCCAGCTATAACATAGTGAAATTTCAGACCTGTAGCTCATGGCATAGCTGAGTAATAGCTACTTTTAGGTTATCACTGTTGAGTAAATCGCTTATAACTTGAAAACTATTGCATTTAGAGAATTTCGTATAAATATGTTATTCAGCTACTTTTGGGTCAGCTATAACATAGTAAAATTTCAGACCTGTAGCTCATGGCATAGCTGAGTAATAGCTACTTTTAGGTTATCACTGTTGAGTAAATCACTTATAACTTGAAAAGTGTTGCATTTAGAGCATTTTGTTAAAATATGTTATTCAGCTACTTTTTTCATAGCTACAATATGGTGAGTAAGTTGGGTGTCTGTCTCAATAGCTAAGTGAGTAATAGCTACTTTTGGGCTTTTCAGTAACTTCCATCATGAGTAAAATCACTTGTAACTTAAAAACTATTGCATTTAGAGAATTTTGTATAAATATGTTATTCAGCTACTTTTGGGCCAGCTATAACATAGTAAAATTTCAGACCTGTAGCTCATGGCATAGCTGAGTAATAGCTACTTTTAGGTTATCACTGTTGAGTAAATCACTTATAAGTTGAAAACTATTGCATTTAGAGTATTTTGTTTCAATATGTTATTCACCTATTTTGGGGTCAGCTATAACATAGTGAAGTTTCAGACCTTTGGCTCATTTCATAGCTGAGTAATAGCTACTTTGAAGTTCTCACTGTTGAGTAAATCAGTTATAATTGGAAAACTATTGCATTTACAGAAATTTGTGCAAATATGTTATTCAGCTACTTTTGGGTCTGCTATAACATAGTGAAATTATAGACCTATAGCTCATGGCACAACTGAGCAATAGCTATTCTCAGGTACTGACTGTTGAGTAAATCAGCTATAACTTGAAAAATATTGCATTTGGAGTATTTTGTTAAAATATATTGTTCACCTACTTTTGGGTCAGCTATAACATAGTGAAATTACAGACCTATAGCTCATGGCATAGCGGAGCAATAGCTATTTTCAGGTTCTCACTATTGAGTAAATCAGTTGTAGCTTGAAAACTATTGCATTTACAGTAGTTTGCTTAAATATGTTGTTCACCTACTTTTGGGTTAGCTATAACATAGTAAAATTTCAGACATGTAGCTCATTGCATAGCTGAGTAATAGTTCCTTTGAGGTTCTCACTGTTGAGTAAATCAGTTGTAACTTGAAAACTATTACATTTAGAGTAATTTGTTAAATATGTTATTCACAGAATTTTTGGTCAGCTATAACATAGTGAAATTGCAGACCTCTATGTCATGGCATAGCTGAGCAATAGCTACTTTCAGGTTCTCACTGTTGAGTAAATCATTGTATCCACTGGATAGCCGCAGTGTGTAGAGAGAGATTTCACCATTACTGCCCTGATGAAAAAAAATATTATAGTTAGCTTTCTTAAGTTTGCAGTATATATTAATAACCATAAAATGTTGTCTGGGAATATTTTTGGCCTCATTTTGAGAAACAAGATGGCCGCCACAGGTGTTTTTTGTCAGTCATGAAAAGTGCTTATATCTCCCTTATTATTGATCCTAGAGGTTTGGGATGATAAACCAACCTGTAGGAAATCATGGGGTGGGAATCTTTTGGTGTGGTCAGATTTGACCTTCAATGACCCCTCCTTCAAGGTCAAACAAGGATAGCCAAACTTAAAAGTGCTTATAACTCGCTTATTATTGGTCCCAGCGGTTTGGGATGGTAAACAGACAGGAAATCATGGGCTGTGAATCTGTTGATATGGTCCGATTTGACCTTGGAACCCTCCTTCAAGGTCAAATGAGGATACAAAAATTGAAAGTGCCTACAACTCGCTTATTATTGGTTACAGAGATTTGGGATGGTAAACCATCCCATAGGAAATCATTGGCTCGGAATCTTTTGGTATGGTCAGATTTGACCTTTGGACCCCTCCTTCAAGGTCAAATGAGGACAGCCAAGCTTAAAAGTGCTTATAACTCATTTATAATTGGTCCTAGAGGTTTGGAATGGTAAACCATAGGAAATCATGGGCTGGGAATGTATTTGTGTGGTTAGATTTGACCTTGGACCCCTTCGTCAAGGTCGAACGAGGATATTGCATTTGTAGTATTTCTTTAAATATGTTTTAACCTATTTTTTACACTTAAACAATTACCTTGTTATTTTCCTTCATAATACCATTTACAGGGCACAACTTTTTTATCCTTTTCTTCTGTCAGCTTCGGAATTTCTTTCGAACTTGCTGTTCAGTTACCATTTACTGTATTTCTGTACAGCCCTTTTCCTGATAATTATTCACAAATCAAAAACACTCAGTCAGCTGACACAGTGCCCGTTCACGGGCACTCTCCTCTTGTTGAAAGTTTTGCGAGATATTATTTCAGAAATTATTTACATTCAATTCTCCGATCGGCAAATTCGAAACGCACTCATGTGACCTAAGAAAAGTGATATTTGTTCCCGATCGATAATAGGAAGTGGTCGATAACGGGACGTGCGGCGATACGGTAAAACCGTTCCGTAGAAAATATGCTACAGTACGGATTTCTGCACTCTAGAATTTTGTATCGAGTGAGGTTTCAGTAACAAATGATCATGATTTCATTGGTTAATTAAATAAATCACGTTTGCAGATGAAAAGTAGACTGGTTACCTGGATCTTCTGTTTGTAAAATATGGCTAGAAAGCCATCGTGGCCCCATATTTTCCTTAAGTCTGGATGTGCAAGTACTAGCCGTATTTTATTTGTCAAAAATTGTCAGAAAACTTCAACAGAAGGTGCGGTAAGAGTAAAATATTGCTAGACTTCTGATGTTTCTGTAACAAATGATTTCATTGGTTAATTTAGACGTGGTTACCTCAACTCTACTTACTTCCGTGTAGAGCCGTGGCACTACCCCACATAAACCTAGAGATTTGCAAAAAATCATTTTCTGTTGAATAAAACTTGATAAAATGACTCAAAATGGTTTGATATATTTAAAAGCAGTTGATATTAAGCCAAGGACACAACAAATACAATATGTGTATAACAAAAAAAAACCCAGAGTATTTTGAGTCCAAAATTCTTCACTAAAATTGCTATTCTACCCAGTGCTTCAGTTATCATACACTGTGTTCAGGTATTCTTGATTGTTATAGTCATGTGTGTAACAATAATTTTGGGAAAATGACATTTTATTGTGATTCAGCCGATTGTTTTGATTTTTTTGTTGTTAAAGTACATTTTCAGTTTGAACTTGTATCATTACTTATATTAATCAATAGAAATCCACCATATTAAACAAGTCATAACTAGGGCTGCGAACGGGTACTCGAGCCTCGATAGACGAGTCGATCTTTGCTAGTACTTGAGTCCATTTTAAATACTCGGTTACTTGTGAGGTATTGTATTATCGCCTACGTAATGAAACGCTTGTGTAAAATATGCTACATTTCAGCAATTCTGTCACATAATATCAATTAAAGTTATTTTTGCTTGAAAACGTATAATTTACTCCATATTCTATAATATCTGGTCATATAGAAGATGTTAGAAGATGGTAGATACTAAATCTTGCGGTTACTCGAATTTGGGCCGGTTGTCAGAGGGCGTGTACTCGGTGCCATTTTTCAGCACCTGTCCCAGCCCTAGTAATAACAACAAATAAGGATTTTGTGTCCAAGGTGTGCCAAGTTACAGCAGGAAGCAGTATATACGGTACATTAGTTCAGTTTAAATAACGAAGTGGCTGAAGTATGGTAAATCGCCACACTCGAGAAGAAATTCCAGTAAATTAACTAGAGTGCGGTTCAAACAGGTATCCAAAAAAATCTCATGGAGCGAAGGAAATATGAGGCCAGCATGGGAGTTTCTATATTTTAGAAATATTCATTCTAGCAATATTTCACAACTAAAATGTCAAATGCTAGTACTTGTACACACCCAGTCTTGAGAAAATGTACTAAAATAGCTAGGATATCACGGGTCATGTGATTCCACTTGTATCGACTAGGACATCGATAATGTAACATTGTTGTGAGAAGGGGGCACTTATGAAGACATTGGCTTTTCAGTGGGTGATGATATATTTACAGAATTAAGCGTCCCACAAGGGACGCTTGTTTGTGTATGGGAGAGCTTCCGACTCCGCCGGCTCCGCATTTTGTTTTCCTTATAACTCTGTAACCGTTAGGCGGATTCTTTTCAAATTTGACAGGTTTAGGCAGTAGCCTTGGGGAATTTTTTTGAATATGCTGCAGTGACATTTCAACCAATCAGAGAGGTCACATGACCAAAAATGTCTTTTTTCGATCTGGAAGCTTGTCCGGATGATAACTTGAAAGGAATTTTATCAATTCACCTGAAACTTGGCAAATACATTCATTCTATTAAAATCTGGAAATCATTAGATTTTGGCATTGATTTTTCAAGAAATGGCCGAGTAATTAATGATTAATTAATCATTACGAATTTTCCAAATAAGGAAAACACAAAAATGCTTATATCTCGAAAACCGTGCTAGATAGAGCGATTTCGACGAAATTTTTGACCCATAGGGTATCTCTGCGGAGTAGTTTTCCCAATTTCCAAAAAATTTTTGTCTCGCCCAAAATGGCGGCCATTTTGAATTTTCGAAATTTTCGCAAAAATTGCAAAACACAAAAATGCTTATATCTCAAAAACCGTGCTAGATAGAGCGATTTCGACAAAATTTTTGACGCGCAGGATATCTCTGCGGAGTACTTTTCCCAATTTTCAAAAAATTTTTGTCTCGCCAAAAATGGCGACCATTTTGAATTTTCGAAATTTTCGCAAAAATTGCAAAACACAAAACTGCTTATATCTCGAAAACCGTGCTAGATAGAGCGATTTCGACGAAATTTTTGACCCGCAGGGTATCTCTGCAGAGTAGTTATCCCAATTTTGAAAAAATTTTTGTCTCGCCAAAAATGGCGGCCATTTTGAATTTTTGAATTTTTCGCAAAAATTGCAAAACATAAAAATGCTTATATCTCGAAAACCCTGCTAGATAGAGCGATTTCGACGAAATTTTTGACCCACCGGGTATATCTGCAGAGTAGCCATGCCAATTTTCAAAAAAAATTTGTCTCGCCAAAAATGGCGGCCATTTTGAATTTTCGAATTTTTCGCAAAAATTGCAAAACATAAAAATGCTTATATCTCAAAAACCCTGCTAGATAGAGCGATTTCGACGAAATTTTTGACCCACAGGGTATCTCTGCAGAGTAGCCATGCCAATTTTCAAACAAAAAATTTCTCACCAAAAATGGCGGCCATTTTGAATTTTTGAATTTTTCGCAAAATTGCAAAACACAAAAATGCCTATATCTCGAAAACCGTGCTAGATAGAGTGATTTCGACAAAATTTTTGACCCACTGGGTATCTCTGCAGAGTAGCCATGCCAATTTTCAAAAAAATTTTGTCTTGCCAAAAATGGCGGCCATTTTGAATTTTCGAATTTTTGCGCAAAAATTGCAAAGCACAAAAATGCTAATATTTCGAAAACCGTGCTACATAGAGCGATTTCGACGAAATTTTTTATCTTCAGGGTATCTCTGCAGAGCAGCTATCCCAAAGAGCTTTCACTTGGTGAAGTTTCAGACCCATAGCTAATTGCTCACCTACTCAAAATGAGTAAATGCGAATTACCTCTAAAAGTATTGCAGATAGCCAATTTTTCTCAAATAACTCATTCACCTACTTTTGGAAGAGCTTTCACATGGTGAAGTTTCAGACCCATAGCCAATTACTCACCTACTCAAAATGAGTAAATGCGAATTATCTCTAAAAGTATTGCAGATAGCCAATTTTTCTCAAATAACTCATTCACCTACTTTTGGGAGAGCTTTCACATGGTGAAGTTTCAGACCCATAGCTAATTATTTACCTACTCAAAATGAGTAAATGCTAATTATCTGTAAAAGTATTGCGGATACCCAATTTTTATCAAATAACTCATTCATCTACTTGTGGGAGAGCTTTCACATGGTGAAGTTTCAGACCCATAGCTAATTACTCACCTACTCAAAATGAGTAAATGCGAATTAAGTATTGCAGATAGCCAAATTTTCTCAAATAACTCATTCACCTACTTTTGGGAGAGCTTTCACTCTGTGAAGTTTCAGACCCATAGCTAATTACTCACCTACTCAAAATGAGTAAATGCGAATTATCTCTAAAAGTATTGCAGATAGCCAATTTTTCTCAAATAACTCATTCATCTACTTGTGGGAGAGCTTTCACATGGTGAAGTTTCAGACCCATAGCTAATTACTCACCTACTCAAAATGAGTAAATGCGAATTATCTCCAAAAGTATTGCAGATAGCCAAATTTTCTCAAATAACTCATTCACCTACTTTTGGGAGAGCTTTCACTCTGAGAAGTTTCAGACCCATAGCTAATTACTCACCTACTCAAAATGAGTAAATGCGAATTATCTCTAAAAGTATTGCAGATAGCCAATTTTTCTCAAATAACTCATTCACCTACTTTTGGGAGAGCTTTCACTTGGTGAAGTTTCAGACCCATAGCTAATTACTCACCTACTCAAAATGAGTAAATGCGAATTATCTCTAAAAGTATTGCAGATAGCCAATTTTTGTCAAATTAATCATTCACCTACTTTTGGGAGAGCTTTCACTTGGTGAAGTTTCAGACCCATAGCTAATTACTCACCTACTCAAAATGAGTAAATGCGAATTATCTCTAAAAGTATTGCAGATAGCCAATTTTTCTCAAATAACTCATTCACCTACTTTTGGGAGAGCTTTCACTTGGTGAAGTTTCAGACCCATAGCTAATTACTCACCTACTCAAAATGAGTAAATGCGAATTATCTCTAAAAGTATTGCAGATAGCCAATTTTTCTCAAATAACTCATTCACCTACTTTTGGCAGAGCTTTCACTTGGTGAAGTTTCAGACCCATAGCTAATTACTCACCTACTCAAAATGAGTAAATGCGAATTATCTCTAAAAGTATTGCAGATAGCCAGGTTTTCTCAAATTAATCATTCACCTACTTTTGGGAGAGCTTTCACTTGGTGAAGTTTCAGACCCATAGCTAATTACTCACCTACTCAAAATGAGTAAATGCGAATTATCTGTAAAAGTATTGCAGATAGCCAATTTTTCTCAAATAACTCATTCACCTACTTTTGGCAGAGCTTTCACTTGGTGAAGTTTCAGACCCATAGCTAATTACTCACCTACTCAAAATGAGTAAATGCGAATTATCTCTAAAAGTATTGCAGATAGCCAATTTTTCTCAAATTAATCATTCACCTACTTTTGGGAGAGCTTTCACATGGTGAAGTTTCAGACCCATAGCTAATTACTCGTCTACTCAAAATGAGTAAATGCGAATTATCTCTAAAAGTATTGCAGATAGCCAAATTTTTTCAAATAACTCATTCACCTACTTTTGGGAGAGCTTTCACTTGGTGAAGTTTCAGACCCATAGCAAATTACTCACCTACTCAAAATGAGTAAATGCGAATTATCTCTTAAAAGTATTGCAGATAGCCAATTTTTCTCAAATAACTCATTCACCTACTTTTGGCAGAGCTTTCACTTGGTGAAGTTTCAGACCCATAGCTAATTATTCACCTACTCAAAATGAGTAAATGTGAATTATCTCTAAAAGTATTGCAGATAGCCAATTTTTCTCAAATAACTCATTCACCTACTTTTGGATCGCTCGCAAAAAAAAAAGATAATGTTTTTGCTATCAAAAACAAAGCGTCCCGAAAAGGATATAAAGGTGTACTTTATTTTAGTGCAAATTGAGGCCAAGCAGTTGCAAAAGATGCTTGTGATCAGTGCAGAATTTTTTTATATATAGTGACTAACTCAACATTGTATTTGTTTTTACTCCATTATAAATGAGGTATTTATGTCATTACTTGTAAGTACTTTTTTTACTATGTTATCAATTCAAATTGTTACTTTATTACCATGCAGCTGTTGCAGCTAAAGCTCCAAGAAAGGTTCTGGGTGCATCAAGTAGTGGTGCTTCCAGTTCATCTGCAGGAATTGCATCTCCGTCAGGTAAATATTTGTATTACTTCCCATTAACGCCTCTGTGAAAGTGCTGTTGTAACCATATTTGAAATGTAGCAGTGTGCAAGTTTTAAATATATCCCTATTTTTCATGGCGACATCACTGACATGACAGCCTTAAGTAACAAAAAAAAAAACTATCCATACTTTTCTCATTCTACCATGTTCCTATGGATATCTCTCTGCTCAAGAATTTAGAAAGGAAAAAAAAAAAAAGCAAGTGTGCGCAGGTTCAAGATGTAAAAAGATGTAAAAGAACAGTTACAATAATGTTATCACCAATAAAACTTTGTGAAACAGACCAAAATGTATCATATTAGTATACTGTTAACTTTATCACCATGAGAAAGATGAAGTAACATTGTGTATGGTAGAAGAAAAATTAAAAATGTCCCAGTTTAAAAAGTTTAGTTTGTCACATATTTCACATATTCAGCAGCATGATTTTGTGCACCAATTGCCATTTTGTTTTGCACTTGGGTATATACAAGTACCTTTGCACTTCATTGTCCTCCATTTTCCAGGTAAATATGCAGGGGGTAATCCAGTATGTCCCCGACCCACACCTGACTGGCAGAAAGGCATATCAGCATTTCTACTAAAATCACCCAATTCAGACAAGGAAAATCAAGAACCAATGGAAGAGGACACAGGAGCTTGGTCTGTGATTGAAAATATGAAAGTTTAAAATTTAGGAATGGCTGATTCCCTGAAATATTTTATATTCTATAGTTTTCTGTATAAAATCTCTCTTGTGAAAAATCATAATTTCTCTGCTGAAAGCAATGAAAAGTTAAAGGAAAATAATAAAAGTTACAATCTCAGAAAAATAGTTAAGGAAGTTGAAGAGTAATTAATTTCTGATGCAAAAGATTAGATAATGTAGCAAAGCAAAAAATAATAAGAGTAAAGCAAAAAGGTTTTATAAAGAAATAATTCCCAAAACATTTTAAGCTTTTCCTTAAACAATGAATGCCATTTGCTCTCCTGCATGTGATATCAATATTCTCCAGTTTTCTACATTTCATTAAAAATTTTTGGGGACAATGGTGGCGCACTTAATTTTGTGATTTTAACTGATGGGTATTTCAGATATTTACAAAATATTATTAAGGTTAGCATTTTATTGTGACCAAAAGGCTGCAAAGAAATGGATATAGCAAATATCGGTTTTACTTAAATTTTACCGATCATTGATTGGCAATGAGCCAGCGAGCGATAATACCGAAGTTTGCGAACATCATCCCAGCACTAATAGATTCCGTTCATACCTGCCTGAGAAACTAACAAAACTTAGGTATATTTACTTGCCAAATGTTTTATGTGAAAATGTTATTGCTTTGCAAACCTTTTCTTGAAAGAACCACCTGTATGGAGCAACATGCGTAAACAAAGGTGGTGTCTTTGTGACTTCAATGTCAATGATTACTTGTTGTTTCAGTTCATCCATGAAGGATTGTGGCAGTTCCGGTGGAGGATCAAGTAGCACCATACCAGAATCTCAGGGAAGTTCTAGCTCAGCGAGCAGCTCCACAACCCGGAAAAATGGACTCATAGACAGCGATAGCGATGATGAATGAAATTAAGAAAATATAATAAGATATCTTATTATAATAAGGTGGTTTTTGTCGAACATATTCCTGCCATATGAATTAGAAGTGACTTCTATATTCTGATTTTTCTATATTCACGTATTCTCTGTAAATGAATTATTGTAAAATTGTATTCAATACAAAATGAGTGGTTGTAATGAATTGCAGTAACAGATGAATTGGAAATCATTCTGAAATTGTATTAAATTAACATGTACTGCCATAAATACAAGTTCTTCTATACTATGTCTATCATAGCGAAACTGAACTGACCACTAAGGAATATAAGATATTACATTATGTATGAAATATATTTTTTGAAGCAGAGATGCATTGAATTTGTACATCTTTCTTCACAACTGGAGGAGATTAAATGATGATTTTGTGTATTTTACTTTTCTAAATACAAATGTTCCATTACTAATACTTTTCGTTGGAAACGATTTCCATTTCCTCTGGAAGGTTCAGATGACTAGTTTAGGCATGCATTTAGTAGAACCACTGATACAGTTTGTGAAAATCTTTCTTTTGTTGGAATACTTTCTTAATCGTGCTTTCTTCAGGTGCAGAAAATATGTGTGCATGAATCTGAATTGGCAAATTTCAATCCTCTTGCTGTAAAGTACACTTTTTTTATCACTTCACTGATGATTCCCAAAACCATGAAAATGCATTAAGTACTTAAAGCATATACATTCAACAATTAGATTTGCTGCAGTTTTTATGAGAGATTCTGTGATTTTAAAGTTGCAAGTAACTACTTTCTTTCTTGATCATCAACATAATCTGCATATTCACATTATGACACACATTGCATGTGTGTACTTTAGGAAGTATACTTTCCCAAATGTGTGGAATTCTGATGGCAGGTGATTATATACATTGCCAAATGTGTTCAGAATTTTTATGTTTTAAAGTTTTTAAATGTGCACATATACTCTGCATTTATTGTTTAAAATGTATATATATAATAAAATGAACTGTTTAGAAAATGATTTGGTTTTGATTCTCCAAATTTTTGTTGAATTTTGAAACAGAAGTTTCTCCCTACAAGTTTTTTCTGTTGAGAATACGTCAAAGTGTTGGACAAATTCATTTTCATCACATGGAAGGATTTTATTGTCAACACAAGTATTTAATGGCTTGGGGTTTAATATTTGTAACAATTACAGACTATTTTACAAGCTTTTAAATGTTTTTACACCACAGCCATTAAAGGCTGTGTATGGAGTCTAGGTGGCCGGGGTTCAAACCCTGGACCTCATGTGGGACTGTTGGTAGTTGCTTACCGATAGTCTGCAGTTTACAGTACAAAACCCTGACCCACTGTACAGGTTTCCTCTGCCCATAAAACTAATCGCTAAGATATGATCTATAGTGTTGAATACGACATTAAAAGTTTTAAAACCCAAATAAAGGCTCTGCAAGTTTTTTTTATCCCACAGCCTTTAAGGGCTGTTGGGGTATTGTTTTCACCCATGCTGGGTCGGTGGGTGGCGGGAAAAGGTTTGGCCATTTGTATCTAAGAAACCCTAACATGTAGGTAGTCGATACTTAGTAGGGACATTGGTTAGGGGGTGTAGGTTTGCAACGTCATGGTGTGACCTTGATTTGACCATTGACCTTGCTGTAGTGACCTTGAGTTTAAAAACCTTCTCCGGGCTATATCTCGGAAGCTGAAAGGTGAGGGAAGTGGTACTTGGTAGGGACATTGGTTAGCGGATGTAGGTGTGCAACGTCATTGTGTGACCTTAATTTGACCATTGACCTTGCCATAGTGACCTTGACGTATAAAGTCTTGTCTGGTCTATATAACTGACACTGCTCTTCAAGTATCCCAATCTTTGTACGGTGTAATACAGTACAATCTTGCTTATCCGAACCCCGTTTATCCGAAAATCCGGCTTAACCGAACTTTTATTGTGTCTCCCATATTTCGTTTTCGTTGTTTACCGAGTCCGATGGGCGATAATAGGTGATTTTAATAAAATCTTCCTATTTACTTACCCAGAAATCATGAAAGCCAGTACACACATCTATTTAACCCAGTTCCTTGATCTGCCACCTTTTGTTTAACATAACACCCAGTAATCCCACCATGCTGAGCCCTTCCTCAATGATAGGTCTTAAGTGCAATTAAGGCGTCTTCTAAATTCAAAACAAAGGGGGCCCAGTGTTTGGGTGATCAGCTTGGTTTACAAAGTGAGCCATTTAATTAGGAATGAAGCCCCCTGTACACAATAGAATGACAATATCCACTGAATTTGTTGTTATTGAAAAGGTAGTGTCTTTAATTGGTGGATATGGTGTTAGGAAATCAACAAAAAAAAAAAAAAACGGTTCAGATGCATTGTTCTAGCTATAGGCTAGAAAGAAAGAAAAGTCTTCACAAATAAAACCAGTAACTTGGCCTTTGATCATAACAATAGTGTGTGATGGCCCTTGAAATATTCATAATCCATTAATTTAATAAAAAGACTGTGTGTTTGGCTGCTAAAATATATTGTCAGTACATGTACAAAAACGGACTGAGATGTTGCACTGTTTTATTTAATAGGGGTTGTGTCAAATAATTTTAGGCATTCATCTACAAAAACAAGCCATTAAGTGAACTTATAAGGTGTCAAAATATGTAAAAAAATAACAAGTAAAATTTATAAATCTTGCAAATTTTCGGGACTACCGGATGCCTCTTTGATTCTCCAGTAATTTTAATTTTAGAAATCTCCAAAAACTTACGTTTTTTTTCTACTGTACAGTCTTCATGAAATCTTGTGATATAAAGCACATCTTGACGTATTTTAGTGAACTAAAATTATGGATTATTTATTAAAAACAGAATAACATAGGTGTTTGCATCTTTTATTTTATTTTTATGTAGATATAAGCAATATTGACAAAAGCACTCTATTATCGGCCATTGGTGGTACCGCTAATGCATGCAGACCTCACTCTCGGCTATCCGAACCTCCCGATTATCCGAACTTCATTGATGTCTCCCAACAGGTTCGGATAATCGAGAGTCTACTGTACTTTTATATCTCAGTGTTGAAAACTATTTCCCCAGGCTGTGGGGTATGGGCATCTCTGATGCTATTTTTTACCCATGTGTCAGTGCTGTATCTCAGAAAGCATGACATATTGGACGTTCACACTCTGGGGACATTGGTTGGAGGATGAGGTTTTCAACAAAATGATGTAGCCTTGGCCATGCCATAGTGACTCCAATTTTTTAAAATCTTTTCCTGGCTATATCTCCTAAATTGTAAGATGCAGGCAGGGGGGTGGGGGTGGGGTAATTCTGGTCTTGTTTTGAAAAACAAAATAGCTGCCATGTCACATCTGTAATGGCAGATGGGAGTGGGGGGGTCATCGAAAAGACCTACTATCTCCCTTATCATTGGTCCTTGGCTTTCGGAATGAGAAAACAACTGCCTGGACATGGCACCAAGTCCCAGAACCAGGGCATGTTGAGCCACCCTGGGCCGATTGGAATGATTCTCCTGCAAGGGTAGTTCTTCAGTTTTGTCACCACTTTAGTTTTGTCACCACTTTGCCCAAAACAGCTACTGGTGGAAAGGCATATGGGGCCTCCCAAGGTAGACAGAAGGCATCTACTGACAAGGCCAGGGAGTCTAAAACTGGTGACAAAAATTGAGGTCCTCCCAAGGTAGACAGAAGGCATCTACTGACAAGACTAGGGAGTCTAAAACTGGCGACAAAAATTGAGGTAACTTGTTGAATTTTGTTGCAAAAGGTCTATTTAAAGATGGTGCCACCTGGTGGAGGTCATTTGGAAGAACTCTGGAAGGAAAGACCACTCTATCTGGATGACCCTACCTACTCTGGATAGCTTGTCTGCTACCACATTCAGCTGGTCTTGAGTGTGTTGTCCCTGGAGAGTCTCAAGGTCAGGATTCTCCACATTAGGGCACACAATGGGCCCGACCTCATGCCTCCTTCCTTGTTTATGTAGGCAACCAATGTGGTGTCTGTTCCTATGAGTATCATTTTTAGTTGAACAGAGGTCTTGGAACTCTTTTAGGGACAAGCAGGCCGCTTTTAGTTCCAGATAGTTTATGTTACTTGCTTTCTGGCATGGACCAGGTCCCTCTTGCCCTGAGGTCTAAGTGAGCACACCAGCCTTCTCTTAAGGCTTTTGTAAAGATCTGAAGAGCTCGGCTGAGTGGGTGTAGTGGCTGACATTTGCCTCTTGGAGCCACTATTTTAAGTGTGGGTGGCAGGGATGGGGCCGATGTAATAGAAGTAATAGAAAAGTAATAGATTTGAAATTTAAATGTAATAGTAATAGATTGCAAAGTAATCTATTACTTTTTTCTATTACTTTATATTACATTGACTGTTGTTTTTGTTCAATATATCTCTATTTATAAACATTTCACTAAAATTGGATTTCTCAGATGTTTTTCAATATTTTTATTGTGTTTTATTTAATAAAAGTTAGACAAGCCTTGTTCCATGAAAAATACATCTATTATATAATAAATATATAACAGTTAAATATAAATTTAAAAAAAACAAACATGTTTGTAATCTAGATGTGAAAGTGTTTACATTTTAAGTATAGGTCTCACTATATTGCTTATTCAGTTAAACAACAATAGATACATCTACTGCTACATTCATTATATGGTTGTGAGTCAGTTTATGGAAAGACTAATTGCAGTGATTTCTTTACTCAAGAATGTGACACTTTCAATAGGATTATACGACACCTTGTTAGATATTTCAATTGAAGCATCATTGTTAAGCTAATAACAAGACTAGGCTCTCTCCCTGCATGCTTTGATAGGATTATGAAAATATCTTTGTATTGAAAGCTTTCAACAAATATACCTACATTATTTTATAGATCTACATGTGTAGAATGTGATAAATAGATTTACAAACCGTCTCTGTATTGTTATTTCCACAGAGATTGTAATGAAAGTAAATGCTCAAACTTGCAACAAGAATGAAAAAATATACTCTTCACACATTTCTTGCACTGTGGAAGTCATTTCAAATTTGAAACCCATTTGAAGGTGGTTATAATTTTAAGTCACATTAACTGACTTTATGTTTAAGGACTTGTGGCTTCACTGAATGCCCGTGTATAAATTTTGAAATAAAATTGTGGAATATTGTTTCATTCAATGAATTATGGAGACCTGTAGCTCATGGCAAAGCTGAGCAATAGCTATTTTCAGGTTCTCACTGTTGAGTAAAACAGTTGTAATTTAAAAACTATTGCATTTACAGTATTTTGTTTGAATGTGTTATTCACCTACTTTTCTAACAGCTATAACATAGTGAACTTGCAGATTTGTAGCTCATTGCAGAGCTGAGAAATAGCTACTTTGATAATATAACCGTTGATTAAATCAGTTGTAACTTGAAAAATATTACATTTAAGGTATTTTGTTTAAATATGTTATTCTTTTAATTTTTAGGCAGGTTGCATGTAACCAACCCGCCTATTAGATTGATGTGTCCGATGTCCGTCCACATTTTCATTTTCCGGACTCTAACTCGAAAACGGTTTGTCCAATCGAATTCAAACTTGACATGGAGATAGATCACCATCATAGCTAGGTTCCTTTCGAAATTGGTGTAATTCCACCCGTTCGTTTGTCTGTCCGTCAACATTTCCGTTTCCGGACTCTAACTCGAAAATGGTTTGTCCAATCGAATTCAAACTTCACAGGGACATAGATCACCATCATAGCTAGGTTTCTTTCGAAATTGGTGTAATTCCGTCCGTTCGTTTGTCCGTCAACATTTCTGTTTCCGGACTCTAACTCGAAATCTGTCAAAATCTCTGTTTCCGGACTCTAACTCGAAAACGGTTTGTCCAACGGAATTCAAACTTGACAGGAAGATAGATCACCGTCATAGCTAGGTTCCTTTCAAAATTGGTGTAATTCCGTCCTTTCGTTTGTCCATTTGTATGTCCGTCAACATTTCTGTTTCTGGACTCTTAAGTTGAAAATGCTTTGTCCAATCGAATTCAAACTCGACAGGAAGATAGATCACCAACATAGCTAGGTTCCTTTCAAAATTGGTGTAATTCCGTCCGTTCGTTTGTCCGATTTTTGTCCGTCCATCAACATTTCTGTTTCCAGACTCTAACTTGAAAATGCTTTGTTCAATCGAATTCAAATTTGACAGGGAGATAGATCACCATCATTGCTAGGTTCTTTTCGAAATTGGTGTAATTTTGTCCTTTCGTTTGTCCGTTTATAGCATAGATACAATAATGTAACCTAGATGACAAGTTTTACATTTCTAACACAGGTCATCCAGTTAAGATGAATAACATTTCTTTCCTTTTTTCTAAATTTAATTACAGCAGTCGCTAACCTTGTTGCTGCCTGCGCAACCTGCCTTTTGGGGCATCTTTGACCCTCTTGTCTTATAATTTCTGTGTGGTTTTGTAAATCCATATAGAGAATGCATTTGACTGCCAGTGATTTAAAAAAAGAAATTATCAAACTTTATCTTTACTTACTAGCTGATACAAAGTAATAGAAAACTAGATTGGGCCAACTCGGCGCCAACATATCCCCAGACAGGTCATCACTCACGCCACAGGTTTTGATCGGGAATTTTTTAAAACATAATTAGCCATTATTATATGAACTTCAGCACATCAATCTACTCTGTTTATATCTTCCCAAGGAAGATGGTGTATCCCCAGACGCCGAATACATAACTCAAATTATATTTTCAATCTTCCTGCAATGATAACTCTAAACCTATTTTCAAAGTATTTAAATGATTGATGATTGAATGTCCATTCTAAAATAATAATCCCAAAAGAGCATATCTCTTTCTATATTTGTTGACAAATAAAATATTATTTTTAACTCAACTCATCATACTTTTCAATCTTCCTTCAAAGTATTTAAATGATTGATGATTCAATGTCCATTCTAAAATTCATAATCCCAAAAGCGCATATCTGTTTCTATATTTGTTCACAAATAAAATATTATTTAAAAAAAAATTATTTATATTATTATTTTATTATATTATTTTTAGAATTTGCAAATTGTTTTCAGTTATTCATTTCCTCTATACCTATATATGTGGTCCATATATATGCAACCTAAATATGTGACACAATCTCAGTTCTGACTCCCCTTTGTGTTATATGTAATGGAAGCCCACGACCTCCCACCCCCACCCCTCTCCCCTTCTCCACACCTCTCTCACTATTACACAAGATCTGCAACCCCATTGAGTTCTTTGTTTCTCATCTGATATCATTAAATACCTTTGTTTATTTAGTGTCACTAATATAGCTGGAGGTCCCAGAGGTGGGTGGGGGGAATCCGGGTGGGGGATGTGCTACAGCATAAATGGTAAACAAACAATCTATATAAAAGGGGTACTCAAATACAAAAAGAATTGAGAATTTTAAGTATGTGATTATCAACTGAAATGAGTTCATAACTGTAGGAGCTGTGTCAAAATTAACTGAGGCAAGTTGAATAAAACTGGGCTAGTTGAGGGTTAAAAATCCCCTAGTTTTACTACATAAGGATATAATTTCATTAATATTGGGACTTAAAGCTCACTTAAAGTGTCCATTTTGTCTACTTGAATATGTTTAACCAGTTTCATTTTAAAAAGTTAAAAACTCAGCAAGCAGAGGTATAACACACAAAAATAAGTTCTTAAAAGACTAAGATAGCCATAACATTATTAATATTCAAAATTTAAATAGACAGGCATTTCCTTTTAAAAATTCAAAGATTTCAGCTCTATAACCCACATAGTTTGACAGTTACTGGGCTTTAAAGTGGCATAATGTCCATAAATTGGGTTTCTGTGGGCATTTTACAATTGTTAAAGAGACCTTAGCAATTAAACTACAGATCTGAAACTTTTTGGGGGACATGCATAACAAACAAAAATTATATATAATACAGTTTAAGACTTGTCACACTAAGCATTTCCAAATAACAGGGCAAAATACGGAAAAAATGTCAAAAAAGTCACTTGGGTGAGTGTATGGCCCTCATACACAGGTTAAATGTCTACTAAAAACCTTGATTTTCGGCATATGTAAAAAGGACATAATAATGCATTCCCAGATGGGATTTCAGCTCCATCAATCACATATTTTAACAATCACAGGGCTTAAAGGTGGTAAAAAGTCCAAATATTGGGTCTCTGTGGGCCTTTTAGAGATCTCGATGTGGCTTTCAAATTAAAGCTTCAGACTTAAAATTTGTTACATACTAAGATTACACATAGAATATGTACCTAATAAAATTTGAAACTTCTCAGACTTACCATTTCCAAGTTACAGAGCAAAATATATGAAAAATGTCTTAAAAGGGTCACTCAGGTGGGTGTTTAAGGTCCTCATACACAGGTTAAATGTCTACTTGAAGCCTTGATTTTTGGCACATGTAAAAAGAACATAATAATGTAGTCCCAGATGAGATTTCAGCTCTATCAGTCACATAGTTTAACAGTCACAGGCCTTAAAATTGGCAAAAAGTCCAAATACTGGGTCTTTATGGGGCCTTCTAGAGACCTAAATGTGGCCTTCAAATTAAAGCTTCAGACTTAAAATTTGTCACATACTAAGATTACACATAGAATATACATCTAATACAGTTTGAAACTTCTTATACTTACCATTTCCAAGTTACAGGGAAAAATATGTGAAAAATGTCTAAAAATGGTCACTCGGGTAGGGATTTATGGTCCTCATACACAGGTTAAATGTCTTCTTAAAGCCTTAATTTTTGGCACATATAAAAATAACATACTAATATCTTCCCAGATAGGATTTGAGCTCTATCAGTCACATAGTTTGACAGTCACAGGGCTTAAAAGTAGCAAAAAGTCCAAATATTGGGTGTCTGGGAGCCTTTTAGAGACCTCAATTAGACCTTCAAAATTAAAGCTTCAGACTTAAAATCTGTTACATACTAAGATTACACACAGAATATATATCTAATACAGTTTGAAACTTCTCAGACTTACCATTTCCAAGTTACAGGGAAAAAGATGTGAAAAATGTCTTATAAGGGTCACTCGGGTGGGTGTTTATGGTCCTGATACACAGGTTAACTGTCTATTAAAGGCCTAAATGTTGGGGCACATATAAGAAAACACATATATTCCCAGATGATATTTAACTTAGATGAGAGACATAGTTTGAAAGCTACAGTGCTTGAAAGTGGCAAAAAGTGCATAAATTGGGTCTCTGTGGGCACTTTTGAGACCTTAAGTCGACCCCTTTGGGTAAACCTACAGCCCTAAAATTTTCTACAGACAAGGATTACATATCAAAGTTATACCTAGCGCAGTTTGAGACTCCTCAGAATTACCACTTCCAAATTATAGGGCAAAATATGTGAAAAGTATAGCAAAAAATCCCTAAGTGGGGGTATTTATGGGCCTCAAACACAATTTTCTCCTCACTTTAAAGTCGTGGTTTTCGGCACATGTACTAAGAACATATTAATGTGTTGTCAGGTATAATTTCAGCCAGCTGAGCATCATAGTTTGTGACCTACAGGGCTCTAAATGGCCAAAAGTCCAATTTCTGACCTTAAGGTGGCCATAAGTTCTTTTTTACTGGGAGTTTAAGGTCACCTTAAAATAGGGATCTTCCTTTGGGCACCCTTAACATGTGTACCAAGTTTGAAAAAAAAATATTAATTTGTTTTTGAGTTATCGCGTCCACAAGGAAATTTCTATGGCGGCGGCGGCGCGACGGACCTGAATCCAATATATCCCCGACTTTCGTCTGGGGATATAATAATAGATGACAAAGTAATAGATTTGAAAATTGGAAATGTAATAGTAATAGACAGCATGTAAAAAGGGGGGTTGGCACCTGGGTTAGGGGTGCATTAAGATGACGCTATCTTACACAAATATATTAATGCCTGCAAGGTACAGGGTGGGGAATGCCCAAATATAAAATAATTCTAGGCCACTACGGCCTTTGGTGTCATTTGGGTTGCTGGCTTCTCTCATCCTGTGCAGCACAGAGAACTCCATGCTTTTGCTTGAGTGGTTAGGATTAGAGAAGTGTCTAGACACTGGTGTGGAGTTGTTTAACTTCTTAGTTTGAACACTTCTGAAGTGTTCCTACATTCTCTGTCTGAGTGGTCTTTTGGTCTCTCCTATATACTGGAGATCATATTCTGAACAGTTGATGTAAATTAAATTACTGAGTTTACAAGTAATTTTACATTTTATTGCGTTAATACATCCTATCCAATGGACAATAGCTTATCCGGTTGGCGTGGACCGACCCGCCAAACGTCAGAAAAAGACGTCCTGTGTCTCCACCGGCCAGGCCGGCCCAGTACTGTGCACTCGCCAGATGGCGTGTCGTACTTCCTTCCTGTCTAGACAGCGTGACGTCATAGCATCTTTTTCGTTTGGCGCATGTACATGGTGCACGGATTTTCTCAGCGAATTGTTTTTTCAAGTATTTTATCTGAACTCTTATAAATTTCATTTCTTTATTTGTTCTTTGGATGCTAGAAGACTCATAGATCATTATGTCTTCTCCTAGTCAGCGTAGGGGTGGTTGTGGCCACATGATGGCGGGGTTTGACCCACACACAGTTTGTGCACGCTGCCGTGATAAAAAGAAAGGGACAGATCCTTGTGTAGAAAAGGAAGGGGCTAATTGTCGTCACTGTAATGCTCTCACCCCTGAACAGTTGTCCCAGCTATCAACGCCATCGTATAAATTAAAGAAGGAGAAGCGGGATATGAAGTCTTCAACTCCATCCAAGAACCCTGTTATTGATGACACTCTCAGTCCCACCCTTGTAGACCCGTCTTTGGTGACGGTAATGGGGGTCGTGGATGGTCAGAGCCCAGCTGGGCCTTCTGATTTGAGTGATAAGCCGGTCGAGAAGAGAAAGAAAGAAGAGAAGAAGAAGGACAAGAAAGCCACTACCTCCAAAAAGCCGGACAAGTCGGTCAAGTCATCTCACCGACCTCCTGCTGAATCCACCGACCAGAAACTTGAACTTATGGAGCAAAAGTGGTCGGATCGGTTCAACCGCTTGGAGGCATTACTGTTGGCCAAAACTTTAGACCAGGAACCGACATTTAGTGCTGTCAAGGTCACTCCAACTCATGCTCCACCAGCCACGGCTATCAGCACTCAGCCTTTCCTGAAGTCTTCAACTTCAAAACCTTCAGACCGACCAGTTACCTCGGTGCCACCGGCTACCGACCATGTGGATGTCACCACTGCTTCTAAGGCCGGTTCTGACTCTTCTCAACCCTCTCAACGACCGGAAACCTCAGGGATTTCTAGCCAGCCTGCTAAGAGGTCATTTTCCACTGCCTTTGATTTATCCAGAAGGGAAAGTTCGTCCAGTGACTCAGACTCAGAAAGTGTTACGTCGGATAGACCTCTAGTTGATTTGTACCCGGAAGAGGGTGAATTGTCTGACGACCATGAAGTTTCTATCACCGACCCCGACCAATCCCTCTCTGAAGAACAGTCTTACAGAGAAACTATGAGGGGGATTCGGTCTTACATGGGGTGGACTCATGTTCCGGACCTTGATTCTGGCACCAAGACGTCAGATGACAACCCTTTTGCCGGACCCAAACTCCAACATCCTGGCAAGGTATCCGTCAACCTCCCCACGGACGAATGGCTCTGCAACAAACTTTCTAAATTGAACATTACTCTTGTGCAGGGTTACCCTTCACGTACCACTGAGGCAGGAACTCTTCAGCGGGACCAGTTTGTCCGTCCGGCCAAATCCCAGAGTAAGTGGTACGGTGTGCACTCTGAAAACAAGGAATCTGGCTCCACACCGAAATCTTGGAATACTTCCTCTTCCCGCATTAACAGCACCTATCTTAGGATTGCGCGTCAAGCTGGCATAGCTTCAAATCCACCACTTTCCAGACCTATTTCCCAGGAAAATTTAAGAAAGTGGGAGAGATCCGCCCGGGAATCATCCATAATATGCAACCAAGCTGCTGGTTTCAATCGCTGTGTACTCAAAGTCCAGCAGAACATGCAAGCTCAGCTCCGTACCATCCGGACTGAGTCCAAGGGCAAAGCAGCAAGCAAGGTGTCGGCTGCCACAGATGAACTCCAGTTTTTGTTAGACTTTAACTCCAGTGTTTGTCAAGCCATGGCCAAGGCTATGGAACACCTAACGGATTTTGTGTTTGTGAATATGGCCAACACCACTCTTTTAAGACGTGACTCTTATTTGTCCTATCTCAAGGCTGGAGTGAAGGCGGACACGTTAAATGCTTTAAGGGCAGCCCCATTGGAGTTAGATACATTGTTCCCGGACTCAGTTATCAAGCAAGCAGAGGAGGATATTGCTAATTTCGACAGAAATCGCTCTGGGTCGGTGTACAAGAAGGGCAGATATCACCCCTATGATAGGATAGGAAGATAGGAAATCTGACCCTAAGAAACAGGACCGACCGGCATGGAAAAACGTATCCTCTCACAGCCAGTACAGACGCGGGAAAGGAAAACACCAGTATTCCTCACGACCAGCCAAGGGCCAGCAGCCGTATAAATGACAATTACTATGTAACAAGTTTAAAGGCACGGCTGCTGGCCGGGAGCACCCCCAAAGAGACATTGACTGTTCAATCGTTGAAAACAAATGTAAATTTAAATGTTGTCAACCATGTTCATTCTGCAACCGGGCATCCACAAAGGAAAGGAATAAGTCCTGGCTTGTCAGCTGTAAATTTAAAAGGTTGTACATTAAAACATGTCAAAGGTGCTTCTTCTGTCATTCAATTGCCTTGTGTCCAATCTGTGACAAATGTCCCTCTTGTTGTAAAAAATCTGCCTGTAGGGGCCAGACTTCAAAACTTTTGGCAAACTTGGCTGGAAAGAGGTGCCGGACCGAAAATAGTTCAAATCTTGAGAGAGGGCTACACCCTCCCCTTTCGGATCCGGCCAAACCTTACAAGGTCTCCCACCGTCATAAGCCGTTATGTCAATCCCCACAGGAACAGCTACCTGTTGGAGGCATTACATCAGCTTATGGACAAAAATGCAATAGAGTCGGTCCACAATCAAACATCTCTAGGGTTTTTCAACCGACTTTTTCTGGTACCCAAACCCAACAACAAGTGGAGAACTATACTAGATCTAAGCAAACTAAATCTTTTCCTCAAGGTGGAGAAGTTCAAAATGGAGACACCGGAAACCATCAGGACATCCCTCCAGCAAGGGGAGTGGGTAACCTCAGTAGACTTCAAGGATGCCTACTTCCATATACCAATACAGGAACAATCCAGGAAATATCTCAGATTTCATGTCCAGGGTCGGACCTACCAGTTCAAGGCACTACCTTTTGGTCTGTCCACAGCGCCCATGGAGTTCACTGTATTGGCAAAGGAGGTGAAACTGATGGCTATACACAAGGGTATAAGAATCCACCAGTACCTAGACGACTGGTTGGTCAGAGCCAGATCCCACCAAACCTGTCTCCACCACACCCAGATCCTGGTCAAGATGTGCCAGGAGCTAGGCTGGCTGGTGAATCTAGAAAAATCAGAGCTGGAGCCTCAAGTGTTCAACTTCGTAGGCTACCAGTTCGACCTCAGGTCCGGCCGGGTCAGACCGACACCGGACCGGTGGCAAAGCCTTCAAGGGAAAATTCAAACACTGCTCTTACTACCGGCCTGTCCGGTCCGGCAGTTCATGTCCTTGATCGGTCTATTAACAGCCACAGAGAAACAGGTTCACCTAGGCCGGTTACACATGAGACCCATACAGTGGCATCTCAAAAACAATTGGAGGGTACCAGAATCCCTGGAGAAGATCATTCCTCTACCCAGATCCTTGCACCCACACTTACAGTGGTGGCTAAACGAAAGCAATGTGCTTCAAGGTCAACCACTACACCCTATAAAGCATGCTCTGCAAATTTTTACAGACGCATCAAAAGAAGGGTGGGGCGCTCATTTAAACGAGTTCACTGCAAGGGGGTCCTGGTCAGTGCCGGAAAGCAAGCTGCACATAAATTATCTGGAACTAAAAGCAGTCCTTTTGGCCTTAAAAGAGTTCCAAAACCTATGCACAAACAAAATTGTCCTAGTGGCCACAGACAATACAACAGTAGTGGCCTATATAAACAAGGAAGGGGGAATGAAGTCGGGTCCGCTGTGTGCTCTACTGTGGAGAATCTTGACCTGGTGTTCCCAGCGACAATTGACCTTAAAAGCCCGACATATCCCTGGCCGACTAAATGTGATAGCAGACAAACTATCCAGGCTAAATCAGACCATCCAAACAGAATGGTCCCTCCTTCCGGACATTTTTCAGGACTTGTGCAGAAAATGGCACCGGCCTCAGATAGACCTATTTGCCACGAGGTTCAACAACAAGTTACCTCTGTTTGTGTCCCCAGTGCCGGACACTCTGGCAGTAGCAGTGGACGCACTCACTCTGCCATGGGAGGATCTGGATGCATACGCCTTCCCACCGACCGCCATATTGGGAGAAGTTACAAGACTCCCTGTGCAAGAGACTCATTCTGATTGCCCCGGGGTGGCCCAACATGCCTTGGTTTTGGGACTTGGTGATCATGTCCAGCCAGGTCCCTCTAAGCCTGCCCAACCAACCCAACCTGCTGACACAGCCCTTCAATCAGATCCCTCACAGAAATCTGACAAATCTAAATCTCCATGCCTGGCTCCTAGAGCCACAACAATCAAAGAGCAGGGCTTCTCTGAGGCAGTGGCAGCAAGAATTGAGGCTCCTCAAAGAAGATCTACCAGATCAGTCTATGAGGCAAAGTGGGCCATTTTTACAAAGTGGTGCGTCTCTAATCAGGTGGACTTCAGGTCACCACCTGTAAAATCAGTAGCCGACTTCCTAATGTACCTCTTTGAGGACAAGAAGTTACAGCCCAGCACCATTGATGGATACAGGTCTGCCATTGCTGATAAACTGGGTAATACAACAGTCAATATCAGCAAAGATGATAATCTCACTCGTCTCTTGGAAAGTTTCCATAGAGATAGACCCAGAGGGCGGAGGGGAATACCCTCCTGGAACCTTTCCCTGGTATTACACCAGCTGACAAGGGCTCCTTTCGAACCTCTTAGGGAGGCATCTCTGAAGCATCTGACCTTCAAAACTGTCTTCCTTTTGGCCCTGGGCTCTGGTAAAAGAAGGAGTGAGATCCATGCATGGCAGCACAAGAACATCAGACACCAATCCGATTGGTCTAAGGTGTCCCTGTTTCCATCTCCCAGCTTTCTTTCCAAGAATCAGCTGGCCAAAGAGGGTCCAGAGAGTGTAGCCCCAGTGGTCATACCAGCCCTGGCTCCTACTCTAGATAAATATCTCAAGTCTGACAGATCCCTGTGCCCAGTCAGAGCCTTGCGCTACTATTTGGACAGGACTTCAGACCTCAGGCAGCACAAGGAGTTAGTCTTTGTCTCCTTCAAGAAAGGTTTCGACAAAGACATCTCCCCTGCCACTATCTCCTCATGGATCAAGCAGACTGTGATCCTATGCTATGAGCTCTCTGATCATCAGGCCCACACCCTACATCAGGTTAAGGCTCATGATGTCAGGGCATTTGCTGCTTCTAAGGCCTTCCAGTCTGGAGTCTCCTTAGAGCAGATCTTAGCAGCCTGCCACTGGAAATCTCATAATACCTTCACCCAATTCTACTTGAAGGATGTGGCTTGGGCTGACTCAGAGCTCTACCATCTTGGACCAGTTGTGGCTGCTCAGCAGATCCACCAACAGACTGGTACCTAGAGGAGATCTGTACATAGGTAAATACCTGTACATATTTGTATATATTGCACATATAGTTAAGAAACAAAAAAAAAAAAAAAAAAAAAAAATCTCATGTACTTCCTCCGGGAGGCTTATTTTTATGGGACTGAACTCATCCCTCTCTTCCCCTACCTCAGAGCAGGTCTGTAAAAAAGGGGGGGGGGGGGGGGGGGGGGGCAAGGTCGACTCTGACGGTTCCATTCCGGATAACCGGATGATGATATTCGACCATAGCCTTAGGGTTTGGACTTCCAAGTCGACCCAGGTTCTAAAGAGGAATTGTCTTTATCCTACATGAGTTCAAGTTTTTAGTCCCTAGTAACTTACCCGCCTACCAAGCGGTAGTTATTCAGCTATTGTCCATTGGATAGGATGTATTAACGCAATAAAATTGCAAATTTAATAAGTAAATTAAATTTTTATAAGTTAATACCCTATCCAATGGACACACAAGACCCTCCCACCGACCCCGCTATCAGTTTACTAGGGGTCTAATAGGTTTAGACAACGAAAAAGATGCTATGACGTCACGCTGTCTAGACAGGAAGGAAGTACGACACGCCATCTGGCGAGTGCACAGTACTGGGCCGGCCTGGCCGGTGGAGACACAGGACGTCTTTTTCTGACGTTTGGCGGGCCGGTCCGCGCCGACCGGATAAGCTATTGTCCATTGGATAGGGTATTAACTTATAAAAATTTAATTTACTTATTAAATTTGCAATTTTGGTGGGAGATTCTTGCAACTAAATTGCTTCTTAGTGTAGAAGCTAGTGATACTGTCCAATTTCTTTATTTTAGGACTAGGTGCATTTACCTAGTCTTGTGCAGACTGGTGTATGGCTCTGACAGCCACTGGTTTTTCTCAGTCAGCTGACATTATGGCATCACTCTGCGGCGTCTGTGTATGCGTCAGTGTGAACGGCTTCTCCTCCAAAACTACAAGGCTCAGAGACATGCTGTTTTTTTTAAATATAGCTTTTCTATGTAGGATGAAAAATTGTTATGCATGAAGTCATGGGTTTTAATGCCTGAAAAAATTATTTAAAAAATTCCTAAAAAAAACATAGAAAAATGTTTTTGCTAACAAAAACAAAGCATCTCAAAAGGTCAGATGCTTTATAGTATAAAGTAGAAAAAGGTTTTTGAAAAGAAAAACATGCAACACTGAGAGAAGAAGCTAAAGTTAAGCAGACAGTGTGGAAGTTTATGCATTAACATGAAAGAAAAATGTAAGTTTTATTGCGTTAATACATCCTATCCAATGGACAATTGCTAATCTGGTCGGCGCAGACCAGCCTGCCAAACGACAGAAAAAGTCGCCTTATAAGAGTGCATAATGCCCTCTCAAGATGGCCGGTCCCATTGTGCACTCGCCAGGTGGCGCATCGTGCTTCCTTCCTGTCCAGACAGCTTGACGTCTTAGCATCTTTTTCGTTTGGCGCATGTATTGTGTACACGGAATATTTTCTCAGTTTTTGAAATTGGATATATATCACAAGTGACTTTAATTTTACTTTTAAAGTATTATCAACTTTATTGTGGTAGTAAATAGAACGTTTTCATCTCAGGAATTCATTGTTTGTTATCAGATCATTATGTCTTCTCCAAGCCAGAAACATGGAAGCTGGGGACACATCATGGCCTCGTTTGACAGCCATAGTTTCTGCGCACGCTGCAGAGAGAAAGGTAAAGGTTCTGATCCTTGTACTTCTCATAATGATTGCAATGCTTGTAATTCCCTTACTGAAGAACAACACATACAGTTGTCCACTCCTAGTTATAGGATTAAAAAAGAGAAACGTGAACTTAAGAAATCTGCGGATAATACTCCCCAAAAGGCAGTTCCTCTCTCATTCACCCGTCCTCTGTGACAGTAGTGGGAGCTGTGGACGGCCAGGGGATGGTACAGTCCCCTGGTTCGAGTTCAGGTACCAAGAGGAAGAAATCTAATCCTTCAGATAAGAAAGTTTCATGTTCTAAACACTCCAAAGAGAAGCCTGTCATATCGCCTACATCCAACCCTCACAGATCCTCAGCTGACGCTAGGATTGAAGAGTTCGACCAGAAATGGTCGGATCTCTTCAACAGATTGGAGGCTCTCTTGCTTGCAAAGACATTGGATAAACCGGAACTGACTTTTGGTACGGTTAAAGTCACACCAACGACCTCCCCTCCAGTTGGTATCGCCTTTTGAGAATCTTCAAGCTACAGACTTGGCCGGTACCGACCACTCTCCACAGAGACAGGCCACCGACAAGTCGCTCTCATCCATTTCTTCAAAACAACTGACTTCAGATTTGCATGGTAGCTCTCAGATTGTTGTTAAACCACAATCGACCAGCAAGTCGCTTAAAGTCAGACCGACTACCGACCACTCCTCAGATCTTGCTGGCACCGACCCACCTACTGTTCACCAGGTTCCCAGCAGATCGTCTTCAGCACCGGCCGGAAGACAGAGCCCTGTATCCATGGACACAGATCCAGACTCTGACTTTTCTGACCGACCTCCTGTGGATATATTTGTGGAGGAAGGGGAACTGTCCGACCAAGATCCTGATGCTGCTGCTACCGACCCAGATCAGACCCTCTCAGAGGACCAGAATTATAGGGAAACAATGAGGGATCAGATCGTTCATGGGATGGACACACATTCCAGGTATGGATTCAGCAGCAGCCACATCAGATGACAACCCCTTTGCTGGGCCCAAAACACAACCAACGGTCAAGGTGTCGGTCAAAATGCCTACTGACGAGTGGCTAAGTAGGAAGATGGGCAAACTCAACCTTACCCTGGTGGAGGGATATCCTTCACGTAGCTCGGAAGCGGGAGGCTTACTCAGTTTGTTCGACCAGCCAGATCTCAGAGCAAATGGTATGGGTCTGTGCCCGACAAACAGAAAGGTGATACTGGATCTGGGAAAACTGTTTCATCATGGAGTACGGATGCTTCCAAAGTTAACAGCACCTATAGCCGTATAACCAGGGCAGCAGGAATTGCCTCAACTCCACCAGCCTCCCGTCAGATTTCACAGGATAATTTGAGGCGCTGGGAGAAATCTGCACGTGAAGCCTCCACCATTTGTAACCAGGCAGCCAGTTTCAACAGGTGCCTTTACAAAGTTCAGGAAAATATGCAGTCCCAATTGAAGCTTATCAAATCTGATCTTGGCAAGGGCAAGTCGTCCTCACGAATGTCAGGTGCAGCTGATGAACTTTAATTTTTGATGACTTTCAACTCCAGCATAACTCAGGCCATGGCAAAGACCTTAGAACATCTAAGTGACTTCGTCTTTGTTACTGTTGCTAATACCACGTTAGCTCGCAGGGATTCTTAGCTGTCCCACCTCAAGGCTGGCATCAAACCAGATACCCTGGCTGCCCTCAGAACGGCTCCACTCCACATTTCAACCCTATTTCCAGACGAAGCTCTCAAGCAGGCTGAACAGGATATAGCCAATTTTGAGAGCAAAGGTCAACTTCACGCTGGGAAGAAAGGTCGTTTCCACCCAGAGCGCCCAGACAAACGGGCTGATAACAAGAAACCAGACCGACCAGCCTGGAAAAATATTGGAAACCGTGGGCAGAGCAAGAAAGCCAGAGGCAAGGCCTCTTATTACTCTTCGAGACCAGCCAAGGGCCAGCAGTCTTACAAATGACAATTATTAGTTTGCAGGGAAGACTGCTGGCCGGGAGCCAAGATTCAGTTCAGAGACAAACTACAGACACTTGTGTAAATTTAAATGTTGTACCTTTTGTTCATACTGCACCCAGGCTTTCGCAAAAGAAAGAAGTAAGTCCCGGGTCAGCAGTCAGGAAAAATTACAAAATAAGATCTGTGAAAGGTACTTCTTGTGTCACTCAGTTGTCTTTTGTCAAACCTGTAACAAATGTCAAAAATGCTGCCTCAAATCCACCTGTAGGGGCCAGACTTCAAAATTTCTGGCGAACTTGGCTGAATCTAGGGGCCAAAGGAGGGTTACACTCTCCCCTTCCAGAACCGGCCAAACTTGACAAGGTATCCCACTGTCATAAGCTGTTATGTAAACCTTCACACGAACAGCTACCCGTTGGAGGCTTTACATCAGCTTATAGACAAAAATAGCATGAGAGATGCCCATACCCCACAGCTTGGGAAAATAGTTTTCAACACCATGAGATATAGAAGTAGTGAAACAGATTGGGATACTTTCAGAGCAGTGTCAGTGTCCAAATAATGTTTAAGTAGAGAAAATAACATCTAAGAGAAAGAAATTGCATGTAAAGAATAAGTATTAAAACAAGACAATTCAGTAAACTAAAAACTAGAGGAATGCTTTTGCTAACAAAAGCAAAGCATCCCTGAAAGTTTAAAATGCTTTGTGGTTTTAATAAGCATGCTGTAAAGCTAAGAATGCACAAAGCTGTGCCGTATGCTTTCCCAATACCTCTTAATACATTCTGAAGCTATAAAAGCAACGATAAAGGAGATTTAAGGCAAAAACTCCAAAGCAGCTATTTATGACCTCAGTTTGTCCCATAAGGGGGGGCCGGGGGGTAAAACTGACTGCTATTTAGACTCTCCAAATATATGCTTTCCCAATACCTCTTAATACATTCTGAAGGTATAAAAGCAACAATAAAGGAGATATAAGGCAAAACTCCAAAGCAACTATTTTATGACCCCAGTTTGATCCATAAGGGGGGTCGGGGATAAAACTGACCGGCTATTTAGATTCTCCACATATGCTTTCCCAATACCTCCAATACATTCTGAAGCTATAAAAGCAACGATAAAGGAGATATAAGGCAAAAACTCCAAAGCAGCTACTTATGACCCCAGTTTGGCCCATAAGGGGGGGTCGGGGGGTAAAACTGACCGGCTATTTAGACTCTCCACATATGCTTTCCCAATACCTCTTAATACATTCTGAATCCATAAAGGTCGAATTTAAGCATGCAGAAAAATTTTCCCATGCCTAAGGTATATAACTGCCAAATATGGTTTGAAACCTTCTAACAATAAGGGAGATATTCAAGGGAGACCATAATGTGGCGGCGGCGGCAGCAGCGAGGAAACTGAGGCGAAAACAAATAAGCGCCCTTTCAGGGACGCTTAATTATGAAGCTTTAAGACTCCTCCCATTTTGATTTTCAATTGTATTGACGAATTATGGTTTGGATGTTTTGAATATTACCCATACATACAGATGTAGCAATACATGCTTTTATGTGGAATTGGGGCAAAACCTGTGGCTTACTTGATGCAATACCATCTGTTACAATGGGAAGTTGCAAAAGTAAAACAGTTAATGACTTCTAATATGACTTTAACAGTGCTTAATCTACACCAAAAGACACCCAAAGGTGCAACAACCAAGATTCAAGTAAAAAGATATAAGAGAGATATAAGAGAGATAAATAGTATCAGATATCCTCGTAGAGACATAAAATAGTATCAGATATGCAAGATCAAAGGTCAAATCCAGGTCACACCATGACGTTGCACACATATAACCCTTGACCAATGTCCCTACCAAATATCAACTTCCTACACCTTATGGTTTCCAAAATACAGGCATCCCAGTGAATTGTAACGGAAAAAAAGGTTTTTTAAAAGGCTATTTTTGAAGAAAAAAAGGTTTTGAATCTGAAAAAAAAGGTTTTCCTGTATTAATATTGCACTCGTGTTGTTTTGAAATACACTGTAGCAGTTCTAAAAGATACACTCACTTTAAAAGTTCTAAGGCCATAAGAATAACTTTTGAAAGAAAGATTCTGGATTTACCTTCTACCAATAAAAACTATATTGTGACAAGTCGCAATAACAAATATCAAGACAGACCATCTCTCACACCACAGACATTGGGTATTTTTTGTAGCACCCACTTTGTGTGATTCACAAGTATTATAAATCATTTTTCATTATTTTGGGGTCAATCTTCATGCAATGATAAGATTGATCCTTAAATGCTTTTCTGTATATTCTAAAACAGTAGCACAAAAGTTTTGTAGGGATTGTATTCCTTTATTAGGGGAGAGATTAAATATAAAATACTGTGATTAGATCTCAGGGGATTGGCTTATATCTCAAGAATTTTAGATTTCTTTCTTACAGATAGAAAAAATAACAGTCATATACATATGCACCAAAGGCAAACACATAAATGTCACAGTATCTACTACCACCCAACATCCCAACCCCCATCCCCACTGTTTATGCAAACAGAAGCACCACTCATTGAGGGATATATCCCTAAAAATATGCATGCTAAAATACACTTTATGCAAGGGGGAAAAGCAGATATTGAAAGGAAAAGGTTGCCCGAAAAAGGCTGATATTTGTCACAGTACACAGGTCAAGTTCTGGTTTAAATTTAAACATACTCAATAAGGATTACAGCTATTTTACATAAAAAGTGGTAAAGTTCACTTGCAAAAAACTTAGTTTATGTTAGTTTAGCAGCGACTAAACAAAAATAGGAAAAATTTCACATAACCAAATCACTTTCCACCTTGAAGCAGGGCCCCAAGGTCCAATCTAACCACATCAAAAGATTCCCAGCTCATGGTTTCCTATAGGTTGATTTCATAATGTCAACCTCTAGGACCAATAATAAGTGAGCTAAAAACGCTTTTAAATTTCCCTGTCCTCATTTGACCTTGAAGGACGGGCCCACGGTTAAATCTGACCACATCAAAAGATTCCTAGCCCATGATTTCCTATATGCTGGTTTCAAATTGCAAACCTATAGGACCAACAACAAGGGAGTTTAAGCACTTTCAACTTTGGCTATCTTCAGTTGACCTTGAAGGACAGGCCCAAGGTCAAATCTGACCATATCAGAAGATTCCCAGCCCAAGATTTTCTATAGGTTGGCTTTTTATGCCAAACCTCTAGGACCAATAATAAGGGAAATATAAGCATTTTTCATGATGCAAAAGAAACGCTCGTGGCGGCCATCTTGTTTTTTCAAAATGAGACCAAAAATATTTCCAGCCAAGATTTTATAATGATGAAGATATCCTGCAAATTTCACATCTCTTTACTGTAATACCCTTTGTTCTAGAGGGCCAACAAAACTCCCTGCTGAAAGTCGATAAACTCCTGTGGTGGCCATCTTGTTTTTCAAAATGAGGACAAAAATATTCACAGGCAAGATTTCATTGTTATGAATACTGGTATATCCTGCAAATTTGAGAAGTTTACCTATAATACCCTAGCCTCTAGAAGGGAAACAAGAAACACTGTGGCTGCATACTCCTACGTAATCCATAGTATCCATCGGATGCTATCCAGTGGATACAATAAGTTACGTGTGGGATCTTTATGGGCTTTAAAAATTGTCAAAATGTCGATTAACTTTGAATTTGCCATATATGAAAAGAAACATCTGAGATTTTAGCTCAGTAGGGCTGCATTAAAGTGGCAAAAAGTGTATAAAATGAGCCCTAGTAGGTATACTTTTAATGACCTGAATGTGACCTTAAAATGTAAACTAAACAGTTAAAATTTTCCAGACAAAGGTTACACATACAAGTTATATTTGTGAAAAAAACAAAAAAAAAGTCCCCCAGATAGGGTCTTTGAGTATCATACACAGGTTCAATGTCAACTTAAAGCCTTGATTTTTGGTATATGGAAAAATAACATATTAATATATTATCAGACAAGATATTAGATGAGTGAGGGGCAAAGTTTGAAAGCTATAGGGCTTAAGTGGGAAAAACCTCATAAAATTTGTCCCTGCTTCCATTGTGGAAACCCTTAGGTTATGGTTCATCTCCAAATACATGTTTGTGCCAAGTTGAAATGAATCCATGAAAGTGTTTTTGAGTTATCATGCACACAAAACATACACTGGCAGTGCAACAAATGTGAAACCAGTACGCTCACGACTTTCTTCTGGGAACATAACAAATGTATATCTTCCTATGTTTTAGGCATTCTTGGAGACTGATTACTGCTGTTTCAGACTGTTAACTCCTCTCTCAGACCAAACATTTTGCTGGTATAACAATGGCAACTTCACTGTATGATCTGCACAGAAGTCAAACAGTCTGAAACACTCAATTATAGCTACATACACATAAAAAGTATTAACAATAAACTTAAATTTTCATCGACAAATTTGACTGCTGGAGAAAAAAAGGTTTTAGCTCGAAAAAAAAAAGGCTAAAAAAGGTTTTCACGCCATTTTTCAGCTTAAAAAAAGGTTTTTGTTGAAAAAATGAGAAAAAAGGTTTTTTTAGCCAAAAAAAGGCTAAAACCTTTTTAAAAGGTTCCCCTGGGATGCCTGAAAATATAGCCCAGACAAGGCATTATAGGTCAAGGTCACTATGGCAAGGTCAAAGGTCAAATCAAGGTCACGCCATGACGTTTTACATCTACACACCCTAGCCAATGTCCCTACCATGTATCAACTTCCTACACCTTACGGTTTCCGAGATATAGCCCGGACAAGATTTTATAGGTCAAGGTCACTACAGCAAGGTCAAATCAAGGTCATGCCATGACGTTGCACACCTACACCCCCCTAACCAATGTCCCTACCAAGTATCAACTTCCTACACCTTACAGTATCCAAGATATAGCCCGAACAAGATTTTATAGGTCAAGGTCACTACGGCAAGGTCAAATCAAGGTCTCACCATGATGTTGCACACCTACACCCCCTAACCAATATCCCTACCAAGTATCAACTTCCTACACCTTACGGTTTTCGAGATATAGCCCGGACAACATTTTAGAGGTCAAGGTCACTACGGCAAGGTCAAATCAAGGTCACACCATGACGTTGCACACCTACACCCCCTAACCAATGTCCCTACCAAGTATCAACTTCCTACACCTTACAGTATCTGAGATATAGCCCGGACAAGATTTTCAAACTCAAGGTCACTACGGCAAGGTCAAATCAAGGTCTCACCATGATGTTGCACACCTACACCCCCTAACCAATATCCCTACCAAGTATCAACTTCCTACACCTTACGGTTTTCGAGATATAGCCCGGACAACATTTTAGAGGTCAAGGTCACTACGGCAAGGTCAAATCAAGGTCAGACCATGACGTTGCATACCTACACCTCCTAACCAATGTCCCTACCAAGTATCAACTTCCTAACCTTACGGTTTCTGAGATACAGCCCGGACAAACTTTTTCCCGCCACCCGCCCATCCGGACACCATGGGTGAAAACAATACCCCAACAGCCCTTAAGGGCTGTGGGGTAAAAATGCAGTCGAGCTGGTCCAAAATAAAAAATCTCTGGGATTCTTCAACAGACTCTTTCTGGTGCCCAAACCCAACAACAAATGGAGGCCCATCTTAGACCTGAGCAAGTTAAATCTCTTCCTCAAGGTGGAGAAATTCAAGATGGAAACACCGGAAACCATCAGAACATCCCTCCATCAGGTTAATACATTCTAAAGCTGTAGAAGCAAAAATGCAAAGGGTCAGGGAGTAAATCTGACCAGCTATATAGACTCTTCACATATGGTTTCCCAATACCTCTCAATATATTCTAAAGCTCTAAGAGCAAGAATAAAGGAGATATAAGGCAAAAACACAATTTTATTGCGTTAATACATCCTATCCAATGGACAATTGCTAATCCGGTCGGCGCAGACCGGCCCTCCAAACGTCAGAAAAAGACGTCCTGTGTTTCCACCAGCCGGGCGGTCCCTAGTACTAGTGCACTCGCCAGATGGCGTGTCGTACTTCCTTCCTGTCTAGACAGCATGACGTCATAGCATCTTTTTCGTTTGGCGCGAACTAGTGCACAAGGAAAATTTTGGATTGATATTAAAGTTATGAAGTTCATTGTTGTTCTTCAGTTTTTTCAACTTTTATTATTATCAACGGAATATTATATATTCATAGCTCAGAATGTCTTCGCCTGGACAAAAAAGGGGAGGTTGCGGCCATGTTATGGCCAACTTTGATCAACACACCTTTTGCGCGCGCTGTCGCGACAAGAATAAAGGGACAGATCCATGTGTTGAAAACAAAGGACAAGAATGTAAGTTCTGTTTGGCTTTCACTCCCGAGCAGTTAGCTCAGATTTCAACTCCATCATATAAAATTAAAAAGGAGAAACGGGAAGCTAGGAAAGCAGATAATGGCACCCCCACTAAGACTTTTGATGAACTCGTTGACCCTGCTAGTGTTTCGGTCATTGGGGTAGTTGGCCAACAAGAGACACCTAAAGCGCAAGCTTCTGTATCTGCTCCACCAGAAAAGAAATTGAAGAAATCAGCTCCTGTTGCTAAAGCCAAGAAATCTTCAGGAAAAGCTTCAGATTCTAGTGCCACGGACTCAAAGATCGCCAAATTTGATCTTAAGTGGTCTGAACGCTTCAACCGCCTTGAAGCTCTTCTGCTAGCTAAGACCCTTCAACAACCTACTTTTTCTTCTGACATCAAAGTTAACCCTCCCAGATCTCCACCGGCTAGTATTCCTAGAGATTCTGAGCCATTTTTTCAACCAACGGGGCGCACTGGCAAGGACTCCTCTGAAGAGACGCATCAGTCAGCCAGCCAGCCGGAACCAGACATTAATACTTCTACCAAGCGCACTGGCATAGGTTCCTCTGCTTCATTGCATCAACCGGCCAGCCAGCTTGACATTGACAGAAAGTCAGCCCCGGTCTTCATCTCCTAAGCGCACTGGCAAGGGTTCCTCTGCTTCACAGCATCAACCAGCCAGCCAGCTTCACACCGACCAGAAATCGTCTCACTCCTCCTCTCCAAAGCGCACTGGCAAGGGTTCCTCTGCAATGCATCAACCGGCCAGCCAGCTTAATACCGACCGACATTCTTCAAGGTCTGCATCACCCAAGCATGTTGTTTCTCACTCTTCTGCTGACAAACAGCAGCCTGCCAGCCAACACCACTTGGAACGGCACCGACCTACCTCTCATGGTTTCAGTGATAGTAAGACTTTCACCGACCGACCTTCTTCTGTCACCACCGACACCGGCTCTCCTACCTACAGAGGAAAAGGAAGGACAGTATTTCAAGTCTTAGTTCCGGTGCAGATAGTGACTTCTATGACAGACCTCTGGTCGATCTTTATGCAGAGGAAGGTGAACTTTCTGAGGATCCAGACTGTACTGTTACTGAACCAGATCCAGCACCATCCGAAGAACAGACATACAGAGAGACCATGCGTGGAATTAGATCCTACATGGGGTGGTCTACCATACCGGACATGGACAGTGCTACTACTGGTTCAGATGACAACCCCTTTTCCGGTCCGAAAGCCACTGTTACAGGCAAGGTGTCGGTACAAATGCCCACAGAGGATGGGCTCTGCAAGAAGATTGGAAAATTGAACTTGACTCTGGTTGAGGGATACCCCTCCCGCAGTTCACAGTCCAGGTGGTACGGGCTGTTTTCCGACCACAAAGATGACCCTGCCGCTGTCTCGAACTGGAATACAGAGAGTTCAAAGCTGAACAGTTGCTATAGTCGCATTGCTAGACAATCCGGCCTGACTTCTACCCCCCCTGCATCGCGGCGCATCTCTCAAGAATCCCTGCGAAGATGGGAGAAGTCAGCCAGGGAAGCTACAGTAATCTGCAACCAGGCTGCCAGCTTTAATCGTTGCCTCTTTAAGGTGCAACAAGATATGCAGAGTCAATTAAAGTCTGTACGTAGCGACACAAAAGGGAAGAGTTCAACAAAGGTGTCAACTGCCATGGATGAGTTGCAGTACCTCATGGACAACGCAAGTATATCTCAAGCTGCAGCTAAGACAATGGAGCACCTGAGTGAATTTGTGTTTATCTCCATGGCCAATCTGACATTGACACATAGGGACTCTTCTCTGACACATGTCAAGACAGGCATCAAGGCAGATACAGTGGCTGCTCTCAGGCAGGCTCCCATCCACATTTCTACCCTCTTTCCGGACGATCTGATCAAGACGGCTGAGGAGGAGATCTCCCATCATGAATCTAAGGACATGCTGGTACATCACGTGGCAAGGGTCGTTTCCACCCTTATGAAAGACCGGAACGCAGATCTGACAAGAAATCAGACAAGAAAACTGATAGGCCGGCATGGAAAAATATTGGAAAGGGCCGTTACAGAAAACCAAGAGGGAAAGCACAACCAGCCAAGGGCCAGCAGTCATATAAATGACAATCAATGTTTAGACAAGTTACAGGTACGACTGCTGGCTGGGAGCACACCACCAAGACAGACAATGAACAATGTGTAAACTTGTCATGTTCATTTTGTACCTTCTGCGCCCGGGCATTCCCAAAAGAAAGAAATAAGTCCCGGGCAGGCAGAGTGTCATTACAGAAATCACAAATTAAAATATGTGAAAGTTGTTTTGTGTGTCACTCAATTGTCTTGTGTCAAACCTGTAACAAATGTCAGAAATGCTGTCCCAAATCTACCTGTAGGGGCCAGACTTCAAAACTTTTGGCAAACTTGGCTGGATCTCGGTGCCAGTCTGAAAGTAGTTCAAATCTTGATAGAGGGCTATGCCCTTTCGGGCCAAAGCTCACAAGGTCTCCAACGGTCATAAGCTACTATGTAAATCCCCGCAGGAACAGATACCTGCTGGAGGCATTGCATCAGCTTATAGCCAAAAATGCTGTACAACTGGTAAAATATCAAACATCTCTGGGGTTTTTCAACCGACTATTTCTAGTCCCAAAGCCCAACAACAAGTGGAGGCCCATACTAGATCTGAGCAAACTGAATCTTTTCCTCAAGACGAAGAAATTCAAAATGGAGACACCGGAAACCATCAGAACGTTCCTCCAACAAGGGGAGTGGGTCACCTCAATAGACTTCCAGGATGCCTACTTCCATATACCGATACAGGAACAGTCCAGGAAATATCTGAGATTTCATGTCGAGGGTCGGACATACCAATTCAAAGCACTGCCCTTTGGTCTGTCCACAGCACCCTTGGAGTTCACTGTAGTAGCAAAGGAGGTGAAACTGATGGCCATACACAAGGGTATAAGAATCCACCAGTACCTAGACGACTGGTTGGTGAGAGCCAGATCCCACCAGGCCTGTCTCCAGCATACTCAAAATCTAGTGAAAATATGTCAAAAATTGGGCTGGTTGGTGAATGCAGACAAGTCGGAACTGGATCCAAAGCAAATCTTTGATTTTGTAGGTTACCAGTTCGACCTCAAGGCCGGCCGGGTCCGACCGACCCCAGACCGGTGGCAGAGCCTTCAGGACAAAATATTGGAAATACTGTCACTACCGGCCTGTCCGGTCTGGCAGTTCATGTCTCTGATAGGTTTGCTAACAGCCACAGAAAAGCAAGTTCACCTAGGCCGGCTACACATGAGACCCATACAGTGGCATCTCAAAAGCCATTGGAGAATACCAGAATCACTAGAAAAGGTGATCCCAATCCCCAGTTCCCTGCACCCTCATTTACAATGGTGGCTACAAGAAGACAATGTTCTCACAGGCCAACCATTACACCCAATAAAACATGCTCTGCAAATCTTTAGACGCATCAAAAGAAAGGTGGGGCGCTCACTTAGACGAGCACACTGCCAGAGGGACTTGGTCACTACCAGAAAGCAAGCTGCATATAAACTATTTGGAATTAAAGGCAGTGTTTCTAGCCTTAAAAGAGTTCCAAAGCCTCTGTGCCGACAAGATAGTTCTTGTGGCAACCGACAACACTACAGTAGTTTCATACATAAACAAAGAAGAAGGCATGAGGTCGGGCACACTCTGTGCCCTGCTATGGAGAATCTTGACCTGGTGTACCAGACATCAAGTAACTCTAAAAGCTCGACACATTCCGGGCTGGCTGAACGTGGTAGCAGACAAGCTATCCAGGCTAGGCCAGACCATTCAAACAGAATGGTCCCTACTTCAAGAGGTTTTCCAAACTATATGCAGCAGGTGGCACCGACCTCAGATAGACCTATTCGGCACGAGGTTCAACAAGTTACCTCAGTTCGTGTCACCAGTACCGGATTCCCTGGCAGTAGCAGTAGATGCACTCAGTCTCCAATGGGAGGATCTGGACGCTTATGCCTTCCCACCAGCAGCCCTCTTGGGAAAAGTGGTGGAGAAGTTACAGGACTCCCCTTGCAAGAGAATCATTCTGATTGCTCCGGGGTGACCCAACATGCCTTGGTTTTGGGATCTAGTGACCATGTCCAGTCAGATCCCACTGAGCCTGCCCAACCTGCCCAATCTGTTGACACAGCCTTTCAATCAGATCCCTCACAGAAATCTGACAAATCTAAATCTCCATGCATGGCTCCTAGAGCCACAGCAATCAAGGAGCAAGGCTTCTCTGAAGCAGTGGCAGCAAGGATTGAGGCTCCTCAAAGAGCATCAACCAGATCAGTCTATGAGGCAAAGTGGACCTTTTTTACAAAGTGGTGCATCGCTAATCAGGTGAACTTCAGGGCACCCCCTGTAAAGTCAGTTGCTGACTTCCTTATGTATCTTTTTGAGGACAGGAAGTTACAGCCCAGCACCATTGATGGTTACAGGTCAGCCATTGCTGATAAACTGGGAAATTGAACTCTCAACATCAGCAAAGATGAAAATCTCACTCGTCTCTTGGATAGCTTCCATAGAGACAGACCCAAGGGTAGAAGGGGTATCCCTTCCTGGAACCTATCTCTGGTCTTACACCAGCTGACAAAGGCTCCGTTTGAGCCAATCAAGGAGGCTTCCTTGAAGCATCTGACCTTCAAGACAGTTTTCCTCTTAGCCCATGGTTCAGGCAAGCACAGAAGTGAGATTCATGCTTGGCAAAACAGAAATATCAGACACCAATCTGACTGGTCAAAGGTGTCCCTGTACCCATCACCCAGCTTTCTTTCCAAGAATCAGCTGGCCAAAGAGGGTCCAGGCAGTGTGGCCCCAGTGGTTATACCAGCCCTGGCCCTAACTCTGGATAGATCCCTCAAGTCTGATAGGTCCCTCTGTCCGGTCAGAGCATTATGCTACTATTTGGACAGGACCTCAGACCTCAGGCAGAGTAAGGAGTTGGTCTTTGTCTCCTTTAAGAAAGGTTTCGACAAAGACATCTCACCTGCCACTATCTCCTCATGGATCAAACAGACTGTGATCCTATGTTATGAGCTCTCAGACCAAGAGGCCCACACTTTACATCAGGTCAAAGCCCATGATGTCAGGGCCTTTGCTACTTCCAAGGCTTTCCAGTCAGGAATCTCCTCGGAACAGATCTTGTCAGCCTGCCACTGGAAGTCACATAATACCTTCACACAATTTTATCTGAAGGATGTGGCATGGGCTGATTCAGAGCTCTACCACCTGGGTCCTGTAGTGGCTGCTCAGCAGATCCACAAATAGCCCAGGAATAGAGGAGATTCTGTACATATGTAAATAGTGTATATATATATATATATATATATATATATAAGCAAAAAAAAACAAACAACAACTGTGCTATGCTTCCTTCGGGAGGTTTATTTCTACGTCTTATGGGACTGAACTCATCCCTCTCTTCCCCTACCTCAGAGCATGTTAAAAAGGGAGGGGGGGGGGGGGTAAATCGGTTTGGACCGGTTGACTGGTTTTTGGTAACCGACTATGGCCTTAAGGGTTTCCCAACCTCAAGGTCGACCCAGGCCTAGAAGAAAATTTGTTAATTCTGTTTATGAGTTCATCTAAGTCCCTAGTAACTTACCCGCCTACCAAGCGGTAGTTATTCAGCAATTGTCCATTGGATAGGATGTATTAATGCAATAAATTTGCAAATTTAATAAGTAAATTAAATTTTTATACGTTAATACCCTATCCAATGGACACACAAGACCCTCCCACTGACCCCGCTATCAGCTTACTAGGGGTCTAATAGGTTTAGACAACGAAAAAAATTCTATGACATCACGCTGTCTAGACAGGAAGGAAGTACGACACGCCATATGGCGAGTGCACTAGTACTAGGGACCGGCCAGCCCGTGGAAACACAGGACGTCTTTTTCTGATGTTTGGCGGGCCGGTCTGCACCGACCGGATTAGCAATTGTCCATTGGATAGGGTATTAACTTATAAAAATTTAATTTACTTATTAAATTTGCAAAATTGGCTATTTTATGACCCCAGTTTAACCCATAAGGGGGATCAGGGGGTAAATCTAACCGGGTATCTAGACTCTTCACATATGGTTTCCCAATACCTCTTAACACATTCTGAAGCTCTAAAACCAATAATAAAGGAGATATAAGGAAAAATGTCAAAATTGGCTATTTTACAACCCCAGTTTGATCCCTACAGGGGGGTCGGGGGGAAAATTTCACTTGCTTTCTAAACTCTCCACATATGATTTCCTACTACCTCCCAATGCATTTTATGGCTCAATGCAATACATAAAAAGATAATGGGGGGGGGGGGGGGTTGACATGAATTTTAAGCTTTCTGGTTGGTAGGTGTGAGAAAATCGCTCATAAATCAGTCATTTTTCATCGGATTGCTCCCAAAATCTAATCAGCTCGCGTTTTTGATAGTATGAACATGTATGTACAATTACAAGCCTCTGCAGTCAGTAGATTTTGCTGAGCGGCGATGACGGGCGGGTGTACCCCCAAAAAACTATATTTTGATCATGTGACCTTGATAAAGATCAAAGGTCAAATTTAAGCATGTGCAAAAATTTTCCCACACCTAAGGTATATAACTGCCAAATATGGTTAAAAAGCTTCCAATAATAAGGGAGATATTGAAGGGAGACCATAATGCGGCGGCGGCGAGGAAACTGACGCGAAACCAAATAAGCGCCCCTTTCAGGGACGCTTAATTAGGAAAGATCCAGGCCTGATACTCTCATAACGGAATTTACTTATGGCCTAGTACATATATGCAAGATAAGAGAGAGAAATTTTCATACTTTGGGTGGGGGTACCTCTCTTCTAATGGCTCTAGCAAACAGACAAACAGACTGATCTGCATGAATTTTACGAATTGTCATTCTCGATAGATAAGGTGTCTTTTAAAAGTAACAGCATGTCTCTGGGTCTTGTGGTTTTTGGAGAAGTTGTTCGTAGAGTGATGCCATAATGTCAGCGACAAGTCAGCTGACATAAAAATGTGGTGGGAGCAAGAACTATATCTTTACTATGTTAAGATGGCCAAAGTCTCTGAAATACAAGAATTTTAAGTACAAAGAACATAAAAATCTTCCTTAAGCTTAATCAATGTGTCAAGTTAAACTGATATTTTTGAACCGAAAGTCAGTTGGCGGCTGAAAACACTCATTTTTATGTCAAGATGGCCATGGCTGTACTTGTATTGGAATTCCAAGGTGGAAAGAAAATTAGAATGTCCCTATTGTCATCTTTAATAAATGTGCAAAAGTTAACTGAAGTCAGCTGAACAATACGATAACTCAGGTCAGTTGAACAATAAGATAGCTGAAGGCTGAAAACTTTCTTTTTTTCACTGTAAGGTGACCATAACTTCATTGATATTGGGACTTTAAGGTGACCATAAAATCAGAATATCCCTTCTGGCAACTTTTATAAATGTGCCAAGTTTTATTCTAAAAATTTAAACATTAACTGAACTTAGGGCTGAAAAACCCTACATTTTAAGTTTAAGATGGCCATAATTAATATTTATATCATAAGGTAGTTAGAGTCTTCTTTTGATCAACCTCAATATCAATATAAGATAGATTCTTTAAAAATAGAAAAAATAAAGGGGCCAGACGGTTTTTTCCCCAATTTTATGACTTTAGGGGGACCATAGCTCCAATTATATTAACAGTTTAAGGTCACCATAAAGTCAGGATAATCCTTTGGTTAATCTTAATATATATGGCAATTTTGGTTGAAAAAAGTGAAAAACTAAGTGAACTGGAGGGCTAAAACCCCATTTTTTGACATTAAGGTGACCTTAAGATTGCAGAAACGCTGAAATCCTAACCGTTTTTGAGATACAGACAAAGTATCCATTTTTAAAAAATTTACGAAAATGAAATGCCTCCCATCTAGGCATCTATGGTCCAATTGATCAAAAAATAATTTCCAACCTGTGGATTTAGGTCTAGAATGTACCCGATAAATTTTATAGCACAGGTGTGTGGTTTTTCCCGAAACGCTATGAAGGGGTGTTTTTGAAAATGCTTAAGGTTACCTTAAGTAGAGCTTAAGGTCTCCACAAACTATCCCAAAATTTTTTCACGCCCCTATAATTTTAAAGAAATATAAGAAGGAAAGAAAAATTTGAAAGCCCAAGAAGTTATTCAAGGGTGGATCATAATCCTGTGGTGGCGGTGATCAGTCGAATTAACGTGAAAACAAATAAGTGCCCCTGACGGGCCGCTTAATAAGTGCTGTACAGGCATTTTTAAGTTTGAGCACGAGGTTGACCTTCAATGAGTTTCCCCCAATGTCAAATCGCTGACACCTTTTAAAGACTCTCAGCAACTGATTTACGATTGATTGGTTTGACATGCCAAACATCTAACACTGGTAATAAGTGAGTTAAAAGCTATTTTAAGTTTGTCTTTTATCTTGAAAAACTGGCTGCAGAATGCTACAGGGATATACCTGGAAAAAGCATAGTTGTTTTGCAGCCAAGATCAAAATGAGACAAGGCACATTCATTGAACACATTTTTTTTCATTAATTTCCATATTGATCAGCTACTAGAATCATCAGATTCTTGTTCACTGTCCATGTTTTCAGCATCTGTTTCTTCACTACTAGAGGCCTCTTGCTCACTGAGGGTCGCTGACTGAGAATTGTCCACATCCAAGTCGTCAGTCTGAGGTATCTGACTGTGAGTGTTCAGTGAAGCAGCAAATATTGTGTCTAACATTCCTTTCACATCCATCATTTCCTTTTGATAGCGCATTTCTTGAATCAGTGTTTCTTTGAATATCTTTAGTGGCCCCGAGAGCTTTGTTGATTGGCAGATTTCATCTTTGTAGAGATCTATACAAAATCAAATATAACTACTGTTAATGGAGTAGTTAAAATGTTTTAATGTTGATTTTTTTATATAAATTTTACCACAAACTGAGGATGGACATGTGGATCTTGGCAGTCCCACGATATACTCTGGATGTGAAATAAGTTTCTTTGAGATATACTAGGAAAACTTCCCGAATGATATATACAGAAAAAATAGATCATGAATGAAGCTATCAATATTATATATTTTATGACTTAAATAAATCCATATTTAAAGAATGTGGAAAGGACTGTCATATATATACAGGGTCACCAGTGAATGTGAAACCTTGATCTTTAACTTGCGATTTCTCAGCCATTTCTGCATGGATTTTAACGCAACAAACTCAAGCAGAGGCGCTGTAAAAAGTCCTTTATAATGACACATAATACATATGGTTCTATATTGTGAATCGTACTGTAATTCTGCATAATGTCCAAGCAGTGACGGATTTATTACAAGTACTTTTCTCATATGATAACTTGATAAGTGTCAAATTATGTTTACATCTACTCTTAACTGACACTTTTTATATGGGCAATAATGCAGCGGACTATTACTTGCGATTTATAATCCAAAGATTTTGCCTCTTGATCATTCAGATTCACTGGCATAGCTGTGTCATTTTAAAATTATGATTAAATAGTGGATAAAACTATGCTTACCTATCACTAAGTTAGCCACATCCATCACTGTGTTCATGTATTTGGCATTGCTTAAATTTCTGAAAATAAAACATGGTTCATGAAATACTTGATTACTGCCAAATAACACCTAATGAGATGCACTATGAAGTATTTAATAATATTTATCATTTCACAGTTTAACCCCTTATACATTTGGCCTTTGAAAATCCTAGAATAACTATCCTGCAACATATGTATTTCTCTAATAAATAGAATCTACAAAAGCAGATCTCAGTACATCAGAAGCTAACATGACTAGTATCCACCAAAAAAAATTAAAGCGATCCACTTTTCAATGTTTTGTGTTGTATGTTTTATGAAGGCTTCTGTTTTACATTATATTTACCCCAAAATATAAGGAAAACAAGACCTCTGATGTGGTCATTTCCCCGCCGTAAAATAATGGTGCTGTAGGTAATACATTACTGTGGTTTTATATTGTAAAATATATTGGAAAACTACATTAAGGCTGCATCTATGGCCAGATGCAAGATGCATCCACCTGAAAAGGACAGCTAACATTGTTGTGAAGACAAACAGCATTTTTATGATTAAGAATTAATTAAGAAAAATTTTACATTATTATTCAACATTACAAGGGAAACATATTTTAAAACAAACCTCTAAAGTCTAAACTGAATACTTTTGAAGTTACAAGTGACTTACTCAGTTGCAAAATGTCAAAGTAGCTATTACTCAGCATTATAGCTAGAGCTCTGAAAATTTGTCATGACACAGAACAGGAAAAAGTAGATAACATATTTAATAAACAAGTGACTTACTCCTTGACAAAATGCTAAAGCAGCTATTACTCAGTTAGCATTATAGCTACAGCTCTGAAAATTTGCCATCCCACAGAACATCAGAAAGTAGATGAACAACATATTTTACCAAAACCACTAAATTTAATACTTTTGAAGTTACAAGTCATTTATTCCTTACTATAATAGCACAATAGCTATTATTTAGTTAGCTCAGTTAGGTCCTAGAGGAGTAGTCTTTAGTACCCTTTGGGTCCAAAATTTGGTCAAAATCGCTCATCTCTTATAGTTTTTGAGATAAGCGATATTTTCCATTTCCACCATAATTCAAGATGGTGGCCGAAATGTGGAAAAGTCTAACTTTTTCAGATATCCTAAAGAAGTAGTCCTTGGTAACCTAGGGGGTCCAAAGTTTGCCTGAAATTGGAAAATTTAATAGTAAATTAAATTTTTATAAGTTAATACCTTACCTAGTGGACAGATGCATTTGTCCGGCGCCTTGCCGGTCACGCCAAACGTTAGAAAAAAACGTCCTGAGCTGGGCTCTGGCCGGGACCGGTAGTGTCCTGTTCATTCGCCAGGTGGCTGTATAGCCAACCTGCTGGTATACTGCGCATGCTCGCGCATGCGCTCTTCCTCTTTTTGTTGTCTACCTATGAATTTCCCCTTATACTAGAATAGCGGGGCAGGTAGGGTGGGAATCCCCTTGTCCACTAGGTAAGGTATTAACTTATAAAAATTTAATTTACTATTAAATTTTCCATTTTATTGCGTTAATACATCTTACCTAGTGGACAGATGCAGAATAACTACCCAGTGGAAGGAGGGTAGCAGAAGAAGGGGAATTCCTGAGAACTCTAGGTACTAAGAGGTGATTCCAGCCATGGTTAAATAAACCAGTCCTTAGGAAAAAACACCCCCTCCCCCCTTTTTTTTTGAAATTTCCTTGTACCAACTCAACCGAGGGTACAGAGGGAAGGAGAGAGATGAGTTCATCACGTAGTGAGGAAGACGAACAGGAACTGAAAAACCTAATAATTCCCTGGAACCACTTAGGCTCGTGATAATCCAGGGGAAAACTTATTTATGAAATTATGTACACTATACACAATAATTCCCAAAGAGGGACTTTATTTGTCCGCCTGGACCTGTTGGGCAGCCACAATGGGCCCCAGATGGTACAGGTCCGAGTCGGCCCAAGCTAGGTCCTTCAGATAGAACTGAGTAAAGGTATTGTGGGCTTTCCAATGACAGGCCGAGAGAATTTGTTCCAAGGACACGCCTCCCTGAAAAGCCTTGGAAGCCGCAAAAGCCCTGACATCATGTGCCTTGACTTGAAGCAACTTGTGGGAATCCTCATCGGATACTTGGTAGCACAAGAGCACTGTTTGTTTAATCCAAGAGGAGATAGTAGCCGGAACAATATCTTTCTCAAAGCTCTTCCGGAAGGACACAAAAACCAGATCCTTCCCTTTGCGGAGATCCTTGGTTCTGTCTAGATAGTAACGTAGGGCCCTGACTGGGCACAAGGACCTATCCTCCTTAAGCTCTTTGTCCAAGGAGGGTGCCAAGGCCGGGATCACTACTGGAGCCACAGATGCCGGGCCTTCTTTGGCCAACTGATTCTTGGAAAGAAACATGGGAGACGGATAGAAAGACACCTGACTCCAGTTCTCTTGGTGCCGTATATTCTTGAATAGCCAAGCATGAATTTCACTTCTACGCTTGCCTGAACCTAGAGCTAGAAGAAAAACTGTCTTAAAGGTCAGATGCTTAAGGGAAGCCTTCCTCATTGGTTCAAAAGGAGGTTTAGTCAACTGGTGAAGGACAAGGGAAAGATTCCAAGAAGGCAGCCCTCGTCTGCCCTTGGGCTTATCCCTATGAAAACTGTCCAATAAACGGGTTAAGTTTTCATCTTTGCTGATGTTCACCTCCTGATTTCCCACCATGTCCGCAATAGCAGTTCTGTAACCGTCAATGGTGCTAGGCTGGAGTTTCCTTTCTTTGAATAGATAGAGCAGGAAATCAGCGATCTGGTTCACAGAGGGCGACCGGAAGTCCACCTTATGTGCGTCACACCATTTGATAAAAATGGCCCACTTTGACTTATAAACGGCTCTGGTTGAACTTCTCTGAGGAGCCTCAATTCTTGCTGCCACTTCATCAGTGAACCCTTGTTCTTGAATGCAGGAGGCTCTAGGAGCCACGCATGTAGATTTAAGTTGGCTAGGTTCTTGTGAAGAAGGCCATTGAGAGGCTGAGTCACGAGATCCTTGCGAAGGGGGAGCTGGAAAGGAATTTGCACGGACAGAGTGACCAGATCCCAAAACCAAGGCATGTTGGGCCAACCTGGGGCAATTAGGACCATCCTTAAGCATCCCTGATCCATTACCTTCGACGTCACCTGATTGAGCAGTGAGACCGGAGGAAAGGCGTAAACATCCAGATTCCCCCATGGTATGCTGAGGGCGTCCACAGCCCAGGCTGCCGGATCCGGCACCGGTGACACAAACTGGGGAAGTTTGTGGTTGAACCGGGTTGCAAAGAGGTCCACCTGTGGGAGGTCCCAGTTGGAGAACAAGCGATTGAACACTGGTAGGGACAGGGACCATTCTGTCTGGATCACCTGACTGTGCCTGGATAGTTTGTCCGCTATCACATTCAGGCGACCCGGAATGTGCCTTGCCCTCAGGATTATTCCTCTGGGATGGCACCAAGCCAGAAGTCTCCACAGGAGGGCACAGAGAGAGCCTGATCTCATACCTCCTTGCTTGTTGATGTAGGCAACCACAGTTGTGTTGTCTGTGGCTATGAGAACAACCTGATCCCTGCAGAGATGCTCGAAACTCTTGAGGGCCAGAAAGACTGCTTTCAGCTCTAGAAAGTTTATATGGAGGTGACTTTCTGGTTCTGACCAAACGCCTTGCGCTATAGCCTCTCCTAAGTGAGCGCCCCAACCTTCGTTTGAGGCGTCTGTAAAAACTTGTAGAGCGTGACGTAGGGCATGTAGGGGTTGCCCTCGCAGTACATTCTTTTCGTCCAACCACCAATCCAGATGGGGGTGCAGGGACGGGGGAACCGGAATCACTTTTTCCAGGACCTCCGGTACATGCCAATGCTGTTTGAGATGCCACTGAATTGGTCTCATGCGGAGGCGACCCAGCCAGACTTGCTTCTCTGTGGCTGTCAAGAGACCTATGAGGGACATAAACTGCCTGACCGTGCAGGAGTCCCTGTTCTTTACAAAGAGAAGTTTCGCCTTTAATGTCTCCCAGCGCTCTGACGTGGGTAGAACCCGTCCCGTCAGGAGATCGAACCGGTAGCCTACGAAATTGAACACTTGCTGGGGTACAAGTTCTGACTTCTCCAAGTTGACCACCCAACCTAATTCGCGGCAGAGGGCCAAGAGGGTCTGGGTATTTCGTTGGCAGGTTTCCGGGCACGGGGCTCTGAGCAACCAGTCGTCTAGGTACTGGTGGATTCTTATACCCTTTGTTTGAGCCAACAATTTCACCTCCTTTACCACCTTGGTAAATTCCAACGGAGCCGTGGCTAGTCCGAATGGAAGGGCTGTGAACTGATATGCCTTGCTGTTCAAAAAGAACCTGAGGTATTTTCTGGATCTGGGATGGATGGGGATATGAAAGTAAGCGTCGCTGAAATCCAGTGACGTGACCCATTCCCCTTTTTGTAAGGAGACCCTTATGGTTTCCGGTGTTTCCATCTTGAAAGTGTTTGTTTGGAGATAAAGGTTTAACTGGCTGAGGTCCAAAATGGGTCTCCACTTTTTGTTGGGTTTTGGGACCAAGAACAACCGGTTGTAAAAGGACAGGGAGGTCCGTACAACCACCTTTTCGACTACCAACTTTTTTCTTAGTGCAACCAAGGCCTCTGACAGAGCCCGGCTTCTTACCGGATTTGCATAACCACTTGTGATGAGAGGAAACCGTGTCAAAGGGGGCCTCATTTTGAACGGTAGGGTATAACCCTCCTTCAAAATGGAGACTACCCTGGGATTTGCCCCTAGTTCTTGCCACTTTGGCCAAAAGGTCTGTAGTCTCCCCCCTACACCCAACTCTTTGACAACATTGGGGACATTTGGAACAGGTTTGGCAGAAAGACAATGATTTACAAAAGAAGCACCTTTGACAAGCTTTATTTCTGTCTTTTTCACCACGGGTCTTATACCTTTCTTTTGCGGAAGCCCTTTTGAAATTGCATACTGAGCATGAGTTGCAACATGACAAGATACAAGAGGATTTGAAGGTTTTGGAACAGTGTTTAAAGAAGGAACTTTGACTATTGTCTGAACATTTAAACTGTCCTGAACCACAGGTTGTACAGTCTGCTTTACTAACTTTGACGTTTTCCCCACATTTACTGATTTCTGAATGGGAGGAAACATGCTGTAATTGTCATTTAAAACCTTTATATCCCTTGGAACGAGAGAAACGAGGGTTAGAACCCCTTCCTCTGCCACGTCCTCTATTCCTAGGCCTACTAAATTGCCTCCATGGTTGTTGTTCTTGTTCCGTACCGGTAGACCTTTGATCCCTTCTGTCATAAGGTCGGTATCTGTTGGCTGTCCTCCAACCGGACTGCTGTGAAGCACCCGGACCGGGTCTCAGAGCAGAACCGGAAGCCTCATGCTTGATGATATCCTGTTCAGCAGTGGCAATGACTGCGTCGGGAAAGAGGCCATAGCCAAACATTGGAGCATTTCTAAGATGTAACCATGTATCTTGCTTGACACCAGGCTTCATATGTTCTAGATAAGCATCACGTCGGATCAAGATAAGATTAGCAAGATGTACAAACACACTGTCCGCGAGATGTTGCAAAGCCGTGCCCATGGCAACAGAGACACTTTGGTGAAAGGCCATAAGATCCTTGAGGTCGTTCAGGGCACCAGACACTTCCTTAGGGGCTTTGCCCTTGTTGATGCGGGAACATAACATGGTAACATTACTAGACATTTTATCTTGCAACTCACTAGCGCACCGGTTGAACCCTGCAGCATTGTTAACGATATATGAGTTCTCCCTAGCGCACTTCTCCCACCTTCTGAGGTATTCCTGTGAAATGGGCCTAGAAGGAGGGCCTGCAGCTGGATAGGCCGAAGCCTTAGTAAGCCTTGGAAACTGAGAATTGAGTTTCGCTTCTGTATTATGCCAACTGAAGAGTTTTCTACCCGGTCTGTGGGGGCCATCTTGTTTAATGGTATACATCTGATACCATCTTGCCTGTGACTTGGGGATCTTCACAAACTGGTCTTTTTTCAGTCCGGCCGAGTCTTGGGCCCTTGAAGGGTAGCCTTCTGCCACAACTGTATTGAGTCGCTCCAACTTCTGGCAGAGCCAGTCATCCGGCGGCATTTCAACTGAAATACGGGCAGGCCTTTTAGGATTCTTACCCTTCCAAGGGTTATTGGATTTATCCGGCTCATTCAAGTCACTTTCAAAGTCCGGTATGTGAGTCCACCCCATGAAGGAACGAACCGACCTTACAGTTTCTCTGTAGTTCATCTCTTCGGTTTGCTCAGGGTGTTCCAGAGTATCAGAGGAAATCTCACCCTCGTCAGAGTCAGAGTGCACAGACGACACATCAGAACCGGCCAAAGGGTCATCAAAATCAATGTCGTCCGGTTCCGGTGGAAGATTGAATGTACCGGGGAAAGCAGAAGCTGAAGATGAAGTTGTAGGCTTAGCCAAAAACAGGTCACCAGCAGAACCGGCTTGGTCATCTTCCGGTGTAAGGGTGACTGAAGATGCCGGAGGGGCTTTCTTGTGTACTGTAGCCTGCGTTACACTCTCCGGACCGGAGGTGCCCAAAGCAGGGACCGGCTTATCCAAGGGAACCGGTTTATCAGCTATCTTGACTGACTTCTTATGTTTTTTGTCTTTAGTTTTCTTAGGTTTATCCTCCCCAGATTTAACAACGGCCTCCTGCACTGCCGGGGACTCCACCGGACCGGTGGGCCGGGCAGCCGGGGCAATAAAGGGGGATTCAGAAGGCACAGCTTTTGAACTTGAAGGGTTCACCGCCATCTTGGGGGTGGAGAAAACATTGCCTCTACTCAACAAGGCTTCTACACGTGCAAATTGCTCTGCCCATTTATCATTCATCAGAGAAAACTGTTCTGCTGTAACAAAAGTGGCAGGATGAGATGTACTCTGAGGAGGGGCAGTAAAAGTTGGCTCCGCAGAAGAATCCACGGAAGCAATGACTTCAACTTCTTTAGGGGAAACTAAAATACCTGCTTTACGGTCTTTTCTGATTCTGTAAGAAGGGGTAGAAATCAACTCCTTTTGTTCATCAGAGAAGGAATCGCACACACTACACTGTTTGTCTTTAACACAAGGGTCATCCCCAATGCCTTTATCGCGACAACGCGCGCATTTCTTGTGCAAATCAAAGGCGGCCATAACGTGGCCACAAGACCCCCGCCTTTGTCCTTTCTTTTCCCCTGGTGAATCCATGATATATATAGCACAAAACTACTAACACACTTTAAACAAATATCCAATCTAACACTAGTAAAAAATTAAAAAAGTTTCTCTTAAACTTCAAGCGTTAACAAAATGGACGCGCCAAACAAAAAGAGGAAGAGCGCATGCGCGAGCATGCGCAGTATACCAGCAGGTTGGCTATACAGCCACCTGGCGAATGAACAGGACACTACCGGTCCCGGCCAGAGCCCAGCTCAGGACGTTTTTTTCTAACGTTTGGCGTGACCGGCAAGGCGCCGGACAAATGCATCTGTCCACTAGGTAAGATGTATTAACGCAATAAAATGCTCTATCTCTTACAGTTTTCGAGATAAACGACATTTTCCATTTCCGCCAAAATTAAAGATGGCAGCCAAAAATCATAAAAGTCTAAATTTTTCAGATATGCTAGAAGAGTAGTACTTAGAACCCTGGGGGTCCAAAATTTGCCTGGAATTGTTCGATCTCTTACGGTTTTCGAGATAAATGACATTTTACATTTCCCCAAAAATTCAAAACGGCAGTAAAAAAGTCGCAGAAGTCTAAATTTTTCAGGGGTGCTAGAGGAGTAGTCCTTAGTGCCCGGAATCTCTATCTCTTATGGTTTTCGAGATAAAAGACATTTTCCATTTCCGCAAAAATTCAAGATGGCGGCCGAAAATCGGAGAAGTCTAAATTTTTCTGAGGTGCTAGAGGAGTAGTTCCTAGTAACCTCAGGGTCCAAAATTTGCCTGGAAACGTTCTATCTCTTACGATTTTCGAGATAAAAGACATTTTCCAGTTCCTCCAAAATTCAAGATGGCGGCCAAAAATCGGAAACGTTTATATTTTTCAGAGATGCTACAAGAGTAATACTTAGTACCCTGGGGGTCCAAAATTTGCCCGGAATTGCTCTATCTCTTACAGTTTTTGAGATAAAAGACATTTTCCATTTCCGCCAAAATTCAAGATGGCGGCCAAAAATCGCAGAAGTCTAAATTTTTCAGAGGTGTTAGAGGAGTAGTACTCACTACCCTGGGGGTCCAAATTTGACCAGAATCGCTCTATCTCTTATGGTTTTTGGGATAAACGACAATTTTTCATTTCCGCCAAAATTCAAGATGGTGGCCGAAAATCGGAAAAATTAAAATTTTTCAGAGGTGCTAGAGGAGTAGTACTTAGTACCCTAAGGATAACATACTTTATAGCTAACGTCTAAACTGAATACTCATGAACTTAAAAGTGACTTACACAGTGGCAAAATGTCAAAGTAGCTATTACTCAGCATTATAGCTTCAGTTCTAACAATTAATCATGACAGAGACCATTAAAAAGTAGATGAACAACATAGTTGATAAAAAATTTCTAAACTTATAAACGATTTACTCATTAGCAAAATAGCAAAGCAACTATTACTCAGTTAGCTGTGGAGATATAGCTCTGAAAATTTGCCATGACACATAACATCAAAATTTAGGTGAACAACAAATTTGATAAAAAACTTATAAATTGAATACTTTTAAAGTTCCAAGTGAGTTACTCATTGGCAAAATGAATATAGCTCAGATGGATACAATAATGTAAAAGTATTATATGATATCTTATTAAAAACTCAATCGATAATATATTTGAAAAGATTGGCCTAACTAAAACTTTTAAAGATATTGGACATTTACTTCTTCTGTGATTTAGCTACAAATGAGAAAATAGCTATTACTCATTCATTATATACAATGGTGCTCCAAACTATGTACTATCTGGTAGATTAGGACAAATTGGCTGAACACATATTTTTAGGAAAACACTCTAACTGCAATAGTTTTGGAGTTACCATGGATTTACTCAACAGTAAGAATTTCAAAGTAGTTATTACTCAGCTATCCAATGTGCAACCGGTCTGAAACTTTACTATGTGATAGCTTATGAAAAACTAGATGAATAACATGTTGAAAACATTTGCTTAACTTGAATACTTTTGATGATATTTCACATTTATTTCTGTCATTATTATTTAGCTACAAATAAGAAAATAGCTATTATTCACTTATGGCATGCTGTGGAACCCCCAACTATGTACCATCTTATAGCCAAGGACAAAGAGCTGAACAACATATTTGAAGAAAAAGCTCTAACTGCAATAGTTTTTGAGTTATGAGTCCTTTACTCAAAGTAGCTATCAGCTAATATTGCTATTACTCGCTTATCACTAGGTTTAGGTCAACAAAACCATCAAAATTTTCAAGGGCATGAAAATTCATTGGGACAATTAATTGACAAAAAAAAAGTGCAGCTGTTGTAGTTTTGGAGAAATCTGCGTGACACACTACCCCACACACACACGCACGCACGCACTCACCCCTGCACACATATGATGCATTTTATAATCTCCCGCCCGGCGGGAGATAATGTGAATGGTAGATAAATGAAAACTAAAAAGTATTAGTATGCATTTTAATGTGTTTAAAATTTGTGATAAAAAGATGCTCTTTCCCATGTGTCAGAACCTGCGTATTTCATTACTAGCGTGTGCAAACCTGCTCCGATAAAGGACATCAGCTATCAAATACACAATTTTCCAATATAAAATGACTGATAACTATTTAATATTTAATATCCAATTTGACTTTTATGGCACTTGTTCTCCATCAAAAGACAGAGTCTAAGGCACAACATCCAGGAAACAAAAAAGTCCAAAAAATTCATAGTCCAGAGACATAGAGTAAGAAATCTAAAATTCGCCAGGAATCTAAAATTCACCACCTCTAAAACCTTAGTATATTTTATGAAGAAAATGATGTTTTTGTCTCACAATTGGTATTTTTCAGTTCAAAAAGCCTTAATTTACTATACATTCAACAAATCTCACCACAAGTCATTTATTTTATTAGTATTTTCACATGTGGCGAATTTCAGATATGTGGCGAATTTTAGATTTCTTACTAACGTGAAAAAATGTCATGAAGATCCATTTATTACTTATGGAGTAATGTTAACCAGAAAGCCAAATGTTGTTGAAAATACATTGAAACCTTTGAAATTTTTTTATATGCAGAAAAAGACTTGTATCTTTCCCAGAATTTAATCACTCCTTCCTTTGGCCCGTCCCTACCCGCTCATTACATTTGGAGTTACCATAAACACAGGCAGACCAACAGACAAATGAACACACCCAAAAACATAACCTGCTGGTGAAGGTTATAAGAATATTAGTGAATACAGATACTGCAGATCTTACTTTTGCAAGAAGCGTATGACGCCAGACAGTGACTTCTCATCTCTCCCTGCCAGTGCCGCTTTAATCCCGCCTCGTCTGATCAATTCTTGTAGAACACTGACCGTGACATCAGGATGCATGCTCCTCACTCTTATCTAACAGGTAATACAAGTTCACTTTACCAGGTCTGGTTTTCATAAATAATCTCGAACTTAATCTCGAAATATATTCTCTAGTACTTGTGGGACTGTTTACAGAAATCAAAACCGGTTACTGGGGCTTTGAAATAAAAGAAATCCGATATTTCATATGCTTGTTACTGAACAATGAAAAGTTATTGCAGGTGTACATGAGCCAGAACTTGCAACTGGAAATGGCTTTGTGAGATACTATTAAATATGTACACATAATTTTTGGTCAATATAATGCAAAAATGTGACATATTTCACAAAAATATGTATTTTTTGTTGTTGTTTTCAGATGAAATATTGGCCTAAAATGATGAAGTTTTCAATAAACGGTTCCCAAATATTCTTCGCAAATTTCATTATTTATACAAAAAACAATGAAAACAAGATCACTCATTGCCGATCAAGGAATCAAAAAGTATAAACCAGACCAAAAAACATCAAACATGAAATAAAAATAAGAAAATGGGCATAAATCACCACATATATAACTAATATATAACCTAAAAGCTTTTCATAAATTTCCCCAACTCCGTATCATGCTTTATGTATCCTCACTTCAGTTGGTTGCTTTATGATCATCTTCACAACAGTGGGAAATCAGCCCCAAGGTGGTTTCTGTTAACTTTATAATTTTGCATTTATAGCTTATTTTGTATTTAACTGGTGAATGTACAAAATTGTCACAAAATATGATCTTCTTAAAGCTATAGAGAAATGAGTTTAGCAACTATCGGTAACAGTGTTGATTCTAGAAATTTTGAAATGTGGGGGCAGCTCCCCCCCCCCCCCCCCCCCCCCATGTCTGAAAAATGTGGGGGCTTCGTCAATAAAAATGGGAACTTGTACCTCCGCCAAAGAGGGATTAATTTCGGAAGCACTTGTCTGTCCTTATCTTTGTTAGCAGGATTACACAATACTACTGTATAAATCTTCGTGAAAAAAATAGAAGATGGAAACGGATCCAACTTAGATCACATTAATTTTTACGGCAAGGTTATGTCCCGGGATGTCCCAATATGTAACATTTTGGCTATATGTCGGGAAGTGCTTCATCTAGGGAAGTGCTTTATATCACGGGATGCCTTGTTTTAGGATTGTAGCAATATTTTACAAAATGAAAGCCTCAAAAAAGATCAAATACTTTAAACTCAGAATTTACAGCAGTAGCACCAACTCATTAATATTCATGAGAAGATATGAGGTCGTGGATTTCTAGGGTTTTTCTTACAATATTTTATTAAATGGAAGCTTCAATGAAGATCAAATACCTTAAACTCGAGAACTTACGGCAGTAGCACCAACTCATTTTTTTGAGAAGATGTGAGGTCACAGATTTCCCGGAAAACTAACGATAAAAAATCAACCAATGAAATTATTTCCCCGACATTTAGCCAGTAATTTACATATCGGGATGTCCCGTGATTTAACCAGTGCATAATTTTTATTACTTATCTGGATCAGTGCTTGGATAAAAAAAAAATATTAAAGACCTGGGGCCATATTCTACAATACTTTTCTAGCAATATTTTTTAAAATAGAAGCGCCTCGATGAAAGATCAAATGCTTTAAACTGGGGAACTCATGGCCATAGCATCCAAGTCATTAATATTCATGAGATGATATGAGGTCATAGATTTCCGATGGGGTTTTCTAGCAAAATTTTATAAAATGGAACCCTCAACAAAGATCTAACACTTTAAACTTGAGAACTCACGGCCACAGCTCCCAAGTCATTAATATTCATGAGAAGATATGAGGTAACACACGCTGTATGAACTGGTTCAACAGTATTGTTGTTAGTATCTGACGTTTGCATTATCCACTTTCAAACTGTAGTATCCGTTTTGTTTTCATATGAAATAAGTTATTTCAAATAACATTTTTCACTGAAAAAACGACCAAATATAGCCTCCATGATGATAAAATTAAAGGATTCTCGTGAAACGATCGGTGCCCCTCCATTTTGTAAACAAGCGGGATCGCATCTCCTACCGAACGCGCCGAATATACCGAATTGTGGGCTAGTACTAAAACTCATGAGATATCGCGTATCCCGCGCTCTAGAAGCATCACTGGGTAATGTTTAAATTTTACCGATCATTAATCAGCAATAAGCCAACAAGCAATAATAACTAATTTTCCAAATATTGTCCCAGCACCATATGTAATGCTATCTTTTTTTGAAAAAAATGCAAGAAAAAGAAGCCTAACATTACTAGTGATTATTGACAATAAGTTTAAATTGAACAAAAGTACTTTTCTTCTTACATCCATAGCTGCATCCAGAGCTTTGCTATACTGGAAATGTTTGAAGTATTTGTCATACTTAGTCAGCTGCTCCTTCCTTTTATGTTCAATAACTTGGTCTTCCTGAAACGAGCACAGAATATGAACATTTCTTATTGGACTAATGGGCTGGAAAAATATTTGCTTTAAGAAAAGGAATCTATATACAGTATTGCAGATTCTTTACAGGACACTTAAATTTCTTGATCCATCCATTTATCATATATATCACATAAAACCATATAATTTTATAATTTACACAAATCTATTCTAATTTGTGCAAAAATGTAGGCCCTTTTTTCCTTGTGTCATACACTTCTGAAATATTCATTAAAATCAGATAAGTGATGGTTTCTGAATAATCCTGTTACTTCACAAACAGACAGATATATAAACAAGCCATGGTTAAAACAGAACTGTTATGTCAGAATTTACTTATTTAGTGTTTTACATCACATCTAATAAGTTATTGGTTGTACTGTGACAGGTAGTTTTGAGGGCACAGGAAGCCAGTACATACAGTTGGTCAAGATTCTGCACTGTAAACTGCCGACCAGTGGCAAGCAACTATCATGAGGCTAGGCCGGGATTCAAACTCTGATTTCAGAGGTGGGAGGCGAGTGTGCCACCACTGCGCCACCATGGCCCCTTGTCAGAAGAAATGAACCACAAAACCTAGTGAAGGTCACATCTGGTCATCAGTCAGGTCAATTTTTAACCTTAACAGTAACACTTCTGTAACAAGGCATTTCAATTTTCTTGACTATTTAATACTAGTGAGCTGTGACTACGTGTGGTGAAAATTGGATGACTATGTTTAGAAACTAAGAACAAGCTAGTCAACTAAAGGTACTTGTAAAACTACTATATTGTTTATTTATATAAATAACATGTGTAAAACCCAATATATAAAACATTCAAGGAATTTGTGAATTCCCTGATTACGCAAATTCACTGTAACATATATATATATGTATACAGTATATCGTATGATAGAATAACAGCATATGAAAAAAATACAAGGAATATCTGTGTGTTCATCTATTTGAGTTAGCTTGCCTTTTCTGGCTGCCAGGTTTTACTGTGCAGTGTAAACTTATAAGATGCTTTCTTCTTCATCTTTTCTTCTATTTTCTGCTGTTCAACATCTTTAGCATCTCTTCTTCTCTGTGTCACCAGGTAACCATCCGACATTCCCACAGAAATGAGCCGATCATTGGGCTGAAAGGTAACGGGTAGTTGAAAAATGCTTGTGCTTGTTACAGTTCCATTAAGTAGTAATGCTATGACGATGTTAGTAGAACTACTATAGTTTGCTAATTCACTGCCCCTAAAATAAAAGTCAGTTCAAACTTCTAAAATTCGGACTCTTCAAATGTTTAGAAATGACCAACATGGCACTAGGGATGCTATTTTTTCCCAACTATAACACGTTTTGGTGATACAGTAGAACCTCTATTATCCGACCCTCTATTATCCAAATTTTCAATTATCCGACCTCAAACCCACTCTCCCAACTCCATTTAAACCTGTTATTTTAGGCTTTCTATTAATCGGCCTTTCTATTATCCGACCTAATTGTTACTCTCCCTAGAGGGTCGGATAATAGAGGTTCTACTGTAATACGGTAAATTATGTTTTCACCATAATTTAAACATAGGGTTAAGATTTTATGGTAGATTTCTGTACTTTTACTTATTCTCAAAAAGTTAATTTGATGATTAAACTAAAAGAAAGTTAACTGGCTAGTAAAGATACCAAACATAGAGCTAAAATTTCTGAAAGATTTCACAGCACTATTAAAATATGGGATTCTTTTGTATCCAGGTGTGGGATCTTTCCTGAAATCACTTTTCGAGTAATGTCAATCACAATGCCAAAGTCACAGAAAATGGGATTGTTGAATATTTGGGGTTTTTCTTTTACCCAGAATATGATCCAGATATTTGCTAAAATTTAATCACTTCATTCCTTGATCAGGCCCTACTTACATAAAAAAATTTCATAAAGACTCATTACTTTTGGAGTAATCAGGCACACAGACAAACAAATGCACCCAATAACATAACCCCCTTGTGGAGGTAATGACCTTGATGTTTCTAATGATTGGACACATACAAAATCCCTGTACACTTACAGATATTCCCAAACTCAAGATAGCAGACACATAATCCATGGTATGAACAACTTCAAAAGTCCCTGCATCATAAATCTTCACATTTCTGAAATATAAAATCCAATTAAATATTCACCCAAATTTGTGACTTGAAGAAGATATGATTTCACAAAACTACTCGGATGCTGAAGAGTGCTGAATGACACATTTTACAACAAACTTTTAATCTTCATTAATTTTCATACTAGTTTTAGAACACATGACCTCAAATGTCAAAAATGAGTATGTTACCATAGCTTACCACTACTACATCTGTCCTAATTATTACATATATACATGGTTAAAAGTTGGTCTTTAATTGGGCTTCGTCCATTATTCCGCCTGGAAGTTTGCGATTTATTTACCGATACAATACTCAAACCTCGTCCTTTATTGCTACAACTAAGCCACTAGGAACATTCAGGTAGAACAAAGGTCAAAGGTTACACCAATGTCGCACCATCACGTTGCACATCTACACCCCAACCAATGCAGAGGACATTACCTCTCTGTATCACCTATCAGTCTTGTGTAATTATACTATAGAAAGTCAGAATTGAGGAGATTACCTGTGTAGTTACTACAGAAAGTAAGTTGAGGCCATAACCTGCATTGTTACTCCAGAAAATCAAAGTTGAGGACATTGCCTCTGACAGGAAATCAGTTTAGGGAATTACCTCTCCAGATCACCTGACATGAGACATGTGAAGTTACACTATAGGAGATTATATGTGACGACCACCTGATAAAATTCTTGTTCAATTAAAACACAATGTCAGAGATGAGGAGGTTACATGTGCAGACCAAATAACACAAGTCATGTTAATTTACTAGTAGGTTACTACAGAAAGTCAGAATTGAGGACATTACCAGTCCAGACCACCCGATACTAGTCTTGTGCAATTACTGCAAAATGTCAGAGTTAGAATTGAGGACATTACCGGTCCAGACCACCCGATACTAGTCTTGTGTAATTACTGCAAAATGTCAGAGTTGTGACTGTTTTATGATGATTACTGAATGAGGCCAGCAGTCTGCCTCCACCGAGCAAGTCCCACACTTTTATGACATCTCCACCTGTATAAACAGAATTCATGAATATAACATGGTTGACATGTATTTAATTAAGTTACATAATTTCACATTTCACAAATTTATACAAAGAGAGATAAGGCTTGTAGAGGCGATGTTTTGAGATACACAATCCAAACAAAACTAGATTGGGCCAACTCGGCGCCAACATATCCCCAGACAGGTCATCACTCACGCCACAGGTTTTGATCGGGAATTTTTTAAAACATAATTACCCATTATTATATGAACTTCAGCACATCAATCTACTCTGTTTATATCTTCCCAAGGAAGATGGTGTATCCCCAGACGCCGAATACATAACTCAAATTATATTTTCAATCTTCCTGCAATGATAACTGTAAACCTATTTTCAAAGTATTTAAATGATTGATGATTGAATGTCCATTCTAAAATAATAATCCCAAAAGAGCATATCTGTTTCTATATTTGTTGACAAATAAAATATTATTTTTAACTCAACTCATCATACTTTTCAATCTTCCTTCAAAGTATTTAAATGATTGATGATTCAATGTCCATTCTAAAATTCATAATCCCAAAAGCGCATATCTGTTTCTATATTTGTTCACAAATAAAATATTATTTAAAAAAAAATTATTTATATTATTATTTTATTATATTATTTTTAGAATTTGCAAATTGTTTTCAGTTATTCATTTCCTCTATACCTATATATGTGGTCCATATATATGCAACCTAAATATGTGACACAATCTCAGTTCTGACTCCCCTTTGTGTTATATGTAATGAAGCCCACCACCTCCCACCCCCACCCCTCTCCCCTTCTCCACACCTCTCTCACTATTACACAAGATCTGCAACCCCATTGAGTTCTTTGTTTCTCATCTGATATCATTAAATACCTTTGTTTATTTAGTGTCACTCAATATAGCTGGAGGTCCCAGAGGTGGGTGGGGGGAATCCGGGTGGGGGATGTGGGTTGGGACTACAAAGAGATGGAGTGCTACAGCATAAATGGTAAACAAACAATCTATATAAAAGGGGTACTCAAATACAAAAAGAATTGAGAATTTTAAGTATGTGATTATCAACTGAAATGAGTTCATAACTGTAGGAGCTGTGCCAAAATTAACTGAGGCAAGTTGAATAAAACTGGGCTAGTTGAGGGTTAAAAATCCCCTAGTTTTACTACATAAGGATATAATTTCATTAATATTGGGACTTAAAGCTCACTTAAAGTGTCCATTTTGTCTACTTGAATATGTTTAACCAGTTTCATTTTAAAAAGTTAAAAACTCAGCAAGCAGAGGTATAACACACAAAAATAAGTTCTTAAAAGACTAAGATAGCCATAACATTATTAATATTCAAAATTTAAATAGACAGGCATTTCCTTTTAAAAATTCAAAGATTTCAGCTCTATAACCCACATAGTTGGACAGTTACTGGGCTTTAAAGTGGCATAATGTCCATAAATTGGGTTTCTGTGGGCATTTTACAATTGTTAAAGAGACCTTAGCAATTAAACTACAGATCCGAAACTTTTTGGGGGACATACATAACAAACAAAAATTATATATAATACAGTTTAAGACTTGTCACACTAAGCATTTCCAAATAACAGGGCAAAATACGGAAAAAATGTCAAAAAAGGCACTTGGGCGAGTGTCTATGGCCCTCATACACAGGTTAAATGTCTACTAAAAACCTTGATTTTCGGCATATGTAAAAAGGACATAATAATGCATTCCCAGATGGGATTTCAGCTCCATCAATCACATAGTTTAACAGTCACAGGGCTTAAAGGTGGTAAAAAGTCCAAATATTGGGTCTCTGTGTGTGAGAGATCTCGATGTGGCTTTCAAATTAAAGCTTCAGACTTAAAATTTGTTACATACTAAGATTACACATAGAATATGTATCTAATAAAGTTTGAAACTTCTCAGACTTACCATTTCCAAGTTACAGAGTAAAAATATGTGAAAAATGTCTTAAAAGGGTCACTCAGGTGGGTGTGTAAGGTCCTCATACACAGGTTAAATGTCTACTTGAAGCCTTGATTTTTGGCACATGTAAAAAGAACATAATAATGTATTCCCAGATGAGATTTCAGCTCTATCAGTCACATAGTTTAACAGTCACAGGCCTTAAAATTGGCAAAAAGTCCAAATACTGGGTCTTTATGGGGCCTTCTAGAGACCTAAATGTGGCCTTCAAATTAAAGCTTCAGACTTAAAATTTGTCACATACTAAGATTACACATAGTATATGCATCTAATACAGTTTGAAACTTCTTAGACTTACCATTTCCAAGTTACAGGGAAAAATATGTGAAAAATGTCTAAAAATGGTCACTCGGGTGGGGATTTATGGTCCTCATACACAGGTTAAATGTCTTCTTAAAGCCTTAATTTTTGGCACATATAAAAATAACATACTAATATCTTCTCAGATAGGATTTGAGCTCTATCAGTCACATAGTTTGACAGTCACAGGGCTTAAAAGTAGCAAAAAGTCCAAATATTGGGTCTTTGGGAGCCTTTTAGAGACCTCAATTTGACCTTCAAAATTAAAGCTTCAGACTTAAAATCTGTTACATACTAAGATTACACACAGAATATATATCTAATACAGTTTGAAACTTCTCAGACTTACCATTTCCAAGTTACAGGGAAAAAGATGTGAAAAATGTCTTATAAGGGTCACTCGGGTGGGTGTTTATGGTCCTGATACACAGGTTAACTGTCTATTAAAGGCCTAAATGTTGGGGCACATATAAGAAAACACATAGATATATTCCCAGATGATATTTCACTTAGATGAGAGACATAGTTTGAAAGCTACAGTGCTTGAAAGTGGCAAAAAGTGCATAAATTGGGTCTCTGTGGGCACTTTTGAGACCTTAAGTCGACCCCTTTGGGTAAACCTACAGCCCTAAAATTTTCTACAGACAAGGATTACATATCAAAGTTATACCTAGCGCAGTTTGAGACTCATCAGAATTATCACTTCCAAATTATAGGGCAAAATATGTGAAAAGTATAGCAAAAAATCCCTAAGTGGGGGTATTTATGGGCCTCAAACACAATTTTCTCCTCAACTTAAAGTCATGATTTTCGGCACATGTACTAAGAACATATTAATGTGCTGTCAGGTAAAATTTCAGCCAGCTGAGCATCATAGTTTGTGACCTACAGGGCTCTAAGTGGCCAAAAGTGCAATTTCTGACCTTAAGGTGGCCATAAGTTCTTTTTTACTGGGAGTTTAAGGTCACCTTAAAATAGGGATCTTCCTCTGGGCACCCTTAACATGTGTACCAAGTTTGAAAAAGAAATATTAATTTGTTTTTGAGTTATCGCGTCCACAAGGAAATTTCTACGGCGGCGGCGGTGCGACGGACCTGAATCCAATATATCCCCGACTTTCGTCTGGGGATATAATAACATCAGGGGTCGTATTCACGAAAGGTCTTAGCCAAGTCTTAGGCTTAACTTTCGTATAAAAATATAGCCAAGTTAAGCCTAAGACTTGGCTAAGACCTTTCGTGAATACGGCCACAGGTGTACAATTAAATGATGATGAAAATGACACTTTTATCACTGATATTGAAACCCAGTACCATTATAGATTAATACTTAAAATTTATGCATGATAACACCAATACAACACTCCAATAGATTACAGGAGATATGGCAGTTTCTATCTAAATGTAGCCCACATATGACAAATTGGATCAGATCTAACTCCTGTTAGATAAACTCTCCATTGATTGCGTATTGAATACCATTCTATATTCAAGACTGCCTTATTGGTGTACAAGTTCTAGTGTTGGTATCGAATAATAATATGTATATCGATATCAAACCATATTTTTGCCTTTCATATCGATCGATATTGAAATATCGGGTCATAGATGTTTTCCGGGAGAGACCTTCCAAACTCTTTCGCAGGTTTTAGTTGTTTCCCAAAACGTAAACAAATATGGCGTTTCCGCTTTAGCGGTAAGTGAAAGTTGACAAAATAATATGAAAACCTTTATATTCTTCAAATATTGTCCTTTATTTGAATGAAAAACACCATAGTTGTACCTGTTAAGTATTATGTTTCGATATTGATAATGGACCCTACATTATCGATATCAGCATATTTAGCATGGGTCGATAAATATTTCAATATCGATAAACAATATCAGCACTAACAAGTTCCTACATAGTGGTTATCCAAAATATTTTGTACCTTTCCTTAAAACTAGACAAAGTGTTTATATAACACACATAAAGGCCATGCAGATGGTGTGTTGCACACTTTGCCACTTCAGTATAGAAGTCTACTAAGAATTTTGGCCTCAGCTTTGCTTATGATGCTTACTGAATACATATTTCCTCTTGATAATAAAGCTCATGTACTCTCGCATTAAATTTTCACCATTCCAGTGCAAACTTTTGAAATCCCAGATTTTTGTTTGATTTCAAAACCTGGAAACCTGTTATTATTTTCAGAACTGCTCTGGCCACTAGAATATGTACACTTGTCTTCTCTTGTGATATAATTCATTTAAAATATTTCACTCAGGTAATTTTTCCTCCTAACAACACTGGTTACCTGCAGAATAGCAGAGGCTTCCACTGGGATGCATGAGAACACATTCTACAGGATGACCATGAGTCATGGTCATACTACTCTCATCTGTTCTGGCATCAAACAACTTGACTGTGTGATCATATGATCCTGTAAAAATACAAGTACATAATACCTAGTTCAAACCTTTCTTCACTGGAGTCATGAACTATGACTGAATGGCTTCATACTGTATTGGTTTAGGTTCAATCTGGCCTTCCACCTGAGGTCGGTGGTTCAAAGCCCCGGACCTTTCGTGAGAAAGTTGGTAGTTGCATACCGATGATCGGCAGTTTACAGTACAGAACCTTGATCAACTGTATGTACTGGTTTCCTCTGCCCACAAAAATTACCCATCGTGATATGACCTATACAGTGTTGAAAGCGACGTAAAACCCCAAATAAACTAGAGATTGCATCTCGACGCAGTGTATCCCCGGACGGGACATAGTTAAGGCGTGAATATGTCGGTCTTGAGCCTGTTTCCTGGAGCACCAGGTCAGGATTCTCCATAGTACCAGATTACTCCCAAAAGCTAATCACTAGTTCTTTCACTTATATCTGTCTTTAAAAATTACATTTCATGGATCCAGAAGATCCATATAGTGATCCGGATCACTTCCAAAATTCAATCATTGCATCCTTTCACCTTTTCAGACATATTCTAAAAATTTCATCAAAATCCATAAGTTTTTTAGTTATCTTGTACACAAACACATCTGGCAGCCTGGATCCACATGATCCAGACAGTGATCCAGATTACTCCCAAAAACTAATCACTTGTTCTTTGTCCCATTTAAGACATTTCCTGAAAATTTCATAAAAATCCATCCATGACTTTTTGAGGTATTTGTCTTTAAAAATTACATTTCTTGGATCCAGAAGATCCAGATAGTGGTCCAGATCACTCGCAAAATTGAATCATTTCTTCCTTTTACCATTTGTAACATATCCTAAAAATATGAAAGTCCATCCCAAGATTATGTGGCAGCCTGGATCCAGATGATCCAGACAGTGATCCAGATCACTCCAAAAATTTAATCACTTGTTCCTTGTACCATTTAGGCCATTTGCTGAAACAATCCATCCATAACTTTTTGCGGTATCTGTCTTTAAAAATTACATTTCATGGATCCAGAAGATCCATATAGTGATCCGGATCACTTCCAAAATTCAATCATTTCATCCTTTTACCTTTTCAGACATATCCTGAAAATTTCATCAAAATCCGTCCATAAGTTTTTGATTTATCTTGTACATAAACACATCTGGCAGCCTGGATCCAGATGAGCCAGATCACTCCCAAAATCTAATCACTTGTTCCTTGTCCCATTTAGGACATTTCCTGAAAATTTCATCAAAATCCACCCATGACTTTTTGAGCTATTTGTCTTTAAAATTATATTTCATGGATCCAGAAGATCCAGACAGTGATCCGGATCACTCCCAAAATTTAATCATATCTTCCTTTACCATTTTGGACATATCCTGAAAATTTTATCAAAATCCATCTGTCAGTTTTTGAGTTATCGTGTTCACAAACAAATAGAGGGCCAAAAATGACCCTCGGTCAGGTACTTTGGCGGTCAGTGGATGACCTTAAATGAAGATCTGTAACCGGTAAGCCTGGATTCTGGTACTCCATCATGTACTCAACCTCCAAAGCCATTTTCCATAGTTTCCATGCAATGTAGTCAGCATTAAGTGTGAAAATATCTCCAAATTTGCCAAAAATGACCCTTGGTCAGGTACTTTGGTGGTCAGTGGATGACCTTCAATGAAGTGCTTCAAGGTCAAATTTCTGCATGCTTACAGAGGACATATATATGTATTATATATACCAGCCATAGGATGATCTGACTTTTTGTATAGGAGAACTGGGCCAAAAAGTAAAAAAATGGCCAAAAACTGACCTTTAAGAGGCCACCAGTGACATTGAGACTGAAGGTCAAGGTCACAAAACAATAGCGTTCGTGGCATTGCCCATATATACCCACATACCAAATTTGAAAGTTCTAACTAAAATATTTTTTAAGTTATCGCATCAAAAAGGAAATCTCTGCGGCGGCGGTGGCGGCGTGACCGTACTGAATCCTAAGTATCCCCGACTTTCGTCCGGGGATACAATAAATATCAGGTTCAATCTCCTTTTCTTTGGATTGGATTGTCAAATTTGCATTTGGGCAGGATGTTTCTGCCCAAATTCAGAAAACATTTTGTATTCAAGACCACTTTTTAAAAATATCTGATGAGCTTCAGGAGCTGTGCAGATATATATGCTTTGGAAGGGTGAAGGGAAGAGGGGTGGGGGATATTGATATGTGGAGAGGCTTGTTCTGCAATACTTACTACCCAGATATGAAGGGTCTCTTTTTGAGCCATAAGGACAAGGGGAAAGCAAATACAGTAGAATATCTATTATCTAACCCTACATTATCAGAATTTTCAATTATCCACCCTCAAACCCACTCTACCAACTCCATTTAAGGCTGTTATTTTAGCCCTACTTTTATCCGACCCTTCTATTATCCGACCAAATTATTCCTCCCCTAGAGGGTCAGATAACAGAGGATCTACTGTACGTACAGAAACGACCATGAGTAAAGGAGAGAACCGGGCATTACAGCACTGGCACAAGTATTTAGAGTAAGAAATCTAAAATTCGCCACATATCTGAAATTCACCACAGGTGAAAATACTAATAAAATAAATGAATTGTGGTGAGATTTGTTGACTGTATAGTAAATTAAGGCTTTTTGCACTGAAATATACCAATTTTTAGACAAACACATCATTTTCTTCATAAAATTAACTAAGGTTTTAGAGGTGGCGAATTTTTCTTACTCTAACTGAAATTTTAACATTCACATCAAAACTCACTCTAGCTTTGTTTCACAATTGTTATAGGAATGTCTTTTGTGTCTGAAGTATTTAAAATGTTAATAATTTCATTAATTTATGATAAAATTGTTATGTGCACTTCAAGCAATTTGTCTAGACAAGAGGGTCAAAGATGCCCCAAAAGGCGGGTTGCGCAGGCAGCAATAAGGTGAGCGACTGCTGTAATTACATTTAGAAACAAGGAAAGAAATGTTAGGTCACCCAGTTAAGGCGAATGTGTTAGATGTGCTAAGAAACGTAAAACTTGTAATCTAGCTTACATAATTGTATCTATGCTATAAACAGACAAACGAAAGGATGGAATTACACCAATTTTGAAAGCAACTTAGCTATGATGGTGATGTATCTCCCTGTCAAGTTTGAATTCGATTGGACAAAGTGTTTTGGAGTTAGAGTCCGGAAACGGAAATGTTGACGAACAAACGAACGGCCGGAATTACACCAATTTCGAAAGGAACCTAGCTATTCTATCTCCCTGTCAAGTCTGAATTTGATTGGACAGAGCATTTTCGAGTTAGAGTCTGGAAACAGAAATGTTGATGAACAGACAAATGGACCAAAAACAGACAAACGAACGGACAGAATTACACCAATTTCAAAAGGAACCTACCTATGATGGTGATCTATCTCCCTCTCAAGTTTGAATTCGATTGGACAAACCGTTTTCGAGTTGGAGTCCGGAAATGAAAATGTGGACGGACAGACAAACGGACAAAAAACGGACAAATGAACGGATGGAATTACACCAATTTCGAAAGGAACCTAGCTGTGATGGTGATCTATTTCCCTCTCAAGTTTGAATTTGATTGAACAAACCGTTTTCAAGTTAGAGTCCGGAAATGAAAATGTGGATGGACAGACAGACAGACAAAAAACGGACAAATGAACAGACGGAATTACACCAATTTCGAAAGGAACCTAGCTGTGATGGTGATCTATGTCCCTCTCAAGTTTGAATTTGATTGGACAAACTGTTTTGGAGTTAGAGCCCGGAAACGAAATTTGGACGTACAGACAAACGAACAGACGGAATTACACCAATTTCGAAAGGAACCTAGCTATGATGGTCATCTATGTCCCTGTCAAGTTTGAATTCGATTGGACAAACCGTTTTCGAGTTAGAGTCTGGAAACGAAAATGTGGACAGACAGATGGATGGACAGACAAACGGACAAAATTGGACAAACAAACGGACAGAATTACACCAATTTCGAAAGGAACCTAGCTATGATGGTGATCTATCTCCCTGATTGGAAAAAAAGTTTTTGAGTTAGAGTCCGGAAAGGAAAAATGTGGACGGACAGACAGATGGAAGTCGGACACATCAATCTAATAGGCGGGTTGGTTACACGCAACCCGCCTAATTATCCCCCTACCCACTGTGTTATAGTTATAATCTATCACTGGGTAAACATAATGCAGAATTATAGTCTGACTGGCAGTTTCATATCACCAAGACAAAGCCTGAGTGGTTGGTTCTAAAATGCTAATTGGACTTTAATTCTGCATAGAAACCAACACTTGATGCATTAGAGTTAGAAATCTATATTTGCCACATATCTGAAATAACCACATGTGGAAATACTTATAAAAATAATGAGCAGAAGAGAGATTTGTTGAATGTATTGTAAATCAAGGCTTTTTGAACTGAAATGTACCAAGTTTAAGACAAAGCATCATTTTCTCCATAGAGTTAGCTAAGGTTTTAGAGGTGGTGAATTTTAGATTTCTTACTTATTCTAATACATGACAACTTTTTGCTCAAGTTTACTCTTTACATCATAAGCGATAATTAGGCGAACTTTATAGGTGATTTTATCTGACAATTTTCACTGCTCTATCAATCACTTATTGACATAGCAGAGTCTTTTTAAAATGACATTGTGTTAACATTATTATCAAGTGTACACATCTTAATATTAAATGGAGAAAGTAGCCATGTAAAATCTACTTATTGCTTTGGATTGACTCAAAACAATGTGCCAATTTGGAACATAACCTGACAACAATAAACTTTATTCTTTCATTTCTAAATCTGTCAACTACAAGGCTTTTCTTACCTGTAATGAAAATATCTTTGCTAGATTTACTAGCACAAGCTGACCGGATATAATCCTGAAAATATACAAATAATATAAAATCGACATTCAAGCATGTACACCAACAAAGCAAAGAAATAACATATTGTGAACTCAGTGATCACCTGCAGGTGAAATAAGGATGTTTTAATAAAACAAAACACCTCTACAGTCAGAGTTTATGAACATGAAGAAATTCTTTAATGCCAAGATAGCTTGAATACAGATGTTGATATTTACATTAGATAGTTTTAATCTAACTTTAATAATAATACATTATGTAGATCAATTTGGATATATTTTACTCTGTTTGTTATAGTAAAAACACTGAGAAATAAATGAGAAAAAATTCTTTTTCACAGACATAAACTATGTTATCATATAACAGAATTCTTCAGTTTGAAAACCTCACATACAACACTTATTTTTGACATTTATTCTACATGATTGGGGATATTTTCTGTTTCACTTCATTTTAATGCCTAATTTTCATGCAATGGACTAGTAAATCATTCAAATTGATATTGCCATTGTCCAAAATTAGAGGGACACAGGATGTAAATCATGTACAGAAGTGATATATATGTAAATGCGAATCTTTGATAAAATTGGTTGTCTTCTAACTAATCAGAAGTGAGCTTTCATTGCTCCATTTCTCCTGTATAATCTTAAAGAGTCATCTTGCTGTCTGTTCTCTCTGCAATCTGCACTGTGAATTTCTGTTTGACAATGCACAGTGACTTGGTCACTGCATTAAGGGTGTGGCTTCTGGTTTACTTTTCACTAAAGGATCATCATTACAAACAATTTTTTTTTTGGTCTATAAAACTTTAAAACTGCTTGTGGAAAAAAAATATTTGCACGAAATTTTAGATATTTTTACCTCGTTGAATTCCAAAATTGTTTCTGGGGAAAATAAATGGAAGAAATGTTAAGTTCAGTCCCTGATCGCAACATGTTAAGTCTTCCAAATCTTGTTTATTCTTGGATAGACAAGCCCACTCACACACTTTGACAAAATTCGTGTTAAATTCTAGTCTTGCCATTACTAGTTTTATATATAAGGGTAAAAAATAGCTGATAATTCTAGTGATAGATATTTCAATGTGAAATCCTTGAAAATTTGCTCACCTGATGTTCTGAAAATGATGCCACTTTAGCTTGACTTGGGATATCTAGTAAATTTACTACTTTGTCATCTCCACCAGACAAAATGTGCAGATTGTCAGAAGTAAAACGAGTTACATGAACTGCTCTAAAACAGGAATATACAATATATAATAAAAATGCTAACAATAATAATAATAATAATGATAGAACTCCTAGAAACACTAGCTAACTCATTTTAAAGAGTAAATTTACTTTACCTTGACAAATATTAAACTTCCTTCCAAACAAAATTTTTAAACTTATTTCCACAATGTTGTTTCTTCTACATTCAAAAACTGAAGAGGTAAAAGTACTACTTCCTGTGTGTTGGACATGGAGATAATGTTAAATCTGCCTTATAAGGCCCATATAATTGGCTTTGTTTAGTCAATTGTATTTTGACTATCTATTTTTGATAAGTCTCATTAGATGCTATAAGATATTATGAATAATGTTGTTTCACTGATGTCCCAAAGTACATATTGGTCAAACAGGTTGTATCAGCTATTGAACTGGTTCTTTACTGTCTGGTGTATCAGACTGCAGTTTATTACAATAGTTTACCAGTTTTGGAGAAACCATTCAAAAACTTGTGGCAATCCTCACCACAGTACAAAACGCAAGGAGTTAAAATTGTGAGATATGATTTCAATATTTTATATATATTGATATTGTAAACCTAAATTGCTTTTTCAGTACTTACTCAACTTTTTAAAAATATATACACAATCACAAAACAAACAATCATTATTCAAAATTGGTTTATGGGAAATGAAAAATTTTCACTGTATTGAACTTTTGTTCCATGTGGTGTTTTGATTTCTAGGAAAATGTTTAAAAATACTTTTCCTTTCACCTTTAATATTTCCCACAAGGCTCATCTGAAAAATATGTTCTCCATTCACTTTAAGAAAAATCGTAAATTTTTCAAATTCAAATACAATGTTTTAAAATTGTGTTGTCCAAAGTCTTCAAATTAGAGCTGGAAAGATTTTTTTGAAAATATAATATGACATTTCAGAGCTTTGTTACAATATTTTCTTCTGTTTATTTATTTATTTGGGGTTTTATGTTGCTTTCAACACTGTACAGGTCATATCACAACGGGTAGTTGGAAGGACAGAGGAAACCAGTACATACAGTTCGTCAGGGTTGTGTACTGTAAACTGCCGACCAACGGCAAGCAACTATCAGCTTTCCCACTTGAGGCCATGCCGGGAATCGAACCCCGGCCTCAGAGGTGGGAGGCGAGAGTGTTACCACTCTGCCACCATGGCCCCCTATATTTTCTTCTCATTATGATACATAATTTAATCCTCTGCAAACTTGTTTGATGTCAAGAGATGTGATTTATTGTGTGAAACAATATTTCAGTATAAAAGTGGCACCACCAAATGTACAAAGTAATGCTTTTCTGGCAATACCAAACAAACAGATAATACTAACATGTATTTTTTGTTCATTCAAATACATAGCCACTTATTCTTCTATCTTACCTTGTGTGTTCCTTAAATGTGCGAAGCAGTGCTTTTCTTCCAACATCAAACAAACGAACAAGACCCTCTTCTCCACCAGCCACTAATAACTTGCCATCTCCCCTGAAGCTTCCACTAAAAGCCTGCTGCTTGAATTTGGTAAAAGTCTTTAGAACTTGATTGTTTCGAGCACTGAAAATTTCTACCTACATAAACACAGAAATATTGTCCACATAGTGACTCGGCATATGCATAAAACTTTTTTAATTTCATCAAGAGAATTCATTGAAGATTAAAGTTCTAACTGCGAAAAACTTTTGAGACAAAACATAATATCAAGAGAAGAAATTTTAAAGGGTAAGTCATTATAAGCGATAATTTTACTAGGGCTGGGACGGGTGCTGAAAAACGGCACCGAGTACTTGTCCTCTGACAACCGGCCTGAATTTGAGTAACCGCGAGATTTAGTACCTACCATTAGAAGTCTTCTGTAAACAAATAGTCGGTTCCGGAAACGAAACTTTTGAAGAAAAACGTCTTTTATTTGACCAGATATTATAGAATATGGAGTAAATTATACATTTTCAAGCAAAAATAACAAGTTTAATTGATATTATGTGACGGAAATGCTGAAATGTAGCATATTTTACACAAGCATTTTATTACGTGGGCAATAATACAATACCTCGCGAGTAACCAAGTATTTAAAACTAGAGGAATGCTTTTGCTAACAAAAGCGAAGCGTCCCTTAAAGTTTAAAATGCTTTGTGGTTTTAATAAGCATGCTGTAAAGCTAAGAATGCACAAAGCTGCACTGTATGCTTTCCCAATACCTCTTAATACATTCTGAAGCTATAAAAGCAACAATAAAGGAGATATAAGGCAAAAACTCCAAAGCAGCTATTTATGACCCCAGTTTGACCCATAAGGGAGGGTCGGGAGGTAAAACTGACCGGCTATTTAGACTCTCCACATATGCTTTCCCAATACCTCTTAATACATTCTGAAGATCTAAAAGCAACAATAAAGGAGATATAAGGCAAAACTCCAAAGCAACTATTTTATGACCCCAGTTTGGCCCATAAAGGGGGGTCGGGGGATAAAACTGACCGGCTATTTAGATTCTCCACATATGCTTTCCCAATACCTCTTAATACATTCTGAAGCTATAAAAGCAACGATAAAGGAGATATAAGGCAAAAACTCCAAAGCAGCTATTTATGATCCCAGTTTGGCCCATAAGGGGGGGGGGGGGGGGGGGGGGGGTCGGGGGGTAAAACTGACCGGCTATTTAGACTCTACACATATTCTTTCCCAATACCTCTTAATACATTCTGAAGCTATAAAAGCAACAATAAAGGAGATATAAGGCAAAAACTCAAAATCAGCTACTTTATGACCCCAGTTTGACCCATAAGGGGGGGCCGGGGGAAAAAAACTGACCGGCTATTTAGACTCTCCACATATGCTTTCCCAATACCTCTTAATACATTCTGAAGGTATAAAAGCAACAATAAAGGAGATATAAGGCAAAACTCCAAAGCAACTATTTTATGACCCCAGTTTGACCCATAAGGGGGGGCTGGGGGATAAAACTGACCGGCTATTTAGATTCTCCACATATGCTTTCCCAATACCTCTTAATACATTCTGAAGCTATAAAAGCAACAATAAAGGAGATATAAGGCAAAAACTCAAAATCAGCTATTTTATGACCCCAGTTTGACCCATAAGGGGGGGGGCGGGGGGTAAAACTGACCGGCTATTTAGACTCTCCACATATGCTTTCCCAATACCTCTTAATACATTCTGAAGGTATAAAAGCAACAATAAAGGAGATATAAGGCAAAACTCCAAAGCAACTATTTTATGACCCCAGTTTGACCCATAAGGGGGGGCTGGGGGATAAAACTGACCGGCTATTTAGATTCTCCACATATGCTTTCCCAATACCTCTTAATACATTCTGAAGCTATAAAAGCAACAATAAAGGAGATATAAGGCAAAAACTCCAAAGCAGCTATTTATGACCCCAGTTTGGCCCATAAGGGGGGTCGGGGGTAAAACTGACTGGCTATTTAGACTCTCCACATATGCTTTCCCAATACCTCTTAATATATTCTGAAGCTATAAAAGCAACAATAAAGGAGATATAAGGCAAAAACTCAAAATCGGCTATTTTATGACCCCCGTTTGACCCATAAGGGGGGGGTCGGGGGGTAAAACTGACCGGCTATTTAGACTCTCCACATATGGTTTCCTATTACCTCCCAGTACATTTTATAGCTCTAAATGCAATACTTAAGAAGATAATAGGGGGGTTGGCCTAAATTTAAGGCTTTCAGATTGGAAGGTGTCAGAAAATCACTCATAAATGAGACATTTTTCAAGGGATTGCTCCCAAAATCTAATCAGCTCGTGTTTTCGATAGTGTGAACAGGTGTGTCAAATTATAAGGCTGTGTAGCAAGTAGTTTTTCCTGAACTGCGATGACGGGGGGGTGTACTTCAAAAAATTGTTTTTGATCATGTGACCTTCATAAAGGTCAAAGGTCAAATTTAAGCATGCAGAAAATTTTTCCCACGCCTAAGGTATATAACTGCCAAATATGGTTTGAAACCTTCTAATAATAAGGGAGATATTCAAGGGAGACCATAATGCAGTGGCGGCGGCGAGGAAACTGAGGCGAAAACAAATAAGTGCCCTTTCAGGGACGCTTAATTAGGGCAGGGTTGGTAGCAGATTTTTCATTTCGGTATCACGTCAGTGTAAAAACATACCGATTCTGGGATACCAAAAGAAGAAATTGCGTTCTAGCATATCCCCAATCGAATAGGCCCACCAACCGGAAGTAAGATTCGCGAAAACAAAACATTAAAGTTCTGAAAGAAATCACTATGCTAAAAAGTGCTAAAATATATAAAAATATTGGATAAAAGTTTGGAATTTCTTCAGATTTGAGGTTTGTTTTCGTTTTCTCACAATATTATATACTGACATTCGAAATACTGGCTGTAAAGTGTCGCCACGGTGTTGAAGTGAATTGGTCTCGATACCGAGATACCGGTGTTACCGACCCTGCCCTATTTAAAATGGACCCGAGTACTAGCAAAGATTGTCTCGTCTATCTAGGCTCGAGTACCAGTTCGCAGCCCTAAATTTTACTAACTGTAAAATTTGTTTCAAACTGAATGACAATGAAGGCTTTTTAAAATGCCTTTAACTTACCTTGGCAGAACTTGTGACTGCATAATGATGTGGTTCAACTGGTGAAAAATCAATGGCAGTTACAGCACCAAATCCTTTTCTTGTAACAGGAAACTGCAATGGAAAGCACATCATTACAAATGGGATTCTCCTTTTTAAAAATATTTTAGGACAAGGTAGAGAGAGATGATAGACTGGTGTGTGGAGGTGAAGGTCACTGAGAGTGCACTATCTGGGAAGATTATCAATGACACTGAAGCAGAACAAAATCCACAAAACCGTACACCATTTATTTTAAAGCCTCAGCTACACTTGAATTTAATATTGCCTCTTTTCACAGCATAGGCTTGGGTAGCAGTTAGTGGTCGGACCGGTTCTGAAAATAAAAACCGGTTTTCGGGGCTTTGAAACCGAACAAAATCTGGGATTTTGAAAGATTACAGAGATATGATAAAAACTTTTACATGAGCATATATGAGCTACATTCTCAATAGGAAATATGCATTCGCGACATATTTGAAGTTTGTAAACTTCATTTACCATGAATATAAAGCGAAAATGTAAGTTATATCCTGAAATATATCTGTTATTTATTGTTTTGACGAAATATTAACCAGTAGAAAGCCTAATATAATGACGTTTTCAATAACCAGTACTTAAATATATTTTGCGGATTTCGTCATTTCTACCTAAACGAAACAAAATGCGGTGTTCCGGTTTACCGTTCACACCACTAGTAGCAGTATAGTTGGTGGTTGGTGAAATGCATAAACTCCTATGGTTGTGTTGCTAATGAGACATTACTGAAAAAGTCAGGTGGATATAACAATTGGAATAGAACTAGACCATTTTGAATGTGCTGATCTAAAGAAAATTTCCAAAACAATGTTCTGGTATATAGCTTTTGTAAATAAAATAAGATTCGATTGCTTTGATAGTTTTCTGATTCTAGTTCTTGCAAATAATGATAAAATGTCTGTGCAAGTAATGACATGTCTACATAAGCGTATAAGGATCATTGAGATAGTATCTCATAATTACAAGATAGTATATGTTGTAATTATGAGATAGCATAAATTATAATTTTTTAGAGTATCTCATAATTACGACATATGCTTACTCGTAATTATGACATATTATCTCATAATTATGAAATATGCTATATCATAATTGCGACTTATGAAATTATATTTTACTTCACTCATATAACCCTTATACTTCCGTACATATGCATTATCATTTGATGCAATAAGATTTTTCAGAGTTACATGTGAATGATATTATGTCTTTGTAATTAATGACATGATTTTTATCACGAGATCGATGCAATAAATATATTTTTACAGTTTTATGCTAAACTTTCTTTAGTTCGACCTTCTCTAAGTTTCTTATCTTAAAAAGTATCCGTATCATTTTTGTCATCATTTTCTTTGAATGCGTCATTTCATCTCAAAAATTGTTTGAATTAATATCCCAGCTTTATGTCAACAAAATAAACACAAATCAGTGACTGTACATTCCAATATTGCAGCTACTTACTTTATAATGTAACATTTTAAAACGTTGTGAGCATTAGTTTCCTCTTGTGGGCGATAATATGAGTTTAGGATGCAGTTGCGATGCGTAGTACCTTTTTCAAACAGCTACTGCTTCCCTGCATAAGTTGGCCGCGGGTCGTAAAGATTGTTCAAATTACCATGGCTATTCAATTTTTAATTATTACTAATTTAATTATTGGGAGCGATTTTTACAGTAAAGTGTTCCCACTTATGTGGGGTGGAAGTTCATCAACACTTGTAATATCTTAAAATATCGCCCACGGATTGTAGTTGGTTTAGAAATGAAGCGCAAAAAGACAATAAATTAAAAATGTAAAAAGCACCTCCAAATACTTCCAATACAGTGAATCCTCTGTAACCTTTTCGCCAATTCGAGGATATGACTTTATAACAGTTTTCTTGAAATTTGTTGCCATTCTTTGATCACGCTGGAAGTGACTGTGGCAACGTTAGGGTATTTATTGCACCCGGAAATGTTTTTCTTCCCTTAAGATGTTTAAAATCATGATGCCATTGTAAGTGTCTACCTGGGATATAAACTAGTTACTGTTCTTGTGAGGAGTTGCAATAATGTAAAGTTACACTTAAATAATCAACACACAAGGATTTCATCTGAAACAGATTTTGATGAAATTAACCACAGGACAAGGCAATGATATATATATTCAATGGAGTTTGTCTGCAAGATTACTTGCCCATAACAAAAACCAAAAATATAAGAAATACTTGACAATTTCAAGAAAGAATGTGTATGAAGGCATATGTATTATCTTTAATCTCCTGGCCTTGTTAATTAACCAAGTCAAAAGTGGTCTTATTTTCTGATAAATTAGATATTAATAATGTGTATTCAATTATGCTACTAAAGTTCGTGTAACTGTATAACATTGTGATAATACTTTACAGAACAGTGAGATTTTCAGTGCATGGTCTAGAGGTAGCAAGTTTTGGCAACTAATCACATACACGGTCACCTCTGAATCCTGAGTGCCTGATCCATTGTATGAACCCAATATAACCCTGCTGTTAAACAGGATTGAAAACTCAACCTTTGCAATTCTTTTCATAATGTACTCAATTTGTTATAAAATTAAAATGAATATGTGCATGAGCGCTTTATAGTTTCAACACGTAATGCAGAGAACCAGGCCACAGGAAAGTACTGCACAGTAATCACCTCAATGGCAAAATGAACTGAAGCTTATTATCTCCAGCCTGCGGCCGAAGGCCGTGATCGGGAGATTATAAAACGCCTTCCGTACGTGCGTCCGTCCATGTGTCTGTGCGTGCGTCCGTTCGTCATGTTTTTGCATAAACCTTAATATCTCATTCATTATAAAGATATCTTCACCAAATTTGCAGGGAATGTTTATGCCTATGAAAACCTTTCTCCGCAAAATTTTAGCCTCATTTTGAAAAACAAAATGGCCGCCATAGATAATTGTTAGAAAATCATGAAGGTGCTCTAAATCTTGAAATATTCCAGCTAGCTTCATCAAATTTGAACAAAAACTATATGGCTAGAAAAAGCTAGCCTGCATAGTAATTTTGGCCTAGTCCAAAAAACCAAATGGCCACCATATCACATGTTTAATGTCAAATGGGGTTATCCTATTAAAAGTCCTTATATCTCCCCTAATATTGTTCCTAGAGGTTCGGAATGTGAAAACAACTTGTAGGAAGTCATGGCCTGGGAATCTTTCCCAGGTGTTGAATTTCACCTTTGACCCCTGCTTCAAGGTTAAATGGGGTCATCACACTAAAATGTCCTTATTTCTCCCTTATTATTGGTGCTATGGCTTCAGAATATAAAGACAGACCATCAAAAGTCCTGGCCTTCAAATGTTTTGCCTGAGAAAAATTTTAGCCTTATTTTGAAAAATAAAATGGCCGCCATAGCCAATATTTAAAAATCATTTTTTTAAAACTTAAAATATTGCAGCTAGGTTCATCAAATTTGTGCAAAAGATATATGGCTAGGAAAGTTAGCCTGATGGTAATTAAGCGTTCTGCGAGGGACGCTTGTTTGTATATGGGAGAAGCGACTCTGCCGGATCCGCCGGATTCACTGGATCTGCATTTTCTTTTCGCAATAGCTTTGCAGCCATAAGGCGAATTCTCTTCAAATTTGGTAAGTGTATGCAGTACCCCTGGGAAAAATTTCTGAATATGGTGTCATGACATTTCAATAATCAGAGAAGTCACATGACCAAAAACATGTTTTTCAAAAGGGTGTGGTTGTCCGGATGATAACTTAAAAAGCGTTTCAGCTATTCACATGAAAAATGGCAAGTAGGTTTGTTATATAGATGTCTGGTAATCATTAACTTTTGGAAGTGATCCAATACAAAATGGCCAACTTATTAATGATTAACTAAACATCATGATTTTTCTTAACGCTGAAAACGCAAAAACGCATTTATCTCGGAAAAGGAGCGAGATAGAGCAATTTTGACGAAAGTTTTGACCCACAGGGTATTTTCAGAGTCTACTGGCGACTTTTCGCAAAAATTATTTTCCCCGCCACTTTTGGCGGCCATCTTGAATTTCTGCGTTAAACGCAAAAATGCGTGTATCTGGGAAACGGTGCGAGATAGAGCGATTACAACGAAATGTTTGATCAGCAGGGTATCTGCAGAGTCTACTGGCGACTTTTCACAAAAATTGTTTTCCCGCCACTTTTGGCGGCCATCTTATATGTCTGCGTTAAATGCAAAAAAAGGTTTATCTCGGAAACAGAGCAAGATAGAGCGATTTCGACGAAATTTTTGATCCGCCGGGTATCTCTGGAGTATTGGCGACTTTTCGCAAAAATTGTTTTCCCTCCACTTTTGGTGGCCATCTTAAATTTCTGCGTTAAATGCAAAAATGAGTTTATCTCAGAAACGGAGCGAGATAGAGCGATTTCCGCAGGGTATCTGCAGTCTTCTAGCAACTTTGCTCAAAAATCATTTTTCCGCCACTTTTGGCGGCCATCTTGAATTTCTGCCTTAAATGCAAAAACGTGTTTATCTCGGAAATGGAGCGAGATTGAGAGATTTCGACGACATTTTTGACCCACAGGGTATTTGCAGAGTCTACTGGCGACTTTTCTCAAAAATCATTTTCCTGCCACTTTTGGCGGCCATCTTAAATTTCTGCGTAAAATGCAAAAACGTGTTTATCTTGGAAACGAAGCTAGATAGAGCGATTTCGATAAAATTTTTGATCTGCAGGGTATCTGCAGAGTCTACTGGCATTATTTCGCAAAAAAAAAACGTTTTACCGCCACTTTTGGTTGCCAACTTGAATTTCTGTGTTAAACACACACACACAAAAAAAAATAAATAAAAAAAATAAATCAATAAACAAACCAGATTCATCTATGAAACCTTGCATTTTGTCATAAAAGGAAAAACATATTAATTCAGGAAGATAGTCATTTCTACAAACTCATTAATACTCATTGGGATGCTTTGTTTTTGCTGTGCAAAAACAATTTCTTTTTCTCTTGCCAAGCAAAACTCTAGTTTGGCCTAGTTTTGAAAACAAAATGGTCGTCATGTCACATGTTAAATGGGATTATCCTAATAAAAAGGCCCTATATTTCCCTTATCATTGCTACTATTGGGGTTCCAAATGTGAAAACAACTAAAGGAAGTCAAGGCCTGAGACTCTTTTCCAATTGCTGACTTTTACCTTTGACCCCTTCTTCTAACTCCTTTAGTTCTCCATTATTACTGATTCTAAGGCTGGAGATAACTGCTGTGGCAGTGGCCTTGTTTGGATGTAAATATGTCAAGCATTTCCGTTATTTTGGGAGAAATACTCTCATTATGTTAGTTGGCCAATAACGAGAATGCTGTATGTACAAATTAATTATATCAGTCAAGAAATTAAATAAAACAAAAACACACAAAATAGCATTAATCTATCCCTAGAAATGCAATGGATCTACAGCTTCCATTTCTCACAGAAAGGTGGATTCCTGATTCCTTTGGAAATTCCCAGATTACCAAATACTGAAATTTTGTATGTCTTATACAAAACTAGAGTAATGATTACACGATGACAATTTTGTATATATCTAACTAGTTATGTGTCAATTTAGTGTGCTAATTTCAAGCAGAAATGGTATAATCGCCCCTTAAAAGGTACTCCAAAAGATGAATTCTTGGGTATTTTTGGCTGTAAATTACTTTTATGAAATTTACTTGTGTAAATGCCTATTTCTATCAAAATAAATGCATGCAAACTTTAAAAAATATGTGTTTCAGTTGTGCCAATTTACAGCGATAGCAGAAGACACTACCTCTGATCTGTCTATCATACAAAAACTGGCAAAATAATAAATAAAAAAACAAAAAAACACACTCAAACCATGTCTTCTTATTTAAGACTGATGTTGCTTTTATAATGTTCCCTCATATTTTACAATTCTTTAAAAAGGAAACCGAGTCTCCTGTGGGTTTTATGGTTCTTTTTTCATAAATTTATTATGACAAGAATTCTGACAGTTACGAGGGTTGTTATCACACCGCAGATATCTATTTTGTGATTTGCAGCATTTTATAACACCACAAAGTAATCCTAAAGCATTATATCACCATAATTCATCGTCATTACCGGGAAATATCACATAATCATAATCATTATAAACTTTTTACTGGCACTCTGAAGTTGACGAGTGGCAAACTAGGGAGTTTTCATTTATCAGGGAATTAATATAAATATAATGCTTCCCTTTTTGGACAGGGGAATGGACGGTATTAAATGAAGATCAATAACTGTTGCTGTTGCTCATATCTTTTCTCAAATATTTATGTTTATGTACATTGTTTCAAAGGGACTAAATATTTGTTGCATTTCTGCAAACTATTATATGCAACTGCCAGAGTGATAATATAAAAAAATAGTTGTTTAGCAAAATTGAGTGATAAATATATTGTCTAGAAAGATGTTACAGTACAAAATTAACTTAATATTATAGCCAATGGTATTTACGTAATCCTGCTAACAAACAGACAAAAGGCCATGAAAATAATATCTCCTCGGCAGATATAATAATCATATATTCATAGATCTGTGTGTGAATATTGCAGTAGTTTTGTAATTGGGTGATTTTGCTTATTCAACAACTATAATCTGTGACAGTCTTTTTTTCCCCATTTCTGACATAACTGTGTTAACTCTACAAGAATATAAAGTATGCTTACAGTAATTAATTGGGGGTACTGAAGATGTAAAGGAATGACAATACATATTTGAAATATTTGATTAAAAGTGTTGATACTAGAAATTTAAAAACAAAACAAAACATGGAACTACTACTACTGTTACTGCTGCTACTACTACTACTACTACTACAACAAATGCTGCTGCTACTACTACTACTACTACTACTACTACTGCTACTACTACAATAACTACTGCTGCTTCTGCTGATACAACTACTATTTCTACCACTGATACTACTTTGTGTACTATTGGCATTTTACTGCTGATGATATTAATAATTCCTTCTAATACTCCTCCTCCTCCTCCTACTACCACTACTCTTACTACTACTACTACTACTACTACTACATAATAATAATAATAATAATAATTGACACTGACTTTTGTGTTATTTCTAGAGAACCAAGGGAGTGATGGTTATTAAAAATATGGAATCTTTTGAAAAAATGGACTCTTTTTACAAAATTAATTGTGTAAAATCACAACACAATGGTACAAAACATGAATACCATGACAAGGGAGGTGGCATTTTATCTGCTTATCCTAATCTCGGATTGATGTCTATCATAATCCTTGCAATTACTGATACTTTATAGGCTGTAAATATTATAGTTTATAGTAGTCTGCCTTGTTCAAGTTACATTCCAATCAGTTCCCTGAAGCGAAGTGACACAGTAAACAATTCATAAATGATAGAATACAAGTTGAACTGGAGTACTTATGTCTAAAAAGACACAGTGAAAATGCCAAATTAAACGACAATATCAAGAATACCAAGAAAACATTTAAACCAATGTAAAAACTGAACTGAATGTGTATGTAGGGGTGGGGGTGGGAGAGGGGTGGGGTGAGGTCAGTCTGGATAGATATGTTTGAAAGTGACATCTGAAGCCAGTTAGTGTATCCTGTGATCTGACATGCAAGGAAGGGTAATTCCGTTCAACAGGATCTGTGACTGCGAACCCAACAACTGCCAATTATCTGGTTTGATCAAATGAGAAAACCTTCCTGTGTTTGGCTATTAGGCAAAATCCATGATGACAGCTAAGAAGGTTGGTTAATGCCTTTAAATAGATTATGTGGTTTGTGGGGTTTAACTTCTCTTTAAAAAATTGGTAGTTAATGGTATGGAGTAAAGCAGTGCTTATTACTTGTATAAGAAAACCATTAGGTATCATTGTGCAAATACGAGCATTTGGCTCTGACTGGGAATTAAACCTAATACCTGTGAGGTCTGAAGCAGGTGTCTCATCCTACTATGCCTTCCTTTAAACAGAGGGAAGTTATATTAAAATATGAGTAAGAGAAAATAAAGCATTATAGTGAAACAGCTTGGTAAATTAACACACTATGCACGAAGCTTAAAAACTCATCTGTTCCAATAAATTTTTGGGATACAGATGTGCTGTATTAGAATTTGAAGGCATTAGTACCTTGTTCAGAACACAGTGGAACACTGAAACTCTCCAGGTAATTTCCAGTTGTCACACTGATAGCAGATATGGCTATTTCTGAATCCCATTTTACAAATATTCAATACACATTACACAAAGGCGAAATTACAAATATAATTTACCCATCCTGTTATAAAAGCATCTGACATTCCTAAGGAGTATAACCTGGCAAAACATGATTCATAGTTTGGTAGAGCAGTATTAAATTTAGAGAATGGAGAATTGGTAGAACATAGACCTAACAGCACCATGGCAATAGTAAACCTGCTTAGAAAATGACAGAGGTATCTCTCAAGAGTAATAGGGGGCTCAGTGGTGTAGTGGTTAGAGTTCTCCCCTCCAACCTCTGAGGCCGCCGGTTCGAATCTCGGGCCGGGCACTTCATGTTTACAGTGTAGTATGCACTGGTTTCCTCCACCTGTAAACTAACCGTCGTAAAATGACCCTGGCTGTTGAACGCGACGTAAGACAACAAATAAATCTAAATCTCAAGGGTAATATTATTTCTATTGAACCTTGAGTTTTTAAGCAAAGACATGAAGGTTCGAACGTTCATTTTTATCTGAACTGGATAGTCCAATATCATTTGTACCCTTTTTCCACTGCTCCAAGTTTGTTGACTGACTGCCCCTTTTCATGTCATCCCGATTTATTCTCTCAATTCTAACGACTCATGTTGTCCACTCTGCTGTAAATATGGAGCTGGGTAATATTGTCCAAAGAAAAGATTATTTATAGGAGCCCCCAGATTCCTGATTTAGAGTGGTTTGGGCTTAGCCTTAGGGGTTATCTTGTGACGCAGTGGCAATACGTTGTACGACTTATCTTTTCACTCTGAACCAATTGTGGTTTGTCAGTTTTCCCTGTCCTTTATTTAAATAAGTTCAAAGTCAAAGTTGGGGATTTTTACTTCCCGTTCAACAGGTAGGGTCATATTAGGGCGGATCCTCAACATTGTCACTTGTGGGGGTGGAACCCACATATAGGTGACAACCTGTGATTAGATTTAAATAGGTTCAGTCATGGCAGGGGCCTAGTCTTACGATTAGTTACAAGTGTGAAACAGTAGCAAATAAAAAGCAAAAGGAAGAAACTTATATGTTTAAATGTAGACATGTTTGCCGATATCTCATTTGTAGTAACTTACAAGTTCATACATACAAGGCTAGATGTTCCTTAAAAATGATAACTGAATGAAAAAAAATTAAAATTAAAAATTATCCCCTGGATAAAGATGAAGATCCTGGCCTGGGAAAATCTGACAGGCTCCACAGTTTACTCTTCTCTAGTTTTTCCAGCTAAATTCTGAAGGAGCTTTAAACGAGAGCACTGAAATTGTTGTTTCTACATTTGTTTTGATAAAGATTTGTTTCACCACACTTCTAATAAAAAGGCATCAATAAAAATATGCATACACCCCCATGTTGTCGAGATATTGTTTTATCATTTGTTTTCCTGATATTACTGCAAATAACATACAAGAAATACTTGCTGCGAAAATTAGCAAACATTAATATTACTTATTTCAGGATGTACATGAAAACAGGCATTTGACGAAAAATGGGCACAGCTCTTGAGAAACAATACCTCAGAGCATGGTCTATTAAGGGCCTGATAATTCAGTTGCCTACCTTATTTCCTAGTGAAAACACAATTTAATATCTTAATTAACCTTTCACCTTTCTCCTGTATAGCAACCACCCACAAATGAATAAAGAGCCACACCTGATTGGATTCATTCTTCTGAAGAAATGAATCATTTATGATTTGGTTGGTACACAAAACACATGAACAATATTGTAAATACCTACCATCACTCCATAATAACCACGACTTGCTGTTGCCAACGCTGTAAACATTAAAAACGTTTTAAAATGGTTGACATGTTAACAAAACGTTTAAAAAACCCATCAAACCCCTATTTTGGGGGTAACTAAATGTTTCCAAGTTAACACAAATAATGTTCTATAATGCTTAAAAATCTTTATAAACATTCTGTATACAAATGTTTTTGCTGAAAACATTTATTAAACGTTTTAAAAATAACTCAAGAAACTAGGTGTCACTGGAAACGGTGTTTTTAAAACATTTATGAAATAGCTGAAGTAATGAAGGTTATGCTGAAAATGTTTTTCTAACATTCATCATGCATGTTTGATAAACAGTATACATGAAACGTTTGAACAAGATTTGTTGACAATGTTTTGTAAATGTTGCTCTGAAATTTCTTTACCCATTATTTTAAAACCTTAAAAAAATTCTATCACAAATATTTTATACCCATATTTTCAGAATGCTTATTAAACCTTCACCTACAAACTAGACTACTTTGTCAAAAAATGCCCAACATGCAATCCCTTAAAGTAAGATTTGGATGGGAACACAAGTTATAAGCCACTATCTTATAATTTTAGATATGAAAATATTTTCATTATTGAACAAACTAAAAAGATATTGAATTTCAACTTTGTCCCAATTAAGGTTATTATTGCTAAGCAATGCCAAAGCATTATTTTAAGACATTGTAATGTTTATTTGTAACGTTTATCTAACATTTGTCATAAATGTTTAATAAACTGTAAATTAAAAAATAAAGTATAAATTATTTTGAAAACATTCTGTTACAAATGGGTTTCGTACCAATCATTTTTTAACCTTTGCTAAATATTTTCATTCAAATGTTTGCAAAACTCTAAAATGTTTACTGGGCAGTACAGACCCTGGGGTGCAATTACCTTTTGACCTTGAAACAGTTAAGGGCTCATTCTTATTGGAAGCAAGTCTGTGTGCTTTTCTGTAGAAGTGCCCTACCTTTGACTTGCCTTGTACTAACATCCGTTTGAGTTCAATAATAATCATTCTTACATACACTTTGGTGTAACACTTACCCAGCAGGCACACACCTTGAAATGTCGTTGATTTAGAGTTGAAAACAGGTCCTGACGTTGAAATGAACATTACCAACTACTAAATCTAAGTTAGTTTTCTGACATGAAAAAGTAGTGATATTTTGACCAGAAATCATGGTGATTTTTTGGTTGAAAAACTGACTCAATTTCAACACTATTTCAAAGCTAGATTTCTGACTGGAAAAAGTAGTGGTACTTCGTAAAAAAATCACCACTAAATCAAGTTAGGTTTTTCGACATGAAATCTTAGTCATGTTATTGAACAGAAAACAGGTTGAATGTTGGGAAATAAATGACTGGTAATCGTTGATTGAAAATTCTTTTTCTAGAAGGTAATTTAATGATTAAGTCTAACTTTTTGAAAGAACTATTATTGCAATTGTTTTTGAATTTGTAGATACAGTATTTGTAAAGCATAGATTAATTTTTAAAGATTATAAAGATGATAGAGTTTATGTGTGCATGTACTTGTACATTTTTTCTCCATTCTCCTTATTAATTAACTGATGCATCCAAATATAATTTTTATAATTTATAATTATATTTTGATAAATGCAATTCCCGATAATTAAAAAAAAATGTTTTGAAGTCAAACTTATCTTAAATAAAAAAGATGAATTCAAACTTATTCATCAAAAGTTAGTAATTAGAATTTGTTTCTCAAATTCTCCCATACATAAAGAACATAGTTTTCAGTTTACAAGTTTACACAGAAAACTTCCCTACACAGAGAACCTAAGCTATAACATTTTATCACACAACAGTGAGGTTGGGGGGTTCCTGGTTTTTCTTATCTGTACCCTGCTACACAGGACATTGGACCTGTGACTAAAGTAATTAGATAACACAGCAGGGGTGGAGGTGGGGGGTTACCCTTGCTCAGTTGCACACATGGTGTTTACTTCTTTAAGTCTGTTTTTTTTTGTGGTCAGCACTGACAACTAATTAAGTTGGGGAATAATGGGTGGAGTTCTTCAAATGTGGCTTTTCTTGTGTTTTTTTCAGTTTATATGACAAAGTTGTATGAGACACAAGCATCTGAACTGAGCATTGTGGCTTTGCTACATGATTATAGCTTCTTTATAATTACAATATAATTATAGCCAACTTAATAAAACATTTAAAAGAAACTGATTGGATAAAATACTGAAGATATAAATAATGTCACAATTGTTTGTTATTTACAAAGAAAAAAAAAATTTTAAAATTTCACAAAAAGAATTACAATTGAAGGTAATGAATAATACCGATCCTATTAATAACATAAAAATGGATATCTAGTTGGAAAATATGGATTTACATATCTTGAGCATATTTGAAAGCTGATTAAAAATTATGTGTTGTTACAACGTTATCAGAAATAGAATATAGAATATACAATGATTCATGAAAACATGTGATCTTGGAAAGAATTAATTACTTTGAAGTTATATCCAAATTGTAAAATATGCATATGGATAGTCATTATATAATGTTATTAAGAAGCTATAATTATGACACACAAGCTACAATGTTCAACTAAAGAAGACAATGTAAACAACCTGATTTCACCAATTGAATTCAACCCTATTTCATACATTGGATTCAACCAAAAACAGTTTGCAAAATCTACACATATTTCAACCAAATTTCTCCCATTGAATTCAACCTGATTTCACCCATTGAATTCAACCTGATTTCACCCTTTGAATTCAACCTGATTTCACCGGTTGGATCCAACCAAAAACGGTTTGCAAAATCTACATGTATTTCAACCAGATTTCACCCACTGAATTCAACCTGATTTCACCCATTGAATTCAACCAGATTTCAACAGTTGGTTTCAACATGATTTCACCGGTTGGATCCAACTAAAAACTGTTTGCAAAATCTTCACGTATTTCAACCAGATTTCACCGTTGGAATCAACGAGATTTCAAAGTCGCGTGCCTGCTGGGTATGGTGTAAACTAGAATGAGGAGGGAGAGTACAACAATTGTGAGTATGGATTAGTATGTATCTTAACATGGTTAGGTTGGCTCGTGAAAGGAAACACTGTGCCTTTGAATTTCAAACGACTGGTATATACAAGTTTACATCCAGCAAAAATGCAAAGAAAAATATCACAATTGGTAAATATACTACTCGTAACTAGAGTACTGTAGCGACGATCGCTTCTATGGTATTTTGTGTTATGATGAATATCGGGAGTTTACGGGAGTTACGGGCGATATTCAGGGGTTTTTGGATATAATTAAATGGTTTCTTGGGGTTTGGTTGTGTAATGGTATTAAATATTTGTTTTACTAACCTGTGGGTATTGTGGGAATTTGGTCTTTATTTATATTTGGGGAACTCACATGTTTTGGTAGCCATGTTTGACCTTGTTTACTATCCTGGTATTTTGGGTCTATTTTTTATAAACAAATCAGGGAACTGGTATTTGGTTCAAGGATGTGGGTCAAAGGTGCTGACACCAAATACTTGAGTAGTTCACTTTTTGACTATAAAAGGGGGTGCATTTCCCACATTCTGGGCTGACCTTTCATTGAACACACTGTTCTTGCCACTAAGCCTTAAAGCTTTGTCAGTCATGGAGAGGTAACTGAACAACTATGTTCTGTTTTAGGTTTAGTTAAGTTACCACATTTTTAGTAATTTTAGTCCTTGGGGGTTAGCATTTTAGATGGCATTTTTGTACTTTAGGTGAATATTAAAGATGTATTGGGTGGGGTTTAGCTTGGTTGGTTAGGAATATTCTTGGGGAGTCAGGTTTGGGGAATTGGGCTATATGATTTTCTTCTTGTTGAATTAAAATGTTGACATAATTTCTGTTCCAGTTTGTTTATTTGTTTGGCATAATAAAAATCATTTGTTGAGAATAGGTTTTTATTAACTGTCTTATTGTGCCTTGACACATAATTTAGCTCGGGTCACTACAAATTTAGTGGCAGTGGTGGGATTGATTAATAAAAATCAGTTGGGATTAATAAAGCAGAAATTAATTGGGAGACTAATACAGAAATTAGTCAGGGGGAAAATGAAATAAAAAAAGTAGACATGTGTAATTTTATAGAATTGTAGGTGGTAGTAAATAATATTGGACAGGGGAATTTAATGGACAGTTGGAGATAATTTGAAATATTGTATTTTGTGTAGTATTGTGCATTTTGTGGGGTATATGAAAGTAATTTGGGTATTTGGTAGATATATTTAATATTGTGTATGATAAAGAATTACTTTGAAAGTGTAGTATTATACATAGTTTAATTTGTGTAGTTTTGTTTAATTGTAGTTATGTAGATAAATGAATTTGAATAGGTTAGTTTGAATGCATACTTGATTTTGTGTAGTTTAGTTTCATTGTATGCAGTGTTAGTTCCTTTCTGTTTTAAATGGAAAGTAGTGATTCAGGTGATAATTCACTTCAGATTTTTATGGAGTTCCTTGATAAGGTTGACATTATGGAGGGGCAGTATGTTGAACAGAACTTCAGGAATCCAAGGGGAGGAGGGTGTCCTGTTAGTGATAAGCCTGTTAGAGTTGACACTCCCTTACAATCCACTCCTAGGCAAGGTGAAGGATTTCCTATTGAAAACAATGCTGTTGCCTATGTTGAAAATGGTTCTAACCCACAGACTGGTAAACCATGTATGGTAGGGCCTCAAGACTATGTGGGGGTTAGACATGAGTTTTATCCAAAGGATTATGGAGGGTTCAGACAAGCATTTTGTCCAACTGTTGGTCACTTTGTGAGGGCTGGTAACACTGTCCAAGGAAGGGTACAAACTCCAAGGCGTAATTTCCAAGAGGAAGGAGTGGTCTTTGACAGGGATGGTGGTTATATCGCATATGAAAGACAGGGATATTTGAATCCAAACACTGAGGTTCATAGTGGGCCATACCCTAGACAAATCCCCAGGTATAATTTTCAAGAGGAGGGAGTGGCCTTGGACGGGGTTGGTGATCATATCACACATGAAAGGCAGGGTTATTTGAATCCAACAGAGGCTCAAAGGAGGCAATACCATAGACATAATGTCCAAGATGGAGGAATGATCTTGGGTGGGGATTGTGGTCACATTATGCGTGGAAGGCAGGGTTATACTACTTCAAATATAGACAGTCATAGTGCCCCACAACATCCTTCTCATGTGTCTATAAATAGGTTGCCCTTGAATAGGACATTTTCACCCAAGCAAACAGTGACTGGTTCTAAGCATAAGAAGCCACCACCTTTTGATGGTACAGGGAGTGTGAGAGACTTCTTAATTCAGTTTGAAATGATATCTCAGATATGTCAGTGGGATCAGGCTATGATGGCTTTAGAATTGGCGGCATGCTTAAGGGGTTCAGCTCTTGAAGTGCTGGGGGATTTAGAGCCCAGGGAGAGAAGTAATTACAGCACCCTTGTCTCTGCACTCTTAGCTAGGTTTGAACCTGAGAACCAAACACAACTCTACAAGGCTCAACTAAGGGGTCGGGTTAGAAAGAATAATGAATCTCTGCCAGATTTAGCACATGACATCAAACGTTTGGTCCGTAAGGCATACCCTGAATTACCAAATGAGATGAGAGATGTTATTGCAAAAGATGTTTTTCTGGATGCACTTAATAATAAGGAAATGGAGTTAGTTGTCTTTCAGAGTCAAATTGGATCTTTGCAGCAGGCTTTAGGTGTAGCAGTGGAGTATGAGGCATTCCAACTGAGTAGGCAACGTAGGGTTCCTAATTATATCAGGGAATGTGTCACTGAAACAGAATTGTCAGCAAATCATGATAACCTAGCTTTGAGACTTGGTCAGTTGGAGGAAAACATTGACAAGATACTGAAAATAACTACAGATGAAACAAAAGTTTCAGAAAAGACTCCCAAGGCTGGTAAAAAATGTTTCTCATTTGGGGAAGAAGGGCATTTTAAAGCTAATTGTCCCAATGCTAGGCAATCCTCGAAACAATGTTACCTGTGTGGGAAATTTGGCCATGTTATGTCCCAGTGTAAGATGCAAAAAGATGCAAGTAGGATAAGCATGACTTTGTGTCTGCTTTGTGGAAGTACTAGCCACTTCATGGTTGATTGTGAGGTTTTCAAACGAATGAACAAAAGTTCTGATCAGGAGGGTTTAAACACCAAGTAGCTGATGTTGTGGGTCGTACATCAGCTAAGGAATCTGAATGCGATGGACCCATTGTTGCAGTGAGTAATTGTGTGGATGGGTTGTATCTAGAGTCAAGTTTGTGTGGCCTGACGATAAGTTGTTTAGTAGATACAGGGGCAAATAAGTCAATCCTTCATCCAAAGAAGTACTTTGCCATATCAGCAGGGGTTAGACCTCCATTGGTGCCCTCAGGAAGTCATATTAGAATTGCTAATGGTGACAAGATACCTGCATTAGGACAGACTCAATTGACTTTAGATTTTCCAGGTATAGGTGCCATAAGTCATCCAGTAATAGTGGCAGATACTGAGGAATCATTGATCTTAGGGCATGATTTTCTCATACAAAATAAGTGTGTAATCAACATAGCTGAGAGAAAGATATTGTTTGATGGGAAACCTGTTGAATGCTCATTGCAAAACAAACTGTCTTCATTGTTTAGAGCTAGGGTCTCTGAGAGTGTTGTTATACCCGCAAACAGTGAGATGATCGTACCGGGCTATATATGTAGAGGGGATGATGAGGTTCTCCCTAGGTTAGCCATTGTGGAATCTACAGAAGGGGTTGGTGATAAGGGTTTGCTCTTGGCGAGGTCAGTTGTTGCACCCAGTTCACAGATGATACCCCTACGTATGTTGAACTTGGATGAGAAAGCTAAGAAGCTGTATAAGAGTACTGTGGTAGGAACATGTGACCCTGTACTGGAAGTTTTTGATAGTGTTTCTCCAGACCATGAAACTTCTGCAGCAAGGGTAGGGAAAGTTGAGCATTTTGATAACAGTAGCTCTAACCTGCCAGATCATTTGAAAGTTATTTTGGAAGACTGCGGAAAAAACTTAGATACATATCAGCAAGCTGCTGTAGAAAGTTTAGTGAGGAAATATAGTGATATTTTTGCGGTAAAAAAGACTGATAGGGGAAGAACTGATTTGGTACAGCACCGAATTAATACTGATAATCACCCACCCTTTAAGCAAAGACCTAGACATTTGCCTATTTCTCAGAGGGAAGTGGAAAGGGAGGAGATTGAGAAAATGTTGTCTTCTGGAGTTATAGAGCCTTCAGAAAGCCCTTGGGCGTCTCCAATTGTCCTTGTAAGGAAAAAGGATGGCTCAATACGATACTGTATTGATTATAGGCAATTAAATGATCTTACCATTAAGGACTCATATCCACTGCCTCGTACCCAGGATTGCTTAGATGAACTTTTGGGTTCTGTGTGGTTTTCTACACTTGATTTGCAAAGTGGGTATTGGCAAATTGGGGTTCACCCAGAGGATAGGCCAAAGACAGCATTTGTCAGTAGGAGTGGGCTGTATCATTTTAATGTGATGCCCTTTGGGTTAACTAATGCCCCAGGGACATTTGAGAGACTGATGGAGAAGGTTTTGAAGGGTTTACAGTATGAAACATGTCTGGTTTACCTTGATGATATCATTGTCAAAGGATGAACATTTGAGGAGCATTTGAAAAATCTTAGTCAAATTTTTGATAGATTCAGAGCTGCTGGCTTAAAGCTTTCCCCCCAAAAGTGTACAACCTTTCAGAAAAGTGTTACTTTCCTTGGTCATGTAGTTTCAGAATTTGGCATTTCCACAGATCCAGCAAAAGTTGTGGCAGTTAAAAATTGGCCAGGACCCGGTTGTGTCAAAGAGGTGAGAAGCTTCTTAGGGTTTTGTTCATATTACCGGAAGTTCATAAAAGATTTTGCAACTATAGCCAAGCCCTTAGTGAAACTTACTGAGAAGAATGTGAAATTTTGTTGGACAGATGAGTGTAAGGGCTCTTTTAATAGACTGAAAGGTGTCATGACTGAAGCACCTGTCTTGGCATATCCAGATATGTCACAGGTGTATGATGGGAATGAGAGAGTGATTGGTTATTTTAGTAAATTGCTTTCAAAAACAGAGCGAAGGTACTGTGTTACAAGACGTGAGCTTTTAGCTGTGGTAGAAGCTGTGAAACATTTCCATCATTATCTGTATGGTGTTCCCTTTGAGATAAGATCTGATCATGGTTCACTTCGATGGCTTCTTAATTAAAAAAATTTGGAAGGTCAGTTAGGCAGGTGGAGTGAGCTCCTTGGAACGTATAATTTCACTCTTACTTATAAGAGTGGCAGACAGCACACCAATGCAGACTTTCTATCCTGTCCCCCATGTGTAAGTTGCCAGTATTGTGAGAGGGTAGTGTCAAAACATTGTGAGACTATAGAAGAGTGTCATCATGGTGAGGAGAGGAATGTCTTGAGAAATATTGTTTCACGAGATAATGCCTTTGATAGGATAGACAGTTGGCTTGAGGGTAAGACGAGTAGTGCCTTGCATAAGCTCCAAGAGGAAGATCCAAGTCTAAGTGTCCTTGTCAAGAAGAAAGTGGCAGGAGAAGATAGACCAAAGTGGGAGGAATTGTCTTCTTTAGATCGGGATCTAAAGCATTATTGGTCTCAGTGGGATAGGTTGCTTGTGAAGGATAATCTCCTGTATAGACAATGGTTTGGTTCATCTCAAACTCAACCAATTTTACAGCTGGTGTTGCCAATGTGTCTTAGAAAAGAAGTTCTATCACTCTTGCATGAACAAAAGTGTTCTGGCCATTTTGGAATCAGGAGAACTATTGGTAGACTTCGAAGACGGTTTTATTGGGTAGGATACAAGCAGGATGTCAGAGATTGGTGCATGAAATGTGAAAAGTGTCAGAAAAGAAATTTTCCCTCAAAACGTCCTAGGGCACCACTGAAGCAATATCCAGTTGGGGTACCTTTTGAAAGAGTGGGAATAGATATATTAGGCCCACTTCCTGAGTCTAAAAGAGGTAACAAATACATAGTTATGATTGGCGATTACTTTACAAAGTGGATAGAAGGTTTTGGGGTTCCTGATATGGAAGCAGAAACAGTTTCCAGAGTTTTGATGGAGGGGTTCATTGCCAGGTTTGGCTTGCCAAAACAAATCCATTCTGACCAGGGTAGCCAATTTGAGTCCAAGCTTTTTCAATCACTGTGCAAATTTCTGGGAATTGACAAAACACGTACTACCGCTTACCATCCCCAGAGCAATGGCTTCATTGAGAGGTATAATAGGACTCTTGAGAATATATTAAGCAAGTTGATTGACAATGAACAGAGGAGTTGGGATGATGCTTTACCTTATGCAATGATGGCATATAGATCATCAGTCCATGAATCGACTAATCAGTCACCTGCAAAGATGCTTTTAGGAAGGGAAATTCAGCTACCCGTAGATTTGTTACTGGGTTGTCCTCCAGATTCAGTTGTTTTTGAGGGTGATGTAGCTTCATATGTAGAAGGATTGAGAGATGTACTTAGGAATGTCCATGAATATGCTAGGGAATATATGGTTGAGGCCAGTGAAAAGCAGAAGAGAAGTTATGATCATAGGACTAACTATAAGAGCTATAAGGCTGGTGATAGTGTTTTCTTATTTGAGCCAATTAGGAAAAAAGGTATATGTCCAAAGTTTGAAAGTCTGTGGACTGGACCTTGGGTCATTCTTGAGAAAGTTTCTGATTTGATCTACAAGATTCGTAAGACATCTGGATCCCATCCAAGATATGTACATCATGATAGGTTAAAACCTTGCTATACCCCAACTGAGACACAGGCCACAGAAATTAGGGAAGCCCAACAGCCCTTAGTTTGTCCTGAAACAGTTCAAGAGGTTGATCAGGGAATGGGATTGGAGAGTGAAATAGCAGACATTGGTCCCTCTAATCTTGGAAATGAGGTAGGAGGTGAGGGTCAAAAACAAAGTTCAGGGGTTGTTACTAGGAGTGGGCGTAAGGTGAAGACACCCCGTTATTTGAGTGATTGTGCTTAAGGCTTGTTTTTGTATGTTTTGTTTCAGAAGTTACACATGCAGTAGGTGTATTTTTACTACCAAGCACCAAGAAACTCTGGACAGACATTGGGGGAGAGTGCACGGCATTAAGCGAAGGTGTGGCTGGGGATGTCAGTTTGTGTTCCCAGAAGTGGATACCAGCAGGTATAATAAGCACATTCAAAAGCGTCATGCTGGTCAGCCATATAGAGAGGGTGTAGTGGTTGGCAAGGGGAAAAGGGCTCCTAGATCTATGACGGAGAAGGTGCCAGTAAGGAAGGCTGATAGCCCAGTTAACATCCCTGAGTGTTTTGGCTCCACTGCTCCATTACATTTGGACTCCTCATGGGAAGAAGAACCAGAGGGTGGTTTTATAGAACTCATGGAGGAAGTTGGTGTCACCAATATCCCACTTAGCCCATTAAGATCGGCGACATGCGACCAGGAAGCTCCAGTTATAAATGGAATAGTAGACAAGAGGGTCCCTTGGAAGTTGATTCCAATTGACATTCCTACAAAGGATAGAAAATTGAGAGACCCTCGTATTAAAAAAATGTAAAACGTTAAAAGGAGAAAATAAAATGATATAGGAGATATTTTTTTGTTTTTGGTTGTTTTTTTGTTCTGTTTGTCATGAACTTTAGTTCTGAAGTCCCTGAGCTTAGTGTCATGAACTGTCATATTATATAAACATATAAATGGACAAATGGTATGAACTAATGTTCTACAGGTGGCGTATGAACTAATGTTCTACAAGTAGCTGATGAACTGATGTTCTAAAATACTTTGATTTATTTATTTTTGGGGTGGGGGTTTTCAGTAAAAGCTCATTGCAGAAATTTGCTGAGTGTTGCTGTGTTACGAAATGGATCCATGCTGTTGATAAACATTATGTTTTGAATAATTTTCAGTTTCAGGTATGAACTCTTGTTCTAGTCCCTGAGTTGCAGCGACGGGTCCATGATGTTAATAAACATTCTGTTTTAAATGACTTTCAGTTTCAAGTTCCTTGGTATGAACTCTTGTTCTAGTTCCAGAGTTGTGGCAGATCATGAATTGTAGGAAACTTTAAAAGTTAGTGACTGTCCGGCATGGAATGTGGGACAGGATGATTTGCCAGGGAAGATCACTTTTTGCTGATGTATATAGTGTAATATAAATTCATTACCTGTATGAAGATGTGGTTAGCCAGGAGGGGATTCCTGGGGAGGGATGAGTCAGGCACAGGTTTCCTGAGGATGGAGGATCCGGTCAAGGAGTTCCTGATGTGTCTGGAGGCTGTTGGACGTGACAGTGGACATTTTGTTAAAAAGACTGTAGATAACTTTTGTAATTATCATGGATTGCATATTATATGATGTGTTTTTTTCAGGTATTGTATTTCGACTGTATGATTATTTCAGCTTGTATTCTTTTTCAGATGTTGTATAATGATTTTTGTTGTATAATTATAGATTGGTAAATATAGTGAATCTTGGTTCAGGGGCGAACCAATATTTTTGGGAGATGGGGGGAAATGTAGCGACGATCGCTTCTATGGTATTTTGTGTTATGATGAATATCGGGAGTTTACGGGAGTTACGGGCGATATTCAGGGGTTTTTGGATATAATTAAATGGTTTCTTGGGGTTTGGTTGTGTAATGGTATTAAATATTTGTTTTACTAACCTGTGGGTATTGTGGGAATTTGGTCTTTATTTATATTTGGGGAACTCACATGTTTTGGTAGCCATGTTTGACCTTGTTTACTATCCTGGTATTTTGGGTCTATTTTTTATAAACAAATCAGGGAACTGGTATTTGGTTCAAGGATGTGGGTCAAAGGTGCTGACACCAAAGACTTGAGTAGTTCACTTTTTGACTATAAAAGGGGGTGCATTTCCCACATTCTGTGCTGACCTTTCATTGAACACACTGTTCTTGCCACTAAGCCTTAAAGCTTTGTCAGTCATGGAGAGGTAACTGAACAACTATGTTCTGTTTTAGGTTTAGTTAAGTTACCACATTTTTAGTAATTTTAGTCCTTGGGGGTTAGCATTTTAGATGGCATTTTTGTACTTTAGGTGAATATTAAAGATGTATTGGGTGGGGTTTAGCTTGGTTGGTTAGGAATATTCTTGGGCAGTCAGGTTTGGGGAATTGGGCTATATGATTTTCTTCTTGTTGAATTAAAATGTTGACATAATTTCTGTTCCAGTTTGTTTATTTGTTTGGCATAATAAAAATCATTTGTTGAGAATAGGTTTTTATTAACTGTCTTATTGTGCCTTGACACATAATTTAGCTCGGGTCGCTACAGTACCTCCCAAAGCTTTCTAGTTTGTGACCTTCAGCTATAGCAACAAACATGCAGAATTCATGTGCTTTGCCCTAAAGAACTAAAATAAGGTGTTTTAGTACTTGGAATATTAATACATAACTTCAGAATATATGTAAAACATGAAATTTGTTTTTGTTTTACATTATTTTGTTTGCTGTTTGACCTGATAGCAAGCTGATAGCAAGTAATTCTATTTATTCTTTATTCTTCATCTTTGTCACATTTGTTTGTGTACAAACATACAAAAAATGCCGGTGGTGGATATCAAAGAATGCACAGAATTTCCCATTGGTAGACACAAACTCACTATAGTGCTAAATACCAGCTCACAGCTTGCAAAGAATGCAGCATTACATGTCACTTTCCCACAAATGTCTGTGTGTTTTCTGTGACTATCAGGGAGCACCAGAACTGTTATAATGAAGAAATGGTTTAAATACGGGCATGATCGAGTCAATATCCTTGATTCTGGAGCAATTTATAGTTACGTTACCATATAAATCAATGAGATCATTTATTTCATGCCCAGCACCAAAAGTTTTGCAAAATTTGCACTTGGCTCCCTTCCCAATTCTCTTGTTTTATGTTAACTTACTGAAACTAGTAAATTCTAAATAGCAATTCTCATTTTTTTCACTTGTGCTATGGTTATGTTGACATTGGAGTCATCACCTTTATCTGGCCATTACTGCTTACCTGTGACCTTCACTGTTTCTTATTTATTTATATGGGTTTCAACACATTGTACAGGCCATATCACGACAGGTAGCTTTATGGGCAGAGTAAACCAGTACATACTGTTGGTCAAGGTTCTGTATTGCAAACGGCCAACCAATGACAATCAACTACCAGCTTTCCCACTTGAGGTTGGGCCCGGTTTCGAACTCCAATCTCAGAGGTGAGAGTGCTACCACTCTCCCACCGTGGCCCCCTTTTCATTAATTCAGCATTAATCCTATAGGTAACTGGTTACAATGCACACCTAACAATACTTTTCCAGAAAACAAAGTTAATTACACTGAGCTGGTTTAGTTTGGAAAGTGGGTGCTTTATCCATGGTGCAATTTTGACCGAAATTGCAACCATTACTTCAATAATTGAAATACTTCACTGTACAAGACAAACTCAAATGCCAAGACCAGCTGCATGTCTGACAGTCGCACTGCTAACGAATTACTAAAGAATTTACTTTATGGCAACAACATTTGTTATTGACACATCAAACAGAATACCCATAAAAGGAAGAAAAGACAGAAATGGAAATGGTGTGGATAAAGGGGGTGCTTAGGGGATGCTCATAAGTAAATTGAATAAATCCACAAAGACTGAATGACTCGAGTTTTTCCGCTCATTGTAGTAGTAGATTCAACATATAACCAAATGAGGTAGGGTGTAGTACTAGTGGGGATGCTTGTGTATGCAAATCTGTTGCAAATGTCCCTCTTATGTGTGTCTGCTGTCAATCTGCCAATGAATGTTTTATTGTATTAATAACCTCTTAAAGGTCTTATCTGTCTGCTAACAGTCGACAGTGAAGTGTTGTGCAACAGTGCTACATCTGTAAGCTGGCAGTCGACACCCATATTTGATTATGGGGTCTTGCTCAACGTAGATCCCATTAATAGAATGATCTGGATCCCCTCCTGGATTCTAAAGAATATCAAATATTTGGATGATTTTCTCATTTACTTAATATTGAGCCATTTTGCTTTAAACAGATATATAGGTTTCTGTTATAAACTATAAATGCCTTGGCGGAGCTTTGTGCTCTCTGTGTGCTCTTGTGTTCATGTGCTATGTGGCATGAAAAAGAGCACTTGTGGTGTACATTAAAAATAGACTATCTGCAAACTTCAACACCCTCAGATTTTTTTGATACCGCAAAAGACTGCTCCATCAGTGTAAAGGGATTGATGAAATGAAACTGAAGCCTTGCTAACTACAAAATCAAAGCAGTAATTCAACTGTCTATTAGGCAGAATATCAACTAAAGTTACTCAAGGAATGATTTATATAGTCATCATAGAAGTATACATTTGAGTATAATTATCCCTCCAAAATAATACCAATTGATTTTGGTACGATTGCATGAGAGAATATGTGACATCAAAATGGCATATACTGAATATGTCTTGGCAAAGCAGAACAGAATAAACACATGAGTGAGACCAATTGCTTAATTTATGTATATTGTAAGAATTACACCATATTTCTTGACTGCTAAAGATGACATCTTGTATATTAAGCTGAATTTTTTTCAGAGTAAAAAAAATACTTGTATAATGTTATCAAAAGATAGTAACAAGTTGAAACTCAATCCTGATAAACCGAGTTTATCATTTTTGGTTCAAAGCTGCATCATGAAAAAAATCCTTCTTGCCTGTCGATATTCTTGGTAATCTAATACATCCTGCCAAAGTGGTAAAGACTGGAAGTATGGTGCAGCTCTGGTTTCTCTATTTCTAGGCATGTTCAGACTCAAACAGCATCTAACACAGGAAGTGGCTGTGATGGCTGCAAATGCTTTTGTGAGCAGTCAGCTTGACTGTTGTAATTCCTTATTCGGGAGTCTTTCGGGATTTAATATTAGGAAGCTCCAAAGTGTTCAGAACAGCTTAGCCAGGATTGTCAACAGACACAAACCAGATATTCATATATAACTCCAGCACTGAAGGGTTTGCAACAGCTACAATGATCTATAAGTTCCTCCAGAGAGGTTATCCTGCATATTTCAGAGCCTTTTGAATCCCAGGAAAAGTTTCTATGATACCAGGAGTAGTCAAGTGGTTCTTGGCGTGCCATTCTTTATGCGATCTTTTCATAAGTCAACAAAGCAATATGGCTTTAGTTTTGGCTATGATGCTCCCAATGTATGGAATGAATTGCCAGATGACATCTGCTCTGCCACATCTCGTCTGTTTTTAGGAAAAACTGAAAGCTAATCTCTTTACAAAACCCTGCCACTCAAGGTTTTATCATATTTTTCCTATTGTCTCTGTGGTGTTCCCCCTGTTGTGTCTCTGCACTTTTTTTGCACTTGTTATTTGGTTGTTGTGCCTTACAGTCTGTCTTTTGATGGAAATTAAGCACATAGAATTATAATAACTAGAGGACCATGAGCAGAACCACTTTTCTGAGTTTTCTTTATTCGGTCGATGTAAATAAATTACTAACAATACTGAGATTTCCTTTGAAACCATTAAAAAAAAGTATTACACCTAACTAATTCAAGAGGCTTCAGTCAAATCGAGAAAAGGTTCCAATCTATGTTATATTGAGCAATGTAAACATGGCCTGGTTTCAGGTGACTCGTGGTTAATCCGATCCAGCCCTTTACTCTTGTCATCTAGGACAATGTCTGCATCAGATCTAACACACCAGGATAAAGAACTAAGACTGACAAAGAAGTTGGTAGATATATCAACTTTCAAATGCAACAGGGAGGCGGGGGTAGCTGTGACAGAGTGGGTAACACTCTTGCCTTTCATCCATCAAGTCCTGGGTTCGATCTCCGACCTGATCTGAGAGGGACATTATGTACTTGCTAGCTGGTGCCTGGTGGTGTTCAGTTCAGAATCTTAGCCAATTACCATGCATACTTTATATAATTCCTCATTTGCCTTAGCTACCTGTCACGGCAGGACCAATACAAAATCTTGTAAGTGATGTCAGTTCAAATACAATAATGTTGTGTCAGTATCAAACTAACATGTATGTTTCTGTATCAATTTTGCAGATAGTTGTTCTAACAAATTTCAATGCAGTATGGTTTCTATATGAATTATATAAGTCCAATAAGAAGAATTTCAACCAAATAATTTATTCACCCACAGCATAGATTTCTCTCTTTTTGGGTTTAGTTTCATATTTGACATTAGCCATCAAGGTATTGTATTAAATTGTACACGTCGGTTTTATACATTTATGTCATCCGCATAAGGGCATAACATTGGCAAGGGTAATACACATACATAAAGATAGCAAGGAATTGGAAAAAAATGTCAGCATACACTTAATTTAGCATATGTCTTTACTTAGACCTTGTGCAACATCCTTTCATTCTACATTTCTGTATCAGCAGATTATGAAGGGGGGGAATTGTCTGGCTGAATGAAAGTCAACTTCTAGAGGAGATCAGAGATAAAAGTGACTAAATAAAACTAATGCTGTTATCTATGGATTGTAAGGAAAATTGTGGTTATGTACACATGCATGATTTCTGTTCCACCTGTGATTTCTTATTCAGTGCTTAAAAACATGCAGAAGTTGAGACTTGTAGCAAGGTTAGTCTTTACTTGGCTTAAAACCTATTGCAGAATACCAATCAACACTTGGTTATAACTAGCAACCCTCATTCAGGAATGTATCATACCAATGAAAACTGTAGCAAAATAACTCAAAATAACTCACAATAAGAGGTTAAAGACAGATTTTGATGAAAGTTTCAGGTAATTTTAACAATGGCACCATAAACAGATGATTTGATTTTGGTGGTGATCTGAGTCACCGCCTGGGGTTCAGGAATCTTTTGGAGGATCTTTTTTCATTGCAAGATGGGTAATTTTCAGTATATGTGTATGGAATGCTACAATTAATCATCAAAGTGTCTGGCAAAAATAGGACACTCCCACAATAGTGTGTATAGCTAAGTTGGTAAAACCCTCATATTTGAACTTAACCTTGCAGTAAAATTTGATTTTGACGGCATATTTTGGGTAGGGTTTTAGTTGATAATACTGGTTTTCACAAAAAGGTTTATCTCAGACAATACTTAAATATAAATCCCCGTTATTTACAGTTTAATTGAGTTCAACCTCAAACTGAAATTTGAGAATATATTTTCGGTAGGGTTTTACTTGATTATATTAACTCTAAGTTTACACTTATATAGGAGTCAATTTTGGTTTGATATTTTGTGTAAAATCAGAGTTATGCAGGTGTTCCACTGGAGCCGACCCTGTAACCGACCCTATGACTCTAGGATCAGTTGCAAAAGTCGTAGGGTCGTGGGAAAAAGCGCACGGAAATGCTGAGTTGGTTATGAAATCCACGACAGGTTGGTATAGTTACAGACAGGACGTGAGGAGCATCCCGACAAAACATAGGGTTGGGGACATTTTTTGCACAGCCAGTCGTAGAACTACTACGACAAGCCCTAAACCCCTAACAGACAAGCCGGATCACAAACAGACAAGCCATAAAGACAAACAGACAAGCTGGGAGCATGTTCCCGACCCTTCACAACAGGACTGATTGTTTTTGTGGGTCGGTATCTATAGTCGGGATCCAGAATCGGGATCCATATCACACTATATAAACCCCCCCTCCCCAGTGATATGCCATTCATTTCACACTTCAAAGATGACAGGAACACATCAAGAGCAACTGATAGATCACTTGAGGGTCCTTTTATTTTTTATTGAGTTGAATTTATTTTTATATGTTGTGATTTCAGCACACAGAAGACAGCAGAACCCATCACCTTTCCAGCCAGCATCACCATCAACCCCACCACCTAGAAGGAGAAGGAAGCCACAGAATCAATGGGTCCTGCCCTGGATACTGCAGAGACAGGAAAGAGGTTGCTACATAATACTCTTGGACAAACTAATCACTACTGACATACCAGGCTACAGAAATTTCACCAGGATGGAGCCAGCATTTTTTTATTTGATTGAAGAAAGAATCACCCCCCCCCACCTCAGGAAGTCAATCACCAACTTCAGGAAGCCACTGGAAGTCGGATTGAAACTGGCAGTTACTTTGAGACACTTATCCACAGGGGAAAGCTACACCTCACTGCAATACCACTGGAGGGTTGGAAGAACGACCATCTGCAAATTTGTCCCCCCAGGTCTGCAAAGCCATTTTGAAAGAATTTCAACAAGAATATCTAGTGTGCCCCACTAATCCTGAAGACTGGACGAAAATTGAAGAAAGATTTAGAAACAGATGGAATGTTCCCCATGCAGTCGGTGCACTAGATGGAAAACACATTGCTATCAAGAAGCCCAAGAAGTCAGGCAGTGAATATTTCAACTACAAGGGCTACTTCTCCCTGGTACTTTTGGCCTTAGTCAATGCAGATTACAAGTTCCTGTGGGTCAACACGGGGGCCAGTGGGTCATCATCTGATGCACAGATTTTCAACCGAAGTAAACTGAAAAGAAGAATTGAGAACGGAACCTTGGGACTACCACCACCTGAACCACTTGGACCTGGGGGGCCAGATCTACACTACTTCCTGCTGGGGGACGATGCCTTTGCCCTGATGCCTTGGCTGATCAAGCCTTACAGTAGACGCCAACTGACCAGAGAAGAGAGAATACTCAACTACAGGATATTCAGGGGGAGAAGGGTAGTTGAGAAGTCATTTGGTATACTTATCAGGGTGCTGTTGACCACCATGGGGCAGAGGCCAAAAGTTGTGAGAGACATTGTGTTAACATGTGTGATGCTACATAACATGCTGAGAAGCCATCAGGGGGGAGCAGACAGACCACCCACTCCAGCTGATGACATACAACCACCACAGGGGGACCCGGGGGAACAGAGACATCATGAGAACTTAAGAAACCCATCGAGGGAGGCTAAACATCAACGAGACCTACTGAAAGACTACTTCAATCACGTGGGGGCGCCAGCTGGGCAGGAGGACAGAGTTTAAGAAGACTGAGGGAAGAAGACTGAGGGGAAAACATGCCGTCATCTATCAGTCCTTTTCAGGACTACCCAAATAATCCAAGAACTTTTATTTAGCAAAGTGTTGCCTCAAAAATAACCCCAATTTTCTAACTATTTTATGTGAATTCAATTTCACCCAAAATATTCCCCATCACAAACACAAATCCCTCCCAAACTCAGTTCACAAAAATAAATTTCATTACTTACGCTTAAAACCCAGGTCCTCAATTTTCAAAGTTGACATCCCACCCCAACATGACCTGGCTCTATTCTCAGAAAAAATAACTTACAATATAGTAGAAAAAATTTTTTTTTTCAAATAAATACCTGAAAGAGAAACAACTTCGAGGAAATATTTTATCCCAAGAATTTAAAACATGCAATGAAATTTGTAAGACAAAATTATACAGGTGTGTAGTCCCAGTTTAATAATTTTTTTATTCAGTTTGTCAGTCACTCCATTGCCACTCATATGTTTGAATACTTTGTTAGGCCTCACGTTTGTTTGTCTGTAAGTCCCTGCAAACATCGAAAAAGTTTTGGGGGTGGGGGAAGTGTACTTTTAAAATTGGATTGAGTTTAATACAGGTGTTCCACTGGAGCCGACCGGCCGGTAACTATGCACTTTTGGAGAGTCGGGACCGATGTTTACATGGTCGGTTAGGATCGGTTGTAGTTTCCTGGCCTGTTGGGGAGAGTCGGTGAAATATCAATAATGTTTGATATTTCTACGACCGTTGCCAACCCTTGTATCCGACCCTAATTTCATCCACCTAGCAACCGGCCTGTCGGTAAACTTAACGTCCTGTCGGTTACAATTCCAGGCTTGTCTGTATCACTTCCAGGCTTGTCCTTATCACTTCCAGGCTTGCCATGACAGCAAGCCAGCTTGTCTTTTGCAACTTAGTACTACTCATTTGCAGTCCATATCCAGCATAACATAATTTCTAATTCTGTTATGAGTGACACAAAACAGTTCAAGTGATCATAATTTCAAAGTTAAGTGATAGAAAAGGTCCACATGTATGCTGTAAATAATTGAGAAACCTGAACAAGTGTTTTATTTGGTGACATAATAATCAAATTCTCACCCTATTTCACCAGAGCAATTTAAATAAAAGTTAACAAACTATTTGGATTCAATCACAAGATATTTCTTCTCACTGTAAAAACCCATAAGCAATTTCTGGGAAAAATGAAGATCAAGTGTCGACCAATCAACAAATCGAGAAAATTAGGTCAAGGACAGTTGGAAAACTATTTGGATCCCATCACAGGATATTTATTCTCACTGTCAAAACCCATAAGCAATTTCTGGGAAAAAGAGGGATCAAGTGTCGACCAATCAACAAATCTGAAACTAGGTCAACAGTAAATATTTGGATCCCATCAGGTGACCCAAACTGCACGGTGTTTTCCTTCACGTCCAGAAAAATGTGCTTTCTCAGAGGCTGGAAATTATTTGGTATAAATGTGTAGAAAAATTTCTCAGAGGGACGGAATTTTGAAGGGGCCCTTCCCAGAAGCTCTAAATTGGAGTATAAAAGGCAGCAACAAGCAAAAGGTTTTCATTGTCACGTGAGAGATTGTTAGAAGCACATCTCTTCCTGCTTTTTTCCACGGGATAGAACATTTTAAATGAAAATTTTATATTTTAAATGACTTTTTCGTTCATAAATTGAAGCAGACATACATTTATTTCATTTCTTATATGATATAATATGAGAGCAAAAACCTGAAAATTATAATTAAAATAACAAAATGTAAAGTTGGACGCTTAAGTCACATGAAGGGATCCAAAGATTTGTTTATTGATCGACACTTGATCCTCTTTTTTCCCAAAAATTCATCAAAAACTGCACTAGTAATACGGACTGCACGTCTGGTTGTGGGGTTCTGTATGTTTTCTCCAGTCCTGTCTGTTTGTCAGTACGGCCTGTTGGGACCTGCTACGGCTTGTCTGTTAGGGGTTTAGGGCTTGTCATAGTACTTCTACGACTGGCCATGCAATAAACGTCCCCAACCCTACGTCTTGTCAGGGTAGTCACCACGTTGTGTCTGTAAATGTACCGTCCTGTCGGGGATTTCTTAACGAATCATCATTTTGGCGCCTTTTTTCTACGATCCGATGACTTTCACAACCGACCCTAGAGTCGTAGGGTCGGATACAGGGTCGGCTCCAGTGAAACCTCTGCATAAGTTTTTTTACTTAATGAATACCACCTGAAATCTTTTATTAAACTCTAAATTTTGCATTATGGAATGACATATGCTACCCAAGTGTATGCTTGAAATGAATTTGAGTTTAATACTAAATGAAAGGTTTTTTGGAGTTTCAGATTTTTCATGAATATCAGCCATTAATACTTTTCAGGGATTCATTCCTTTTTAAAAAAGATAACTATTTCGACAGCATACATGAAAATGGATTTCATTTGCAAATGAACATAAGCATTTTTGTGGACATACAGTTTCTGTTTATCAGACATTCATAGAAATAGACTATTGTAATCACTCAATCCCTAATAGAAGTTGGTAAGCCCAGATCACCAGCAAAGGCAATGCCACATCTAATTAACACACCAACAGAGAAAAGCAGATACACCCCGTCCCTGTAATTAGCATTGTAATATCTATTTTTGTGCATCATTAAGCCACATCAAAAGACCAAAACAGATGCTACTGTAAAAACTTAACATTTTGTTTTGTATGTATTTACTAGATAATAATAATTAACGTTAAGATTTATATTAATTTTTATGCTATAATTAAATATATCACATGGGTGGTGGTGGTGGTGGTGGGGGGGGGGGGGGTATATAAATTTTTGTATTCTAATTAAAACATATCATATGATCATCCACGTGTTATTTATTTATAGAGATGATTAAAGAATTCACCTCAGAGATTCCTAATCTTGTTAGAAAAAAGCTTTCCCTGTCCTTCCATTTACCAAATCCTAAATGTGATAATCAGAAAGACAGAAAAATAAAGGAAAGAGATTTCAGATTAACGACTTTAAGATTTAACTTCACCTAAAATATTTATGTTATATATCTTAAGTTAAGAATGAACTAATTTTCAGAACTTAAGAATAATGTTAGTCACTCATTTTTGTTATTGTAATAATCTAATCTAATATGGACGTTTATAATGGCTAATCTCCATTATTGATAGACTCTAAGGTGCAACTATACACAAACATATTAAATAGTCTCAGGTCCATTGACAGAGAAGACACAGGAGTCGTTGGGTGGCTATGGGTCTAGAAACACATCCTCAAATAACAAATCATGTTCCTTTTCAGTCAAGTTGGCCAAGCATTTTTCATTACAGAGACCTTCATAAACAGGAACAAATTCTAATTTCACCATGCAGTGACTGAGGGAATACAAACCATCGCCCTGGGAATTGGAATATAACATTGGCGAAAGTTCTCCTCAAAAATTCTGGAATCCTGATGTGAAGTTCTGGATCATCTTTGAAGAGGACCAAGTCACTGATAGACCCCTGCCTTGTGTGAAAATATATGACCCTGACCCCATGTAGAGTTTAAGCTATGCATGTTGACAAATCAACAGACTAACACGTATAATGATAACAATAGTCTCACTTTCTCTGGGGATGAGAAAAAGTGGTCTCTACAACAATGGAGTAAGGTAAATAAAGGGCTTATGGTGGGCATACCGTAAGAAACAGGTAAGGCTCAAGTTTCTGTTTAAACAAGAAGTCAATATAGGAGAGACTAATCTCACAAGGCAACTCAGTCCACACTGCAGCTACATTGAAAGCTACCACTGTAAATTGTAATGCCCAGGTCAGATAGTGGTGAATTTTAACGGTGAATATCTGTGAACAGGAAATTTGATGATATTTCCTGTTCATATTTCCGACTATTTTTTCATTGTTCTTCCATTGTCGACCACCCTCTTTATTATTCTCCTCCCCACTACGACAACAATCCGCTGTTCAGATTTATTGTGGGTATTCATTGTCTTTGAAGTTTTGCAATATATCGGTGAAAGGTTTCACGTTCCTGCCTGGTGTAATATATTACTTGTGAATAATTTTTAGAAATAAAAAGGAAAAAATATGTGCCTCTGCTTTGGTGAGACGTCAAAATATCATAAATGTTTCATTATCTCCAAATTTGAGACCAAATTTTGTGTCATTATGGTTGATAGCTACACAGTCTTGATATTAGACTTGTTATAATTTTGGCCACCTGCTTTAACAAAACTGTTTCATCCTTCAAGTAATTTTATACATGAATTCAAATTTTGGGGTTTTATGTCAACAGCAGTCAGAGGCCATCATTGACCCCCCCCCCCCCCCCCCACCCATGTTGCCATACGGAGGATTAAAACCATAGCCACAGAAGTGAGAGCACAGTGATTGAGAAACTGAAGAAAATCTCCCTCCTCATACAAGTAAGTACAAGTAAGTATGCGACATACTCGTAGAAGTCAAGCCGATGGTGTGGTACTTGAGGTCCCATACTTGGCCTCATTAGTTTATAAGTCTACCAAGAACTTTGGCCTCAGCTTTGCATTTGATGCTGTAAAGGTTTGAAATGTTCTGCTTATTGATGTACGTTCAACCACTTCTCTCTCCTCATTCAGAAAGAAGTTGAAAACCTATCGTTATGCTACGTTATACCACCCTAGTATGTAGTTTCTTTCCCAACCGTTTCTCTGTGGCGCTGCTCCTTGCTATGTCTCTGGTTATATGATATTGGATCTTGCCTTCATGTATTATGTGCCTAGCTTCTGTCTTTACGATAGAGATTAAGCACTATAAAAGTACTATTAGAACTAAAATGGTACACATGGGCATGCTGGCTTATACATAAGCTACCTCCTGAACCTGAAAATTGGCGAAAAATTATTTATATTGCAGGGTCAGCCACCTTAAAAAGTTTTCTGTTCATAGTTACAGCCATTTTTAGAAATAGATAATTATGTTTTTTTTACATATATTGCCATAGAAATTTAATTAAATTGTAATTCTTTGCCTTTTTTACCTGATTAGAATAGCATAGCCGCCATCATAGTCATCCTACCAGAGCGAGAACATACTGGGTTATGACTTTTTACTTGCTTTACAGAGTTGACAAATAGCATCTTGTATTATTACTCACTTCTATATAGAAACTCAAGCTCATTAACCTCTCCGCCAACAAGGCCCATAATTACCCTTTTGAGGTATTGTGATTGTGTCAATTGGTCTGGTTGTTAGTCTGCACACATAACTCGAAAACTATACACCAAACCAAGCTCATATTATCAAACTTGGTGGGGTCTTCCTCAAAATATGTCCAGATCTCAATCTGGATCTAAAATCCAGATTACTTTTTGGTGGGAGAGGGAGGGGGTGTGCATTCTCAGGTTTTATATAAAATACATAAACCAATAATACCTATACATTACAGACATTATTTCCTGTTCATTCATACCCATAAAATAAACCTTCCCTCGTTAAAACTCTTGCTAATAGAAAGCAAATATTCTAAGACCAAAAAAAAATGGGCATCTCATCTCGTGTGCTTCCTCCCTCTGTTTCCCTTGACTCTCAAATCACTAATGAAGATGTTGAAGTTAAGGTCCCCTTCATTTGCTCGATCACCAGCACTTTAGGGTATCTGCTGTAGATCAATATTTAACCACACTAAGCTATTTGGCCCCCTCTCTCGCTTTGGTGTGTTGTTACTAAGCATAAAGGGGGGAAACCAGTTTTTTTGTCTAAACCATTTTTGCCTCTCATAGAGGAAAAAGAGGGAGAAAAGGCAGATTGTTCTGGTAGATAGCTCCAGAGGGATGTGGGGTTGAATAGTGTGTGTTTATATATGTCTCTCTAAAGGATATCTGGGGATTATTGGGTGCTGCACCAATACATGTGACTATATCATATTTATAAAGTTATGAGTTTCATGGTTCTACAGGCCAGTTACATTGTGGCAGGAGACATGGATCAGAGAATATAGCCAAAACAACAACAGCAACAACAACAACAACACTGCATATTTCAAGGTAATGTATTGTGTTGTTGTTTACTCTTGTTCCACTGTTTAACCTCTGACTGATTGGATAGTGTTATCGTGTGTTATCTTACTGGTTATACGACTTATTATCCTTTATACTAGTGAAGGTCGGGAGAGTACCATCTTGGTGATTGTGGTTGCTCGTCAAAAATATTAAATCTGTTTTAAACCCATGGCAAGTAAGGTAGTTTCTCCCGAATACTCACAATCAATTTTTAAGCCATAAAATAGTTGCTGCCAATTGCTACTTTAGACTGATGTGACAATGTTTTTTGGTATGACTTATTTGTTGGATTTTATGATTTATCGTGTGTACACTTCTGTTACAATGGAGCAGAGTGGTCTTGTGCCAAGAAAACATTAGTTGTAGTAGTACCCTTATTACTTTAAATGAACAAGCAGAGCTTACAGCTACATGTAATCTTTTTATTAATGATTTATGAACATGTAAATACAACAAATACAGGGCTATACTTTCAAGATAACACATACATATAGTCATATATTCCAATCATAAAATGTTTGTGACAGTTCTTATTTTGCATTAGCAATTTCTACCAACCTAAGTTTTTATTTTAATCCATTTAAAAACAAGTTAAAACTTTAACTTTATTCTTCTTCTTACAACCACACACATAAGCTTTTGCAACAAGTATAACAAACTTTACTAGAAAGTAAATTTTAGGTTGTAAGTTTATTATGCCAAAAAAGCACTTTAAGAAGGGGTTCTTCATGAATCATAGCAGTTGTGATCAGGTTGTAAAGCCATTGTACAACTCATCTTTCATTGGGAACAGAATTCATGGCTTTTAAGTTCCCACACTCTTTTCAAACAGGGTCAGTTACAACATCATCCTGACGTTAAACTTAGATAGGTTTTATAACAAGTTGCCAAAGTGAAAGAAGAGTATTATTACCTCTACCAATGAGGTTTTGTTTTCATTACTGTTTGTGTGTTCGAAGAATTACCCAAAATATATTACTGTTTGGACCTTCTTCCAAAGAAATCTAAAGATGGCCCTTGGTCCAACTCAGATCCTGTAAAATGTTGAGAGTGATCTGGATCACCGTCTGGATACAATAGTATGATCCAGATCTTTCCCAAAACTTAACCACTTTTACCTTTGGTCAGGTCCTACACACATAAAAAATTGAAAAAAAAAATCTATTTATTACTTTGAGAGTAATCATAAACAATGAGAAACTACTTTAAGAGTAATCAGGAAAACCGAGAAACTACTTTAAGAGTAATTGTGAACAAAAAGAAACTACTTTAAGAGTAACCATGTACATCGAAAAATTACTTTAAGAGTAATCATGAACACTGAGAAACTACTGTAAGAGTAATCATGAACACCGACAATTTACTTTAAGAGTAATCATGAACACTAAGAACCTACTTTAAGAGTAATTATGAACACAGAGAAACTACTTTAAGAGTAATCATGAACACAGAGAAACTACTTTAAGAGTAATCATGAACACCAATAAACTACTTTAAGAGTAATTGTGAACACTGAGAAACTACTTTAAGGGCAATCGTGAACACAGAGAAACAGACATCCATATGAACATATGAAGAGATATAGCCTTCAGGTTCAGGTGATAATATCGCTATTACATTTCCTCAATTTTGGTATTTTTATGCAAGGAGTGAGTTCCAAATTACAAGTGAGATTCTAAAATAAAGAGATTGAACAATGTGTCATTAAAAATGGTAATAAAAACAATAACAGATTTAACTTTCAGGGTTGTACATGTTATTTAAGCCCATATTTCCATTCAGGCGATTATTATTGGTCAATGTCAATTGATTAGTCGGCCGTCTTGTCTTGTGCAAGCATATACTTTCACCAGATCTTTGTCAGATCTGATCCGACTTTGGAGAATTAGTCTTGGAGTAGCCCTACTAAAGGTTCAAGTTTCTTTGTAATCATGAAAACTTTCAGCGAGCATGATGACGTTTCAGTTCATAAAAATAATGTTCTTACACATAAACTAGCAATTACATTAGCATACTGCTGAAACTGAGATCTATGTCTGATGAGCTTATGTCTCGTAACATGTATGAGCGCTTTATGAATACCAAATATCTGTGTACATATTTAAAAAAGATATAACAGAAATTTGAGCCTTAAGCAAGGCCAGTAAGGCAGTAAAACAAATTGAACCTTCATTAAACACTGTGAAGAAAACTCTGCTTTCTTACCCAGCACTAGACAAGATTTGATGAAAATCTGTTGAAAGGAGGTATTCTCACTTCTGACATCTGACAATTAAAAATCAGCCGATAATTATCTACTGAATGGAAGTGTGGACTTAGACCAAAGAGGTGTAGATCACAATTTCTTGGGTTCTTTTGAATGTAACCTGACCTGGAGGTTAGCTACAAATGAGATACATTGTTTTGCTTATTACAATAGGTTTGCTAAGGTTAATGCAATGTAATGCAGTTTTTTTTTTTTTTTTTTTTTTTTTGGGGGGGGGGGGGGGGGGGGGGGGCTGTAGTGTCACTCGTGGCTGATGACATAGTTGAGATTCTTAAGTACGTCATCATGGGAAAGGATTGGAAAGTAGAGACTTTTCACCTCACGTTACCTTTCTTGGGAATAGTGTAATGATAATGTGTCATTTCTGGCCGCCTGAAAAGAAGTCACCTGGGGTATGTGAAAATTGGTTTTGGACCTTTTGTCAATTCACAGTGGGGGAATTGTAGAATAAGGCGGGGTGATGGACTTGCTAGAGAAATAACAAAAATAACAGAAAAGGCTACTGCCTTGTGCATAGTAATGTTGGGCAGCTAGTTGGAGCATAGGGGATGTTCTTTAAATGAGAGAGACTTGTGACATTTCTAAGTAATCTGAGTAGTAAAGATGAGAGGTAATTGGAATTATATCTGATGAATCTGCAAAGATTGCAGAGGGCTTATAATTTGCTCTGTCATCTCTTCTTCACTTCAAGGAGAAACATGTTTTGTCAGAAATAATATCAAAAATAAGCTTATAATATTCTATGATATTTGTTTTAGTAGAGAGGTATAATGGCAACACATGAAAATTGATAATGCATTATTGACAGAAGTATATTATAGAATTTGCAGAATTTATTATCCCACCAAGGGGTATTACTTTCATGACAGCTTGTCTGTGTGTTTGTTTGCAGGATTATGTAAACACTACTGGTTGGGATCTTAATGAAGAAAATATCAGAAGATGTGTTTTTGTCCAACTTAAATCCCATTAAATTATGACAGTGACCTGGATCACTGTCTGGATACAAAAAAAAAATAATCCGGATAATCCAATTTACTTATTATTACATTCTGTGGCAGAGGTATGCACTTTCTGAGTGTTCTTGCTATAGTGTTCTATAATCTCTGTGATCTCCGAGAACTCTTGTTATGAATTAGTGTTGCAAGTTCATTATTTCCATTATGATAAGATTTTTTCTGTGTTGAAACATCCTCACTGGTTTTTTTTTACCGAAAACAAACCTTCACATAGACTTTCTTCAAGTCCTTCTGTATGTATGTCAGATTTCAGTAAGGAATTCTAGGAAGAAAGGATTCTGGGAAATTCTAATCTATTGACAAAACTTCCAATTTCAAGTTTTATCGAGACAATTTTACAAAGCGTTTTTAACTTAACTTCCAGTTGGATGTTCGGTTGATAGAACAAAAATTAAAATTCTGATTGTCACTAACCGTGCTGTTGTAAAAAAGAAAGGCATTTAACTGCAACACTAAGTGACATCACAGCATGAAATGTCAAACCAAAATATAGACCTGTAAATAATCTTTGTAATACCACGTGGTTTGCTGTTTTTTTATTGTATCAATGTCAGTTTACAATTGACATTGCAATTTCAAATCATTATGATGTTTCCAGCTAAATTCTAAGGTATGTTTATGAAAAAGACTATGGAAGTTAAAAGATGGTTGTCAAGTTATCCTTTCTATTAAAACATTTCGGATCAATTAACATCCATGTGTATTTACTTTTTGTTTTCACTATTTCAGGTGAACCAACTGAAGACCTCAACGAAATCTCAGCGAACTAGTGACTTGAAAATTTACCAAAGATATACCATCGCTTTGTCATAAAGAAGATTTAAAGGCAGAACAGCTATTGTACACAACAGACTCTCATCCCAAGGTCGTCCTATATACCACTGCCACAATTCAGCATACCAAAACTGCAGAGAGATTATATTGCCTATTGAGCTCATATTGATGTCATATTGATGGCGAGGCAGGGCAGAACTGGAAGACACTAACACCCAAGGGTAGCTAGCCGACTGGGGTATATCATCAATAGCCTACCATTAAGTAGATTGATTTACATTATTAATCTGATGTGGTTATAACTGGAAAACATTGCAACCCACATTTCACTCTGTGTCTCCTAGTCGATATAGAATCACAGAAATCCAGGGACTGAATAATGCAGGAGACATAAATGGGGGAGGGCTAATGAACGATAGACCAAGGGGGGTAAATATATTCATATATATACTTATGCATGTATATACTATATAAAAATATACACATATGCATGGATATGAAATAAATAACTTATAAAAATATGTGATGAAATAGCTTTTTGTTTACATATGGAATTTATTTTGCTTTGAACAACATAGAAAACAAAAGACAAAAAAAAAGTGGAGAGTAGTTTGATTTAAATTCCTGGATTCTGTAAAACGAGGTTTAAACTTCCTGGATTCAGTTTCTGTTGGAGATACCAAAATGAATCAAGAAGTTTGTCTCACTTTCCTCTGTTTGCTGTCATTAGGTAAGTACGAATATTAAAAATTTACTGTCATGTTATATCTGTAAAATTTATAGTGACATTAATATTAATAAGTGTGGTTGCTTTGTAAACTTTCTAAACATCAAGGAAGTTTATATAGACGTCTCTGGTCAAGTCTAGTAGTCTGACAAGTGGAAATAGACTATCAGTTTCTTCAGTCCATTCCAAAAAGGCCATAGGCATGCGTATTGTTGCCCCTACTGCACCACTGGAGTGGAACAGGCTCCCACTTAGTGTCACATCACAACAGACCATTTCAAGCTTTAAAACCAACTCAAGATGTACCTTTTTAGACTAGCTTTCCTATCACCATAGTCACCCTCCCCTGGCTGCCCCCCCCCCCCCGTTTTATGACTTTGCTAGGTTTAAGGACTGTCCCTTTTGGATTCCAGCCCATTAGAGGATCTTCATCAATTTTTTGCTATACAAATGTTACTATTATTATTCAACATAGATTTCCATAAAAAAATGCAAATAAGTACAGATAATATGTTGTAACAAAGCAGTGAGATGAAGAATGTGTGAATGTACACGAATTTAAAGTGTTTTGGTCACTTTGAAAATAAAAAATAAAGCTAATTTCTTTGTTGACTTTTTTGCCGAAGTACTAGTACTATAAAAGTACTGTAAGAATTAGAATTCTCAATACTCTTTTGAGAAATTATGTTATATTTAGTTTATTTATTTTATCCGCGTTAGTTTTGTTTTTACCTAGCTTTGTTGCAATAAATTTAAGTTTTATATCACTTATGGATATGCATTGTATTGCTATTTCACTCTACACCTTACTTAATTATTGTGTCAATCTTAATAAGGCTTCTGGATTCGTGTTGTAATTTCCAGCTAGGTGAATTATATAGAAAGAGATTAAGCTTCTGAAGTTTCCTCATTTTAACTGCTAATAAAATACAGCAAAGGAATTAATTGTTCAAAGAAATGTCTCTGGTTGTCACGCTTTTCTGTAAATCTGAAAGACTGTTTTTGTAATGACATCATACATTTTAATCACACATGACTCTTAAGCTGTTTCCCTTTAGCGTGTGACATCTGTTGAATTGGACTTAGCACATTGCTATATATAACTATACAAGCATGGGCGATAATTAAGTGGGGGTTGCTTCTGAAGATTTATTACACTACTTTATCTGTGGCTTCATAATACCAGGATAAATTATTCCCCAGCACGAAAGAATCTAACTCAATGACTTTCTAGTGACAATCTTCCTCAATTTAATGTCTTTTCCACCAAAGGTATGGTGCACAAGTAATTTCAAATTTGGCATGTAGATTATAACGTACCCACAATAACTAAATACAGTGGAAATAAAATACATCAGTGGATTTTATTTACGTGTACTGTTAATTGTACTGAATTACTCTTTTTTGTACTTGATTCCACTAGAAATAATATATTAAGTGAACTGGATATCATATTAATCATTCATTGTACGAAAATACCGACTAAATTTTGTTCATCAGCAAAATATCTTGGGGGAGGTAATAAAATTGGGAAATTTTAGGAATTTAGAATATGTGATTACCATATGTATCAACGACATACAAATGTGAGCTATTTGACTCTCATAAGAAGGGGCTAGGGAAATTACTAAAATTTACCTGCAGGGACTTTTTTGACAAGGGATTACTTGACTTGGTGGGACAAAATTCCTAGTTGTACCTCTTGTATGTAAATCAGAAAGGGTTTCTTTTTGTAGAAACATGCATTGACACGAGCGCAAGAGATAAATATATTTTACATTTTAAATATCAGAATAATTTACCTTCAAAAATATTTTTAAGGGGCGATAAAACAGATTCAAGCTGAAATTATTGCCATAAATTGATACACAATCGGTCATTATACATCTAGCAGTCATTTCTTTGTTTTGTATCAATGATGCTGATTGGTCAAAGTTTTCACGTACTGTTGATTTAATTTGTAACAGTTTTTGATATTTGCCAATTTATGACACAGAGCAGCAAGCAACTATCATCCTTACTCGACGGTGGCTTTCTTTAAACAAAAACACCCCTTCACTGAAACCACAAGGAATTCTAGGGAAAATGAACTATGCATGAACTAGGCATCACAATTTTATTTCTATAAAATTGTTACATACATATAATTATAACACACATATAATATTTTATTTTGTATAATTGAGTAAATTTCTTATGGAAATATATGCAAGTTCAAGATTATAAAGTGAAGTGATGAACAGGTCTAAAAACATGACATAGGTACTACACAGTTTCTGAGACAGAGATAATTTTCTTGAGAAAGAAATTGTCGCCAGAGAGTACAAATAAAATGTACTGAATGACCACACACATATGATAGACAGATAGACAGATCAATTTCAGCTAAATTGAAAGAGCTGCCTTCATATAAACAACTCCACTGTCAGTGTAAAGGGGTTTGAGTTTTATTACTTCCACAAAAGAGGTATTAGCTTCATGGCCGTTTGTCTGTTTGATTGCAGGGTCAGAAAAATACTACTGGCTAGATATTCCTGAAAATAAATCAATATATGGATCTTGATCCAATTTAGATCCCATTAAATTTTGAGAGTGATCTGGTTACAAAAAAAATACCTTGATGTTCCCATTAACTTATTATTACATATACTGGCGGATGTATGCGTTCTCTGCATGCCTCTATTGTTCATTGTTCTCCACAAAGTTTTAAGAATCTAATCGAATCATGCCTTTAAAGCTCTCTATGTATTGGTAGATACTAAGGGGAAGATACAGAATAAATGTTGAAAATTGACTGAGCCATTAACTGAATTAAAGTTCATTATTAATTCCTACTCAATGAGTAAGTTACAAAAAGCCCTTTGCATAATATACTAAGAAACACTCACTGCAGAACCCTGCATGTCTTTGAGGGAAGTATAGTCTTTTTTTCCTATACATACACCACCCTTGTTTTAAAACCCATTTTGTTTTGGTTTTTTTTTTTGCAAAACTTTTGGTCCGTAATCCTAAACGGAAATTTGTTCAACATATCACTTCTTAACATCTTAATCATGCTGTTGTACATTTTTCCAAGGATTAGTTAGGCTTACACTTATCAAACCTTGTTTTGTAGATATTAGATAGTATATGACTTTGGGTTCACTTATGGCTTATTAGTATTCATTAAGGCCGACAGACAATCTTTCCTGCAGAATAGCTGAATAGCCCCAGGACTGAACACTGCATTTGCATAAGGAGAAAAAAATTATTTCACTGGAACACAAATGTATGTACAAATGGAGTAAATACACAGTGAATTTTGATGATTGCTCGGCTACATTTACAGTTAGCCCATTTTATGGGCCAATCCCGGCAGCAATGTTTTGTCTCTAAACTTTGTTTTTAAATGCTTCCTTTCTTTATGCCCCTGTTCCACCAAAGGACTAAGCCCCGATCCTGTTGGCGACCCTTAATCGTGGACAGTCGGTGAAAGAAAAAATAAAGTGGGCGGGAAAACTGAATCGGTATCAAAGTCTGGGATTAAGTTCAGATCGGCCTCAAGAAGCCTGAGGAGGCCCCAGGCGGCCCCAGACAGTCCCCGACTGTCCTGGGACTAAGAACCGACTAAGCCGTTTTTCTGGTCGGTTTGAAGCATGATGTTGTCATAGACATACCGACTGGGTCCCAGGACGCCTCAGGCCTTCTGGGACTAAGCCCCAACTAACCCCCGATTAAGTCCCGGCTTCCTCAGGCATCCTGAGGACTCCTCAGTCTACCCCAGACCAAGATTGCCGATTCTTGTTTTGCAATGGGACTAAGGGTCGCAGGAGGCCTGGGACTAAGGGTCTGGGACTAAGGGTCGCAGGAGGCCTGGGACAACATAGGACTGTGTAAATTTGGTCTGAGGAGGCCTGGGACTGGACATTTTGTTTATGGCGGGAAAAAGGAATCGGTTTGGATCGTGAGAAATATCAAACATGTTTGATTTTTCTCATGGCCCCAACTGACAACTACCGACCCATACAGAACACCTGGGACTAAGCAAATTTTTGAAACCGACTCCAAAAAACCTTTAATCGGGAGCCTTACTCGTGTGGTGGAACACCCACATAAAATTCCATGGGGACTTGGTGGTGTATTGGGAAACACACTGTCCTTCCAACTCTGAGGGTTGGCAATTCAAATCCTTTGTGGTAAAGTTGGTAGTTGCTTACCGATGCCCGGCAGTTTACAATGCAGAATCTTGACCAACTAGTATGTTCTTGTTTCCTCTGCTACTTAAAACTACTCATCGTGTTATAACCTATATAATATGCTGAAAGTGACGTTAAGACCCGAGTAAATCAAATAAGTATGTTTTAATGTCAGAGCTAATTGTTTCAGGAGCAAAGAAAATTGTGCAGCTGGATTCAATGATTCAATTAGATAACAAACTCAGTTGAGGCAATGGATTTGATTTAATTTATTTTGGTTTAAACATTGCTTTCAATACATTGTATAGGTTATATCACGCTGGCCAGTTTTAAGAAAAAAAACAGTAGGAAGCCAGTAAATACTAGCTGGTCAAGATTCTATACTGTAAACTTCTGGGTATTGGTAAGCACGAATCAACTTTACCATATAGTGTTGGGTCCAGGGTTTGAACAGCCGACCTCAGAAGTGGGAGGGAAGTTCGTTACACACCACAGCACTGAGCCCCTTTTAAAGGCATGGAAAAAACAAATACTTCTGCTAGTTATCCTGGATAGTTTTGATAGGTTTGATCTCACAAAAGAAACCACTGTTTTGGCACCATCTGTTTACCAAAGATCTGTCAACATCGGGAACTGCCAAAAGAACAGCTTAGACTCTTAACATCTATAGCTTCATTGCTGTGTGCTTTGTAAAGAAAAAAAATGGTACAGTGTTTGGTAAGAAACGTTAAGCAGAGATTAGTTTAACAACACAGTTATTCCCAATGTCATTAGATTGCGGGGTTAGAAACTATATATTGACCTATGCTTTTTTTTAAAGAAAGCCTTTTCAACCTTCTAGTAATGCATCTCAAAACAAAAGCTTCGCAGAAAATATTAGGTATAAAATAAGCTTCAGCCCTCACAGAAGGCTATTTATTGAAATTGCAAGTCAATTCCTCTGTTTTTGTTTCTTTCTGTCACCAGGTTGAATATAATAGACAACAGTTCCACAGTTCTTGTCCTCAGTGTACAAATCAAAAAAGCACATAAGCCACAGCTTTGCATTTGATGCTCCAACTTTGTTAAATGAACTCCTGAAGACATTTTGAACAATGATTTTGCTTCCTCAGAGGATGCAAGCGAGCAGTCAACATTCACCAAGCAAGGCAAATGTCATGAAAATTCGTTCCCAATTTTAAGGGTTGAGTAGTTGTATATATATAACAATCTACTGAACCGGTTATGTTTTTAGGGAAATAAAACATAAATAACACACCTTACTTACATAAAATGCATAATCCACCATTTTTAACATAATATTAAGTATATAATATGGTGACATCAGTTAATTTAAGCGATTGAAAGCATTTATCTTTGTATTTTCTCGTTTATATTGGATGTTGTTTCCTGTCAAGGTGGATACTAAACTTCGCGAGGGCTTGATGTTGAGTCAAGTTTGTATTCGTGAGCCATCAACCCATATTATTTGTACTCGTCACACCCCTACTCTACATAGTCATCGCATCTCCCCTAGTATCAATGGTATGGTACCCGCTATGCTTCTGGATTCTCTAGAGTTTTTTCTTCTCCATTTATGGTTCTAGCACCTTAAAGCGTGTCATGTGACTGAGATTAAGTGCTAAAAATACTCACTACATTACATTGACTTTCCTTGATGACTACACTGGTGAAACAAGGTTACCCACCACTTCCCCTATGGCGAATTTCCCATACTGTGGCAAATTTTATATTTCTTACTGTATCACCTGCAGAAAGTCCCCCTTTCTGGAAGTTACAGCGATTTTATGGACAGCATTCAGCTTAAGCCTTTCCATCCCTTTGGGATCATGAATTTGTAAGATCTGTTATGGACATATTGCATGTCAGTGTGAAGGAATGGCCTTCCTTTGTTGTTGGAGGTATTGATGTGACAAAAACAATCGATGAAACAATCACACTACCCAAACTAATGGAAAATGGTAACAGTTAATAATATTACTAAAATATAACATAGTTTTCCCTTTTAAAGTTTCAATAAAATTTTAATTTTGTTGGTAACAGTTGATCTTCTCTTGATAATGACATCATCTGGTGAATATAAAATGATCTATGGCTCAGTCATCTGGCGATCACAAGAAAATATGTCGTGGGCACAAGATCATCTCCTGATCATCGCTTTTGTGATCGTGATCACATCAGTTGGTGTACATGATATATCTTTCTTGCAATCACAAGGTCATCTTAAGCATAATGAATGGTGCTCACAAAATATAGTGGTCACAGTACATTTGTACTGAATCATGATGTAGTATTCCATCTTCAGTTTTAGCAGCCAATACAACACCTGCCTGCTTAGATTGGCATACCCATCCCTATAGTCATCCCTCCTTGGCAGACAGTTAATGGATAACCACCTCTGCCTGGTTTGGGATCTTTTCTGGATTCCAGCATATTAGACGGTCTGCATCAATTTTTCGCTGTATTAATATTTCTATTATTTTTGATAGTAGACTATTGCATATTCAATTATCCAAAAATATGTAGCATATCTCGGTTTCGTTGGCTGTCCATTCTGATGGTCGATAATAAGTAGTTTCCATAAAATCTGCGGATTTACTTGATTAGAAATCACGAAAAAGTAATTTGATATTTCCATTTACTCCAATTCCTTAATATTCCAGCTTTTGTTTAACTGAAGACACAGTAATGTTTTCAATTGAAGTCCTTTCTTGTCTTCAGTGTAAGGTCCCATTGATAAGAGTTATTAAGGCGTCTGCTAAATTCAGAACAAAGATGATCCAGAGTTTCAAAGAATGGTTTACTTTACACATCAATTTTAATATAAAAATACATTCTATCCAGGGCTTTCATCATTCCTATGTCTGACCCATGAAAAACAGCCATGCTGATAAATTTAGATAATCCAGCTGATGCCGGGGGCTAAAGATCAATATGTTGTTAGTTCTATGACCTTTTATAGACATTGATTACACAACCGAGAAAACAGGCTCATAAACAGCTCTCTCGAGGATGAAATCATGCATATTGGAGAGACATAAAGCTTTCTTAACTAGCCAATATAGAGTATGGGAAAGGATGGGTATTTTTATATTAGTCCAGAGAAAATTTGATTATCCAGTAAAAGTACTGTTCCACTTTTTCCGATTGGCACGCCTAAACATTTAGAACTAGAAAATAATGAGAGTAAAGGGCCGTATAAAAAAAAAGTCTTAGCCACATATCTCTGGCTAAGTTGGTAATAAAGCTGGGACCTATGGTGAATATGTCTCCAGGGACATTTACAATGAGTTCTGGACTTAGTCAAGATAATTGTGTGCATTGTGAGATTTGACAATTCATTCGGTCACTGTGTTGAATGCTTCTGATAAATATTTATTTATTTTATTTATTTATCATGTTTATATATAAATACATTACACACATATAAACATACATTTAAAAAAAAAAAAAAAAAAAGAAAAGTGAAAGATGGATAATGTAGTCTACACGGATACATTACATATATAAAAGAACACAATATAAGGCTATTTAACACAAAAATAGTCAATTAGGATGTTAAACTCGGATGTACAATTCTTTTATTGACAAGGTATTATCACACTTATATTGAGATTATATTTGCTTTTTACATACATAACACTTTTACATACAGCAGAATTGCTTCCATTTGTTACAAGTTGACCACAGAATTGAAGTATATTATTGTCGCTATTTATAACACTTTTGTAAAATTTTATAAATCTTTTCACCAACTGTCCTTCAATTGGAATATCCTCAACAATAAGAGGCAAATATTCACCATGAGCAACATGTGTAATTTTCAGAAGTTGTCTTAGACACTTCCTCCAAGTGGTGTACAAACGGAGAATTTGTTTTGATGATAAATCACACAAAACAGAACCATACAGTGACATACAATAAGACTTAAATAATTTGTATTTAACTTGATAAGAACAACATTCAAATGTACTTAGCATAGTGTTAATATCATATCATTTATTAATTCTGTAACTTGATCTTTCATAGAATGTGGACCAAAAGGTGTACCAAGATGTTTAGACAGATTTTTGGCTTTAAGCGATCGACTGTTATACTATACATAGGTATCACATTCTTTTTCAGATTTTCCAAATACTAAGTATTCACTTTTGCTAGGGTTAAAATTATATTGGTTATAACAATTATTGGAAACAGCTCTGAAGCTTCAGAAGGTTGTAACACATATATAAGCTTATATTTGTTGACCTTTGTCATCTTGAGGTATTATTACATGTTTCTTTTTGATTCTGTTGTCTTCCACAGAGCCTTCAGTTGCCATGTCAATGCTTACCAATGGACATTGATCAAGGAGGCATTTATTACCTCTGGCTATGCCTTTCTTAATTGAAAGAGTGGTAAAAACCTCAGTGAAATAAGTAGATTCTAAACCTTTCATTAAAACATGTTATAGACTGTTGGTAGACGTCCCAGAGGTGTCACAGTCTTTTCCATCTATGTACACAAGTCTAAAAGCAATTTGATTTTAGTTTTGTCTATGATAGAATAGAATAGAAACATTTATATAGCGCTAAATTGATGTAACATCCTCTAATGCGCTTGAGCTCAAAAAGGGAAAATCCAGGGACGTATCAGGTCGAGATCCAAAATTAGCGCCCGCCAGGGAGATGTACTATGGTACTATGATGTACAATGATGTTCTGAAGGTATGGAACAAGTTGCCTGATTGCATCCGCTCTGCCCAACTCTTCTGTTATTCAGAAAGAAACTGAAGGCTTGTCTCATTGCAAAAGCCTATCCACCCTAGGCTCATCGTGTTCTTCTGAGTGTCTCTGGAGTAATGACCCTTCTCTGTACTTTGAATTTTAGGATTTTTTTGTCTTTTGTTTGATGCACCTTAGACTCTGTCTTTTGATGGAGATTTTTAAGTGCTATAAAAGTCGAATTAGACTAGAATAGAATTAGATGTCCAAAATTTCAAGATGCAAATTATCTTGGAGTGTCACATGAGAACACTTCCAAAGATACAAAAGTTAAATGGTCTCTTGCTGTTTTTTGGTAACATACGCGTGGGCCTAATCAATGTGAAAAAAGCAATTAAAAGAAGACATACACTTCTAGTATTATGTGCACAAATATTGTATTCGACCTGTGGATGTGTCTTGCAGTGAAAAATTCCAATAGTTGTAAAATAGGAATACTTTTTGCTTGTTCGGGGACTGTGACCAATATTTACAAGATAAGCAAGGTCCCACAAGCTATTTATTGGATGTATTCTTTTATGTATTTTATGAGTCTTTGTATCAGAATTATCTCATACAACTGAGCATAATGTTGAAAGAATTTTCAAAATATGACAACAAATAATTAAGGAAGTTATGGTCATTTCAATTTTTAAAAATATTAGCTACGGTTGGTTATTTACCACAAAAATATGTTCCATGGAAACTTCAAGCCACATACTGTGTCTCTGCACATTTAAACATACATTTCCTCAAATTATACATTAAGATCTGTAAGATGAATTTCACGAATCCCCAGAGGTAAAACAACGAAGAGTACTCAAAAAGTGCATATCTCCACCAATGCAAAGTACCTCCAATATTTAGTGGAGTCAAACATTTAAACATTTTCTAGATCCGGATAGTAAAACTCCTTTAAAAATTCTTGGATCCAGATAGTGATCAGGATTACTATCAAATCTAACCAACTAGGCGGAAGTAATTGAGAGGAGCAAATTTGTAAATCTTTGTCATTGGTCCATCTGATTGGTTGGCATGGAGAAGGAAACACAAGAAAACAGTAGTTTTTTACTCATGATTTGCCACCCACAGCACGTCCACAAACAGATATTAAGATGACAATTTGTGTGGATAGGAAAGTAGTTTTTACCGCAGTTATCATGCTTCAGACATCTGGGTTTTACACCAACAAATGTGAGCTACAACAGACACAAGATGTTTTCTTGAAAAAAGAACTGTCTAATTTTTGCCAATTTAAGTCTTTAAAAACCATGCCAATTTAATCCATATGTTGCCTATTGAACAATACTCTGTGTTTAAGTCTGCCTTATTGGTGTATTAGTTCCTACAAAGTGGTATATTTTGAACCTTTTCTTAAACCTTGACACAATATGTACAATATTGGTACAAGTCAAGATAGTGGATGGTGTGGTGCCTGAGGTCCCACACTTTGCCTCATCAGTATATATCAGTCAACTTAGCATTTTGGTGTGATAATGTTGTTTGAGCCACTTCTCTGCCCTCATCCAGAAAGTAGTTGAAAACTTATCTCTCTGCAAAATCCCTAACTCTTTTTTCCCGGCTTTTTCCCGGTTAATTCTCCATGATACTGACCCTGTTATATATCTGTTATATTTTCTGTATGATGCATCTTAGAGTGTACCTTGAAGATATAGATTAAGCAATATGGAAGTACAAATAGAATTCTACATGGCAGTATATATGAATAATAGGAAATAGGAAAATTATTAGAGTGATGTATATTTTTTGTCAAACAAGACAAACACATATATATAAAAGGAATATGAAGGGTTTGGATTATGTATGTGGTCTTCCTGAGTCCATTATTCCAGGGGGCCAAGGTGGTGCAGTGGTAACACTTGCCTTTCACCTCTGAGGTCTGTGGTTCATCCCCTGACCCTACGTTGGAAAGTTGGTAGTTGCTTTCTGATGGTTAGCAGTTTACACTACAGAAACTTTTCTAACTGTCCAGAGTTTGAACCATCGACCACAGAGGTGGGAGGCGAGTGTGTTACCCACTACATTACCAAATGCCCTATAATGGCTTTGAAAGAATACAATCAAAAGACAGACAATAAAACTACAACTGAAACTGCAAAGAGAAAGGTTGTTCCCTTGTGTATACCATTACTTGAAAACAAGATTGGATGTGGGAAATGTGTCACTTGAGTGATGTGACATCTCCATTTTGAATAGAAATAAATATTTTACGTAGAACTCTTGTGACATGCATTTTCCTTTTAAGACCAAAATCTTAAATCTGTGATATTTATATCAATGCATTTCATATGGAGTGTCTGGTCCCTGTTGAATGAGTTTAATGGCAGAAAGACAAGTTGAACACTATACCAGAAAATCCACAGGGAGTTTGTATTGGCTTAGCATGCAAGCTGTGTCACTGGATAAAGTGTAGTGTACTTAGCTCTGCCAGATAAACTGAAAGGAGAAATCACTCTTAAAAGCAAGGTTGTTACACTTAGAATTATTAAGCCAACAACTGTTATCAATCACCCTTGTACAAAACTGTTATTTTTTGAAAACTAAATATGCAAAAATCGAAGTAAACTGCAATGGATATAAGGATCTGAGTAAAGAATAAGTTGATTTACTTAGCCTTTGTTAGTATTCTTCAAACTTAAATCAGAAACAAATTAAGAGAAAAAGGAAATTGGTACATTTTTCTCATCACAAACTTATAAAATAAAATGCACATCTTTCAAGCAGATTAATTTTGCAAGGCTTTTATGGAAGCACTAGATCACAACATAATGGCAATCTACTATCTGGATTTATAGACAGGGGCTATAAATTTGCATGTGTCTGCATGCTAGGTGACTATTTTGGTGCATATTATATCAATCTTAGCCTTAGCTCTTGGTTATAAAAATCACTACAATAAAAGGTTTACATTCTGGAGCCTCTTTGATATCAAACTCTTTGCAGACTTTGGGCTTTTTGAAGTGTCACTTCTGCTTTTTTTCTGTTTCTTTCTTTTATTTTGCTGCATTTGCTCTTGACCTTTCACTTGCAATTATATTCTAAGGCAGAGCACTCAAACAAGAAAAGTGCCTTTAAAAAACAGGAGATTACTTTACCAGACTCCCCGCAAATGAAAATGACCTTTAAGAGGGTGCCCCTCAAAATTGAGTTTTAATCTGTCATCTCAGGTGGAGGGCTTTGTGTCACAGGATTCGGTGAGATTATTCCCTGATGTTATCCTATAGATTTAATGCCACTTTTGACTTTAAAGAGGATATGTGTAAGTCTCCAAACATTTTGTAAGCTAAACTCAGAGGCTCAGTGGTTATCCAACATGGCTGAACTTTATTTTTGCCTGCAATGGCTATTGCTTAGCCCAATGAAATAACAGTTTTGCATCCCCGAAAGCATTAAAGTGAAGTCCTTTCATTGGAATATGGTTGATACAGAACATGTATATAGAATGGGTAAACACGAAATCCTTTATTTCTAACATATTTCTGAAGGAGTTGAGAACTGGAAGGGGGTAATAAACATGCAAATGGGTAGCAAAGGTTTTCAATATTACCATGAAGATGGGAGGTGCGTAGAGAATCTGCATACCAATGTCTGGTAGAATATGGAGATATTTTCGTTCAGTTTATGATATATAATTAAATCATGTAACCATTGGGTTATCTGAATTACTAAGGAATGCCTCTTAGACCAAATGAACATTATGCCTATCAAAAGTGTCTTGTGAATAAACACATCTTTTGTTAGTAACAGTTTGAAAATATCTTATGGCCACTGTCATTTGGGTCCACAGCACTGGAGTTAAAACATAACATGATTTGTCGAGATATGTCTTACTGAGATTGGTGGTGTTTTACTGATAGATTTTATTTGATCAGACAGATAATATAACAATCATAGCTATTTTCTATTGGCCTTTCTCATTGTGGTGATACTGTGCAGGTGAAATTAAAAATAAGTTGATTTGTTTGCGTGTGTTATAGAAAATAACATAGCTATAAGAAATATCAGTGTTATGTGTCTAATAGTTTACATGATTAAGTAAACTTTGGTCATCAAAAAATAAAAATTAGTGTTGATAATCAGCAGTTTTTATGCATAATATTCTCTGGTTTAGAAAATTTGACTTTTTCCAAATATTAAACTATTTTAAAGCATCCTACAGTTTCTAGTCCCTGCCTACAGTAATTATTTGCTGTTTTGTTGGGAAAGACCAAACTCTGACAGCTCAAAGAAGTAATAATTGAGCCAATCCAGACAAATGTAGAATTGTGACTATCTTTTTTATAGATACAAAAAGTGCAGAAGCATTGTTAGGCTTATCATTATGGCCAGGAAATAGCTATAACCAGAGATCTGTCTGAAAAGCTTGAATGTGCCCTTAAGTATCTGGCGGGTCGCCTTCAACGCAAATAACCTAAAGTAGGAGTAGCTTGCAATAAGAACTCAGAAACAGAAAAGAATGTTAGTACTGATTTCAATTTATTTTCTTTTGACCAACATATGCCAGACACAGTCAAGATCTTGGAGTAATAATATATTGTTATGTTAAGTTAAGAATGAGGTTAAGGTGTTGGCAGCACTGTTATAGCCAAGATGAAGGCACCTCGTTTATTGAGAAAGAGGGGTTTGGTCATGTTTCTGTACGTGACTGGAAGGCTTAAGAAATCTAGAAATTATTGATAGCAAGACAATTCTTTCATTGCAGCAGTAAGATTGCACACAAGTTCCATCTTTGCATGTAAAAATAAACAGCTGTTTAGTCCTTATTGTTAAAGCTACAGTTGTCATGATTGTGTATTCACACACAGAGGAAGTCTATCAAATGATTTTAGTTTGGACATGCTTTATACACAACACTCTACTTTTACTTTTACTCCTCTAACTTTAACTTTTAATAGAAAAAAAACATCTGGGTGACATATATTTAAGATCTGACTATGGGTAATGTTAAACAAAACAACATACAGGGACATTTATGATTCACCATATTTGGAATAATCAGTAAAAAGTCTATATTTATCTACAGTAAAATGTGAAACATCATGTAAAACTAATGTAAAAACTTAGACTTTTCCGCTATTTCTGTAAGGATTATATTAGAACAAAACTAGCAGAAGTTTGGCAAAAATTCCTGTCTTATGACGTACACTTTATTTTAGTTTACATAAAATTAGAAATATTTGCAAAAAACAATCAGCACTTGTTTTGTACATAATTGTTACAACATATTGGTGGTAAGGTGCACCAGCGAATAAAAAAAATATTACTCCTTTTTGCTTCCTGGCGTTTAGGTCAAATACATTGTATGGTAAATAATGGTATTAAATTATTCACCGTCAATTTATGTGACAAGTGATAAGTTTGAAGTATTTGAACGAGTAATTTATTGATGCCAAATTCCATCAAAAGTGCAGAATAAATTGAAACTTTATTTTTGCTACAGATTGAAAAATTATACATTATCCATTTGATATTTTTGTGTATAAAAGTGTATCAAAATTAGAGTCAAAGAACCATAAACTTAACCTAATCTGCTCCATTTGTGACTGTAAAAAAGTTTGTAATCTCCAGTTTTCAACAGAAGAAACAATACAGAAGAAACTCACTGTGGTCATTTAAGTTTGCTAAAACACCATACGAAACTACATTATAGACTGACTTATAGCATTAAATGTGCCTTTATAATAGTAACAGTATAATTGTTTTATTCAACAATGCATAACTTAAAAGCCTTCTGGAAGCCAAAACATAACACTAGAACATCTTAAAAAGAATGGGTTAAACTTAGGTTGCTTTTTAATTATTTGGTGCCTGGATTTCTTGGATGTACGAGTACAGGTGTGGAGTGGAAGGGTTCCCCATCTGGTTTATTTGTCATTTCTCACTCCTTGTTGTTGGGCACTAGGTCAAATTGTCCCCCAAAACTCTAAAAAACATGGGCTAGTCACACAAAGAAAAGGGCCCACCTAATCCATCACTGTGTGAACTCCGAGTCAAACAGATAATTTGTGTTGTTTATAACAATTATTGATAGTCCAGTGGATGATGCATCATCCAAAGTATGAGCTTGGCAGAATTGTTGGTCTTATTCCCCAGTTCCACTCTTACGAAGTGTATCTCCCCCCCAACCAAAATGACAATATGTTCTAGAGTGTAATCTTATCAGATTGTAATACTGCTGATTGTAGATGCTTGCCATATTTGTTAAACATATACACCTATGCAAGTGAGCATTTCTGTCTAGAGTTGGACTTGACCTTTGAGGTGCTACTACTTCTCTTTATGGTGCTCTGACTCGTCCTTGTAGTCTCACAGCAAATCTTTTGTAATCTTTTATGAAAATTGAGCCAAGTAAAGTTGTCCAATGGGAAGATTACTGGTATGAGTCAGATGATCAATGCACAAAATTTATCAGGGTCCAGTTCACATAAGGACTTACCCTTTACTTAGACTTAAAGTTAAGACCTTTGTTTTTAAATCAGGCTAAGTCTGTGGTCTTAGGCTTAGATGGTTTCTCAAAGATGCTAAATCTAAGTTTTGGTTAAGACGATCTGGGATTGGACTGAAGTTTTGTAAACAAAAACTTAAATATGGCTGCCGTAAATTTTTCCAACTTCAAAATTTGAAATGCCTAAAAGTAAAATATAGGAAAAGTATCTAAATTAGTCATTTTTATGTAGTTACAAAGGTTTTCTATTAAAAACAGAATTCTACCAAAGGTAAAATATGTAAACTAAGGATATATGTCACCAGTTAAATATTGTGACTAGAAATACAGGATCACATGACATAGAAATCACTGTGGTTATTTGATAAGCTTGTTCTTGTTTAAGTCACCCTTAAGTCCTAGATTTAGCTCAGTAAAAAAGCTCAGATCTAAATCTAAGAACTTTTGTAAAACCGGCCCCATGGCTTTATGTTACGACTTTTCTTAATGAATCCAAACAGTCAGGAGAGGTCGTGAGGGTGATCTTTTTGGCCAAATAAATGATTGTTTCATTAGACAAATTTGTGTCATGCAAGTTTCCACACCCTTTTCAACAGGACTAGTTACAGCTGTCTCCTGTGTTATACAGCGGCCAGCTCTTACAATAAGTCCCATATATGGACCAGGGATCTAAAGATAAATCAAATTTTCTTTTTGGGCATACTGGTTGCAATTCAATCTTGAGATGGCATATTTAAGTACTGTGTCTGTGCAAACCCTGTGGGCACAATATATGTATGACCAGGTGCTATAAGCAAAAATATTTTCATATACATCAATACTGGTGAGAGATATCTAGATACAGTTAATGTTATTGGCTATAAATGGTAACTCTTAATGAAACAAAGAGCTTTGCATTGCCTTCATACTTCTGCAGCTAGTCAATGTAATTGTTACCATCCATCACCTTTCTGGGTTTTTCCTCTAAAGTGGAAGATATTTGACCCGACAATTTATAAATCATAGAGGAAACAAAACAAGACCAAAAGGGGTTTCAGTCTACTAGCACGAACCACAAAACCATCGGAGACATGAGTAGTGTGCCGAAATGGTCACCCATCTCAGTACTAATGTAGCCCATTGTCGCTTAACTTCAGTGAACAGACAGATACTCATCACGCTGCACCACAATTCATGAAAAGTCTGTAGACAAAACAAAAACAAAAAAGTGATCTCTTTCAATGCGAGTCTCGCCACAGTTCGCACTTAAGAAACATGTTATTATGGGTCAGTTAATAAAATGATAAGACAAAGATAACTTAATACTATGATAACCTTAAAGATGATATAATACTATGATTAACACAAATATCATTTAATACCATGCTAAACTTAAAGAATATACTATGCTATGATAAACACAAAGATCATTTAGTGCTATGATAAACCTCCTAAAACTCAAGTTGATGTTAAAACACCAAGATAATGTAATACTTATGATAAATATGAAGATTATGTAATACTAAAAAGGCCCACTAAGGTTATGCAGTACCATACCAACAACACTCAGAGAGATTGTTATAAAAAGTAATTGGGAATATCCGGATAATTTTTGCATGCAGACGGTGATCCAGATCACACTCAGAATTTAATGGGATCTAAGTTGGACCAGGACCAGTCCTCTGATTTTTTTTCATGAAGATCTGATCAGTAGTATTTGTGCAATCCTGCTAACGACCAAACAGAAAAATGGTCATGAAAATAATACCTCCTTATCAGAGATAACAAACACAACATTACTTAGAATGGAGGAGAAGTTAAGAGTGATAGAGCTGACAAGCAGTTCTGACACAATATACATCAAAATGTGTCTTTAAGAAACCAATTCAATAACAGGGAAATTACAAAGGAAATCTATTTATTAAGATCTGGACATAAACACTAGAAACTGTCAATGGAAGAGTGCATTGCCCTGTTTCCTTGCCCTCTCCTCCCATTTTTTCCCTTCTTCATCATTTTTTTTCAGTACAAACAGACCTTCATGATTTATTCATATTTACAGGGCATCAGAGTTTTTGGAATGTCCCCAGGGGCCATCTTAAACCACTGTATGGATATACAAAGGCTGCTTATTACTCTAACAGTACTCTTACTATTGGATAACATGATGTCAATAAAGTGTAGTCATGTGTCACTATTTCACTATGACCAATGCAAAGGTTTGGGATACTGGAATTATATTTTGTAACCTCATAGTTAGATATTGCTTATGTTGTGATAGCCTTAAGTTTTTTCCCCCAAAGTGGCTTTCTTTTATGTTTCCAAAATATGATCCCAAGATAGTTCCGAAGATTGGTGATGGAATTTTAAGATAAGTTTACAAGGCACATGCTTTGGACCCTAGTTAGGTTGGTGAAGTTTTGAATATTTAAACTTAAATATATTATATATTGAAAAATATTCACTAGAATCCATTAGAATATGTATTGAAAAATAAATACTGACCTCCATACCCATAAATAGTTCTTTTCCCAAATACCGGATTTATCACCCTTCTGCAGTTGCTTGCAAATGTATTGGTACTAATGTTCTGGGCTAGTCTTGAAGGATTTGTAGTAGTTATAGCAACATCATTGCCACATCACTCAGAAGGGCTTTTGCTTGGGGCAGCAGGTGTCCTCAACAACATCCCTGGACAGGTCTGACAAAGGTCGAAAACCTTTATGTACACAGACTTGTCTGTCAAGCTATGATGTTACAGAGCTGCCCTCGTAAAATACCCACAGTATTATTTACAATGTTATCATCTTAAAGTAGGTAGAGATTATTTTAATTTTCCACCATTTGCCCTAAATATGCGGAAATACAGACCGGGATGTATTTTTTTTGTATACACCGGAGCCCTAGTACTATGGATGATGAGTGTGAATAACTTTCGTTTTTTAACAATATCTCGGAAAGTACTTACAAATATGTATAATATATCATTAGAAAGGTATTCTTACAGTGCTTCTGCTCATGTATGTTGCATGCAGAAATGACTGAGATATTGCAAGTTAAAGATTGAAGTTTTTATATTCACTGTTGTCAGTGCTTTTTGACAGCCTTTTTCATGTTCTCTCATTAAATATTTGTATTATTTAAACCATAAATCGTTCAAAATAGTGGCTAATAAACAGCCCTCATCAGACACATACAGAAAAAAATATATCCTCATGAAGATTAACAATATAATACTTGTGCTATGCACTCGTATAATATTGTTATCTTCATTTGTGATATATTTTCCTATTAAGTTCCTTCAAGTCCCATCTTCCAACTATGAAGTCTGCAAATCTCACAATCAGTTTTTCTAAATCTGGCAGTCATTATGTAACATTTTTAGAACTCTCTATAGAACCAATCCTTCAGTTATATCTTTAAGGAAGCATCTTAAGACTCGCCTCTTCAACTTAAGCTTCCCCAGTTAGTATATTCTCTTTGTTCACACTCAGAACCCTCAATTACTGAAATTGGACATCCCATGTTTATTTCCTTGCTTTGAGTTCCTTTGTAAGTTTAGCACACCGGAATTCCATGTGTGGAGGAGAAATGGTGCCTACAAAGCAGTAGATTATAGATTAGACTATTCATTCGGCTTGAACCCCTGTGGTCAAAGCTCATGTAACATGTGAGAATTGCTGAGGGTCTGTCCTGATGTGACCATATCTGTGAATAAGGAAAAAAGGTGAAAGTTGGGGGTTTTATGTCCTGTTCATCAGCCAGGGTCATATTGGGACAGGTCCCCAACATTGTCATTTGTGGGAGTTGAATCCACACAGAGATGACAGCCTGTGATTAGATGCCAAATCTGCTAACTCCCTAGGCCACTGAGGACCTCTGTGTATCTGGAAGCAGAAATCCCACTTTTACTTTGATTTACAGTGGCTAGCTTAAGAGTAGGTACATGCATATGCATTTGCCCCATGTGACAGCAGGAATGAACCAAGATTTTCAGTGACAGAGTGACCAATAGGCATTTCATAGAAAAAATGTACAACAGAATGAATGAGATTCGTTGTTGCATGTACTATTTGCTTAACCCTGTGGTTGTTTGGCTTTCTTTTTTTCATATATTAAGTAATGTCATCATGTCACCCTTTCTCGAATTACTAGGCGCGTCATCATTTGTGGGTAATTCTATACCTTTATGGTAAATGTATACCGACTGAAAACTAACACCTAGACATTTTAGCTGGTTTTATTTCATAGTGAAGGTATCAAATGACAGTGTTTCTCACGAGATGAAACTGTTTGATATCATATAATACAAAATGTGGGTACAGTTGTAAGCAGACAGGACTACGTCTATGATTGAATTCTGCTTTGTTTCTCTTTTTGCAAAGGTTTAGCTCCTACTGAAAATGTTCTACACTTCACAAAACATAGACAGCAGGATAGTTTATTTGACTTAAAACTTTAATAACCAGGTGACAAATAAGACTGTATTTGTGGTAACACAGTATGGTTTTACTAAATCCAGAACCCCCCCAAAATAACTGACTAAAGATAAGCTTATTAAGCAATATACTTCTGTCATATGGAATAATAAAGATTTCATAGCAGTGGTAACATGGCTTTAAGTCAAATGTATGTGGTATCATCTCAGTCCTAAGTATAAATGTTATTCTAACATGACATAGATGTGTCCTCGATTCTGATTGGTTAAACAACGAAATACTTCAGGGGTAAAATCCAGCATAACCCTGTAGCTCCCTATTATCGCTCATTATGGCTGTCGTACCAATACAAGTTTTACAATAAAATTTGTCATAATTATTAATCTTAAAATAATGTGTCATGTTAGAATAGGAATAACCCCCCCCCCCCCAACTCCCCCTCCAAAACCACGGTATACGCAGAATTTTACCATGGTTTGAGGCAATAAACCCTTTGAAAAACCCTTTAAATTCTTTATAACCTCAGACCATGGTAAAATTCTGCGTATACCGTGGTTTGGTCGGGGATTATTCGTATAAAATAGTCTAATTAAGAAAAAGCCACGGAGAGTTAATCTATACACAGTTTTTCACTGGCAACATACGTGCACTAGTATATACACAAATTCAGCTTTGCTGGTTGTTTTACTTAAAATAATTAAGTACTTTGTTAGAAGTACCTGGCGACCAGAGTAGCTTTCTAAGACATGCATGTGAATGGCAAAGTTATAAAGGATAATAAATGATAAAAGAGAATTTGTTTATAATTGTTATTTTCATCAATAAATTGTGATTATATGTGTGTAAAATAGTGTTTTGTTTTCCCCACATTTATTGATAGAAGTAGGGTCTAGAGGCATTGATCTTCTACGCCCAATGCAAATTTCTAATGTGGCAGTCTTTAGGGCTGTGATGTGCAAACAATAACCAGTTTTCACGTAATCTATCTGAACATGCTAACCCTTGAATACTACAAAATTATATTTCCAATCTCAGAACACATCACACCTCATTTCCCATGCAATCATTCACACTAATAGACTAATCTCTTTTCAAGACTCCTAAGAATATTGAATTGGGCTTGCCCTACTTATTAGCAGAGCAATAACAACAACTGGTCAGTTATGGCCACATTCTGATGGAAATGGGGGGGATCTGGCTTCATCACCATAGAGACAGATTGGTATGGTGATTAATGCACACACAAAGAATATCCCCTACCAACATTCCAAACCCCCTTGTAAGGAGGATAATCACAGAAATCTTCATCCATTTGTGGCAATTTATATGCTAAATAAGACACCTGATTAGGTGGCATCATGGAACAACAGCTTGGCCACAGCGTGAATCAGGTCTTTCAGCTTTTTCACATGTTAAAAGGATAGGAGAAAAATGTCTTTGGTTCTAGCAGATCTCATGGTGATGCAGATTCTCTTTCTTGAATTGGAGGGAGGAAGGGAGGAAGGATTTGTAGTCTTGTCTAATTAACAGTAGAATGGAGACAAAAGAATGTTTTGTCAGTAAGGCTTAGGCATAGTTAAACCTCTGTCTCAATGTACAGTAGTTATATTATAACTGTGTTGGATGGCTATTATTATAACATCAAGGATTTATACAGAATACATAAATTTTAAGAACACAAACACTACCATAAAAGGAGAATAAGAAAATCAGAATCCAGCCACATTGCAGGTCAACACCACAGATGCCATGGTAAATGCTCTTGTCAGTACCCGTCTTGATTGTTGCAATGCAATTTGTTTTATGAACTCAGTAAGGTCGCATCAACATAACATAAACAAGTACAAATGTGCCTTTATCATATCGTATATCAGTTGGAAAGCTGTATTTGCTACTCCGTTCCAGGAAAAAACTGCACTTGGCCCATTCAGAGCATCATAACCTTTCTAGTGTTCACGTTATAAATTTCAGTCAACCCTTTTATCCCTTTCTTTCAGAAACAAACTTTAGACTTTCTTACTGAAGCATTGCTTATCTCCTTGTGGATGATGGCTTTGTGTTGATCTTTTTCGTTTTATTTGACCATTTCTTCTTGGATCTGGATCCCCAGTAGCCTTGTGGTTAGCAAGTTTGGCATCTGATCACAGGCTGACATCTCCGTGTGGGCTCGACCCTCACAAGTGGCAAATATTGTGGACATGTCCCACACGACCCTGGCTGTTGAAAGGGATATAAAAGTGTGGAGGACATTTACATCAATCGGGCATTGTATAGATTATTCATATCAATATGGTCGATTTAAATGCATTTTCAAGGCTGCTATGGTTACTTTGAAATGAGCAAAATGTATTGAGGTGATAACCTAAAACTGGACAGTTATTTAACCAGCAAAGGTCATGTTTTATCACTTTTCTGTAAGTTGACTGCTGTGTTGTCTATGTCCGTTAATGATTCGTTCTATCATTTTGTGTAAATATTAAATGGATGATATATTGAATATAAATACTGACATTTGTAGCTTTACACCAAATCCGAGCACTGACATTTATTGTTTTTTCAGTCTTATCATTTATAAATTAATTATTACACAAACCCTCATTCTCCTGAGCTCACATCAATGAATACTTCCATACAAAGAGACAGAGAGGGAGAGAAATATGTTTAAACATACAAGAACCTGTACACTGGAGACCTGTGCAGTGGACGAAAATGAGTTTCTGCGCATTTTTACTGTAGAAATATGTTATCATGTTACGTCCTCTGAACATGGTTTATGGTAAAGTGATTTCACGATCTTCTAAATGCTTTATTGTCAGGTTATTTTGTGATTGAATCGCCAATAAATTCCAACTTACTGTAGTTTATTATTCTCATAAATTTAAATGATCTTAATTAAAAACCCAGTGAGATTATTGTGAATAAAGGGGAAAAATGCAGTCAGTTGTATTCATGGGGAAAATAGTAAAGATGTCACTAGAAAGTAGCTAATGAGGGAAATTGATGCATGGGGGCTATGGAAACGAACAAATTAGAATGAATGGACTTGGAGGAGGCATATGAGACATTGCATATTGGGTAGGATTGGGGGTGGTGTTGGGGGTAATAAAATTGTGGATATGCACAAAAAGTTAGTACCAATCTTTCTTATTTTACAGAGATTATGGATCTATCACATTCCCACAATAAAGTGCCGTATTTAAAAAAACTAGATTCTATTCTATTATTACATAGTATTTATCCAGTTATTATAGACTATAAAATTGTGGACACTCAAAATATCAATTTATTTTTCCAATAATAAAGGGATGTTTTTTTTTTGTATCCAGAGTATGACCTGGGCCTTTCTCGAATTTTAGTCACTTCTTCCTTTGGTCTGACCCTAGACATACACAAGCAAACACAACCAAAATATAGCCTCAGATACTAAAGTGAGTGAAATTTTCACAGGAGAAATGGTTTTATCTTTTGCCACTGGAGTGATCAATTCTTACTCCTACACCAAACTGTGTAGACGTTGACATTATTATACCTTCAAGTGAATTTTAAAATGTACATATAAAGCAACAAGAACTTCAGTGCTTTAAATATTGTATTAATGTCTCACATATACGGAGCCTCAGTCCTTGTACATCTTAAGGCTGGTTTTATATTTACAAATATGGCTATGACTCTTGCCGCTTTTGAAAATAACACCAAAATTTTAGCATTGGTATTTATCAGGAAGAAAAATCAGGAAGGAGGTGAATATCTAAAAAAAGTATCAGCCATATTTGAAATATTTTTGGGAAAGACGTTGACGTTGCTATATTTAATCAAATATTTAATAATATTTAATCAAATGACAGTAGCTGAAGTTCATTCCACACAAAAAAATATTTTCTAGAAATACAAGAAGCAGCAGCCCTAAACTCAAGTTCCTTCACATCTACATCTTTGACAGCAGAGTTCATAAATCAAACCAACACATTTCAAATTCCTTTAGGCATGATGCACCTGCTCTTTGGAACTGTTTCCCCTTCCATATAAGAAATAGTCCGTCTATCACATTTTTCAGGAAACACCTGAAAACACACCTGTTCAACGCCAGTTTCCCCACTTAGTCTCCTTCCCTTTTGGTCACACGCATAACTCTGGATTACCGCCTTAACTGGTCCTCGACTATTCTTATGATAAATACTTTTGTTGGCACACTTCCCCATTGTGGGGAAGATATTGCACCAGTCATATCTTTATTGTCACTAGGGTCAAGCTTACTTCAATAAATCAAATTATAGCACTGTTATATCTAATAGCATTTAAATCGTATAGGATAGGAAAACCGATTTCACCTATTGCACTTAAACCGATATGATAAAATTTATCCTTGAACAGGACAGCCACATGCTTGTCATGTCCCAGCTATCATTTATATATATGACCGATTAACAGATTCTGGCTTTTGGGCCTGCCATATCAAATCACCAAAATGTCTTATTGTGTTGAAATCATATTGAAATCGTATAGGGCAGAGTCAAATGTTCTGGGGACTCCCAGTGTGGCAGGGATCGCTTGGGATAGGTTCTCAGAAAAGTCAGGTGGTTCCCAGTCTAATCCTGAAGGGATGCATTTACATGGGCTAAAGAGAATAATTACAGGAATTTCATTCATAAATCACTCGTATAATGGTCGTCCAATTTCATGTAACATTTAAAGCGAAGACAAGTAAGGATATACATGGACTGCAGAAATTCATGGTCTGACAGGAGACACTGGATACAAGTGGCCAAGGCTTGGTCTTTTTGTTGGGCCTTGTACTCTGACAGAAACAGAGGAAATCTGACCAAGTTTTAAATCTACTTTTATCAATAAAAAAGAGACTAAACATCTCTACTTCAATATCTTCAACCAACTTGTATCATCAACAAGCAGCCAAAATTGAATTCTATTCATAGATGTACTTCCAATAACTTGTGTTCTTTTTAGTTAAACCATTTTACTGTTAGCTTTCAAGTGAGGCACGAAGTCAGACCTTTTTCAAATGAAGGGTCTAAAAGGTTGAGCCCAGAAGAGAAGGGAGATTTGTTCTTAATAAGCTGTGAAAAGGTCAGGGTCGATTCTAAATATCACTAAAAGCAATTGGCCAAAACCTATTGGAGCATTTCACTGGATTCCGTTCATTTAAAATGGGCATCTTGTGAATAGTATTTTGTGTACATGTATATATAGTAGCTTATTAATAATTATACCAATGGTATTTATTCTGGTTGTGTAAACCTCAGTATGTCGAGAATACAACAACTTGACTGGTCATGCAAAGAAAAAAAAACAAAAAAAAAAAACACCTCTACAAAAAAAACCCAAAACACAATTTGTTTAATAACACAGAATCTGAAGAAAAACCACTGGCTTCAAGGAAAACAAAGAATCACATACAGTGTGAGATATAATATTTTCAAACTCTTCATATACTTTCACCTGATTACTTAAGAGAACTGATAACCCCACTCAACAAACACTGCATTCTCTAAGGATATTTTCTGGTAATTTGGACTGTCCCCTTCTTGGCTATCAGCACCTTACAGGACGTCTACAACAAATTGGAACTTTATTTATGCTTCATTCATCTGTTCATTCATTCATTCTCAGGAGAAAAATTTGTTCTACCTGCAGAAATGTCCCTTAGAAATTTGTAATAGAAGTTTTGCTGTTGGGGATCTAAAACTTGCCATAGTCTGTCAATGATATGTCTATTCTTATTCAAATCATATTGAAATTTTTTAAGCTTTTGAAACTGCAAGTTTATTTGGAGTAGGTAAGGATAGATTCCCAGGTAAATCTGATAACTCCTATTCTGATCACCAGGGCCAGGATGCTTTTCAATGTTCCTGCTTTTTAGCAAATTATTGGTTGTTAACTTCCCAAACCCAGGCTGAATTGAAAGTTGGGGCCTCTCTCCTGGCTTTCCTTGAATTTGGAAACAGACCCCAAAGAATTTTAAATTCAGTAGGATCATCATTACATAGACAGAAATTACTGAAGTAATTTTATCCTCAATTTCATTGCTGTAATAATTGCTTTAAGATGAAGAGGTTTTATGTTTTATTTCTACTTTTCAATAAGTGCCGTAAAATAGCCAATCTCTAAATTGTGGTACGGAAAATCTTTGAAATACTAAGTGTGATATAGTTAAATGTTTATTCACCATTCTTTACATGTGATTTGTTATCAAGATTTTGCATATATATTACTCACCCAAGGGAGTCCAGAGGGACCACGGTGGCAGAGTGGTAACACTCTCGCCTCCCACCTCTGAGGCCGGGGTTCGGTTCCCGGCACGGCCTCAAGTGGGAAGCTGGTAGTTGCTTGCCGTTGGTCGGCAGTTTAAAGTACAGAACCCTGACGAACTGTATGTACTGGTTTCCTCTGCCCTTCCAACTACCCATCGTGATATGACCTGTAAAGTGTTGAAAGCGACGTAAAACCCCAAATAAATAAATTCCAAGGGAGTCCATGATAGAAGTAGTTTTAGAGTGTAGGTTGACACCAAGAAAAGTTAAATTTATGAAAAAAAGAACAGTTGCAAAATAAAATCCCTTTCAGTTGCTCTACTTATATAACTGCACACTCAAGATCTGCAATAGTTGAATTACTGGATAAGTCATGAAATTACAATTCTCAAAGCAATCTATTTCAGCCTCTTTCTTTGGAGACAAAGACTCTTTCAATGATTGATGCAAGTAAGAAGGCAATAAATTCCTGGGGGGATATAAATCTGATTTTCCTTTAATAATGACAAGCAAACAAAGTTAAGCATGCCTTTTGGGGAAGGGATGACGGATAGCCATTTGAACAAGACAAAAGATCTGACTCTTGCTGAAAACCTTTTATATTCTATAAAAAAGCTAAAACAAGTTAAGAGGTTTTTGTGTATTTTTATGTTATTTGGATAATTATATTTGAAAAAAAAATGGTAAACCACTGGCTCCACTAATATTGCATGACAATAAATAATTTTTTTCAGTAACAATTTATTAACCCTTTTTATAAAAAAGGTGCAAAGTCCTGGGTGGGCGAGGGTTTCCAACCCACCATCAGGAATGTACAGTGCCTTATCATACACAGTATGATATTCTGCAGCATTTATTCATGAAAGTTGAATTTTTCAGGTTACATCTGTCTGAGATATTTATAAGCATTGAATGGTAAGATAAATAAATAAATATGTACAGAATTTAGTAACTACTAAAAATGGTTAATCAGTCTAAGAGTTTGTTAGATTCAGTAATCATGTATTTAGCATTGAAATCAGATCGAGAAAAAACAAATACAGCTTTATAAATACCGACTCACACAGTTATAGTTCATTCTAACATGACACGGCTGTGTCCGCGATTCTGATTGGCTAAGACACGAAAAATTGCTCTGTAAAACCCCGCATAACCTCATGAGTTCTATTTTATCGCTCACAATGCTGCTCCACAAAAGGAAAACTTGAAGTAACAGCTTAGATTTTCTTAATCAAATAGACAAATAATAGTAAACACGATATTCAGGAATATTCTTATATTTGAACATAGAACATACTGACATGAATCTGCTTAAGTTTAAGGACGTTTAACAAAGAAAACGGCTATCTTATTTTGTGGCTCTTCCAATAATTCAACTGCACCCTTCGATAAAAAAATCTTTATAAAATATTTGTATCTTTTTCTTTAAAACAGCTTCAAAACTATTTTTTATAAGATCTTCTAAAATGTCATGTTAGAATAGAAATAGACAACTCCGAGCTCGGGGTTATAGGCGATTTTACAACGATTAGCGCATTAGAATCACTCAGGCTTTGCCTTCGTGATCCTAATATCGAGAATCGTTGTAAAATCGCCTATAACTCCTCGCTCGTCGTTGTCTATTTCTATATTACCACTACTACTTGGCAAAGTCTAAAGCCTCAATTTTAAGCATTGATAGTATAAATACAATCTTTATTTACATGGATACATATCTACATTCATGTTTTTAATCAACGCAGAGATAGAACAACAGAAATAAAAGAGAAATTAGTTAACTGTGTTAATAATATCAGTATTTTAAACAGACAAGTGTAAGTACAGATCTTTTCTTTATACATTTTCAGCAGCTGTGATTTACGCCTGTCTTCAAATACATGAAAAAACACATTAGTACAGAAACTGATGTATCCTTTCACAAATTGCATGACTTTGGTTTCACTGTAACTAATCTTTTCAACATTACATTTTACCCATGTACAATATATGGCATACATTACAATAACTATTGCAATATTTTGAACTTCATTTTGAGACGATATGCCTTTTAATCCAAGAATGATGTGTTTTAATGCAATATCAAGCTGTAGTATAGGGCCTAAATGCATCCAAATAAATCACAATAGGGTGGTTTGTCTTTATTCCATCGAGCAACTAGTTTACCACAAGGGAGAATATTGTGTAGTATCTTGTATTTGAATTCTGAAAATTTTCTGTACTTAAGTTCCTTAAAGTTAGTAATGTATATAATCTGCCAATTAGAATTACAGAGACTGATATTGAAACGTTTTTCCCATATTTTTTCTGCATATGGTTTTTCAAATTTTTTATTTCGTTGTATAGTGTAGAATAATTTGGAGTTAAGAGATTCAATATTAATGTTATAAATTTAGACCTTGAAGTAAATGTTGATCTTTCAAGCAGAGTGTGCTGACTATATCTACAAGCAGAGACATCCTTATCCTTAAGGAATTTTCTGAGAACATATTTAATTAAAAGAAGCTCTGTCATCCAATTACATTTAACTAGAAGTTTGTTTGTGATTTCTTTTTCAGTCTGCCAAGAACCATTGCTATGAAACAGATCTTTGACATATATAAATCCACTTTTGACCCAATTTTTAAAGAGCAATGTTTTTCCTTTGACTTTGAAATATTCATTACCCCAGAGACATTGGGATAATAGTTCAATGCTCGAAAGTTTATAGGCAGGTTTTATATATTTACACTGATTAAAAGCTAAAAATACACTTTTATAAAATTCAGGGATGCATGCAAGAGCAGAAAATTGATTTTCTTGTCTAAAGTTCATTCTAAGCATAAGTTTAAAGTTCAATCCTTGTTTGCATATTGCATGACAATAATTGTCTTCACCGTGAATGGGTTTCCCAGATATTACCTGTGTAACAATATTAACATGCAATTTTTGTGATCATGCAAAATTATGCAGTTACCAGTGGATAATCCAGAATGATTGAAAGAATGGCACATACTATTATAATGAAAAAAGAAATGCTGAACAATATATTGGTTATGCCCTTATGATGTTTAGTCAATATGTTTTGCAAATAACATTTTATTTTTAGAGCAAATTAAATTACATAATGTTTTCTTCTACTGCATAAGAAAATATCATAAGCTACCTATCAAACACTGTTTTATTTATCAAATAAAATCTCATCATAATTAAAGCCACCAAAGTTTGGTTACAATAACATTTCCTTTCTGGGACTTCATTGCTGTACAAGGTTATTACTCAGCAATTAAAACATTTTATCAAGTTATTGCACTTGTAAAGCAGTGTATAAATAATTGCTTGCCTTATTATTATTTTTATGAAAATTCAGAAAACAACTTACTCAAATCGACCAATCTTTATTAAGGCTGCTTGCCTGTCAAATATAAAACAGGGTAAGCAAAGCAGAGCTGTTGCTTGTTTACCAAGAATATTCTAGCTCTATGAACAACAGATTGGCTTGCCCAATCTAACCCCCTTACCTTCACCCTTCCCTTGGTTGATTTATTAGTTTCTCTGACCTTAATTCAATATGGTTGTGCTCAGACTAATAACACTTAAGGAAGGGTCTAGAAACTAATGGAAATGGCAGTGGAGTGCACTCAATTATGGACATGACTTGAAACTTCCAGGCAATACTAGACTCCAGGCATTTTCTAATCCAAATCTGATTAATACTTGGGGAGGGGGGTGGGGTGATTTTGTTTTCTTAAAGGCCATGGGTCAAAATTTATTAAAGTATCATCAATGACTTAGCATCAGAGACAGGTCATATATAATACCCACTCCATTTCTGTGATATTAATTTGCATTCGCCATTATTTCTTAATATTCAACTTTTTAAACCAAAAACCAAAATCATTGTCAACAAGAGCACTCGGAGAGAGCAGACCTCCACCAGTGCCCAACATCTCAAACACGTCAACAACTATTGAATTATTTTGCAAACAAAACCAGCTGAATGTTAGTATTGCTGTTTGACTGTCATAACCAATTGTAACAGATTATTTGTGAGTACTTCAGACAAAAAACTTTCAACAAATATTTGTAACTAGGACAATCACCTATGATAACCGTGGACATTATGCCCAAGACATTTTTTGATTGAAAAGACAAGATGTAATACAAGTGAAATTATGCTTCGGGACTACATTGTCAGGTTTACAGAAGACAAATTCACAATATGGAATAGGGGCATGCCAATGCCTCAGTGTGCAAACTTGTCTGGAGAAGGCACCATAGGGGTTACTCAACTAATAAGGGATTCAGAATAAGTGAGAATCAAGTTTGAAAAGAAACATACTTTACAGTCACTAATGAACATACACTATGTAACGATCATTTTTAAGTTTGGTAATTTGATAAAAAAACAGAGAAGAGGTAAAACAGGGAGGCAATGCACAATTTATCAGGTAGCAGTTTCAGGTCTCTACCACAGCTGTTGCAAAAAGTCTTCCCAACCCTAACCCTAACCCTTAATCCTAACTTTCGAACTGCTTCTATGGCGAGTTCAATATGATATTACAATTAATTATCACAGTATTTGCACCCAAGCATCACTGATGTAAAGACAGAATATACATATGTATACACAACATTTTGTCAATATCCTGTATTCTATACTTTTTTTGAAAAATACAAAGCCCTGCTTTGACATGATAACATCATGCTTAGGTGTAAAAACTAATCTGTAGTAGCAGTTGATGGTTAATTTTTGTTGTACAGTTTTAAGTTAAACAGAGTTTGAGATTTGCAATTTCAATGTAATGAAGGCTTGTATTGTATAATACAGCCCTTATATATGGTAATATGACTGCAAAGATCAAAAAAGAAAAGAGTATACTACTCCCACCCCCATATTAAGGATAAATGTCCAATTCCAGGGACACCACTATATAAACTTACATAATGTGTCAGCTGCAAGAGATTAAAAGACATTAATGGCATGTATAATGAACTAGTTCTTGCATTGTGACTTGATAATATTTCCTGGCAACACCTGCAGTTGAAAGAAATATACATGAAGCATTATATCCTTCAAATGATAATAGGGCTATATGTTACCTCATTTCAAATCAACTAAGAACCCTGCAGCTGGTCCTTCTATTGTGATATGTATGGGGTGTGTTGAGTTACATCAGAATTAGAAACCGAGTGGGTGTTGGTGGTGGTCTATTTTTATCTTGGTCTCATATTGAAGGCCAGACTTTTGCCTTGCAGTTAAAAATACAGAGACTTCTTGCTTGACAGTTGGTATTTTGAATTTCCAATACAGTAAAATATGCCATTCTATATAATCTCAACTTGGTGATGTATGGTTGAAAAGGCGTCAAGACGCCCCCACCACAAAGACAGTACTAGTCAGGGTATATATCTTTCTTGCCCCACAATGTACAAGTCTGAAAGTGTATATGCAACTCAGCAATAAAGTCTACTGCATGCATATTTAAACCTGTTAAGGTCACACAATTTAGGGAATTGCTAGGTTAACTAAGGTCAGTAATTTGTGAGTTAAATTTAAGTAAATTGTTGTCAAGTGTTAGGCTAACTTAACAAATTGCTTCCAATATCCTTCTGTCTCCAAATCTTCTTTTGTTGGGTTGTCTTCTGATTTTTTTTATTTCTTAAGACATGAATACTGTCTGGAGAATGTCTTGTCACATGAAATCTAGCATTAAAAATAAACATTAAAGGTAAACTTTTGATTTTGAGACAAAATTCCTGCTGAATTTACTAATGGTGTAAATAAAGGTGTTATTTACAAGAATAAATATACCCAATTGCTGCAGTATTGTATATAAAGGGTTTGAGAGTGAAATCTTTTAAAGTCCTTGTATTTATAATAATTTAACTGCTTTCATATGTAGGCACTTGTAATGAGTTTGTTTAGACGTTTAGTTTAACAAAGGAATGAGTAACTTATTTAGGACTTTAACATTCTCCTATTATCTTTCTAGTAGTTCTTAAACGTATGTTGGGCAGATATATTGTTGCTTTGTTGTAAGAGTCACTACAAGAGCTTTGTCTTGTCAGTATACTGTAACACATGAAGATTATTACTCATAGTTTGCTCTTGATAATTTTAAGTAAAATATAAAAAAAATGACAACAATTGATTATGTTGGATTAAATATCTACTTCCATTTGTTTCATAATACAACAAAAAGAGCTGAACTAACAAGCTCTCATATAAAATAAACATCAACCTGGGACGTTTAAAACAATTCTGGATTTTGTTTGTATCTCAGGTATTATCCCGATCTCTCACTTCATTTCTTTGGCCAGGCCGTACCTACATAAATATTATGAGGAAGATCCAGCAATTACTTTTCAAATGATACTAAGCAAGAAAACCTCTCATTGAAACTGGGACCTTTGAAAATTCAGGATTCTTTTTATAACTAGAACACGATGCCAATCTTCCCCGAAATCACTTCTTCATTTGGCCAGGCTAATGCAAGCAGAAGAATCTTAGAATGATCCATTCATAAGTTTTGGAGCTATGACCCACGCAGAAAAAATAAAGAAACAAACGGGCAAACACACTCCATGACATAACATCTTTTCACCATATCAAGATCAAATACTGCATCTAACTTAAGCACCCAGATCAATTTGTCACCTTCAGGGGCTTGTCTTTTCTGTGAGAGGTTTGCAGAAAATAGCTGCAAAATTAGAAATAGTTATCTGACAGTGACATGGCCCTTTTTCTGGCAATAGGGGGAAAATTGGTGTGCTGGATAAGAGGGTAATTACTTAACCAAGCTGAAGTGTTTATGCACTGTTGTCAGTCTTCAATTAATTAGACTTTACACTGAGAAAAGAACTAGCAGTAAAGTCATATTATGCTTTTCATAGTAATCTAGATACAAAATGGGGGGTATGAAATAAAAACAAGATACAGGCATTCTTTGAAAAAAGGACAAACACAATTTTTGTTATGGTAAAAAATAATACAAAGAGAGCTGGTTTTCAACTGGGGAATTACATTTTCTTCAGTAAAGATCACAGATCTTAAATTCTTGTAAATAACAGCTCATGTCCTGAATAAGCTGATAAGCCTATGTGAAGCTGACAGAAAATCCATCACTCCGGAAGTAGACAAAACATACAACTTCCTGCTTAGAGCAACAAGCCATTATACAGTGGGTAACTGACACAGCACAGTACTGTCTTGCAGTATTTTTAAGCTTATTGCCCCAGCATGTTATTCTATACGTGCTTGTTTCCTTTAATTAACTAATCCAAATGAAACTAGCAAGCTCTCGCAGATCAAGACCTCCACCAGGGGCGTTTCTGAAATTTCGAGATATATTTGTGTATTAAAAATATGATCCAAATATGCCAAAATGTAATCACTTTTTTCCCTTTTCCCAGGTCCTAAACATTCATTACTTTTAGACTAATGTCAACCAAAAAGCCAAAGTCATTGACAAGCCATTGAAAGTGGCCAAATTCGATTTTTTTTTCATACCCACAGTATGACCTGGATCTTTCCCAAAATTTTATTTCTTCTTCCTTTGGATAGGCTCTAACCACACACAAAAAAAAAATCAAAAACATTTAGTACTTTGGGAGTTATCGCAAACACAGACAAACAAATGTAACCAAAAACATAACCTGTAAGTGGAGATAATAACATTAAATAGATTCCGCATATATTTGTGCCTACAAAGTTTTTCAAGTGGGCAACAACAGAATTTGTCTTGGCTGTTCCATCTATCTTACAAAAAATACGAGAAAATAGCCACACTGAAGCACAACTTTGCTGAAATACTAGGGTGACAATCTCATTCAGAGAAACCACAGAAAATTCTGGAAACTATTTACTGTACTATTCTAATATATGAACAACTTTAGTTTTTAAAAAAAATATTGATAAATTAAATAGATTTATTTTTTTTTTCTATTGCATGAATAATTTTAACAGTTTTTATATATTAATAAATTAAATACGTTTTACTTATTGTTTTATATCTAAGTATATCTGCTTTATTATTCTGGTATGTTCATAATGTATATAATTCCAACATCTGAAAATTTTTTAAGTGAAATTAAATTTTAAAATTGTAAAAATTATTCTTTATTCATAGATGAAATGTATACTTCATGTATTGTTTTTTATCTAAGTATATTTACTGTTACCTGCGTTCAAGTAAGAATATTCAGTAAAGAAAGGTGGCCAAAGGTTTGTCTTTATGAAATTCCAATTCTTTAAAGTCTAGAACCCACCATTTCTTTTAACTAAAAATTACTGAAGCTAAAGAGTTCAATTTGTAAATTTCCATTTATCAAAATTGCAATGTTGTCTGCGGTACAAAAAGGGTCCATCTTAGGGCCTATTCCATTTCTAATGTATGCTAACAAATTATATAATACTCTGTTGTTAAACCTTATTAGGTTTATAGATGATACCAACATTCACACAAAGATGTAATAATTAAAGAAAACAGAATAAATCCAGAATTTCAAGCGTTGTTAATATTGTCTAAGGCAAATAGACTTTCATTAAATGTAGATAAAACTAAATTCATATGGATTATAGTGTTGTGAAAACAAATGCAAACAAGATCACTGCTGCAGCCTTTATCTCTAGCTGGGTATTAAGCAAAAATAGAGGTAGTGTGACTCACGAAACTGGGCTCAAAGCCCAAGAAGCAATAAAAAGGGAAATAAAAGACCTTTTTAATATGATAAACTAACTGAACTTTTAAGCAACCTTACTAACCAGCAGATGTAAAATTTGCCAAAATCACTTTATGTTTTATGGTTCAACAAAAATTCAAGACCGGTGTCAGAATTCAAATTTTTCCTAAAAGAAATAGTCCTGACTACAAAGATATCCAAAATTTGTTTGAGTTTTAAATGCTCCCATCTCTTCAGCAATCTTTAGAGAATTCCCCACTTGAACTAAAATTTATTAATTTTAGATGTCAAACTGAAATGGAAAAAAGTGAAAAAACAACATACCATTTAAAGAACAGCATACACACCTAGGCATGATAAAGCTCAGTGAAAATGAACCTTCCCATTTATTAGAATTTTCTTGTATTTGTTACCCAACACATATGCAAGACAGATTAGATACATATGCAATACAAATATTTTCCCCCTCTCTCCACTTCAATTGGAAAACTGAAGCGAGTAACACACAGACATATGCACACCCCCACCCTTACCACCCCCACTGCCCACACACAGAGACAATTCTGTTTTCAGCTGCATGAAGTGAAGGGAAGTGAAAAGGGATTCTGACTGTATAAAATAGCACATGTATAGTTCATGTGATAGTTTGTTTGACTATAACATAGATATGCAATGACCTACAAGTCTGAAAACTTTATTATACTAAGCTGAAAGAGAAATAGGTGAAAAACATATTTACGAAACGCTCTAAAAGCAATACTTTTCAATTTATAAGTGATTTACTGCATAAATTCATGAATTGTAATGCTTTAAAATATTTAAAATTCATAAACAAAATTACGAAAGATCCATACCTGATACTCACACAAGGGAATCTACCTGTGGCCTGGTACATATATGCAAGATAAGAGAGAAATCCCTCCAATAATCAATGAGAAAATTTTGAGCTCTGGGGAACAGACGAACAGACAGATCTGCATGCCTTGAACAATTTATCATCCTCGATAGATAAGGTGTCTTTCAAAAGTAACAGCATATCTTTGGCCCTTGTACTTTTTGGAGAAGTTGTTCACACATACACCGCAGAGTCATGTCATAATGTCAGCTGACAAAAAAAAAAGCAATAAGGCCAACTGAAAAATGTGAAGCCAAAAGTGACTCATTACTTTTGTTTTAGAAAGTAAACGTTCTAAAATTTACAGATCCTTTAGTTGTAGAAATAACCGATGATGAGTGAGGGGTTATAAGAAATTGTACAATGAATAGCGAGATGAGGATCATGAAGGCAAATGTCATTAAAATTTCACCCTTTAAATTGTTTGTTCAAAGATCTGGAATTGCCTTAAAACTGAATTTAAAATGTGCAAGGTACTCAAATCATTCATGGAAAAAAAAAATAATATTTAAAAAAAAGTAGCCATATAATTGTAATAATATGGGTATAATACATGCTTGCAAATAGATAATATCACTCAACAATATTTTTCGCATAAAATATCATTGTTGTAGTAGACATTACCTTAAAAAGTTTCTTGGGGGTTTCTCAATGCTACCCACCTGTAGATAAATCCATAAATGCTCCCCGTAAATGCTTAACTCTTGTTTGCTTCAGAAAAAGCAAAAATCTTATCTCTTTGAAAAGGCGTTCCCACCTTTGTGTATAAACTACCTGGTGTCTCCATGCTACCGACCTGGCTATGTCTATGGAATAATGATCATTGAATTTAGTTTCTGGTGTTGTGTCTTAGAGTCTGCCTTGGGCAGGGGTTAAGTCCTATAAAAGTCCAGAAAATAATTGTTTCATATGGACAAAACAGGGTTGATATAGGATTTTTGTTAATAGAAACGACAGGAAATCTGACATATGCCAATAATTGGTTTATAAGTTTCTCTATTATGGTGTCCGAGTCAGTCCAGTCTTCTGCTCCTCTCAGCAGTAAATATTACACATGATATGATAGAGATCTATCTTCATATAAGTCTATGAATTTTTTCCATCTTTATGGCCTTCTTCAGACAGATGCTGAAATCATATCTGCTCCTATCGCCTTTCCACCGTAATTTGTCACCTTGTCAGTCTCTATGACCATTAGTATATCCATCGACATAAATAACTTGGCAAAAGTCTTGGGTATTGTGCCTTGGAGTCCAAGGATTAAGCATTATAAAGCCTAGAATAGAGGGATAGTTTTGGAATGAGATTATTTGCCAATAAAAATAGCATCGACCCCATCACCTTTTCACTGACACAGACAGGAATTGGCAGGCACTGAATAAAGTATTCTCATTTTTGTGATTTTAAGAGCAATTTAAAAACCCACTAACATTATCTGGTGAAAATGAAAGCTATTTTTAGCAGATTTTTTTTTTGCTCAAAGGACATCTTGTCTCTCGAGTTGTGTCATTAGCCCAAATCTAATTTGCTTGTGATGTCATTGTCAGTGCTTTGGTTTGGAAGTATTAAAAACACAAGTTTTTGGGTTGTTGAAGCAAATGTGGGTAGATGTTTTCGTTGTTACTGTTTAGGAATTATTTTGAAAGTATAAATATTTCAAACAATTACACTCTTTAAAATGATAAGCAAATTATATCATCTACATTATTTACCATTTTTGTCGAAGTTTTTTATTTCTGCTTTTTTTTCTGTTTGGTGTGCCTAGAGCCTGTCTTTAGATAGTGATTGAGAGCTATAAAATATTGCCACAATAAGAATCTGACTTAAATTAGTACTCGGTTTAAAAAGCCAACTGCGGAGCACTTACTGATTGTAAATACCATTACTATAAGTGTAAAAGTAATAGGTACTAATTATGTGTCACAGCCCAACCTAGTTGCACAAGTGTATCATGATGCATGGGCATGACCATAACTTAATCTTACACACCTTAAGGTAACCCTAACTTCAGAAAAATAAAAAAATAGAGACTTAGAATCCTGCCCTAAAAGAAAGCTGCAAAACTTTGAGGTGTCCATAAATTTATATTAAAATGTTACCATTTTACATTACATTTGTGTGCAAAATTCCCTCATGACTAACAAGTAAGGTTAAACGCAATGGCATTGGTCTGAGTACTTGGGTTACTATCTATCGCCACTTTCCAAATTTTTTTGTAAATAATCTAACCAAGGACATAACTTTCGCCGTTTATGTTTAACCCTCCTCCAAGTTAATATGCTTGTTTGGCAATACCAATTCAAAGTGTTTCAAACTTGATTAGCTTCATTTGCATATTATTTAGACGTATGCACATCATGTGAAGAGAATGATCGACAAAAGATATACTGGTACATATTTATATTAATTTGGGAATACATTATTTACTACAAGATTCAAGGCACTATGTAATCTATCACAACTACACAATTAAAGCCCAAGCTTTAGTGGCTAAAATTTCCTGAGTATCATAGATAACCATTTATCAACATCCCTGAAGTTCTTTAGCCTGTCATTGGGGATAAAATTCTGTCTGAAATAATAAATAGTAATAGCTACTCTTGTATCACTTTCAGTGTGTAATGTATGGCCGTTTGTGTATAAGGGCACGTGGACAGTGCACTTGGATTTGAGCTTGAGTTCACTGTCAAGACAGGCATAGGTCATACGGATAGTTGAGGAGATGAGTGAGAGCAGTTAGTTCAGAAACTACACTGGAAACCACAAGCACTAGCAAGCAACTGCCAACTTTTCTGCTTTAGGTCTGTCCCAGAATCAAATCCAGGACCTGGCAGGTCTGAGGAGAGTGTCCTAACCACACTTTGCCACTGTGTCCCTGTATTTGGTTCTCTGAAGGATAAAGAGGTCTAGTAAAGTAATACTTGTAAAACTTCATATTTGTGGGCCAGTAATTGTGAACATTTCATCCATGCAGTTCACAAACTATACCATATAGGGTATGACGAGAAGTGGTAGCATATTTGTATACATGGAACATCTGGATTCCATGTCGAGAAAGTGTGATTGGGGTGTTTTAAAATTCTCACATAAGTATCTGTAACAAATATCTCACATTACGACATGTGAGAAGTGACATGTGTCCTCTAATATAATAAAAGAAAGCTGATCTCAGCTCACAGAGTAAAAGATAATTTTTTTAGAACAGAATATAAACACAATAGGTCATGCCTAGGTCACATGTTTCTGTGCCCGGATCACGAGCTAGAAAATGAATCAGCTTGTGTTCCTGTTGAGGATCACTGTGGTATGAACTGCTTTGTGTCTATGTAGAACATATTCGGAAGGATCCAGTGGGATTCACATTTGACTAGGATTTGTTTGACACAACATGGAACATGATTTGCTTTTGGGCAGTTAAAATATCCTGCTACCACTCATGAGCTAAAGTAAAACTTACACAGTGAAGGAGGGATGGGATGAATACACAGAAAAGCTCATTCTTCAGTGTGCATTAGCCAGATACCTAGGACCTGCAATCACAAAGGTTCTTATTATTAGAAGTAAAGTTAAATTTTTCAGGTGCTTGAACACCTTGGTGTTATATAGCACCATTAGAATTAGTCTTATTCTTAGAATTAGAATTGTTCCTTTTCTTATAAAAATTCCAAGAAAAAGAATGTTTCCATTTACAAAAGTTTTATTCTTAGAATCACACTTACTCTTAGAATGGTTCTTGTTCTTAGAATTTTTCTAAGAACTGTGCTTTTTCTTAGAATTTTCTAAGAACAGGAATTTGTGCTTCACAAAGCATTTATTCTTAGAATATTTTAAGAATATGATAAATAAATAAATTTAGAACTGGTAGAGTAAGAAATCTAAAATTCGCCACATATCTGAAATTCGCCACATGTGAAAATACTAATAAAATAAATGAATTGTGGTGAGATTTGTTGACTGTATAGTAAATTAAGGCTTTTTGAACTGAAAAATACCAATTTTTGGACAAAAACATCATTTTCTTCATAAAATTAACAAAGGTTTTAGAGGTGGCGAATTTTAGATTCCTGGCGAATTTCAGATTTCTTACTCTACATAGCATGCTTAACATAAGAAAGAATAGTTGCTTTTGGCAGTTAAAGTGCAGCAACTATTTGCAAATCGACATCTACAATAGACTCAGACTGTTGTCTGCATGCACTGTTATGAACTACAGCCTCTTTATATCCTTTTTGTAAAATTTCTCACTTTCTGTTCAAACATACCAAGGTCTGTATTAATAGAGATTCTTATTATTATTCTTAGAATTACATTTAAGTCTAAGAAAAATTATACCCTTTGAATGTTTCTAGTTCTATTCTTATCTAATTACTCGCACATAAGAATTGTTCTGCAAATAGATTTTCATTCTGAGAATAGGAACAATTCTTAGCCTAGAAATTTTTTTGACTTAAGTGCAATCAATTCTAAGAAAAATTCTAAGAATCTTTGCCAAATTACACACCCTAGTCTCTTTTTGCAGCCATAATTATATAAAGTTGAGAACCTGTAATCAAATACATACGTATACTACTGCCCAGAGAGGTGTGATCGAGACATTAGTGATACCGAGATGCAACTGTGTCATTAATCTGACTTCTATTGTGAGAGTTACATGTGGAGTTACTTACATTAAGTGTATTACCTGGGTAGTGTCATTGTACCTTGTATTAAGTTGATCATTGCATGAGCATAAAATTTCAGGTTAAGTTACAGTGTGTGCTTTGCAACTTAAGCTTGTTCAGGTATTTTGTTACAATAGCTACTCTTTATAAGCCTGTGTATTTCTAAAAATAAGAATCTAAGAAACATCTTCAGAAATTCCCTTTTCTTTAGAAATAACACTGTAAAGGCTATTATACACACGCAGCCGATCTAACACCATGGGTTCAGAGATATAGAGAAATATAGTCTTTTGTAGTTTTCAGGGGAGGTTTGTGTTGTATGCTGATGATACCCTTCTATAAAAGTCTGAGAATTCTTCAAGAAGAAAGTTGTTTTGTATTGGCCCATATTATATATTTTCTGATGAAAAAAAGTTGCGTTACATCAGTCCACATTATATTATTGAACTGATAGCATTGTCATTGGTGCATATGAGCCTTTATAATATTAGTTTATTTTTCCCTGCATAGTTACACTGCACTCATTTGGTATGCATGACTTCAGGAAACAGTGAATTGTTTCAACAAGGAGAAACAGCTTCTGCAAAGCCATAATGAATGTAATGTCACACAAGGTTATTCAAGGAAAACCCCATTCATCACTGGGCCTGTTTATTCATTTGTTAGTATCATTGTATTTTTCTATTGAGTTGGAGAATTGATAATAGTGGGAAGTAGTGGATTTGGTCTGACGTTCATGTAAATACAGTATTCCATGTACAGCCGGTTGTGTGATTGCATGTCAATAATAGAACCCCCCCCCCCCCCCCCCCCCGTGAGGTGTATTGTTTTTAATTTATCACAAGAGAACACAAGTATATGTATTTACAATCCAAGTGAATAGGAAGGTCCTTGGTGGCCCAGTGGGTTAGTAAGTTTGGCATTTAATCCCAGGCTATCACCTCCATATGGATATGACTCCCACAAGTAGTAATACTGGGGACCTGTCCAGATATGATCCTGGGTGTTAAACAGGACATAAAAAATCCCAACTTTTACCTTAAACAGAGTGAATAGGATAAATATTATGTTTTTTCCTCGAGTGATAAAATTTAAACAAATACAAAACAAGGGTTATTTTACTTACAGTTATCATGCACCATTTTTATTCGGTGACAAGCAAAATTGACTAGCAATTGTTAAAGTAGATGCTCCACTGTCAAGTAGATTGGGATCATTTCTGATTTCCCAATCCTTGGCTATATCTGTAGGTGCCCCATCCTTGGCCATACCTGTAGGTGCCAAAAGGCGATCTTGGAACATCCATCATCATCAGCCACTGGACAATCTGGTGCAAAAACTCGGTGTCCAAGAAGGTTTCAACAATCTAAGAATCTTTTCTGGTTCTCCAAAAACGCCACCAGACCCTTTTTTGCCTCAAAGCGTCCATAACAATATTTTAAGTGAAATTCTGATCTCTGAATTGGCTGTACTGTGTTTTGTATTTAAAAATGTCAAGTATCTGGAGTCAGACCAAAAAGCAACCCTTTTAAAATGGATCTGTGTGACTAGACTAGACCCACTGATGCCCACAATCCAGTGAGCATCCAGGACCCACATGGAATTTTTATTAAAAATCTGGTAGTTCCTCTCCTCTCCTGTTAGCCATGGACCACAGCTAGTTTCCATCTGGAACACAGCGACAGTTTTTCAAAGATCCTAAGTACAGGGCCACTCCTGGGTGATTTTTGAATGTGTAACAACCGTATTACACATTTTTAATGCTTATTATCCATGGAAAGTGATGGCCAGGAATAAAAAATACCCGGTTTTCATTCCCGATATTTAGGTCAAATACATCACATGATGAATCATAAAACACAATTTTATTCATCTCCTGCAGCACAGACAATTTCTTTTCATGAAATATAAAATGTGGTAAGGCTATATGTTTTTACTTTCATTTATTTTTGCTAGCTTAATTAGAAGTTTTATTTTTCCTTGGAACAAAACATTCAAATCCGATAAAAAGATTTAATTAATCTTCATATAATTAGTGACCATTTGTATTCAAAGTTTCAAAGTTTACAGGTTCAAAGTAAAACATAGTATCATCCTTTGATTTCTAATTTTACTATTTGATAGTTCTTATTTGAATCTTGCAAAATGAAAAAAAAGAATTATAAATGAAAGGTCTTTCTTTTTTTCTGGCTCTTCAAACTGCTGATCCACTTTCGCAAGTAATTGTATTGTATTGTGTATTTATACTCAGCGCAATATCTCCATATACTACAGGACTCAAAGCGCTAGTTAACCAATCCGATTCACAGGTACAGTCCCAACTCACAAGTAACTGACATTCCCCTAACTGGAAGATAGAGGCTCAAGGATGACCATTTATCAACATCCTTGAGGTTCTTTAGTCTGTCACTGGGGATAGGACCCAATGACAGAGGACCGCCATTTTAAGTGATCATCCAAGCCACTATGTATTTACCTGTACCAGGGTTTGAACCCACGTCCTCTGAGTTCCTAGACAAGTGTGTTACCCGCTAGGCCACGGTGGCAGATAATAAGACCAAGCCATTTTTTAAATTGGGGGGAGCTGGTGGAGCTGCAACCAAAAGGACAGGAAAAACTGATAAAACCATACGCAAAGTCCTAAGGCCGAAAATTTAAAAGAATGCAAGAAATAAATAGACTATTACCTATTCTAATTATAAATCAGCTATGGAGGAACTGCATAAATAGCTACACTGTTGATTACGTCAGTCAACTAGAAAGCACTCCTAGAACACAGACGTCTGCCAAGGCAGTGGAGTATGCAAAATATGATCCTGATCTTTCCCAAAATGGAATGAGTTCTTCTTTTGATCAAGCTGTATGCACATAAACAAGGACAAAAGGGGTTACGATCTACTAGCATTAGCCAAAAAGCCATCAGAGACATGAGTAGTGCACTGAGATGGGCACACATCCAAGTACTAATGTAACCCATTGCTACTTAACTTCAGTGATGAGACAAATCCGGTAAGTCTGGAGACAAAAAACCCCCAAAAAGTGATCTGTAGAAGTACAAGCCTGAGTTCACGCTTAAAAACAAGAAGAAAAAAAATCTCTACAAGCGTGAGTCACTCTACAGCTCACGCTTAAAAAGACTGAGAAAGATTATTCCATTATTTCTGGGGTAAACTCAGCCACAAACCCCCAAAATATTGAAAATGGGACCATTGAAAATTCAGGATCTTTTGGGGAATTGAGAGTACAATCCAATTCTTTCTTAATCTTATCTTCCTTTGGTAGGGCTCTACCAACAAAATATTCTACATAAAGTTGCGTTCATTAGTTTTGGAATAATCACGAAGACAAAACAATCAGACACAGTGCCCAAAACTGAATACTCTTTGACTGAATCCTGTGACCTCATTAGTTTTGGAATATTCACAAAGACAAAACAATCAGACAAAGTGCCCAAAACTGAATACTCTTTGACTGAATCCTGTGACCTCATTAGTTTTGGAATATTCACAAAGACAAACAATCAGACAAAGTGCCCAAAACTGAATACTCTCTGACTGAATCCTGTGACCTTGAATCTTATAAACATGAATAAACCACACCAGGGTAACATACACTTTATGCCAAAATCTACATAAGCAATTGTATGTAGGGGGTCTTCTCTGACAATTTAGAAACACTACTATATTTAATTAAACCTTAACTATCTTAAGGCCATCTTAACTTCCACCTTAAACTTAAATTAAATACTTTCTAAAGAATTTATTTATTTGGGGTTTTACGTCGCTTTCAACACTGTACAGGTCATACCACAACGGGTAGTTGGAAGAGCAGAGGAAACCAGTACATACAGTTTGTTAGGGTTCTGTACTGTAAACTGCTGACCAACGGCAAGCAACTACCAGCTTTCCCACTTGAGGCCATGCCGGGAATAGAACCCCGGCCTCAGAGGTGGGAGGCGAGAGGGTTACCACTCTGCCACTGTGGCCCCTACTTTCTAAAGAAATAGAATATCCAAAGTTTAAATGTAAGTAACCTTTAGCACATCTAAAGTAGCAATGTTAGCAGCGTAACAATGTTGCATTGGAAAATGATTAGTCATGTGATATCCAAAAGGGGCTTATCGGGGCTTGGTGTAATGACATATCTTTATGAATGGTCACAGTGTGGAGGGGATCCTAATATTCTACATGTTTGCTTCTAAGACTTACGGTATGTACACATGTATGCGGTTGATGACATCTGATGTCAGATTTGCAATTTTCATAACATGTTCTTGTTACAATGCATCCGATTTTTTAATGTGAAATATTCAAGTAGAACTGCTATCTTACTTGTCAACCGATTTTTTATTCATCCTAGATAGAAAAAAATGCTGTTGTAAATATAAACAAGAACTTAAGATGCACAAAATATTCCTGTCAAAAATCTGAAGTTGGATCTCACAAGCCAATTAGGGGCCAAGGTGGCGCAGTGGTGATACACTCGCCTCCCACTTCTGAGGTCGGTTTTTCCAATCCCGGACACTATATGGGAAAGTTGGTAGTTGTTTATTGATGGTCGGCAGTTTATAGTACAGAGCCTTGACCAACTGTAAGTACTGGTTTCCCCTGCCCATAATACTACCTGTCATGATATGACCCAGATAGTGTTGAAAGTGATGTTACAACCCAAATAAATAGATGAAAATCACATGCCACAATACGCTTATCCTTTTACTTGGGACAAGTCACGTGTTTTTTGTTTAATTTCCAGTCTATTTTTTCAACAGGAAGAGCTGTAGCAATCTCCAGAGTGAAACTATTATTTTAGGTCTTGAAAATGGATGAGCACAACAACCAATACTGCTAGTGACACACACACAAAAAACTCCAACCTATACTACTATTCCTGGCAACCAATCAGTGATAGCTTGATCGGAATATTGCAATGCCTTTACTTTTTAGAATCCTGAAGTTGTTCTATTTTTTTCTTACTCCTGTATAAAGTTCTCCTTGTTGAAAATTGAGCTTAATCCAGAGAAATGTCACTTTATTGGTACTAAAGCATTGCAATGTTATCAACCCAGGGTAACTCTGACAAGGTCCCTTAGGGCAACACTGCTGATTTCTTCTGCTGTCTACTCTTGATGTGAAAAATCAATGCTTCTCTAATGGGAGGCTTGTTTAAGCAATGTATATTCAATGAACTGAATGCCAAATAGTTTGCTATCTCATAAAAGAGATTTGTAATATCCCCCATTACAGTTTCATTTAAAATCATTATAGTCTTTTTAATATATGTAAGCTATGTACAACATGAATACCATTTATAAAGGACTTAATAAGTAAAATTGTATTAACTAATATTATGTCATGTACTCCCATACTGACTTTGTAAACTTTGATGATGCAAAGGTTTTAGTGAATTGTTTCACCATATAGTTGTTAGGTGTTAAAGCAAATTTTCAACTATTGAAACTACAAACAAGAGCACTCAGCGAGTGCATACCTCTGTCAAGGCATGCTTGATTATTTTTAAATGGTTTAATAAAGTAAATGCAAAAATTAGGATCCCTGATATATTTGTAGCTAGGCAGTGATCTGGATCACTCTCAAAATTTAATGGGATCCAAGTTGGACCAATGCCCATCTTCTTAGTTTTGGAGATCCAACCACATGTATTTATGTAATCTTGCTAGCAAACAGACATATAAACGGTCACGAATTTAGTACCCCATTTGGGGAGGTACCTATAATATACTAAATGGAATATAAAATGTTGTATACACATCTTATAGTCCAATGGCATTATAATTTTAATGATCAATGTTTAACTGTCTTTGTTTGTAAATAGATTTTGTACCCACATTTAGCTCCAAAGAATAACAGTTTGACTTGATTTTAGTGAAAGACCTGGGAATTGGGAGTTGTGGTTAAAATTGTTATTATTATATCTCAGTCCTAATCTACCCGTCGTGATATGACCTGTACAGTGTTGAAAGCGACGTAAAACCCCAAATAAACAAAACAAAATAAATCTGTAGACTGACTTGGCTGAAATGATATCAAAATTTTAAAGATCTATAATGTGTATATCATAAATCTCCTTGAATATCAATTTTGACCATGTGTCAATTTTTACTTAACATGTAATTAGGGTAACTAAGTATATTCTTAATAGGTCAATATCACCCTCCACCCTCCTCCATAGAGGAATCAATATTCTCCTCACGCAGTCGTATCCATAGGTTTCTTGCAATGCCTATTACATTTGACCCTACCAACAGTGTTATAAAAATAACCATCCAAATAGATTTTCCTCCCAAGTAAGAGGTTATCACCTGGGGCGTGCAGCTTTTTAAAGACCAGTATCCAAAATAGCATCATATAAGCAAAGGACAAACATTAAAAAGACGAATTTAGATATTATTTCTATTCACATGTATGCTTAAACCCATACATAAAGACCAGGCAACTTTATTTCAGAAATTTTGAAAATGTGTCACTCAAAACTTACAGATGTTTTTGTCTATGTTTGAGAAGGCTGACAAGAGTGTTCAGTATTTCTATCAATAATTGTCACAAAACCCCATGGGTCAAAATTGCTGCAAAAACCCCTAAAAATATTGACATAGTTTAAATGAGATTGACTGCTGAAGTCTCAGTTTACCAATAACAATCAGTAAAGTTATCTGGTAAACTTTGTAGAGTGTATCATCAGTAAATATGTGTTAATAGATTGGGATGCAATCTAAGCTTATATTCAATATGCAATAGTGTTTTTTACAAATGACACTATGCCATCAGCATATTTGAGTAGAAGAGAAACACTTACTTTTGTTCAATTAATCAACAATATGGAAAAAAGTGAAATAAAACAGTGCACTATGTATATGTTACGCCCATGTATAGATGTCAAATATTCACAATGAATCATTAGTTTATATTTAGTTTTAGTTAAAGCTTAATGGTGATATTGTGCAGTCAATCATGCTGGAAGATGCAATTATTAACTTGAGGTGATTGACCTTTACAGGATTGGTGGCAAGCTTAACAGTGGGAATTTCCTGTCGCCAAACTGTCAATGTTTTACAGTGTGTACTCACAATTTACCAAACGACCACTTGGTGACTCCAGGTAATCATTATTGAAGCACTGGCGATGACGTCACAAATAACTACAAATCGAGGAAGACTTGTGTAAATAGGCTCCAGGTCATGAACAGAGGGCCACTGAATAAAGAGACAAGAGAGAGAGAGAGGGCAGGGATAATAAAAGCTGAATAAAGGAAACCAGGGAAAGGCCCAATTCTAGGTCAAGGTGACCTAATTACAGACTACAATAACAGATCGGATTTCCATATTTCCCGGACTAAGTGAGGGTGTGGTCGTATCTGTCAGAATATGTCATTAAATAATCCAATAATAGCAACAATGAAAATATCATAATTTGGAAAAAATATAGTATTACATGGCTTGTGTAGCCTAGTATACAAGTCAAGGATTTTCCCCATAAATGAATCTATGAGGGTTTATCTCATTTTCTAATTTAGTAATACTTTATTCCTGGTAGAACTTCATGTAGAATAATAGTCCGATTTCCAGTATAGAACCAATCAGACTTTGCGCCTTTAGTGTGCCAAGTGGACTATAATTCTGCATAAAGGTTCAACTTGTATTAGGTTATTAGTGTTCCAGTATAATAAATGTGCAAATATAAATAACTTACTATTTTTAAACTATTTATCCATTTTATTCACTTATGTAAGCCTTTATATACTGGCCATTTTACTGCTTGGCCAATGAGAATTAGGGATATATGTTTGTGGTTTTACAACATAGAAATACCAAACCACATCAAATGTCTATGCAAGATAAGTAGTTTTATTAAGCTAGAGTTCTCCCTGAGGCTCACACTTCTATGGATTTCTTTTTTTAAGCTCGAGCTCTAGCGAGTCTTTTTTTTTTTTTTTGGTCTCTGGACTTTCATGAATTGTGGCATAGTGTGATGAGTAGCTATATACTCTTCACTGAAGTTAAGCAGCAATGGGCTACATTAGTACTTGTATGGTTAGCCGCTGCCGTGCACTACTCCTGTCTCTGATGGCTTTGCAGCTTTCACTAGTAGACTGAAACCCCTTTTGGTCTTGTTGTCTCTGGACTTCCATGAATTGTGTACTACTCCAGTGGTCTACCAATGCTCCTGATTGTGTTGCAGTTCATGCATGTAGAATAAAACAAATTCAGGCTAATTTAATAATGCAGCCCATAAGCTATTTCAGTGGATGGAAAAATCTTTTATTTTGTTCTAAAAAAGTCCTTTTTGAATATATTTACTATTTATACACTGATCACATTTATGATTATGTTTCTTAGATGTAAACAACAAAGCATACATGAAATATATTCAAATTTTGTATTTCCAGTTCTTGGAGCACCAGTTGATATCAAAGAAGAGTCAAAAAGAAGAGAAACAACAAGAGAGGTAAAGTCACTTACTTTCTCACAGTAATCACATATTAGTCTTGCTCACAGCTCCACTTTCGTTGTAATTAGGGAAAATATACATAATAAATAGTCAGGACAGATAGTGCTGAAAAAATATACAGAAATTTCTGAATTTTTAATTCAGACCCAGATCTAAATCAACTTTGAGGAGGCCCAAGCCATGGGTAGACCACATGTTAAATGTGCAAATATAACTCAGATCTGATGAATAGGTTTTGAGTTAAGCATGCAGATATTGCTGAAAAAATAATTTGGATTTGTGATTGAAATCCTTACCATAATTGGTAATTAATTATGAAAAAATATATCCCTGTTAGTACATCCCCCCTATTTAGGAAGAATCATAGACAATTCGGCCATTTGCCAATTCGACCCCGTCAAATCGGCCCCCAGAAAAAAGTATTCTGGTCAGATCGGCCCCCTTGGAAATAACACCCTAGTCAAATCGGCCCCTGTAAATTTTAACCTGGTCAAATCGGCCACTAGATGTTAAATGCATATAAATCTGAGTAAATATTCAGGAATAACAATGTCATTCCTAAATTTATTATTTACATTAGCACAAGCTAAGTGTTAAAACTATCAAAAGACTGAAAATATGAATATAAAGATTATACAGCTCAGTCTGAAAACTTATACAAATATTACACAAATATTAATGACTTAAAACCAATTGTTCTCAATGATCACAAGAGCTACAGTTTAATGTTTAAGCAGAGGGATTATTAGCACAGATACTAATCAAACAGTAGCATACATTAAACGCTAATTGCGCTTAAAACATCACAAAGGTTAATATCCCCTCTGCTATACACTTAACATAATTGCAATTTTAATAATTCTGACATAAACAAGAATATAAAGGATATACGTTAAAGCATCCAATTATCTTTGATGTACGTTAATCACACTTAGTCAAATATAACTCAAGTAATTCTCATCAGTATACAGAGGGCCAAATTTTTAGTGGGCCGATTTGCCGAGGGCCGACCTTTTTAGGGGGCCGATTTGCCGAGGGCCGATATGGCAAAGGGCCGAATAATACAGTGCATCATGGGTAATGAAATAGCTACTGAACCCACCATTTGACTTTTGTGTTACCTTCCCAAAATGTACACTAAATTATATATGTGTTTATTCATATTAGAGGGGATACTAGTAATGATACTTAAAAAATATAACTGCAAAAATATACAATCTCATATTAGCAATGAGGCTTAAAAATATATCCACCAAATGTACAATGTTATAACTTTGTTATAAAAATGCAGCGTCCCTTGTAACATGTTAATTTTTTTATCATTCCTAGAAAATGAGGAACATTTATCCCTATTGCAAACAGGAAAGAAATTGTTTATTTTTATCATTAGCTGTGTTATTTTAACAGCCATAGGGCTTACATAATCAGATAAATTGATTGATAAAACAATGACATTTGCGGCAAATTAGTTAATCTGGATTTTTTAATATACTTTCGTTGATTGTTCATGATTACTGAAGCGTAAAATTACTCCAAACTCAGATAATTGGGCATTTGTGCATTAAAATATATCACAGTTCAAAAGAAACCGTTGCAATTACCCCTGGCAGCATTGTGTTCATTTTTATTTATGACTCACTTATTTGTGACACCAGAACATGTCAATATAAGCATTCAATACCCATCTTATTTTTTGCTTGTTTGCGGCAGAACAATGACGTTGCCACAAAAACAAATTTGTTCACAATTTGTCAGCTGATCTAACCGACGCAGCTATGCAAATTCCCAGGCTTTTAAGGTCGTGAGAACATCTATACTGGTGACAGTATTCCTTTTTATCTACATTTTTTATCCGTGTATTAATGAGTATGTTTGTGTCTACTGGAAAATTGTATCCAGTAAATGCTACTTGTTTACTTGCTCCGTTTTTCAGCTTTCTTGTGATAGCCAAAAAACATAAATCTTGTTTTTTAAAATTCTCCCCCCCCCCCCCCCCCCCAAAAAAAAAAAAAAGAGAAAAAATAATATAACTGATACATTTAATTTGTTCGGATTCATTCAGTCTGAAATTGACCCAGATGGTTTTATATTACTGCATGGAAACATAAATGTCTAATTAGAGGACTGACGAAAGAGGAAAACTAATATTTACTTAAATAAATAACCTGTGTTGATTCAGATGATATTGTTATGAGGTGTTGATATATGAGTGAAGTTTGTTACTAATTCAAAGTAGCAATTATTTTTAGAACTGAAAACTGTGAAATATTAGCCTCTGACCTTCATAGGGGATACTGGCCAGTTGAAGACAAATCCACTATGACATAAACCATGACCGGTGCCCAAGGACGCATACATTTCCAAGCCACAAAGAAACATAAAATGGGATTTTACATTTATATAATAGCATCAAATCTTTGTACTAATATAGTTTGATAAAACATTGTGCATCAAATGTAATAGTATTAGAATTCCCGTATAATTCTAACATTAACACAATTAAAAGAAGTTAAATTTATGCAGCCCGACCCCTTAAGCAATGAACCCCAACACAAAGAATACATAACTTTATATTACAGTACCTCACTATGATGCAGTTATTCTAAGCAAATGTAGAAGCAAAATTACAAGATTAATTTTAATGTAACATATGGAACGTACAAACCCTTGCACAAGGATTGTGCTAAAAATCACAAAATCAATTCTGGATTTGTGATCCACATCCAGATCTATACCGTGTGTGAGGAGGACTGAGCCATGGTTAGATCCCCACCATGTGAACAGGTTGGTGGGAGATCTTTAAGGTCTGAACACAGTAATACAATACAGCATAATCAACTCAGATATAAGCCCTTTCTACGCTAAAAAAGGGGCCACAGTGGTAGAGTGATAACACTCTCGCCTCCCACTTTTGAGGTCGGGGTTCGGTTCCCGGCCCTACCTCAAGTGGGAAAGCTGGTAGCTGGTCTGCAGTTTACAGTACAGAATCTTGACCAACTGTATGTACTGGGTTCCTCTGCCCTTCCAACTACCCGTCACGATATGACCTGTACAGTGTCGAAAGTGACATAAAACCCCAAATAAATAAATAAATAATACACTGACAAAAAATGTTAGAAAGACTGTTGCAACTGGTAAAGATTATCATTCAGTTATATTGCTATTGTATTGTATTATATTCAGCGCAATATCTCTGTGTACTACAGGATGCAAAGCACTAGGTGACCCATCCGACTGCACAAGTACAGCCCAACTCTCAATTTACTGACATTCTCCTAACTGAAAGACAGAGGCTCATGGATGACCATTTATCAATATCCTTCAGGTTCTTTAGCCTGCCACTGGGGATAGGACCAAATAAGAGAGGACCGTTTCAAGTGACAGAGGACCATTTTAAGTGGTAATCTGAGCCACTATGTATCTGCCTGTACCTGGGTTTGCGGCCACATCCTCTCTGTTTCTAGGCGAGTGTGTTACCCACTAGGCCACAGTGGCAGATAGTTGCGACAGGTAGTTGGAAGGGCAGAGGAAAACAGGCACAAACAGTTTGACAATGGTTTTGTATTGTAAACTGTCGACCAACGACAAGCAATTGTGAGCTTTCCCACATGAGGTCGGTATTCAAACTCTGACTTCAGAGGTGGGAGGCGAGTGTGTTACCACTAAACCACAGCAGCTCTCTATAATCATTAGGAATGTTATACTTGTTAAAAATGGGTGTAAACTTTCAAAGCACTTGCCATGCATATGTAATACCCACATTACAAAGTTCTGTGCTGGCCTCGAACTACATGAGAGCCCCAAAAATATTTAACTCATAATCGGGGTTTGCTTTGTGGTTCAACATATTTTGCATTTTAGTATTATCCATTAGTTTATTATGACAGGATTCACATTTGGGAAGGCCACACATATAACACAGAATGCAAACCTTTTTGTACCCGAGACTATTTTAAAATGTTTGAAAAACCTCTCACAAGTTCTCACATGCTAAACTAATTAAAATGCACACACTGGAGGGGTGAAGAGAGGGGAAGGGTTGATTTCCAGGGTGACTTATTTTTAAAGGTACACTACCCACATATGACCTCCATTTTTCAGAATTTTTTAGAAATAAGTAAATTTTTCACAATTTTTCAGAAATACAATTCCAATAAATGTTGATACAACCACATGGAACATTGTGAATCGACGATTTGTATATATTGACATCAAACGTTATTGATGAAATAATGACTTTAAATGCTCTTTGATCCCTTAATTTTTATATTCAAGAATTGTCTTAAAGGACATTTTACTGGACAGAGCTAGAGAGGGTAGACATATTTGTATGTAACTCTCAAGTCCCCAAAAGGAAAAATGTGTGCCACTTATGTAACGCCACAATAACAGAAAACCAGCTTGATTTGTTCACACACTGTTGTGGTTAAATTGGCTAAATGGAATGCTTTTATGTTTGTAGCCTATGGGAATAGCCCATTTTAGAAAAAAAAACCAGTTTTGTTTTATCAAGGAAGTATCCAGAGAAAGAACAGATAGCATGAATATTTCAGCTTACAAAAAGTCTGTTGATAAAAAGAAGGGGTTGCATTTTAACGAATCTACTCCATAAAAATAAATTTAAGTAAAAGGAACAGATGAAAAAAGTTGTTGATTTACTCAGTTTGCAGAAAACAATTTGGGTAAATGTAATGACTTGTTTAGTTGTAAAAGTCACTATTGTAAGGTAAATAAAACATCTGCAGTCTATTTTATGTGACATGTGTAATTCTGTGGTGGAATTGAGGGCAATAAACAGATCAGACAAACCATATAACTGGGGCCTGGTGACATAGTGAGTGGCAGCAATTTTGTTGGCTACCTGAAGTGTCAAAGATTGTAGTTGCTTGTCAGAGTCTCATGATTTTCAATGTTGAATTTCGACTATGCTACTCCTTGCTTCCTCTTCAAATATGAACATGTTAATGGCCAAGTAACTGTCCAATATTTGGACATAATGGATTGCTGACATATAAGGCTATTTACCTACTTCAATTGCACCCTTCTTTGTTTTGTAATTGATATGATGTTGCTTCACATCATTACTTTTCATTTCTATATATTTCTGGTTAAATTTTATGGTTTTTTTTTGGTTTTCAATATTTATGGGAAGTAAAAATAAAAATGTTGAAATGTGTATAAAAGGATTTTCATATATGGTCATACTCACTGATCAAAACAACTGTCCATTAATAAAAATTAGTGGACACTTTTACCAAAAAAATCTCAGGGGTGATTTTAACATTGTTATATGATCCGTACCATGTATCAGAAGGGGTCTTAAACTCAAGTTATTTACTCAAACCATCGAATTACATTAAGTCACCCTCTGAAATTGTATTGTATACTTACACTCAGTATAATATTACCTTTACTACACGACTCTAAGTCCTATTTGACCAATCCTGACTGCAGAGAGGCTAAGGATAACCACTTATCAATATCCCTGGAGTTCATTAGCCTACCACTTGTAATACGATTTGAAGACAGAAGACCTTAATTTTAAGAGGTTATTCGAGCTATTGTTTATCTGCCTGTACATTGGATCTAACCCAAGTCCACTATGTTTCTAGGTGAGTGACTTGTAGAGGCTTT